>OZ004718.1:6034652-7234652 GCA_963924515.1 Vespertilio murinus
CTTTAGCTGATCTGTCTCGTGTCTATTTGATTATTAGATCTTGAGGATAGAGGGAAATTTGTTCCTCCCCCACAGAGCAAATGAGCTTTTCCAGCATTCTGCTTTTGTGGTTAATTCTTGATTTTCTAGGCTAATGCAGGAAGACGGTGCCATAGGTGAGCCACAGAAGAAAAGCAGTGAGAAATCATTTGGCTTAGAATAAGTCATTTGCTTTGGAAAGAATGCTCCATTTCTGTGCATGGCCGGCTATGAAAATGATTTTCTGTTCCCTGAATTCAAGCTGTCAGACAAACAGGATGTAATCAAGGAGAACATTCTGGGTGGTAAAGCACAAGGCAGTTTGGGAGTTTTTATTTTTAATCCCTTGGGCTAATTCACCCAGCAGATAATCTGCCTATGGAAATGTGAGTGGAGCTTGGTTTGAACAAACAGATTTCCCACATTAAAATCAAAATTCACCCTAGCCAAAAATGCAGCATATGGAGAAAGACTTCTAATGTGTTTTGAAAATTAAACATTTTTAGCTGCTTATTCTATTAAAATTAGTTGCAACCATTATAAAGGTAGCCACCATGACTTCCTTTTGAGGCTGCTTGGAGGAGGGGATGGTAAGATATGTTTTATCTGATAATAAAATTAACTTTTGTTTCAACTTAAACAGAATTCCACTTTGCATCCATGTAGGATAGATAACATTTATTCAACAGATGAGCCTTGGCAATACTGCAGAAGTTTAAAATCTTAACAGAAATAATATGCTATGGACTAAGATAGTTTTTTCCATTGTAGGACGAAAAGAAGAAATATTGGCTTTGTAACTGAGAAATGTAAACATTATTGGCATCTGAATCCCCATATGTCATGTAACTTTCTTGTAGAAACAGATGGGATGCTCTCATTGGAAAAATAAAAATTAGGAGCCAATCCTCAAATCAAACTTTCAACGTGAATAGCCCATGAAAGTTTATTTTATTTTTATTTTTAAAAAAATATGTTTTATTGACTTTTTTTGCAGAGAGGAAGAGAGAGGGACAGAGAGTTAGAAACATCGATGAGAGAGAATCATCGACCAGCTGCCTCTCCCACACTCCCTACTGGGGATGCGCCCGCAACCAAGGCACATGCCCCTGACTGGAATCGAACCCGGGTCCTTTCAGTCCGCAAGCCAACGCTCTACCCACTGAACCACACCGGTTTTGGCCCATGCAAGTTTCTAAAGCCACAAACATTTAAGAGAAGAGACACACTAGTCACTCACAATTGGCTAAATGACATCACAACCTCCTGAAAACCAAAATGTAAGATGCCGCTGCTCACTCCCCAGCACCACCAACCCGGAGTTCCCATTTGGTTCTTGGTCCCAGGGCTGCCTGGGTGTGAAGGCATGATTGATATGCCTGTGCCATCAGCTGAGCTGGTCTCCACTCACTCTCCCCGGCAAGGCCATTCATGACCTTCTTCCCTGACATTCCATCCAAAGAATGCTCTTTGTATGGAAGTGACACATGGGGATTTGTGACCTTGCCCATTGGTGGGCATGTTTCCCCGGTCCCTTTACCCAGGGAGATTTTCCTGTAGATTCAATAGAACCTACAGGAAATCAAAATCTCAGCTATCTCAACAGTGACAGCTGGGGAACAGAACAGTCCCACCAAGCAGCTCACTGTGGTACAGCCTTGCAGGTCCAGCTCACAGACAACTTGTGATGCTGACCAAGGTTTCCCTGTGGCGCCCAGATCTCACTTTGAGTGACACCTGCCCCTCGGTCTGGCTGCACTCTTCTTTTGGAGCCTCTGTGCCATGCGCCCCTCATCCGAACAACAATCCTGAAAAGTTGGTGTCATTCGATCTCTCGTGTCTTGTCCATTCGCTGACTGAGTCTGAGAGAAATGGAGTCTCCCCTATACGTCAGAGAGATGGAAAGTGGAAGAACTGGGATTGTGTCCCGCCTCTCCATGACTCAATTATAAATGGCGCATGAAGACTAAGGTCATGTTCTCGGATTGTGCATATCTTTTGTGTATCATAAGGCTCCAGCCAGATTGTAGAATTGAGATTATATGCTATTCCTGGGACTCCAAACACCAGGCATGCAGATAGTTGGGGGTCTGTGGTTGTTTGCAAGCTTCCTTGAGATAGGTCTACACCAGGGCTGGGCAAACTATGGCCTGTGGGCCGGATCCAGTGAATAAAACTATTGAATTAAAAAAAATACCTTACCCTTTTATGTAATGATGTTTACTTTGAATTTATATTAGTTCACACAAACACTCCATCCATGCTTTTGTTCCAGCCCTCTGGTCCAGTTTAAGAACCCATTGTGGCCCTCAAGTCAAAAAGTTTGCCCACCCCTGGTCTATACACTCTAGGGAGAAGCTCAGCTCTTGAACTGCACATCAGGATACTCAAGCACAAGGACCTTCAACCAGCAAAAGTCCACCGGACAGAGCCATTAACAATCCGGAAAAGTGTCAGCCAGCAAAGAGGCTCCAGAGGGAGCTCAATGGGTGGTGCTGCTTCATGGCGAAGAACATTTCCAGCCGTGAGACTGCGCAGCCAATGGGTGGGCTGGAGGGAACGGTTGTTGCCTGTAGACACCCTTTGGAATTACACCAAAGTGTCTGAACACAAAGGGGAAAACAATGGAGTGTGGATGAGGTCACAGAGCATCCTGAGGAAAGCACAGGGTAAAGCTTCCTACTGCTTGGATCCAAAGTCCACACTTATTTTGGCAGGAATTCCTTCTGCAGCCAGAAACCTGACTCTTACGGAGGGATAGGTCTTAATCATAAAGGCTCAGTGCTGAAGAGAAGGGGTGAGTGTGTGTGTGTGTGTGTGTGTGTGTGTGTGTGTGTGAGAGAGAGAGAGAGAGAGAGAGAGAGAGAGAGAGAGAGAGATTTGGTTCCTGATATGGGAGTTAGAGCATCAACATTCCCCCACATGTGTTGTAGGTTGTTTATGATTTCAATGTAACTAGGCAAATGCCATTTGCACTGAGGGAGACAGGAAATTGGCTTGCTCTCCTCTAGGGTGTTCTCCAACTGTGATCAGAAACCTGCCTTCTCCTCCAATAATAATGGTGATTCTGGGCCCTCCTCTGGCTGGGGAGAGACTGCCCAGCATTGTTCCAAGAGGGCGGGCCAATTCTTAGAAACAGAAGGACCCAGCCCGGAGCGTGCTTTTGCTGTACAGAGCCTTACCTTCTCACTCTGGCCCGCGTACCCAAGGAGGTAAAATTCTTCTGCCTTAATCATCCAGGGCCAGGTACCGGGCAACTAGGGACCACCTCCATGGCCCAAAGCCTGCCAGATTTTCCAAACAGGCCAATTATAAACCATTCACCCTGGCATGCCTCTTCTTTCTGTGCAAACCCCGACAGAGACCATGACCTAGACCTTCTCCTCACTCCTATCTCTACCCCTGACCACCTGGTGGCATTCCCCTGGGGTCTTTGTAGCGTGCCACGTCTCCTGTCTAGAGGACCTATGACTATAATAAACTTTATTTTTCCGGAGCCCTGATGCCGTCTCCTCTTGCAGCCACACCTGACTGGCTCTCATAAAAAAGAATACAAAACAACATAAGGTGGTGAAGTGACAATGGGGAAAAAAAACCAGAACACATTTCCATCTTCATTTAAAAAACAAACAAAAACAAAACTGCACATAGGTAAAGAAAGTATTATCATTAGAGTCTAGAATTTAAAAATACATATATTTTGTAATCCTCTCCTGAAGATATGTGCATTGAGGGAGAGGAAGGGGGAGGGAGAAAGAGAAACATTAATCAACTACCTCCCCTAAGCACCCCAACCAGGGATCGAACCTGCAACCTAGGGATAGACTCTCACAACCTTTTTGGTATAGAGGGTGGTGCTCTAACCACTGAGAACCCCAGCTGGGCTAGGTTTTTTTTTTTTTTTTTTAAGTGGGAGTAGTACCTTTCTAAAACTGCAGAAGGAGGGCAGTGTCCTGCGAGTGTCTAAGCCATGGGAGGTCATTGCCAAGGCTGGTCTAGCGGCTGGCCTGGCGGAATCCACCACTCACAGCTTCTCTGTAGCCAGTGGGCTCTGGGAACTGAGAGAGTCACTGCCAAAGCCTGCAGACAGTGTAAATGCCTTCCTAAGTGTCAAATGTGACATAAGTGGCTCAATAGGTGATATAATAGCCAGATCCCTAAGGCCAAAGGCCAAGAATTTAGGATTGACTAGGGTGGGCACAGGATGGGTGGAGGCAGCCCAGCTCTGCCTGAGGGAGGACAGAGCTCGGGAAGCCGCTGGAGGGTAGGTAGGGAAGAAGAGTGATAGGGCTCCAGTCAGGCAGCCATGCAGCCACCCAGAGAGGCAGGGAGGAGGGAAGCAGCGCAGGGAGCTGAACAGAGGGGAGAGCCTTTACTTCCATCGCTTAGATTTGCCTTTTGGAGTCAGGCTGATTTCTGTTTGAACCTCATCTCTACCGCTTACTCACATGAATCCAGACCGGCTACTCTACCTCTGATCCCCATCCCTGGGAAAAGGGTAATGCTGAGAACCCGCTCAGATGAACTCTGTTGTAACAGCAGATGCCAATTTCTCAGGCAACTGATCACGTGGACAGAGCAGGCCCTTTGCCTCAGCTGACCTGAAACAGCCACGTGACAACCACAGAGGCAGACCTTTGGATTTCTAAAGCTCCCCAGGAGAAGTGACTGGGTTGTCTTTATTAAACTATGTATACACAAAAGACTGTCCCTGGCCCTCACTCTTCTTTATCATATTCCCCTCAGGCCAGCCCATCCCAGCGTATCTTCCCAGACCTCCTTTGCAGGCTGGCCTGCCGGGAATGGGCTCCACAGAGGGGCGAGGCGGAGTGGGGGTTGGGGTGGGGCAGGTGGGGGTGTGTGGAATGTGAGTTCTGGAAGCTGCCAGCTGAATGCCATCGGTCAGAAAAACCTCACCAGGAGCAGGTTGGGGCTGGTGCACACTGCCTCTGGCATCGCAATGGTCCTCCACCTTCTTGAGTTCAAAACTCCATCTGTGTTGTATTTGCGCAGACCTGAGGACAAGAGGCATGTTTCTTGGAGCTGAGTGAGCTGATCTGATTCTGGGCTCAGCTATTATATCAGTTTCCCTCCTCTCTGAAACAGCTAATAGCTTTCGTCTTCTCTTAGTTTGTTCTCCCTACGCTCCAGCTCCCTGTGGGATGAGCTGGAAGAATGCGGAAGAGGTGGAGATTGTGAAAGGCTGCTAAAGGGGGCAGAGAGGTGAGGGGACTTGGAGAGGTCACACTGCACTGAGGGAGACCCCAGTGTGGGCGCTGCCTTCAGGACTGGGGCTCTCTGAACCTCTGGCAGCAATGCCCCAGCTCCTTCTGAACTCTCAGCGTGATTTCACGGCTCTCAGCAGGGAATGGGTTTAATATAGGAAAGCTTAGAGAGTTCTATAGATAAGACATGCTTTTGGCTAAACCCCAGGCCACATCCAAGCAGCCCAGAGCTTCCGAGTGGACAGCCTGCAGCTTCTCAACCTCCACCACCCGCACATGCATAACGATTTCACCGCAGGCGCTGCACGGCTTTAAAGCACACGGGGACCCGACTCTTCAGTCAGGGCACGGCCCCTTTCCCCTGCGACTGTCAAATGAAAAAAATGATACCAGCAAACACAACAATAGCCATCCGGGTGAATGAATCAAAATTCTATCTGATTTTTTTTTTGTCAGATCAGCAAGACAGTTTTTGGTGTGCCTCATAATTCTAATAATTTGTTTAACCAGTCTGTCTGCCACAGAATGGGAAAGGTTGGGGATCGCTGCACCAGTGGCCTGGGAACCCGAAGATGTGGGAAGTGCCAGGAGCCACCCACTCCGTGGCAACAGTTCCGAGCCACAATGGAAGGGCAGCCATGAGGAGAAGGAGAACGCCAGAAATCAGAAAGCCTGCCGCTACGATGCCTCTCAGACATCAGTGTCTGAGGAGCGGACTGCTCAGGAAGTGACCTGTCAGCAGGTGGGTTGCTTTTTTCTCTCTCTAATGAGTCATTACAGCGTGTCTGTCTATTTTTAGTCGTAAAGATGCAATTAATTACAGACCAACGACAGCATGTTTTACCTCCCCCCCCCCCCCCCCCCCCCCAGTTTCAGATTCTCAGTGCCTCTCGGTTGTCCCCGTGAGCCGAGGAAGAGTGACAGAGACATACAAAGAGACGGTTGTAGGAGTGATCATTTCCACAGGAAATTAAAGACGCGCCCTTTTCCACATTGTCCCACGTCAGTAAGTCAAGCTCGGCTGGCTAAGTCATCATGTTTTCAGTCTCCGAATGTCACTTCCCTTGACGGATCTATAAATGGCACAAACACTCTTAATCAGTGTGGTCCAGCGCTCCCCGGAGATGATATGAGACAGAAGGACTATTCCCAGCCATAGCGGTTCAGCAATAAAGCCTGCCTACCGAGCCAAAGGAGGCACCACACACGGGGCTCTTAGCAGGCGTTCTAGAAAAAAGAAGGAGCTTAAGAGAGCAGGTGAGAATGGGCTCAGGCTTGAATGGCTTTGTGACCCACCCCGTGATTTTACCTTAGTTACGGATCATGAGGTTGAGGTCCAAACCACATGGCCTTTTCATCTTGTAAGAGCATCCGCATGGAGACACCTCAGGGTTCTGTCTCTTCTCCCCCGGGCTTTCTAGCAAGCTGTCGGCACCTACTGCCATGGAGATGAGGAAGCCCGCAGGAGAATCTGGCTCTTCTTTGCCTTTCCGGGCGCATTCACCACACACAAAGGCCACTGAGTTCTGCTCGGCTCTCGTGAATCAACACTTTCTTTAACGGGTTCCTATGCCTACCCGGAGTGGACAGCCTTGCCAACGGTGGCTCACAGAAAACAAGAACCGAGAAGAAAGAGCCTCCCCACTGCTTCTCTACATGTTTGCCTTTCAATCCTATTCAGTAATAGAAATCTCTCCCAAATCACAGAATGGCCCAAAATTGCCCCTACATTTCTCACTGTCCCAGAGGGCTGGAATGTCACTTACAAAGACCTCCTGGTCTTGTACAACTCCTTCCCAGTGTGTCTTTCTTAAATGTAGGCGCTCTCTTACTGTCATTCTAAAGATTTTTCTGTGTAAGTACACGCCCTAACTATGTAATCCTACACTCAAAGCAAACAAATTCTTGCCCAACATCATTTCATTCGGGTTCCGAGGAAGCATGTGCCCCTAGAAGACCAGTGATAACCTCAGCGGTGGATCCAAAGACAACCTTAAGATGTTTCTCTGAGAAGCTGGTATTGCTCTGTGCCTTGGTTGTTTGCCTCTTCTACATTGGGATGAGGGAGAGCCTTGCCTTCTTAGCCAATGTCCAGTATTCACTCACAAGGAAGGTTTGTAATTTGGGTCAAGAAAATGTGGACATGTATAAAAAAGCAAGTGAGTGCTGGTGCTATTTATTGAGATGATGGAACTGGGAGAGAAGAGATTTGAAATGAGGGATTCAATAGCTGAGGTTCTGTTGTGGTACCAGCATATGCTCTCTGACAACCAAATGAAGATGTCAGGTAGACAGCATATTATTCTGGAGTTGAAAGGAGAGATCCAGAACAGAGGTACAAGATGGGAAGTTATCAGTATATGCATGGTATTTAAAACCATGAACCTGGGCGTGGCCACCGCAGAGTGAGAGTAGTTAGAGGAGATGGGTTTCAATGACGAAGCCCTGAGCAACCCAATCTTAGGTTGGGAAGATGAGGAGGATCCAACAAAGGATCCTGAGAAGAAGAATTGCTTGAAATGGAAGGAAAACCATGATGTGTGGTGTGAAGTGAGGAAAGTGTGACAAGAGACAGGAGTGATCATCTGTCAGAGATGAAGGAAGGTCAAGATGAGGACTGAGAACTGACCACTGGATGTGGCAATGTGACGTCACTGGTGACTCTGATGAAAGATGTGTCAGTAGTGTTGGGAGGCAAATGCCTGATTGGACGTGGAACAAGGTGAGCGGAAGTGAACACAATATGTATCACGTTTATTGGGAGTTAGATGGAGTAGAAAGCCATGATGATGGATGGGAAGGGATTTGGGGTTCAAGAGAGATTTACTTTTCATGAAGGGAGCTTTTAACTTTGTATTATTTTAATGTGGGAGCTGTTATAATTCATCAGATAAGATGTTGCTAAATTATTAACTTTTAATTAAATAAATGTTCTACAATTACTCTTGTGTGTCATTTCTATTAAAAATAAGTAGTTTAGCCTGACCGGCATGGTTGAGAGTCAACCTAAGAACCAAGAAGTCACAGTTGAATTCCCACTCAGGGCACATGCCTGGGTTGTGGGCTCCAATGCCAGTGTGGGCCATGCAGGAGGCAGCCAATCAATGATTCTCTCTCATCACTGATATTTCTATCACTCTCTTCCTCTATCTTCCTCTCTGAAGTATATATTTTTAAAAAGTATTTTGGGTACTTTTGAAGAAGGTATCCTATTTGGTCTCATGGGTTTACTGCAGAATCCACATGATAATCAAAATGATTAATTCCATAAAGAAATATGAAATAGGGAAAAACAGCCAGACTACTACGTGGCGCAATGTAGAAACCGGTAACGGACAGAATTGCGTATTGTAACCTGATTTTCCAGAGCCAAGGACAACTCTTAGGTTGTCTCATACAGCCTCAGCCAGTGCTGACACTGTGCCTGCAGACAGATGCACACCAACTACAAGTTCCTATAGTTCTAATTGCCTGGCTAATACAGGATACAGGGGAGGGTCTGTAGTCCTCACTACTAACCAATGTGTTCCTCTTCCACTCCTTATAAAAGTCTCTCCCACTACTTGTATTCTAAAGTTATCAAAAGCAGCGGTTGCCAAGCGGTAGTCCACAGACCACTGGTGGTCGGTGAGATCCGAAAGGTTGGCGACCCATGATCTAACGCACACTGGCTTATTTTCTTCTCTTTGGTCAAACTGCGCTAAAGTGGGATAGATTTCAAAATCTGGAACCAGAAGTAAATCAGTAGTAAGTTGGTTAGCATATACTTCCTCTCAAATCACTTCATTTTAAAACTGAACAGTGAGAATTAATAAGAATGTCTGTTTGGGTTATTTTCTTTTCCTCTTGATTTTGAATGAATTGGTTTTCTGCCTGGTTGTTGCACCAACTCCCAAACACACAGATTACCAAGCAATGACCCTGTGGGAACTGCCAAAATGTCTGTGCCAGGCACAGTCAGAGGAGGATTCAATTCAAAATGTGAACCCTCAGAAGAGCATTAACACAACAAGAATTCATTGCTTGATGTCCTCTCAAGTTGGCCCTCAGTCTCTGCTTAAGCATTTTCATTGACAAGAAATGCACTGACCCTTCACATGTCTGTTCCTGTTTGATGATGACTCAACTCTACCAACAAGGAAGTCCTTCCTTAGACTCAGATAAAAATATGTCTCCCTGTAGTATTCACAAGACTTTCCTGTCCTCATGTGCAGAATGTATTGTATACTATCCAACAGCAGACGAGAGAGAGAGAGAGAGAGAGAGAGAGAGAGAGAGAGAGAGAGAGAAGAATTTTATACTTGCCTCCTAACTCAGTCTTTACTTTTTCCATTGAAAAATATACAAAGGCCGAAACCGGTTTGGCTCAGTGGATAGAGCGTTGGCCTGCGGACTGAAAGGTCCCGGGTTCGATTCTGGTCAAGGGCATGTACCTTGGTTGCGGGCACATCCCTGATAGGTGGTGTGCAAGAGGAGGCTGGTCGATGTTTCTCTCTCATCGATGTTTCTAGCTCTCTATCTCTCTCCCTTCCTCTCTGTGAAATATCAATAAAATATTTTTTTAAAAAAGAAAAATATACAAAGCATCCTATTATTCCTATATACATATAGATTATTTAATGTGTCCCATTTGAGAGCGATAAGGGCATGGTCAAATGCAAAAAGATGAGTCATGAAGGCAACAGTTGTCAACCAGAGATGCTGAATTAATAATCAGTCGTGTGCTGACAAATTGTAAGAGTGGACTCTCTGAGAGGGGAAGGGGATGATTGGTAGAGTTTTCCAATTTCTGTGGTGCAAATCCCTGGCCAATTTCAAGTTACTGAGGGGACGTCTCAGAGGTTGGAGTTGGTAAGAGGTGTGCACACAACCTCTTGTGAGCTGATACAAGTCTGCTCCAGCACAGCCCTGTGTGATGAGCCATGGTAGGCTTTGCTCAACGTCCTGATGTCCTGGTTGTTCTCCTCTGAATATCTTTTTATGCATCTAGCCCAGAATCAGTCTCAACTCCACCTAAAATTCAACTGCAAATGTCCAATTCCATCAAAATTTTACTTCAAACTATCTATAAATGTGTGTGGGGGGAGCATACAGAGAAAGCCTCTAGCTTCTAATATTTGGATCAGAAAAATTGCTTTGTAGTTGATACATTAGGGTACATGCTCATTAAATTATATATACCACTACACCTCATTAAAGTTGTCATTAATAGAATAGAAAAGAAATGGGCTTAAAGAGGGATACTGTAAAAAATGATTTAGAGTTTTAAATATTTCCATATAATTCAGTGAACATTTATTAAGTCCTTATGACACATTAAGGAAACTGTAAACATTACACTTAAAACTCTACTAGTGAATAGACTTGTTTTTATGTTTAGCCTTTTTCACTCCCATTTCTTACAAACCATGGATGTGTTTGTTTTTTGGTCTTCTGCGAATCCATTCTGCAGTAGTTACGCATGAGTCACATTTCCCAAGGGCTATAATTTATGCCTATATTCTATTCATACTGAATGCAACTGTTTAAGATAAACCATGTTAACACTGAATCAGCATTAGCAGAAAAAACAAAATGCTTATTTGGCTGGATCAAGGGATCTGGGACGGTGAGAGTATGAGATGGATAAGGTGGAGCAGTGAGCAGCATCTGATAAGCCAGGTTAAAGAATTTTGATTATTCTAAGGAGGGATGAAAGGGCTTCCACCAAGGGAGGAAGACAATCTGATTAGCATTCAAGAGAATGTGTTCTGGCAGTGGTGGTGAGAATGGATTGGACAGGCAACAGATGGGGTGGGCGAGGCAGTAAGGGAGATATTCTGTAACCTAGGGGAGTGAAGCCCAGGGAATATCCTCAAGAGATACTTGGAAGTCTGTATCCAGGATCATCAGAAATCCATTGGAGAAGGAAAGGCGAAGAAGAGACCAGGATGGACTATTTACAAGAGTGGAGGGATGAAGAACAGTCAGGGTAATTCCAAGAGGTGGAACAACTGCCGTCAGTCTTCAGATTGGGTGGCAAGAAGTTGCTGATTTAATTTCCCTGTTAAATAACGGGATGGTGAGCAGAAGAGACAGGAATAGCGATTTCAAGGGAATGGAAAACATCTGAAATAGTCTCTGTCGGGAAGTTGAAGAGTACGTCATGTGGGGCTGCCTTGAGGGCCTATTCTTAGTAACATGTCTCAAGAATCTAATTGAATGTGTGTCTTCTGAGAAAGTGTCCCAGGCGCTCCTGAGAAGTCTTCCCACTTCCCTCTAATGACCGGTCCCTCTAATTCCCAATGAAGCCT
This sequence comes from Vespertilio murinus, assembly GCA_963924515.1. NCBI lineage: Eukaryota > Metazoa > Chordata > Mammalia > Chiroptera > Vespertilionidae > Vespertilio > Vespertilio murinus. The sequence goes on from OZ004718.1 coordinate 6,046,189, forward strand.
ACCCAACGGAACACTTTCTGATTGAAGAATTTTAACAAGGTAGCTTGTGCCGTTCTTGGTTTCCAGGTCAACCACTAACTGGCTTTTATGTGTGTGTGACAAAAGAACAGTGAAATTCCCACAAAGTATCTGTTGGGAAAACATGTGCTAGAGATACACCTCCCCATCCAAACACATCCCTGACATCAGGGAGGAGACAGAGCTCCCGGGCAAAACAATCGCCGCTGTCCTGGGGTGGAACTCCGAAATTTAGTCAAGGAACAAACCCCAGTGAGGTCATGTCTCGTTTGGGATTACAAGGCTAACTCTGATTCTGGGATCATATGAAGAAAAAATGCACATAAAATGCCCAGGAATTTTCCTTTTGTTTGATTCGGAAATTAAACTTGCACACGTCATGTCTACAAAAGGAGCATTTCACCAGGTCAGATGCTTTCTTGACTGGTCTAGGATGCAAAAGAGAGTAGAGAACACGCTGCCTTCTTCAGCTGGCTGGGCCTCGGGCCTTCCTGAACCTCTGGAATTATGTATTCTTACATGCACATTAGTTTCCACTCTGCAAAATAAAGTCAATGTCCAAAAGCCTTAGTCAAGTTACTCCGTGTAGCCTGCTCAGCCACAAGAGGCCATTGAGGTCACAGGCTATTCGACCTGCCTGATACCAAGTCATCCTGATTCTGAGAGGAATGGTTTTCAGTTCAGCAGGCGTGCAGCACCTGACTCATCCTGACAATCCCTTCATTCTCCATGCGATGTAATGCACGTGTTGTCTTATAGCAGAGCTTGTCTGACACCTCATGCAATCTGAAAAACGTCAAAGGAAACTTGGCCCAAGTTTGAACCAGATCTAACAATGTTTCTGGCTTTCAGAATGATGGCACTGTATTTATTATCCAGTCGCCCTCAATGATTTCTAAAGTTGAGCAGGTTTATTTTGCCATTTAGTGATTTCTACATCGAAATTATAATAAATGTTGGAGAAATCAACATAGACTACCCAAAGGGCTGTCCTTTGGCTTTTGCTGTAAAGAGAGAGCCAGCCATCATCACTGTGTTTAGCAGAGACTCGGAGGGAGAAAGCATCACAGTGCCAAGGGGAAGGTGGTAGGTCTGCTCTCATCAGTGGCTGTTGGGCACAAGAAGCTGGCATCCATGGCATGAGTAAAACATGTTTTAAATCAAGCATTTGTGTTTTGTTCATTTTTTTCAGGGAAACTTGGTTTTCTTAGAAACCTAATGATCTATGAGCCAATATATCACAGCTGGATTGATATCACTGTAGTTGAGTCTTTCTGATCTTAATGAAAACTGCTGTAAGAAATTCTCAATGATGATGGCTATTCTATGGAGAAACTGCATGGCACTGCAGGAGAGAATCTTGAGAACAATAGGGCCTACCATCTCTCAGGACTGGTAAACAGCAAGTTAAGTGCATCCTGTTCTTGGAAACATGGCATTTTGCCCACTTTTCATTTACTTCCAAGTATGACTGTTTTAAGAGTCCAAAATTATTTTTAAACTTAGGGGTGATAGCGTATAATGAATTTCATCTTGGTCGAATCTACTGATTCAAATCTGTCTGAGTCACAAAAAGTGAGGTCAATGTATTTTACCATCTCCCCCCACCTTTTCTGTTGGCTGTGTTTCTCTGGCTTATTACCCCCTTGGCTAATAAAGTGCCCTGGATGGATGTGGTCATTTCCACATTTTGCCAGCCCTTCCTTTCAACCTAGGTGGTGCCTGTGTTATCACTAGTTGCTAGAAACTCAAGTTCACAAAGGCAACGCTGACTACTCAATAGTCTTTTCACCTTGGAGATGTTTTTGTTCGCAGATAGATTCATTTGATATTCCCACCTTTCCACCCTCCCCGAATACAGTGCTATCGAGGCCATGAAAGTAAGAGCTGAAAGACAGCCTTGGCTAAAACTGTTGACTCAGTTCTTCCATGCAGACACTCCGGGAAGGTTACTATTATTTTCACTTTGATTTTTTTTTTTTACAAAGCCTTAAGTAAATGCAAATGTTGATATTGTGATTTCTCTTTAGGCTAGGAAGTCTGGAAAATACTGTGGAAGCTCGGCTGTCTGGGGCACAAGAGAAGTTATAGGAGAAAATATGAGTCATGAGCTGTTGAGTCAATACTTGAATCTCTATTTTCTTCATGTTTATAGGTTATCTATTTCTGAAAATACTTCATGGCTTTCACCTTTCCTCAACCCACAGTGTAGGTTCCTTTTCTTTGCCCCTTTTGTTTGGACCTTTCCTTCCTCTTGTGAAATACACCCTTCCATTCTGCTTTTTGTCCGCTTTAGAGTTGCCTGCTTACTGACAGCTCATCGAATGCAAATACTTATAGTGAATTACACAAGAACAAGTCTGGTCATGCTGCTTCAAAAGGATGAAAGATTCAAAGAAATAAGCAGAAAAATAAATGTTTCAATTGATTTTACCATTTTATAATGGCCAAATAAAGGCACAATAGTAGAGGAATTATCAAAGAAAGGGAAGTTATTTTTCATGTCATTGTTTCTCCATTCTTTACTTAGAAAAGAATGGAGTCTCATCTCATTGCCATTATCATCTGTTATGGATTTAACTGTGTGCTTCCCAGAAGATATTTTGAAGCCCTAATCTCTGATACCCATGAATGTGACCTTATTTAGAAATAGGTTCTTGGCCGGTGAATTTGAGTTCAGATGAGGTCATTAAGGTAGGTCCTAATCCAATATGACTGATGTACTGATAAGAAAGAACTCTCACACACATACATACACACAGAGAAGTAAGAATAAGGCCAAATGAAGATGGAGACAGAGATGAGAGTGATGCAGCCACAAGCCAAGGGACATCTGGGGCCACCAGAAGCTGGAAGAGGCTTTGGAGGGAAGGTGGCCTTGATTTCAGACTTCAACCTCTGGAACTGTTGTTTTAAGCCACCTTCGCATGGGCAGCCACAGGAAACAAATACCAACATCCATATATGCCTTTGAAAGGTTATTTTACATCTTTTAGAACTTTCTTCTATCCCTTTGTCTCTGAGGTGTCTTTTATACCTTTCAACTTTTGCAAATTTATGTAATAGTAAGCAGATCCATTTTTTCCAACTATGAAATTAGTTGCTTAACAATAGTCAGGCTTTGAATTTGCTTTCTCAAAGTTCTATTCTAGGTGCTAAGCTTACCTTTAGATTGTAGCATATCGCATTATTGACTGGTGGTGAAAATCTTTAAAAGTTGCTCTTCAACTTTACAAGGTATATATTTTTCTAGCTATATATTTCTGGGGTGTCAATAACAGTTGATTCTATAAACTAGAGGCCCAATGCAGGAAATTCATGTATGGCGGCCGGGGTGGTCCCCTAAGCTCATCCTGAATCCTCTCTAATCTGGGATCCCTTGAGGGATGTCTGATTGCTGGTTTAGGCCTGATTCCAGTAATTGGGCCTAAATCAGCAGTCGGACATCTCTCTCACAATCCTGAACCACTGGCTCCTAATCGCTCACCTACCTGTCTACTAGTCACCCCTAACTGCCCCCCGCTGCCAGCCTGGTTGCTCCTAACTGCACCCCCCTGCTGACCTGGTCACCCTAACTGCTCTCCCTGCAGGCCTGGTTGCCTATATATGTATATAGTATTCTGAATATAAGCTAAAGGAAGCCAGTGCATATTTGGAAGATACTGCTTAAAGTTATTTTGATTCTACATGGAAACTGAGACTCATAAAATAGTAAAGACTAAATTTATAAAAGTAAAAGCCTATTATGATGCTTTAAAATAGTTTTTTTTTAGGATTGTTATATAGGTTACAGACCCATTTTTTTGTATTGTCTAACACCTGTTATCTTGGCCTATGAATGAGGTTCTGAATGCACCCATCCCTACCCTACCAAGGATGTCCCAGTATTTGACATATTGACATTATTGCACTCAAGAGTCAAGTTAAGTGTGAATATTACATGAGAGGGTAAAATAAAGGAGAAGAGAATCTTCATGGAGTGGGTCAGGATGATTAGAGAGTATAAGCTAAAGTCAAGCCAAGCCTAAGTGTCTCATTAAGGCCCACCTGGGCAATTGCAGGAACCTGAAGACCCACCTAGGGCCACAGCAAAAAACTAGACCTGCAGCCAATAGACGAGAAGAGATAAGGCCATCAGAAGGGGAATGTGAACATGCTAAGTGCCCCCCCCCCCCCCATGAACTGGCAACTCAGTCTGTAAGTAGGGCTACGTGGTTAAATTAGGTCCCTAATTCAGCCTGGAAGAGACCCTGGGAAAGGAAAGCGCTTCCACTGACCTCAATTACCCAAACCACGTGCGCCATTTCATCCAGCCAGAGCCTAACAAAGAAGATCTGTTCTCAATGAGCTGAAGGTTTCTGAGAAGATAGTGTTTTTAGGTAGACTTTCCCCCTTATCGCAGAGCTTTGAAACCTGAATTTTCATTCAAGGTAAGAAACAAAAAGGCCCGGGACAATGGCCCCATTCAATGATAAAATCACTGCCACTGGCCTTTCTCCCACTGACCCTCTGGACAGAAGCAGAAGCAGCAGGTTCTGCCTAGATCGAGTTGCCCTGTTTAACCAGCACAAATACTTCTGCAGGAAGATAAGTCAGTGATTAATTTGGAGGCGGAGCCTAAAACAATAAATGCTGGAGCCAATGACTGCACAGCTCTCCTGAGGTCCAAGGAGACAGCTGAGCTGGACCGCGGTGGACGCCACCGGTTCCCACCAGTCAAGATCTCCCCCGGCAGCAGCGCCAGGGCCAGGCCGGAGTTAGGAGTGCCCGGCTGTCACAGCCTGCCTTCATCTTGAGGTGCTAACACAAGATTCTCAGCAGAGCCCCGTGTTCTCTGTAAATACTGGAGTAGCCAGCTCTTAATTGTTTTATGTGCAGATTGATTTGGTAAACAGAGATATGGGAACCTTTTGAAAACATGCAACATGAGGTTGCAAGTCTAGTTTATGGCTAAATACTTCCCTCCCTTCCTAGCGAGTTGAGGTGATTTATTAGCGTGCCCTCTGGTTACAAATGACCGCAAGGATGGAAACCCTGCAGTTTTACACTTCGGTACCGTAAGGGATTTTTTTTCCTCTCAGTCTCCCAGCGTCAGGAATCCCACCTTTGGGAACGACTGAAATAAACAAATAGAAAACGTGGCTTTGGCTGGTTGTTTCTCTTGAAACTTCTGGAACCCGGGGACACTGAGTTTATTGAAATGAGGCATAACACTGCTCTCTTTCCTGGTAGTTAAAATTCATGTGCAGTTTATGCAAGAATCTGAATTCAATGTAGAAGCAAAAATTTAGATGGCTCACTGATGTAGCTTAAAGACCCCAAGTCCTGTTACAAAACACCTCTGACCCTCCTTGACCAAAAAAAAAAAGCCAAGTAAATGAAGAGAAAGCACATAGTAGGTATATACCAACTAGGTCCAGGAAGAGAAGAGGACAAACAGGAAATGAGACGCAGAAATCGCCATGATTTGCTTGTTCATACCCATGTCTTCCACATAAGTACCGCCTTCATATGTTTTGGTGAACACAGGTTGGAAATTTTTTCAATCAGTTTTTAAACTGAATTTACCAATTTTTAATGCCAAAGACTTTTCAGTTATTGAGCTGTATTTAGATGTACAAATTTTAAGCAATTCAAACGCTGGAACTAAAATTGGCCATTGGGCATAGCTGTTGTGAGCCAGCTGCCACGATCCCACGAACAAACAAAATGGGTGACACAGACAGAGGTCATGTCCCTCCTTGATTCCTTACAAGTTCCTGGGTGGAAACAAGTCACCGGGCTCCATTTAATTTCTTTCCCATGGCAGCCACTAACACTAAGGACTCTGAGAACAGCCACAGTTTGCCATCCCGTTCACCCTTAGTTAGAAACAGCCACCTCTTCCGCCATTTAGAAGTAGCGCTGCACCCAAGGAAGGCGGTCACTTCTCTTCTGTTCTCCGAGGATCAACTTTATCGGATGAGTTGGCAAGGACCTTTGCAATAAATGTCAGTCTCCTGGGAGCGTCAGCATTTCCAGCTCTAAGGTGCCGGCTTACTGTGTGTCAGCTGTTCACACTTCATTGCCCCAAACCCAATCCTCGGAAGAGCTCTGTGTCAGAGCTGTCATTGACCCCGAAGAAGGGAAACAGGACTTCTACAGCGGGCAGTGCCTTGGCCTAGGCCCTGGTTTTCAAGAATCCCCTGGAGGGCTTGTGAGACACAGGCCTGCTGGGCTCCATGTCTGCATGTGTGAGGTGGAGCCGGAGCATTCACACTGTGTACAAGCTCCGGGTGTGTCTGATGCTTCCAGGCCTGGCCACACTTGGAGGACCACTAGCCTAAGTCACACAAGTCCTAGTGGCCATGCCTAGAGTAAAACCCAGGTCTGTCTGATAAGAACACACACACGACGCCACACTGGAGAGCCATCTGTTATCATCTTAAGATTTCTCCACTGCAGAGATGACAGAAGGGAGGAGACATGGTAGTAGCTGCATGGCATGGAAAGGGGGACGAATCTGGAACCCTGGAGTGGGAGCCCCCTCTCTGCCATGTGCCAGCATGGCACTTCACTGAACAGATCGTCTGTATTTTTATCGCGATAATAAGAATTCTCCTGCTGTTCCTCGCACTCATCTCACTGAGTTGTTTGAAGGTGAAAGGTGACAACTGCTGTGAAAGAAGTCTCTAGGCCTTGAGGTGCTGCCACGAATGCTGTGTGTTCTTTTTATTAGGAATCAGGTCGGAAGAAGAGTCAAGATGAACAAAACAACAAAAACAAAAATATTTCCGAGAGCGATCTGGCCTTTAGTTTAAGAGCTGCAACTGCGTAAAAGGAAATGCCGGACACAAGAAAGAAGTTTATGAGGCCCTCAGAGACCTGTCATCTCAGAGATACACGAAGAGTTTCAAAGGGGGGCGGGGAGGGCACTAGCAAATATTTTCCAATAGCTTTTTTTCTTTTTCAAGTTAAAAAGTAAACATCCCAGTTCTTTCATCAAGAGACATTCTTTGGATGAATACTGAAAACTGATTAGTCAATAGTTATTTTGATCTAATTACTTTTGAGTAGTTAAAATAGTTAAAAACTTGATTAGTAAAAACTAAGACTTCTTTCTCCATAAAAATTTCAAATACTGGCATTACCCAAGCAGTAATTTCTCACTGGCAACGTTAATACTCAATGGCACAGAGAAAGGGGGTCATTTAAATATTGGATTAATTAAGAAGAGGCTTTTTACTAACCTCAGAAATCTGCCAAGGACCTCTGGGCTCCACTCGTGCCTACCAATGGCTTACTTGGTATTAGGTCAATACTTGGCGTTCAAGTCCACAGACGTCAATGTGATTGGGACTGTAAGGAATGGTAGCACGTTCCCCATCAGTGACGAGTTACTTTCCTTGGATTGAATATTACACTTGCTCAGTGAAGTGAGGTTTGTATTGATTTATCTTTCTCAAGTTCCTCTTGTGCTTACGAACTTTTGATAAAAATGGCAAACCTCTGAGCTCTGCCCCTCAAATCCAGGGCATAAATCTTTCCTTCTGTTTTAGATTTGCTTGGATTTATTCTTTAAATGGCTTGATAAAGAAAGTACAATGTAATGGTTGGCGTGCAAAATAGACTATTACAAACATCAATAATCCGATTTCAGAGAGCAGGGTCCAGCTGGTTTGATTCTATCTCATCTTTTCAATGCCTGAGGGTTTCTCTGCCTTTTACTTGGAATTGTGTACCAAGGGTCTTGACGATGGCTGTATAATCCAAATTATGTGTTAATATAATTTAGGATCCCTGTTAAACAGATATGAATTTATAGAGGATTATGGTTCTTCCGGGCATAAATTAGTGGTTAAAGATGCATAATGTACAGAAAGACTGCCTGGTTCAAAATCAGCTATTTTTTTTTTAGCTGTGTGACCTTGGGAATATTAGATGGCCTCTCTGGGCCAGTTTCCTCCTCTGTAAAAATAAAATGCATCATGAAGATAAAGAATTGATATTTTTAAAGCACTAAGAATTATGTACAGTATATAGTTAGCACCCTGTGTTTGTTAAATAAATACAAATAGGTAAATTGAAAATAATTCCGCTGTGAAATGATATTGTCATTGGTAGATGACTATTTTCATAAGTGTCTCCATATACTCTCATATCAATGGAAAAATCAACAAAAATTCCCTCTTTTCATGACTATGGTACAAGACATCTAAGATGTGGGAACAAACCCTTCAAAGAAACGAGAAGGACACTTAGCATTCTGACGCTATCTTCATCATGTGGAGAAAATGTGAAATCTTTGAAATATACCAAATCTACCCTGTTATACAGCATCAAAAGAAGAGAAATCGAGGCAGAAGGTTAAGGTAAAGGTGTTAGACAAACATAATCTTATAAAGACACAGTAAGGAAAATCTATGTAAGGTGATGCGGATACAAAAGTGGTTTTCATAACAGTTTTGGCATAATATTTTGAGACTATTTCTTTTCTTTGATGCTTTTTAGAGTGGATGAGGAATTTTGATACCATTTCTTAATGTATATCTTATTTTCCCCAGAGCAAGTTACACTTCAGCAGGACAAACGTGGTCTCTGGAAGAAGAGCTGGTGGCAAATTCGCAGGCACACTCCCATGAATGGACAGATCTGGGTTAGTGAGGATTTGGTTGCTATCCATTCAGCACCACCACTCTCCCAAATGAGACAAAGACCAAGGGATCTCAGGGAATCCAAACTTATGAAAATACCTAGAATGAATCTATTTCCTAGTGGTTATGTTTACAAAGAGGTAATCTAACGTCAAACACCAAGAGGAGACTCTGGAAACCATTACAACCTGAACACATCTGAAGCTTGTTCGTGTATATTAATCTCACTTCATGCTTGTAAAAGTGGCAATGCAGTTCTATTATAACACATATCAAGATGAATTTAGACTCTCCCACCACACAAGTAGCTATTTGGAGGCAGGAACTACGTCTGAATCATTTAAAAAAACTTTTAATAGCAGGGACCAGAGGTGGTAGATTTGGTTGGTATTATTTTAGCTGAACTAGGACTACATGTCCCAGAATTCTTTCCCTCCATAGTTCCAGGTTAGCCTGGGCCAGGGAGGAATTTTGCATAACACATAGTAAAAGTCAATTAATAGTCACATTCTTTTTACATCAGAAGGGCAGTGAAGGGCATGAGCAGTGTGGCTGCTCACCCAGGTTGTCACGGACCTGCGGGCTCACATTGCTGGCACAGGGCAGAGTTGAGCCACAGTCCCAAACATACCAGGGTCTTTCTGAATCAGACAGGCATCTCTTCTTTCTTCAAGCTAAAGCACGAGTGTGGCTCCCACTCTAAGACTCCCCCCAATTCCGCAGGCATGGCTGGTTTTTCTGCTAATGTCCTCCTTTGCCAGGCACTGACTTTCCCAAGGGCAAGGAACTGATGGATTATCTTGCATATCTAGTGCCCAAGGAATGAGTATCGTACACCCACTTAGAAGACAGGACCTGCCATTTGTTCAGTGTAACAGATGACAACACTCTGTTGACTGGACCACAATGGGGTTATGGCAGCCTATTATTTCCATGCCTAAAATAACCAGGTCCGCCATATGGTAATAATGGCACAGTGATACTCATGGTATTACTGTATGTCTAATTAATACAGTCCCTGATTTTCCACTCTTTACGCCATCAAGGCACAATTGTGCAGAAGCACACACAACATTTTATTTAGGAAAATAAACACAAAAATATTCTTTCTAGGGCAAGGTAATGCAGAGGAATACTGTCCTGATAGCTATTGCACTGAATTCTTGTGAGGACAAAGCACAGCATATGTTGCTTCTGTTTGGTTTTGTCTGGTTCTGTTCATTTGTGGTTTTGCTTTGACCAGTTTTATTTCTCTTAATGTTTCTTTAGCTTTTCAACTCCTTGGGATAATGGTGTAATCTTATCTTCTGCTCAATATTGTTATCTAATACAGTTCAATCAGAGGTTAGTCATAAGGGAATGAAACTACCTAAATTTAAACATGGGTAGCTCCTGAGCCGTAGATAATTTGCTCATGTTAGCCACAAACCGTTCTCCTTGAACTTTCTCTAAACACCCACAAATGTGTTCAATTCTGACCCTAACAAGAGCCAAGTAAACATGCAAAGGGATGTATAGTTCATAGTCTCTGATATTCTGGCACCTTCTTGAATGATAATTGCATGTTCAGGGAAGGATTTTACAGTGCCATCTATAAATAGAACTCACTAGCGTGTCAGTCATGAAAACACTAAAGGTGGAGCACGCTGCTAGGTAAGTGCTCATTGGTGAGACCTAGTAAGCTCTTGCTCGCCCGAGTCAGTGTACTCCTGGCTTCTGTACAGGGGAACCTTGAACCAGAAATCTAGTGAACAATTTCTGTGGCCAAGTCATTATGGCAGGTGCCTTGTTTTTGAAGTTACTTTGGCATTATTTTCCCAAAGTAGAGACAGAATGTTCTGAATTACCCACGGCTTGGAACAGCCTCACATGTGATGAGAACAGTACTGAGTTGTGAAAAGATTGGCCGCATTTGTGGGTGAGTGGATATTTTTCTGGGGCATAGCCAACTAACTAATCAAGCAGTAACCTAATCCAAGAATTTAGTCTCACCAACATCATCCGTTAGTAGAGCTTCGCAAATTTTTCCATTAAAAAACACACTTGAGAAAACAGAAGGGATAAAGAATATAACATGAAGGACTGGATCCCAAGTTCAAAATACTCCAGTCTCAGGACTTTCCTTTACAAGGTACGCTAATTTTGAATTCTGATAGATAGACCAGAATAACTCCATTAGAAAAATAATTACTTAATTGCGTATCAGTTAAATTATTTTATTTCTCTTATTCTCCATCCAAATTGTTGAGTTAAATGAATGTTTCTGAAAGGCACACCATGGTCATCTCATTACTTCTCTTAGCTTCTGGCAAGTTGCTGCTACTGTGAACATGATTATTTAGAGACAAGACTCATAGACATAAAAAATAAACTCCATAAAAATACACGATAGAATACATAAGAGCCTGCGTATGTGGTAGAGGGGGTGAGGTTCATGGAAGAGGAGACAATGTCCTTAGAATGCTGGCCTGTGGGAGTCTTACAATCACCTGTTCTTTGCCTCAATGAAATCACTTTCCTTTTGATCAGATTGCACTTGGAATGCAGATAACACTGAGTGTGGATCTTAGACTCAAAGAAGTTCCATGACTTTCCCAAGATTATACAGCCAGAAAGTGGAAAACCTAAGCTTCCTCTATAAAATGAATATGATAACTCTTATCAAATTTGAGATGAAAACCCAATGAATATAATATTTAAGCATCCAGAACATTATAAGCACAAAGATGCTTATTTTTCTACCTCACCATAGAAATAGTCATACTCCATCTGATGCCTGGAATCATGCAATTTTCCACCCACTATTCCTAAAGTTAGGTTGGAGGCCACTTTTCCTAGAACAAGGAAGTAATAGAGAATACTCGAGCATAAACTTATATGGGACAAAGGTGAAACAGTTTGTTCAAAGGATGGGTTTTATAAATTCAAAAAGAGAAGGTTCCACTAAATATATGGATTGTTTTGGTACTATCAAATATTTACTCTGCATACCTTTTTTTGTCAATGCTTTCCACAAAATTACAATTTTGGCCAAGTCCTAATTTTCAACAAATTTATATCCTTAACTCACCATTAACATGTGGAATGAAAGAAACATATTTTTTTCCAATTTCCTTGAACATTTTTTATCTTGAAAATCCAAATATACTAATTTAGGAATATGCATTATAATACCATATTGACTGGTCCTTCTAATACAGTCTTTTCTTCCAGTTTCAAATGTTATCATGGTCTAGTTTTACAGGAGACAAATGTCTTAGATTTAACACAATTCTCACAGTCTCAGGCTCTAAAAAATTTTTAAGCAAGAATTCTATCTATCAGCAACTATACATTAAATATTCTTTCTTCTTAAAAGTCTAACTCTTGTAGCTATAAGACTAATATTCAGAAGAAATATTTCAGTCCTTTTTTTCCTAGAGCCTTTTCAGTTTATACGAATACAAAAGAATGTAGGGCACATTATCAAAATCATCTGAAGTATAGTAATAATTTACCACCTACACTCACAAACAAAGGAAGAAACTCTATTATATACATTATAGAACCCATGGTAGCCAGAGAAAAAGGATCAATAGCTCCACACTTTTCTGAATAAATACTCAGAGACAAAAGTTTCATGATTTTAATGGACAAGAATTTTTAAAAGTTTCAGAGAGAGAGAGAGAGAGAGAGAGAGAGAGAGAGAGAGAGAGAGCTAATTGCAAGAGGAGAAAAGTCTTATAATTTATGTTAAAATCAAGCTAGGAAGTTGATGTTTTTATTCTCTCTCATATCATTATACACAAAACTCAGAAAATTAGCTTATTTTTCTTGAAGTTTTTATGTGGTATATAGATGCTTATTTTAATGCTTGAAGTTAATAAAACAGGATATAATAATTTGCTTCTGAAAGAACTGTTAGAATACTCCACCTGGCATTGAACATGGAACATGAAGTCACTTTGAGACAGCTTCATACAGAGTGGCACCAAGACCTGTTTAGTAAATCCCTTAAAGACCCATTAGAAACTACTTTTGACCAAATCTCCAAAAGAACTCAAGGAATGACACACTGAATCCTACTTGAAGCACCTGGATAGGAAATTAAATGGTCTTTATTGCACTTGATTCTACACCGACATTTACATTGCTGGATACAGAGCATTGCTGGCCCCTAAGCAGAGTCCATCACGAGAAAAGCATAGGCTGAATGACCTTGTACAATAACAAAAGTAGATCAAAACTTACCTGTATTCACTCTCGCCATAGAGGACCTGTGAGCTGGGTGCTCACAGCTGAGCAATGGCAAAAAACATTCTTTGGTTAATAATAAAGGAAAGAAAGGCTGCAGACACCAAGAACCTGGGTTAACCATTGACATTGGTTGTTCCTACTGTTCCACCCTGGGAATCTACATAGGTGGCCCTTGGCATCTTATAAAGCGGGCAGTGGCTGGTCAGCTGAGGCTGTGGTTACCTCACCACCTCTGTACCTCTGCAGAAGGTGCAGCGTGAAGGTCATTCGAGCATGCATACCCTGACTAAGTTTCCACTCGGTCAGGGTTACAAAGGAGGAAGACTTCCTGGGCCAGAAACATGCTCAACAATGCCAGTAAGTGACTCAAATATTTACCAACAGGGTTGCTGGGAGCTAACCTATGGAGACCGTCCCGCCGGCTGGCTTTCAGATGTGGAGCAGTGCAAAGAAACCCTTTTCAACCAGAACTCTTTGTCTGCATCTTAGCCGGTGAGGGCTGAGAGCGCATGCCAATGAAAACTGAGACAAGACAATCAGCAAGAGCTAAGCATCCATTCCTACCTTTATTCAACATGCCTTTAGTGATTATTTACCAAGTGCCGCAGAGTTCCAAAGACGCCCTGATAAACAGGAGACAGAGATTACGACTGGAGGGTCCGCCCTCCCCTAACCCCAGAATCAGAGCTTAAGACTGAGAGGACAAGCAGAACACAAGGCGTGGGCCAGAACCAGGATGGACAGGCTGTGTGCAGGCAGTTACTACACCCCAGCAGCGGGTTCTGGGGGTGAAATGAACTGTGGAGGTGGTCGCGTAGGCAAGCTGGCCGGCCAGAAGTCAGAAGATGGAAGGGTAAGAGAAGAGCTGGCTTTAAAGTGGTAGCATCAAGAGAAAGGCCAAGAAAACGTGAAACCACATTCCCAAGCTATTCAAACCCTGGGGGAGCTGTATCCAGAGCTCAAAGGCAGTATCGCGCTGGTGAGGGGTTAGTATTTTTCTTTACTCCAAAGAGCGCTGGTAACCAGGGGATCTAGGAGCACCATCCGGTTTGACTGACCCTCCAAACCCAACAGGCCCTTTCTAGGTCCTGAGCATACATAGTTGCTGTTTGGGGGGGGGGGGGGTTGTTTAATTTGGGTTTTCATTTTTCAGAAGCATGAATACTTGGCAGGCCAGAGTGGCTCAGTTGGTTGAGCATTGTTCTGTTCACAGAAAGGTTGTTGATTTGGGTCCCGGTCAGGGCACATATGGCAGACAACTGATGGATAGCAATGTTTCTCTCTCTCTCTCTCTCTCTCTCTCTCTCTCTCTCTCTCTCTCTCTCCTTTAAGTATGTCCTCAGGTGAAGACGTAAAAAAAAAAAAGATAAAAGCATGAATACTTGAGAAAGCAAAATTGGATTTCGATGCTGGTGCTGTCACTAGCTTTGAGACTGTGGGAGTTACTTAACGTGTGTGCACCTCAGTTTTCTCATCCATGAAGTGGGGCTAATAATGATAACATCGATGTCAAAAACACCCACCTAAGCCAGATACTCGAGAGTTGCAAACCTGTTAGCTATCATTCAGGCTTTGGCATGCTCTTCTGGAGCATGTGATATGCATCTTGTTAAACAGTAACAGCTAGAAGAGTTTGAACCCTCCAAGGGACCAATCTTTTCAATCACCTCTAAGGGTCAGGGAAGTAGTGAACCCAGAGGCTAACTTTTCTGCAAAGAAAATTGAACACTAGAGAAATGTCCACATTTCCATACTAATCGAGGCAACTTTCATTATCCATAATGAGCCCTACTTGACTGTTAGCATTTTGGATTCCTCTCTCAATCACTGGCCTGATGCCAAGCTGAGCTCCCTTTATCAGTGCCCCCTCTCAGAGGACTTCTTAAAGAGCCCAGGTACACAGAAAGCTCTCGCTGCTCTGCAAGGGGTGTTTCAGGGAGGGCGGGTTGCGGGGGGAGTGTTCGGACTGATCTGAGAAGATGAGGCATCTTAACTGTATCGCATGAGAAAGACCACAGAGAAGGCAGGACAGGAAGCGAGATGGGGAAACTGGATGTCTTCCCAGCTCCAACAGAGTCATATCATCACGACTTGGCTTCATGCCTTGGTTTGAAGTAAATGCCTAGAACATCAGACACACCCATACTCACATGTAACTAGAAAAGCAGTGACCTTCAGAGTCTCCACAGAGACCACGTGACTGTCAAAGCCCAAGATATCTTGTATCTGTCCCTTAACAGAAAACTGTTTGCCAATCCTTGAGCCAGCTGACCCATACAACTCACTATTCTCCAAAGACAATGCCCCTCCTTCTGACTAATGATTGGCGCATGGTAAACTTCAAGTTGACTGAATTTTTATAATTTAAAAACCCATATTTCTATGTGCAATCTGGCAATCATGCTCCTTGGTCTTTACCAAGAGTTAAAATTTTAGGGTCACACAAATACTTGTACATAGATGTCTATAGCAGCTTTATTCATAATTGCCAAGGTAAAAGACTTCCTTCATTGGGTGAATAAGCTGTGGTATATCCAGATGATGAAATATTATTCAGTGCAAAATAAAAAAGAGTTATCAAGCCATGAAAATATATGGAGAAATGCATACAGGGTGGGGCCAAAATAAGTTCACAGTTGTTCATATGGAAAATAATACAATAATTAACCAATAATAATACAAGAATAAACTCTGTTTCTTGTACTCACAATGGTAAACCTACTCTGACCCCCCCCATATTGCTATAGAACATTATGGAAAGGTAAAACTATGGCGACCATAAGAAAATCAGGAGTTGGTGAAGGGCAGACAGGGAGCAATGAACAGGGAGAGCACAGAGGGTTTTTAGGGCAGTGAAAATACTATATATGGGTTTATAATGATGCATACATGTTATTACAGATCTGTCCAAACCCAAGAGTGACGCCCAAGGTACACTGTGGACTTTGAGTGACAATCATGTATCAAGGCAGGGTCACTCTTGCTAAAAAAAATGTATCATTCTGGTGAGCAATGTTTAATTATGAGCATCAATTTAATTATGTGATCAGAATTAACAAAACTTTCAAAGGCACTCCCCCTTTCAATCCATACAGTATGATTCTTTGTTGCATGTGTCATTTCCTTTGCCAGAATTTAAATACTAGTGGGAAAGAATTGACTGAAATGTATCCATCTTTAAAGCATCTAGCAGAAAGCTGTACTAAGCAGGAGCTAAAAAAAAAAAAAATGAATGCTTTTCTTCATGCAGCAATTATACTCTGTTGGCGACCCAAACACTTCTATTTTTCACACTTACTGACCTTTCTCTCCAGATGCTGTCTTAATCAGCTTCCTAAGTTCCTCGTCCATCTCCCACTTCTCCTGACGCCCAAGCCCGACTTGCTTCACAGAGACTCCGCCCAACATTAGAATGGCTACATTTTGCCTGGGCTTTTTTCTCCCTGCATCACCCCAACACTCAAAATTGTCCTTCATTGTATCTCATTTCCACTTGAGCAACTGTGTTTCAGCACATACATAGAAAATATGAATAAGTACAAGAAAGGCAATAAAACAAATTGTGCCTCAATTTCCTTTGCCACAATTATTTCCAATCTTTTCCTCTATTTGTGTTAAGATAAAATTGAGATGCAATTCTATTGATCACTGAATCACATTTTTTAAAATCTTTGTCAAGGAGCTCTCACCTTAATGCCAAACAATGCAACCTCCAGGAGATGCAAGTTCACAGATCTTCCGAGGTTGGCTTCTGTGTCCTCCCTAATCCCATCCCCATTTACTGATGGGAATCACACCCTGTTGTGGGTGTGAACTGAAACCGTGCCTTGTGAGAGGTTTATGAACTGTAAAGTGTGCCATAGATGGGCCAAACATTGAGAGGTGTGCCCAAACATCCCGTAAATCATAGTCCTCTGTAATACGTGCTTGTAAAGGGAAAAGTCATCATTCTCCTCTGTTTGCTGGGATGAGAGAAGCATCAAAGGTGGCTGGGTTCTGAAAGATGCCCTCAGACGGGCTTCTTTCACTTAGCACAGTACCCTCCAGGTCCATCCACTGTCCCAAATGGTAAGATTTCCTTCTTTCTTATGGTTGAGTAACATAAATAAGAGAAAGACAAATACCATATGACTTCACTTACTAGTACACAGGAAATTTAAAGAACAATATAAATGAACAAACAAAACAAATACAGACATATAGATACAGAGAACAGACTGATGGTTGCCGGAAGGGAAGAATGAAGGGGGTTGGGTGAAAAAGGTGAAGAGACTGAGAAGCACAGATTGGTAGTTTCAAAATAGTCATGTAAAGTACAACACAGAGAATATAGTCAGTAATAGTGTAATAGTGTCATAGCCATGAATGGTGCCAAGTAGGTACACCAATATCGGGTACAACACTTTGTAAAATATATGATTGTGTAACCACTGTGCTGTCCACCTGAAACTAATACGAAATAATACGAATGTAAGCTGTAATGAAAATACTTTTAAAAACATTAAAGAAGCCCTCATTTGATAGACTATTTTTATTCATTCTGTCTTTACCTGAATAGCTCAAACCCCAGGCCCCTGACCTGCCACACTGATGACTTTGTCAGGAAATGTTGGAGGGAGACTAATTTAGCTGCAGACTTTCCTCAGTTCTTCTTCAGTTTCCATATGGAGACACAATCCTTCCTCCTCCTGACTCTTTCCAACTGCAGGAGTGAATGGGGAAAGGGAGGCCCCTGTTGCGCCTGCCCTTCCCAGACATCCCCCCCCATGCTTTCCTTTCCCCCAAATAAGAATTAAAAGTGATATTTCTTTTGACAGCTGGTAACTAATCCCACCTTAGCAGGAAGGAGAGAAGGAAGCCAGCAAAGGAATTTTCCATTCCTATGTCTCTTCTAATTTTTTTCCACATCAGGTACTTTTCAAAAGCTAGACATTTCCAGGGAGTCTGTCTGTCTCTGTTTTGTCTAGCGGGGTCACGTGCTCCTTCAGGTCGCCTGTGCCGCCACGCAGAAACCTGACTGAGCTGATGTTTGTATCTGGAGGAGGCGGAACTTGAGAACTTTTGAATCTCCTAAGGAAATAAAACTGCAACGTGATGCCTTGGCTGATGCAAATGGGATTTTTCCTTGGTAAAGATCAAGTTCACACAGCTAGTCGCTCAAACCACAAATCAAAAAGCCCTGTATCCTAATACCTACAACTCTGAGTCTTAAAATAAGTCTCTGCTCAAAGGTCTTTTGCCTTCCTTCCTTCCTTCCTTCCTTCCTTCCTTCCTTCCTTCCTTCCTTCCTTCCTTCCTTCCTTCCTTCTTTCCTTCCTTCCTTCCTTCCTTCCTTCCTTCCTTCCTTCCTTCCTTCCTTCCTTCCTTTCTCCCCTATCCCTCCCTTCATTTCTTCCTTCCTTTTCTGTTTAAATACTAAAGGACTGTCTGTACTTGACAATGTTCCAAGACCACCAGAATGTGTACAATAAAAAGCAGATGAAAAAGTAAAACAAAAACAAGAATCAACTTGAATTTGTTTCCTTAAGTAGCAATCCAGTTCAGCATTTTCTTTATTTTAAAAAATATATTTTATTGATATTTTACAGATAGGAAGGGAGAGAGAGATAGAGAGCTAGAAACGTCGATGAGAGAGAAACATCGACCAGCTGCCTCTTGCACACCCCCTACCGGGGATGTGCCCACAACCAATGTACATGCCCTTGACTGGAATAGAACCTGGGACCTTTCAGTCCGCAGACCGATGCTCTACCACTGAGCCAAACCGGCTTCGGCGAGTTCAGCATTTTCATAAGATAATGCACAATGTTGTAATTTTTCCAACGATACTAAATTGCTTAATGAATGAGAAGAATATTCTTCAAAGTCATCAACTAAGTATAGGCAGGCAAGTGTAGGGACAATAACACTAGAGAAAAAGTCAGGATATTAGATTTTACTGTTGGACTGACAATCAAGGGTATGACCCCTGTCAAGACACTTTATTTTTTGAACCTTAATTTTAAGCATGCAAAATAAAAGAGTTATATGGTTCTATTATCTCTTCTTTGTATATAATTTTATTGTGCCATCTATCTATATTATAATGAAATGAAGCTACATATATTCGAACAGGGATTATGTATTTTTGTTCTTTACTGCTTACTCAATGTCTAACACAGTACCTGGCCCATAATATATGCTCAATAAAAATATGTTTAGTGAATGAATGAATAAATGAATCAATCAACAGGAGATTATGTGTTTATATCAAGGCAAAAGGACCAAATAATTCAATTTTGTTTAAATCAAGTAGCCATTTGAAGTTTTAGCGTAAGTTGGGTTGGATTCAGGAGGAAAGTCTATTTGGCTCCAAAAAATGGTAGTCACATTTATATCCTTTTATAGTCTTAAAAGTTATTTTCTATTGCTCTCATGTAACTGCTCCCAGAAATTATTAGTCTTCAAAATGGAAGATTCTATGCATTTCTTACTCCCATTGTCATCTCTATAGGTTGCTATTGCCGAAGAGTATAAAATACAGGTCCAGTGAAGGCCGAAAGGGAAGTAGTTACTGTGAGGTTTCACAAGCTCAGAAATCTTGCATTTTGTTGTGGATTTGTACAATGCTATTTGAAGATAAACTGCATCTTGAAAATTTTCCTGCAACAAATTGACTTTATTTAGAATGTCCAGTTGTATCCTATACAGCACAAGTCAGCTTAGAAAGCAATACTTTTCACAAATCAACTATTGGTTTTGATTTATGCATAAGGAAAAAGAATGGAGCCAATTTAGCAGAACTGTATAGACAAACCTTTGTGTACAATTATTCTAGAAAGCTTGTTTTGCATTAATGATTTCCCTTTTCCTGATCTATGTATTTTACAAGCAGATTGCTAAACACTAACATGTACTTGCTTTCATTCTCCCTTCTTATACAAATTGTTCTATGGAGTGGGAGCTAAATAGGAGACAGAAATGTCACTGTGTATGTGTGTGTGCTCTAATTGAAAAGCTAATAAACTGATGAAATAACACTCCTCTTGGTTGTGGGGATAGAATGTTCTGGACAGGATGAAGAAATGGCTGGTCTCTCTTGACAGTGGGAAATAGAACTGTTCACACTACACTTCCGATTACTGAGCTTCTCTACATCATTTCGCCTGCTCACGGGGCAGAAAGGCACACATTGTTGGAGTGGGGCAAGATATGCCAGACTGACCTCCTTTCCCTTGAAACCATTTTCACAAAACAGAACCCAGTGGAAGAAAACACAGGAATCCCCAAATGCATATTGAAAAGGGATCCGTTTCTCACTCATCAGATAACAATGGTTAATGACTTGGGTAACCCGACTTTGCTTTCCTGTGGTCTTAATAAAAAGGCTGGTTCATTCCATTAAGAAATCAGTGAGATGAATCGTAATGAAGAACCACGATTCTCTGCCAGGATTTAGCAAAGGCGATGAATAGCCCAGCTTAAAAGTTGAATTTCTTGTTTCCCTTCCTGTGTGGTTCTCTTTGAAAAGGCAACAGAATGGTCCATTTGGCCTTTGGAAAACGCATCTCAAAGGAGGAGCCACTGCCAATTGGTGAGGTCCATCCTAAGTAAACTAAGCTCTGGGGCATTAGGCATGCAGTGGCCAGAGGGCAAATCTGAAAATGAAGACTAATGAGGGATGTACTGAACAGACCCGGCTTGTAGGACACAGCTCCTCCAAGGCTCAGAGGCTGGGCATATTAAAGTGCTCAGTGTTGCACATCCTTCTCTGTAGTGGAACAGTTCTGTTATAACGTGACATAGGTGTTCTTAGAAATCACAATGCTATGCATGACCACCCCCAACTGCTCGCCAAATAAATAAAAAATAGGACTTGTAGGGAAAATAGGACTAGCAGAATAATACTCAAAACTTTCATCAGAAAGCTCTAACAGGGTGGTTCAGTTGGTTGGAGTATTGTCCTGTGCACCTAAAGGTTGCGGGTTCGATACCCAGTCAGGGCACAAGGAGACAATGGATCAATGTTTTTCTGTCTCCATCTCTTTCTCTCCCCTTTCCTTTATCTCTAAAATCAATAAAAAATACCTTTGGGAGAGGATTTAATTTTTTTCATGAGAAATATTTTTTTTACAAAGATAAGAACCTGATAAAAAGGTTGGCATAGTGTTACACATGATTGATGTTAAGGAATGCATAAATGTGACAACATGGCGCACTGCCTTGGGAAAGGCCCAAGGTTCAGTTGTGGAAGTGGGAATCGGAAAGGTTTGCAGCTTGTGAGTACTGGAAGTGGTAGAGAGTTTGTCTGACATCCGATGGGAGGCTGGGGCCTCAGGGGTAGGTAAGGGAGCTGTGCATGTGTGTTTTGTGGATGGCCATGTATAACTCAGTTGAGTTAGGTGCCATTTTTCTCATTCATGTTTCTTGAGGAGAAAATGCTTGCTCAAATGATATGCAGTGCTCAAGCAAACACGGGTCATGTTCAAATTGTTCCTTAGTATATCGAGTGCACAGGAAAATGAATTTGCATTTTCAAACAAGAGTTACAGCACAACTGACAGAATATTCCCAGGTTAAACTAGCTTAATACCTAACAGTCAAATGAAGAGTTAAACTTTTTCTGAACCCTGTGGCGATTTCCAGATAACTGTTCAGTGCTGTGTTGACATATTAAATTATTCTGCGTCTATATTTTTCATCTTTCCCCAATAATACCTCTTTATCTTCCCACACCATAAGTATGGGCAAGTCAAAGAACTCAAGAGCTTGCTTTGTTCTCACATGAGGGAGTGCCTTCACTGAGCAGATTATTATTTCTAGCTCACCTTCCTTTTTTTTTTTTTTTACCTAGCTCTGGTTTCTAAATTTTTTAAACTTATTTTTCAATTACAGTTGACATACAATAGTATATTATTTTTAGTGTATAGTATATTCAGTGTACAGCATCGTGATCAGACATTTATTTACCTTATGCAGTGATGACCCCAATAAGTCTAGTCTAGCTCTGGTTTTTAAATTACCTTCTGTTTGTTCCAGATCTTAATTACAGTATTTTATAACACATTTACCTATCATTAATACATTCTTTAATTTTATCCAGCAATTTCTTTCCCTTGAAATGTTTTCTCATTTCATATAAAGTTGGATCTTATCATTTTGTGAAGCTTTCCTTCAACCCCATGACACTAGTCCACTTATATCAAATATGCAAAGCGAATGCTTGTCAGTCTATCTCATTTACTTTTTCCGTAATGTGCAGAGTTCAGATTCCTCTCCATGCAGGAATCTTCCCCTTTGGGAAGGGTTTTACAGGGATCCAATGTAAATACGCAGGAACAGGAACACCCACACTGAGCTTGGCCTTCCCCGTTGTGTTTTTAAGGCTAATCCAAAAAACAGCCTATAAAACATGCACACACGGTATGTGCATCGCCGATCTGCTGGTAAACATCCCTTCTCTGATTAAATTGATTCCTGAGGAATTGGCTCGGACAGCCAGTACCAAAGGTCATTTTCAAAACTTCCTGTGCCCCTGGGAATGTTTTGTGTTAATAATATGCATTCGGTTTATAGACACTTAAGAAAACCTCCTTTATGTGAAACCAGAAACAAAGCGGAGATTAACACAAGGAGAAGAATCCCACCAACCCTGTGGAATCAAATGGACGCTGGCTTCAGGAAAGAAAAGAAAGCTGCGATTTGAAAGACTCGCTGAAAGTCTCAATCTCTCCATATTTTATCTCCAAGCCTCCAAACAGAAAAGCAGAAGCAACTCTGCCATCCGGGGACAGAGGCCATGACAGGATCTGGACAGGATGACAGATGAGAAACAGGAGAGCCGGACCTGGGATCACAATGAAAAACAAGACAAAACAGAGGAAATGGGTTCTTAATGCCAATAAACCAGCTAAACAGGATTTCTTTGCCATTTCCTTAAAAAAAAAAAAAAAAGAAAAAGAAGTTTTAGAGAACTTTGGAAACTTTTTCACATTTAAGAAAATGTGTTTTGCACAGGCCAGGTGACTTGGTTGGCTGGAGCGCTGTCCTGTACACCAAAAGGTTCAAGTTCCAGTGAGGGCACATACCGAGGTTGTGGTTTCAATCCCCAATTAGGGCGCAGGTGGCAGACAACCAATCAATGCTTCTTTCTCACATCAAAGTTTCTCTCTCTTTCTGTCTCTCTCTCAAAATCAATAAAAATATATCCTTGGGTGAGGATTAAAAATGTGTTTCCCCATTTTCTTAATATAAATTTTCTTAAATATAAATTAGTATTATCGATCAATCCATTCCAAGCCCTTCCTAGGACACTTTGTTTGCATCACCAATTGTGGATACCGTGTGCAAACAACATTTTCTTTATTGTTAAAAGGAAATCGGCATATGCATGTGTTTTATGAAGCAAACATAATTTAATTGAAGATATTAAACCCACCGTTACATTTCTTGGCAGACTAATATTTCCGTGTCCGTTATGGGACCACTGTGTCTCCCTTTCTCAGGGTAGCACCACATGATTCCATAAACCACAGGTGGCTGGTGGGCTGCTTTTCTATTAATTTTTTCTTAGAGATCAGAGAGGATCAGGGACTGAAGTTTGAATGTTGTCTAACTGCCCCAACTCTGCCAATAATGTTCACTAGATTTCTGAAGCTTTATGCAGAGAAAGGAAACCTTTTTTAAAAGTCAGATTCTTTTTAAAGCAAGAACTCAAATTACCAATGGAATCAAACCTGCTCTTAGGGGGTCACTGTTGTCAAATCCTACACAGGAAACTTCTCTCATATGATTGCAATTACCAACATCGCAGGCTATTAGTGTGTGGCCTCGTGGCCTGCCTAGAGTAGAGCCTAAAGTGATCTGTTTTGAGAGAGAGAGAGAGAGAGAGAGAGAGAGAGAGAGAGAGAGCTTCAGACCCATGAACCACAGGGAATCGAGAGGCAGGAAGTGAATTGTGCCCTGTATTCAATTTGTCAGCATAATCTCCAGTCCGCTCCCTTGGCCCAGCTCAGGTGTCAGTAACTGGAGCAGAACAGTCATCAGTCGAAAATACTACTGTGTGATCAGTACCAAGCTTGTGACAGCGGACATGCTGTATAGATCCTTGGGGACATGAAGAGGCAAGAAATGAGAAGAGTCCAGCGGTGGGCATAGCTGATTAAAACACACAGATGTGTTAGTTATTTGAGTATGAAGGAACTAATGGCATACAACTGCTGAAGATCCATGCAGCCAGTGGATTTGTTTGTTTGTTGGTTTACTTCGAGATGCACATTGATGCAACTACTCATGTCCCCACTAACTCTCAGGTTCAGGTCCTGGTATCTGGCAGAGGTCAGCTTTTCTGAGCCCTGCCTTGGATATTGCGATGTGCCTGAAGGATGTGTTTGCAGCCTCGACTTGAAATCTACTGATGTTCCACCTACTGGCTGGTCTCCTGGTACTTTCACACTTGTCCAGACAGAGTGTGAATTTTCTATCCTTTTCTGTTATCCTATTTTTAACCAGGGCCTCCCTTTCGAATAGGATAGTCCCAGAACCAAGTGAATTCCTCTAAGCAAGACAGTCCATCACTGGTTTCTGTACTTCCATGTGGACCTGTGATCAGGGAACACCGTGGGAGGCCTGGTTGGTAGTTAGTGCTCTAAATATATCAGGAAGGCAATGTATTAATGAACTGCTTTGGCAAAGTCTAACCGCAGGCAGACACAGCTTGTGCTGTGACGTCACCCATCTCCAAGGCTCACGATCTAACCAGAAACCAATTGTTTCCATTTCCCTCAAATTAGCCCGGGACGGACCAATGGGGTTCTGCTAACAGCCATGCTTCTGTGAAGAAGAGAGCGCACCAGGCTTCCCCATCATCTAAAAGCTGGCCCAGGAAAAAACTTAAAATACTACATCTGAATACAGTTTTCTTTGTAAAATATGAAAATATATAATTCTTGAAGAAATAACAGATAAACCCTGAATTATTTCATTCGATCCCTTCAGTGAATCTACACTCCTGTGCTTTAGGTGTATCGATATGAGGTGGTAGGAACTAACATGGTGTGGCACATAGCAGGTGCTTATTAAACTAAACTGTATAATGTTGAAGAGAAGACACACTTTGCTTGTGTATTTTGAAAATACTGGTCTTAAAATGGAAAGATAGAGCTTGTGGTCTCAACTTTGCCACTTCTTAGTCTGTGACCTTGAGATGTCATTTAACTTGCTTTTGTTTCAATTTTTCATCTGTAAATTTAAGATGACTGCAGTCAAGAGCTAAGATTCTTCTCAGCCAAAAGTTCCACAATTCCTGGTAAGCCTTTTTCACATCCCTGTAATTTATTAGTAATGTATTTTCCTATGACAGTGATCGGCAAACTCATTAGTCAACGGAGCCAAATATCAACAGTACGACGATTAAAATTTCTTTTGAGAGCCAAATTTTTTAAACTTAAGCTTCTTCTAACGCCACTTCTTCAAAACAGACTAGCCTAGGCCGTGGTATTTTGTGGAAGAGCCACACTCAAGGGGCCAAAAAGCAGCATGTGGCTCGTGAGCATAGTTTGTGGACTATTGTCCTATGAGATTTAAGCTCCTTCTTCACTTTCTCATTAACATACAACCCAATTATCATATGCCCTTTAATTTAATGGATTTGAATAAAACAAGCCAATTTTTTCACCTTAAAGGAGAGTGTGTACTATGTAATTCTGGTATTTAAAAATATTCTGACTTGTGATATGCCAGTCAGTCCTGTCTCTGAAAATAGAGCTACAAATCTGTATGCTACAATTCAGGTGTAACGTTTTCTCTACAACAGACAATAAGGGCTCTTGATTTATAAATGTTTGTGTTTGAGTACAGATGGTTTGGGTTGTTTGTTTTTTAATCTTGGCGAGGATATTTTTCCATTGATTTTTAGAGAATGGAAGAGAGAGGGAAAGAAAGAGAGAAACATCAATGTGAAAGAAACACATCAATTGGTTGCCTTCTGCATGAGCCCCGTCGAGGGCCTGGGCTGGAAAGAGCCTACAATAGAGGTATGTGCCCTTGAATGGAATCAAACCTGGGACGCTTCAGTCCACAGGCTGATGCTCTATCCACTGAGCCAAACCAGCTAGGTCTGTACAGACGGTTTCAAGGAAAGTCCATAGACCTATACATGGAGACTGCCCTTCATTTCCCCCAAGTTGGAATGGGGGGGGGGGCAGTTTTCGGAACAACGGAAAGCTGTATGCTCTGCTAGAAATGAAGCAGGATTCTGCCACAGACACATCCACCCCAGCACTGGGCTCCGGTCATTTTTGCTGTGACCTTTGCTATCGGTTGAGGTGGTGGGTGGACATAGGGAAGTTGCTCCAAAACAACCAGATGGAAAGTCATAAAACTGCAGGGGAGCCTGGGAATTGCTGGAAAAAGCGCATGTGCAGAGCCAGGTGACAGTGCTCAAAGCAGACTGAGCTTCCCCAAACCAGGAAAGTGCCATCTATGTGCTACCGGGCTTTCCAAACACATATCATACAGTTGTCACCCATACAGCTTCCAAAAGGCAGCCCCTGCTCCATGTGCAGGAGGAATTACTCTCTCTCCACTTCCATTCAGCCCCAGGGGACCGTCAGAGCTGGACAGAACAGAGTCACCAGGCTGGAGAGTCACAGAGGTGCCACCTGCTTCTCTTCTCTCGGAGTGGGAAGGCAGGGCACCCACTCTCTAGGGAGCAGAGTTCTCTTCAGATGTCTTTGTAGGCAGTGTACTGACTCTGTGCTAATGCTACTAATCCCAACAGCGAGAATTCACCACTAAGCCTAGTGAACCCAGGTCAGCATTAAAAAACCCCATGGCTCTTCTGGTCTTACCTTCCTTAGTCAGACAACCGTTCCTATATAATGAACCTTCTCACATTGCGTTTGAGTTGCCTGTGTTCTGGGTATTTTGTGAGGGAAGGTTTATATATAACAAAGGAATAGAAACTAGGTTTGTTCTGTATATCCTAATTCCCTCCAAATAGACACAAATATGTTACTGCCATGTAGTTAAAAGAGAATCATTGTGGGGGGCGGGTAGGGGGAGGAAGAAGGTTCTTAAAGAAACAAGCCCCTGGAGTTATGAGGAGTGAGGGATAGCTGCTCTCTCCCATCTAGCATTTGCCAGAGGCCAGGCAGTGTGCTAAGCCCTTTAAATAAGTTATCTTATTTAATCCTCTAACCTCATAAGCCAACACAAAATTACCACTCCCAGTTTGCAAATAAAAACCTGACCCTTGAAGACGTTGGCTGCAATGTCACGTAGCCAGCAAGGGTCCCAGGCTCTCCTTACCACTGGCCGCCCTCCCGTTCTGTGCTTTTGCATAAGGTTCCTGGGGAAGGCCCCAAGTGAACTTGTCAGTTCCTATCTAAATGAGAAATCTCCTCTGAACTAAACTGATTTCTCCCGGGTGTTCTACCAGGAGGAGAACTCGCACTGGCAGAGCCAGCTGTGACTGGGTGCAGTTGTCCTGGATGTCACAATTATCTACAAGGAGGAAGTAGCACGTGTCCAACTTTTTTTCAAGTCTTGTCTCACCAGGAGTGGGCCCCTATGTGGCGTTAGTCACGTTTCTTCCTTGAAATCTCACCAATTCATTAAAAATGTTTATTTTTCCTCTGAATGTTAGAGGAGGGCTTGCAAGGTCAGGGAAGCGGTTTTCAAGGTCATCACGAGAAGCATCGAGTTCCCTTGAACCAGGCACACTTACTGGAGGTCAGATGGCCCTTCAGCATTTGGTGAAGGTGCTCTGAGCGCTGGGAACTGGGACTGATCTGGCAGTTCCTGGATGTTCTGGACACCCAAACCACAGCTGGATTGCGGAAAGAGAAAGGTGCAAACTGGTTCTGTGAGATTTTACCTTCGTGGGAATCTTAATTTGATATTTAACACATTGCGGACCAGTAGTGTTATTGCTAGCTTTTCCCAGTGGCCAGATAAGTTCCTATTGAATGAGTACAAGGAAGTTTTACATAAATGATAAAGGCACACTTCAAATTTAAATAACCATTGCATTTTGAAGTTATGTATTACATGTTCTTACAAGCTCATAACTTTTTAAAGTAAGATACTTTGTAAAACACTGTGTAATATGACGTGAGAAGAGGAGGTAAGTACTGATAGAAGGAGACTTGACTTTAGGTGGTGAACATACAATACAATATAGAGATGCTGGATTATAGATTTGTATGCCTGGAACCTATATGATTTTATCAACCAAAGTCACCCCAATAAATTCAATAAAAATTAAAAAACATTCAAGACATAACAATCCTAACAGTAAAAATTTTAAAAAGTAACTCATTCTCACCTTGAGGAACACAGTTAACATTTACAATACAAATGAAAGTAATTATTTGATGTGATATTATTTTATCATTAGTAAGATGTGATATTATTTTATCATTAGCTTTTAATTTTAATGTTTTGAAATCTATATATCAAGGTTATTTTTAAAATACAAAGGACTCTCATATATTAACCCATTAAAGTACACAAGAGTCCCTTAGATATATATATTTTTTTAATTCTGCCTATACAATCTAATAGTTATTATTCAGGATTTTCATAGTGAAATGTCAGAAAGCCAAAGCATTCTATCCCAAGCTACTGCCATGTAGGTATAATCTGGTTTCACTCCAGTTTTTTTTCATATTTACTCTTTACTTCTTCTTTTTGTAAAAAAAAATATATTTCATTGACTTCAGAGAGGAAGGGAGAGGAAGCGTGGGATAGAAACATCAATGATGAGAATCCTTGACTGGCTGCCTCCTGCACTCTCCCTACTCTGGATTGAGCTAGCAACCTGGGCACGTGCCTTGACTGAGGATCAAACCATGACTTCCTGGTTCATAGGTCAACGCTCAACTACTGAACCACACAGACTGGGTAGTCCCTATATTTTACTTTTCCAAGTCTTATCTGCTCCATCTGACTCCTGACTCCATCAGAGTAGATAGAACATACCTATAGCATGACAATGAATTAGTTGGTCTAACTGAGAGCTTAAATTCTAGAATGGCTAGATATACTGTACCACTGACTTAGTAGCGGTCCATACATCCTCAATAACCCCTTCCTTCCCCCCAAGCAAAATGCATCCTTTCACAGCACATGGTTCAAGGCTATTACCACACTCATGGCTATAAATTACTACTTTCATGCACAGCTCTCTTCCCCGCCCTACTGTGAATTTCTCAAAGCCCTGTCCCCATCATTTTGGCATCCAGCACTCACTTCCCTCTGTCTCTAACACTTCCTGGAAATTGAGAGGTAGTAGGCATTCACATTGGTTTAAGTAAATATGAAAATCATAATAATGAAAGGCCAAGAGGAGTCATGACCAAAATGACCAAACTACCGGTCGACATAGGATGACACTGACCGCTTCAAGTGGGGGCGAGGTGGGACTGGGGACTGGCCATGAACGGGGGAATTGGGGTGAGTGGCTGAAGGACCAGGTTGGCAGTCAGGATGTTGGCTGCTCGGGGGCGGGTTCAGGCCTTGGGGAAAGCAGGTGCTGGCAACTTCTCCTCCACGCGTGTGCACAGGACCTGCCTGGCCTGCTCAGGACCACTCACACCAGGACGGGTAGGTCTTGGGCACACCCCGCAGCTTCCCAACCTCTGCCAGAGCATCAGCCACAGCAGCAGTGGCAACAGCAGTAGCAGAGGCAGCAGTTGCATGAGCACCCAAGTATGGAACCATCAGAGGCCAGCCCAGGAGCAGCCGGGGATGAGCTGGGGATCCCAGGCCTGACAGGCCAGCGGCAGAGGCGGCATTTGGCCTGGGGACTGGCGAACCAGCAGGTGGTGGCCTGATCGCAGGAGGCTAGGCCCAGGGACCCTACCTGCAGGATTTAATCATGGGCTGGACCTCTAGTGAATGAATACATGCCCTTTCCTTGTCCCTAAGGAAAAATACGGGGTGATATTTTGCAGCTATCCTTTATCAGGAAGCGGTGGGCACCCGGAGCTATGAATCGCTTCCTCTGTCTGATCTCGTTTACTCTTTCTTCTGTGCCTGAAGGAGAGGCTGCGGGCTTCCTCTCTGGTTGCACCTGGCTGCACTGCTGAGAGAGAACCTGCATTATCGAGCCTGTTTAAACAGCCCTTTATTCTTCATCAACCCTACTCAGTATGAAGGTTCTTTGCAGACATGTGAAGATGGTCTTGGGACTCAGACAGAAAAACAGAAGGACATCTAAATCAACGATTGCCCACAGGGATCTGGTACCTGCCAAGAATTATTTTTTATTTTAATCCTCACCAGAGGATATGTTTTTATTGATTTTAGAGAAAGGAAGGGAGAGAGAGTGAGAAATACAGACAAAAAGAGAGAGGGGAAGATCAATGTGAGAGGGAAATTCTTCAGTTGCCTCCCATCCATGCCCCAACCAGGGACTACTAGACCCACAACCTAGGCGTGTGCCCTGACCTAGAATCAAACCAAGAACTGTTCAGTGCTCAGGACGACACAACCAGCTGCGCCACACCAGCCAGGGCAGCTGGAAACCCTTATCCACCCTTTTTCTGTGCCTGGTTTAATCATCAGTTCTTTTGAAAAGGCTGCTCTCACATGCCAACTATTAGTTCCTAAGTAGTTTTTATTCTGACACCCCTCTATCTGAACTCAAGTAACAGCAATTATTTTTAGAAACAGACAACAGGGCTTTGAAACTCGACGGAGAGAAGAATGTATGAGAATAGCTAAGGGGAAAGACGGGAAACTAGAGTAATGCAGTGAGCTACGTTATTGGGTGTAAACATATCGTAAAGTCACACTAATTAAGTTGGCGGTGAAGAATCCAGAATAAACCAGCAGATAAATCTAAGACAAGGTTCCCCAGAGGCAGATCATAGAGTGTGTAAAAGCAAAATATTTGATAAAGGTCACAGCACCAACTAACGAGGAAGGAATGTACTATTCAATAAAAGTATTAGAATAATTGGCTAGCTATTTGGAAAATAAATCATTTTAGAGCCTGACTTCCTATTTTACACCAAAATAATATTCAGGGAAATTTTTAAAAATTAAGCTGTAATAATTTCAAAAAAATAGAGGTAAAAAATGTACTTGGCCCGGCGGGCATGGTTAAGCATTGACCTATGAACCAGGAAGTCACAGTTTGATTCCCACACAGGGCATATCTGGGTTGAGGGTTCAATCCTCAATGTGGAGTGTATAAGAGGCAGCCAATCAATGATTCTCTCTCATCATTGATATTTATGTCTTTCACTCCCTCTCCCTTCCCCTCTGAAATCAATTAAAATATATATATATTTAAAAATGAATTTGATCATCAGATAGACACTATCATTTCATAGGTAATGTTTATTGAACATTTACTGTAGGCAAAGAACATATAAAGTGCTTTAGATAACTTTTCTCAAAGCAACAACATGATACTCTCAATGACTCTGTTATAGAAATATGAAAGCTGGGCATAGGAAGCTTGAGGAAGGTCACAGGGCCAAGAAATGACAGAACCAAAGTATGAACCTTGATGGTCTGATTCTAGAACCTGTGCCCTCAGATTTTTATCTCCTGAAATATATATAATGTAAATAAAATTGGAGAAGAAAAGACAAGCTGGTAAAAGGAAAAGGAAAAGAAGTGGGGGCTAACATATAAAACTTAGAAGCAGAATAAATGCAATGGAAAATAACCTTGAAAAAAAGTTGAACTGTAATCCGTTACACACATGCAAAACACTGACACTCAGACACTTTTTATAAAATGCAAAGTCCGTGCAGCTGTGCTTTCCTTTACAAATAATCACACTTAAACTAGTGAGATCCTGGGGAGGCAGCAATTAGGCATCACCACACAGCTTTCAAGAAATGACACACCAATTTACACTCCCCACAAGCTGCATAAGAATAAGAAGCTTTCAAAGTATTGATAGCTTTTGATCTAGAAATTCTACTGGTAGGAATCCATTCTGAGGGCAATTTGGGAAATGCAGACAAAGTTTTAATCAGAGACATTTGTTTAAATTGTTTTATTAGCATAAGAATAGCTATGGAATAAGCGACAGGCCCAGCAATAAGACCATGGTTAAGTAAATTAAGGCAAATCTATGAGATACTATAATGTAATATCCTATAGTTCAGGGGTCAGCAAACTATAGCTATGGGCTGAGTGCAGCCTGCTGTTCATTTTTTTTTCTGGTTTTGTCAATAAAGTTTTATTTGAACACAGCCATGTTCTTTCATTTACATATTGTCCTTAGTTGTTTTCATAATGTAAGGGTAGAATTGAGCTATTACTTCAGACTGGATGGACTGCAAAGTCTAAAATATTTATTATCTGGCCTTTGACGGAAAGTTATGTTTACAGAGAATATGTGTTTATAAAGAATTTTAAATGACAAGGTTAAATGTGAATTTTTAATCTTAAATAAATAAGCAACAAATCATATTTAATGCAATCATTACTAATACTAATGCCCATAATAAGAAAGGTATGGAAGAAGAACAGTGCCTTGGAATAGCACAACCGTCCGTTTTAAAATGGAGTGGGTAGATGTGATTTCACACTCACTTAAACAGCAATATCTGTTTCTTGGTAAATTCTTTCCTAGTACTAGCAATCCCGACAAATGCATTATATCTTCTTGCCTCTACCCAACCCGTGCTGCACAAACACAAATCTGTGATAATTTATGAAACCCGAGTCCCAAAGGCGAGCATGGCCGCAGCCAAGGATGAGGTCATCTGTCATCTACGTTACCCTGAAAGGGCAGCTTTCTCCCCAGCTGACCTCGTGATCCCATGGCCATCCCTTTTCACGGCACATCAAACCCTGGCATTGTCCCGCTGACCTATTGGGTAACCCTGGCCTGGAAAATTAGGTCAGGACACTCCTCTGTTTGCAGGCCCTGAAGACATCGCACACAAGAATATAGACCTTCCGTAGCAGTTCCCTCTGAAAACAAACAGTGCCTTCCAGGGAATCCAGGGCCAGGAAGGAGATGACAGCCCAGAAATCTGTGTCCGCGTCTCTGTTGTTTTTGTCTGGTTCAGAAATCATTAGCACCTGATAGCGGTTTCCAGGCTGTCCCGGTGGGAAGGGCAGGCCCCGGCCAGGTTCCTGTCAGATAGGAGACAATCTATGCTGTCCATATCTCCCAGGCAGAGCCCTGCAATCCTTCAGGGCACCCGCGGGCCTTAACAGACGGGGTGGCTCATGGGAGTCTCATGGTTAAAATTATGTAATAACAGAAACTTGAAATAAGGATAATTAATGACTTGTTAAAAAAAATTCAGACTATAGGATCAGACCCGAGAGGATAGTGATCAAGTCCTAGAGTTTCTGTGAAAGAAATGACTGTTTTAAGAGTGCAGATTCTGATTCAAAGGACCGGGGGTGGGGTCAGAGGTCTTACATTTCTAATGAGTTTCTAGGTAATGCCAATGCCGCCATCCTGACCCACACTGAGAAGCAAGGGGCTGGAGTAGGGAACTCTATTTTCATAACTTTTTTGTTTTTTGTTTTTTTACATCTTCGCCTGAGGACAAGGTTAGAGAGAGGAAAGGAAAGAGAGAAAGCAAGATCGAGAAACACCAATTAGTTGTCTTCTGTATGTTCCCAGACCACGGATTGAACCCACAACCCAGGGATGTGCCCTGATCTGAAATGGCGCCGGCAGCCTTTTGGTGCACAGGATGATGCTCAACCAACTGAGCCACCCCAGCCAGACATTCCCCCTACAATGTTAATGCAGCCCCTTTGGGAATTGCCACTGGCCACTCTTCTGGCTGTTAGCATCTGCTGTCCTGTTTCATGGCCAGTATTTGTCTATGTCTATGTGAGGCTGTGTCTTTCCACTAAATGGCAGATCCGTGGAGAACAAGGGTATCTACTTCCGGGGTGCGTTCCTTCATCTAGCAGGGTGTCCTGTGCAACCAACACCCAACCAACATGCAGCAATGCTTCCAGACTGCTGTATCATACGGCGAAGTGCAGCTGTGATCACTGCAGAATGGAAAGGAAAAATGACTGTAACTTCCCAGATTTCATGGCAGTGCTCACACATGCAGCTCCCATGATGTGTGAAGGATACACACTGAAATCCGCTGGCCGGCCTCTCCCATGACACATCCCCCTGCTTGTCTGCCACCTTTATTATCCACCTGGCCTTGGACGTGTGTCATTGCCAGAGGTCTTGTTTCTTTCTGCCCACACCTGATTCTGGGATGCGGAGGTCCAACGCTCTGCTTTTTAAGTTCCCTGCACCACCCTGGACCCTGTTTTGAACACCTGAAATGTATAAAATTGAAGGTTAATGTGGATTTTATGCTACCCTGTGGGGCAGGAAAATGGAAAACCTGAGCTCCAGGAATGGCCTATTTCCTGTTTGATTGGTCATAAAGGTTTCCTAGGGGGGGCAGGTGGCACAGACAGAGACACAGACTCAACCAACTCTCAGCAAGTCTCTCTCCAACCCCCAGAACCAGCCTCCCTCTCCACACTGGCCCAGATGGAACACCTGCGCCGAAACCCGCAGGGCTCAGGCCTGTTCCAAGAGGGTGAGTCAGTGATGCTTAGGAAACGCACCTGGTTGTGCATCTCCACTACCGCCCGGATTTAGAACATCTCTATCACCCTACAGGATCACTCATGCCCGGTACTGGGAATTCCTGTTTCTGCCGCAGCCCCACGTAGCCACTGATCTTTTCTCTGTTTCTCTATACTTGCATTTTCTGACATTTCATGTCAGTGGAATCATACTCTTTGTTATTTTTGTGCCTGGTTTATTTCACTTAGGATAATGTTTTCAAGGTTTGCCTGTGGTGAAGCATGTGTCGGTACTGTATCTTATTGTTGAGGGGTATTCCATTGTATGAAGACATCATTTGTTATCCCTTTACTAGTAAAGGAACATCTGAGCCATTTCCAGATTTTGCCTATTATGCATAATGCTGCTATGAACATGCATGTTTTGTGTGGCCATACTTTCATTTCTCTGGAGTAGATACTTAGGACTGGCATTTTTGGGTTATATGGCAAATTTAAGAAACTATTAAACTTTTTTTCCACAGTGCTGAATCATTTTACATTTCCACCAGCAATGTATAAGCGTTCCCATTTCTCTACATCTTGAACAATTATTATTGTCTAATTTTTTTATCACCATCTTGAGGGTGTGACATAGTATCTCACTGTTATTTAAACTTGCATTTTCCTAATGACTAATGATATTGAGCATCTTTTCAGGGGTCCATTCATGTATCTTGTTGGTGACATGTTTCAATGGAATTGCTTTCTTTTGAATAGAAAATAGTATTAATGCTACTTTCTCAGGTGTGCATCATATGACAATGAAAAACTTTCAAAGCCTAATCACTCTGCACATGGAAAAGGACTTAATAATATTCATAGTAGATATAGTAATAAATACTTCTTTAGGAAATTCAAGCTTCACTGTACAATGTGCCATCAAAATGCTTTGCTAACCTGAAAGTTTTCCATTAATGAACTAGACCACCAACTGACATAGTTCTCTTTTCTTCTTTTTCTTTACTCTCTTTGACATTCTTTCCCTGCCCCCAAATTTGTCAACAGTGACTATAAACCTACACCTCACGGCAGCTTATTATGGCACTGGGAACAGATGGTAGAGTTTCCCATAAAACAGACCTGTGTGAAGAGCCCATGAATGGTGAGAACTGAAATGGAGGGTTAAGTACAAATTAAAAATAGAACCATGACGACTAACTTTATTTGGGAAAAATTACCTTTTAGAATATGGCTAATATAAAACATGCATAATCCCCAAATGATTTTCATTTCCTCTGGAATATGGCCACACACTATTATTGGGGACAATAGGTAAAACATTCACCAATAGAAAAATACAGTAGAACAGATTGTCTGATAATTTAGTAACAATCCCAAAATTTATAGGGGAATGGCTTTTGTTTTGTCTTTGTGAAAATAAAACAATTACCGTTCACATGAATCAAATGGGTGATTATTATTCTCTTTTCCAATTCTCTCTCTTTTAGGTTGCGTTGGTGGTATAGTGGTGAGCATAGCTGCCTTCTAAATCTCTCTCTTTTTTAAAAATTGTTGTTAATCCTCACCTGAGGATATTTTCCCATTGATTTTGAGAGAGAGAGGAAGGAAGGAAGAAGAGACACACAGAGAGAAACATCAATGTGAGAGAGACACATCAATTGGTTGCCTCCTTGCATGGGCCCCAAACAGGGCTGGGGATTAAGCCTGCAACCAAGGTATCTGGCCTTGACAGGAATCAAACCCAGGACCCTTCAGTCCACCGACTGACTCTCTATCCACTGTGCCAACCTGGCTAAGGCAGCTAATTCTCTATTTGTGTATGGTCACGATTGTTAAAAGGAAGCCAGAGGATGGTCACTTTTTCTTCTTTGTGCTTCTTCTTAATAGGTAGACAGTCCACAGACTACCCCAACTGTGACCCACCCTCTAGGTCACTGCATTAGATTGAGCCAGAAGACTCCTTGTTTTTTGTGGCTATTGTTGTGGCTTTTGTTCACTTCTTGTTTGTTTTTCTGGTTTAATATCCATATATTTTTTTAAATAAAACCTTAAGATTTACTCCATCTCCCATTTCCTCTTCACAACATAGAATAAAGAGAGACATGTGAACTCTTCTCTTTGTCATGGGAGGAAATCATTTTTTTTATCTTTGGGGTCATGTGTTGTTTTTGTGCAGACTTCAAAGTGCCTCCCCCCATGTGAATGATCTTAGTTCCACACAATGACCGCAACGTCAAAGAAAAGGAAGAGGAAGCATACGTGTCAAATCTGCTCACAGTTGTGTCTCTGATATAGAGCAGTGTCTTGTAAATTGTCAGTAATCCATGCATATTTACTGACTGTATGACTGATAGATGTTAGTTCTTGTTTGGAAGGACACTTTAATATTAAAAAGCAAATAATTGGGGAGGGTAGAGAACAAACACATCCCAAATTTGAAATGTTTAAGAGAAGACAAAATCTCTATATAATCAGTTGCTGGGCTATAATTCAATGCCTTTCATGTTGAGAGACAACCATGCATTAGACAGATGTATGGCAAAATGTCTTACACATCACAGCTCCCTCCCAACCCCTAGCCTATGTCTACACACATAGTATGGGATACAGAGCTTGATAATGGCCAATGTGCAATGAAGAGTAAACACATGGAGGACAGAGGACAAGCAACTAACAAATAGCAATGTTTCTATCTTCCAAGAATCCTATCCCCTCTACCCAAAGCCATTGTTGATACAAAGCAATTAATAATTGGTATACACAGTAAAATACAATTACAAAAGTTCATAGAATTACATTGGCCCACTGTCAGACAATGATATACACTAATTGTTTAAATTATTCAATGATTACTGCATGCCCAATATTCTGCTAAATTAGATTTCCTAAAGCTCTGATTAATCTAGTCGGCTACTAATATGCATCTAATATCCATGTACAGAAGGTCAATATGTAATTGCATTGAGAGGGAAGAAGTCATGATTAATGCTAATTTGAAAAGCAAATACATTTCAGAAATGTCAACTTGGCCTTGAGTTCATATCAAATCAAGACTTTTCCTCTCACCGGGCAAGGCTCCCTAATTATTTCATTAAGCTAATGTTAAGAATGGACACATAATTGATATTAGAGAGAAAAAGATTTAAAAACCCTAACAAAGCATGACTGAAACTGGTCTGGGCTTTAGAGCTGCTCTTTTAATCATCAACCTGGTTAGTCACAGGCTCTACTGACCAATCCAGAAGGTCCAGTTCTAGCCAGTTACTTTATTTCTATATTTGTTTATTTAATTTTCACCTAAGGATATTTATTAATTTTAGAGAAAAGAAGGAAAGGGAAGGAAGGAAAAAGGGAGGGAGGGAGAGAGGGAGGGAAGGAGAGAGGAAGGGAGAGAGGAAGAAAGAAAGAGAGAGAGAGAGAGAGCAATTGATGTGAAAGAGAAACATGTATCTGTCTCCTGTAAATGCCCCAACAAGGGATTGAACCCGGAATCTAGGTAGGTGCCCTAACTAGGAATTGAGTCTGCAACCTTTGGGTGTATGGGATGATGCTCCAGCCCAGTGAGCCACATCAGCTGGGGCTTTAGTCCATTACTATAGATCCCCCTGTGGCAGTCAATGAAGAATGTGAGGATCTAACACTAAGAACTGGAAACAACTGGAACATAGTCCTGTTGGCTTTATCACATGAGATTGACTTAAACCTCTCATACTATTTAAAATGTAAGGCAAAGCCATTCGAACAATTTTAAGATAAGACAATGGAGGTCCTTGAACCATGGAGCATGTAGCTGACAGTGTGGCAAAGTAGGATGGACATAGAATTTTTGGTCAAACAGCCCTAATCTGGAATCCCAGTTCTCCATTCACTGTGTGACTAATTAATTAACCTGAGTTCCATCCCAGAAGGTGGTGGTAAAGATCAAATGGGAATATTCTTTGTGCAATGGCAGCTGTTAATAAATGTTGGGTCCTTTTCCTTTCTATGTAAGAACCTGGTGTAGAATATAAACAAGGAAAGGAAAGGAAAGGAAAGGAAAGGAAAGGAAAGGAAAGGAAAAGAAAGGAAAGGAAAGGAAAGGAAAGGAAAGGAAAGGAAAGGAAAGGAAAGGAAAGGAAAGGAAAGGAAAGGAAAGGAAAGGAAAGGAAAGGAAAGGAAATGAAAGGAAAGGAAAGGAAAGGAGATAGAAGATGTTGTTGCTATGACATGGAAGTTGGTGGCTCAAAGACCTAGTATACACTGAGTGGCCAGATTATTATGATCTCTGAACGCATAATAATCTGGCCACTCAGTGTGTGTGTGTGTGTGTGTGTGTGTGTGTGTGTGTGTGTGTGTGTGTAGACATCTTTGAACTTGCTGTCCTAAGCAACACCCTCTTCCAAGGAAAGACAAGAGGCTCAGGCAGTGAAGGTGAATGGTAGTGAGATAAGAAAAGTAGCATGGACCAGATCGTGAGCTTCTGTTGGCCTTGATAGGACCTCTTGATTTTATTCTAAACCAGCAGTCAGACATCCCTCTCGCAATTCAGGACCGCTGGCTCCTAACCACTTGCCTGCCTACCAGCTTGATAGCCTGCTCCCCTACTGGCCTCATGGCCCCCAACTGCCCTCCCTTGCTGGCCTCATGGCCCCAAACTGCCCTTTCCTCCCAGCGTTATAGCCCCCAAATGTCCTCCTCTGCTGGCCTCAACTGCCCTCCTCAGCCCCCACCACCGTGGCTTTGTCCAGAAGGAAGTCAGACAATGGGAAGATGTCCAGTCTCCCGATTTAATTAGTATATTACCCTTTCATTAGTATATATAGAATAAACTTGCTTAGTTAGACTGCTTTCTGATGTAGCTAAATTTTTTCCAGTCTAGTGAAGCACCCCAACTTCTCTTACAGGTAATTGTCAGCAACACAACAGTAAATATCAACATGAAGCAAATTATTATTGTAGATCATGCATGGAGAACAAAGGGTAAAATATTTAACTGCAGCAGTGTTTGACTATATTCTGTGCAGTGAGAAAGCCTGAAGTCATTTACAAGATCCACCATTTCTTATTTCTTTTCAGTTGGGTCAAGTTTCAAAACTTTCTAAATCGCTCCGTTTTCCAGATAATGAAAAGAAAATAAGATTCCATTGAGTCTCCTATCTACCTACTCCAGGACTTCTGTGAGTATCAAATTAGATGAGGCATGGGAAAACACTTCATAGACATTTGGTTAAAGTGTAAAATGTTTGCACCTGGCTATAAATAAAGTAGTGTTCCTGGGCTGAAGAAAAGGCAAGGAGGCTAGTTGCTAGGGAGAGGAAGCCAGGCCTTGCTACGTGATGTCATTACCTGGTGCCCACAGCAACCGTTTCTAGGTTGAGCTAGGCTGTGGGCTGCATTTTGTGCAATGGGGTCTCTGCAGCATTGGCTGTGATTTGGTGGGCTGCTGTTCTGGGGTGGTGGCAGAGCCTGTTACCCACTTGGGGGAAGCCAAGTGTTTGTAAGGGCCAAGTCTGTGGTGCCACTTCTTTGTAAATGGCCAGTGTGGGTCACAGCAGCTCCTGCACATCATAGCGACTGGCCAGATAGTCAGAGGGACACTTAGCATATTAGCCTTTTATA
Source organism: Vespertilio murinus (assembly GCA_963924515.1). Taxonomy (NCBI): domain Eukaryota; kingdom Metazoa; phylum Chordata; class Mammalia; order Chiroptera; family Vespertilionidae; genus Vespertilio; species Vespertilio murinus. Next base: position 6,086,196 of record OZ004718.1, read on the forward strand.
AAATTTAGATAGTAATATTTTATATTATTTATTTGTTGATTTGTTTATTATCTATCTTCACCCCCATCTTCTCAATATTACCCTAATAGCCCAGGACTGAAAAAGAACACTATTTTGTTCAAGTCTATATCTTAGATCCTCAAACAATGCTGGGTACATAATGGATACTCAATTTATACTTGTTGAGGGAATAAGCAAGTACCCACTACTTCATTTCAGACTCAAAGCTAAGAAAAGTATGCACTTCAAGATTAAAGAACGACATGCAAGTGAAGTCCATACATGTAATGCATATTAAAGTGCTGTCATGAAGTCATGTAATATAATACAAGCCTTTTAATTTGCCAGGAATCCTGGCACAAAATTAACATTGTGTTTCCATGTTGAGGGCCTTCCTGTGTGGTCACCAGCTTCTATGTTATCAGCTCAAAGGAGTCGACACCTTTTTCCTTTGAGTCACTTCCTATGAGCTACACATTTCATTACGGTAATTAAAGAAAATGTCTTCCTCTGTCAAATAAGGTGTGAAAGAACAATCAAAAAAAGTAAAATGGTGAGAACATTTCTCTGAGCAAGAGCAATTTCCCCTTTGAAAGAGCTCACCTATTAAGATCTCTGTGGAGGTATCTATTTTCAGTCTATTACTTCTCCACGATGGAGAGCGGACTCATTTCAAGGAGTGTAAAATACCAGGAGAAGCTATAATGACCTCAATTTTTAGTCCTTGGCAACCCTAACTCCTAAGACACAATGTCATTAAAATAAAATCAAAACACTAACCTCTAGGGGGCAAGTAAGGTTCTTTGGGGAAAAGACTGTTCTCTCCCCCCTTCTTTTTGTGTTACATAATATATAAATAAATTTCCTAAGGCTCCTGGGTAGAACTCTGCTTATAAGATCCTGAGGAACCTACATCTGGAAACTTACGTAGCTTCTAAATATTTATTTATACTGAGAATTATGTCCAATCATTCTACACACATTTTGAGGGTGTTTTGTTTTAGATGCAATGCACTCCATGCTGTGATTTTTAATTATAGTGTAATAAATGATTTTTGAGAGTATACTACATACAAACCACTATGTTAAGTACAACTGGACAGACAAAGGCATGGTCTCCTACTTCTAAGGGTATCCAACATATTGTAGCCTGGACCAAGAGAGAATCTGCCATCTAGACAGGGATAAAGGATAAGTGGGTGATAGTAGTCAGTGAAGGCCCAGCTAGAAGAAGGGCTAGGCAAACAGTGAAAAAGAATGATGCACCTCAGAGTGTCTTAGAAAGAGGTTTAACTTGGTCATCATCCCAATTGGGGGAGGGAAAGAAATTGTTTTTACCCTTTGACCCATGAGCTTAAATCATATATGACGCTAGCTACCATCTCTAGCCATTTTTCATATATGACCACCTCTTGCTTTGGACATACAAATAAATGATGCTAATGAACAGCAGAAACACATGTAATAAACTCATTTTATAAAATTTTGTATGGGAAGATTTAGTTGGTTTGTTAAGTTTCTGTTTCAACCAAGAACTCTGACTAGAAGTAGTACATTAGCTTTTTTAGATGATGATGGTAATTTTATTTGACAATGATCAACATTTTAACCTGCATGCCTCAGTTATTGACTACAAACCACATTGACAACATGATAGCATTGCCTTTTCAAAAAAAATCTCTAAATACATCTTTTGATTGTTACATACCTTTCTAAAAATAGCCGTGAATTCTGTAATCCCAATTTTCCCCCTTTTCTAGTCTCACAAAATATCAATAGGGGCATTCATATAAGTTCCGTGAAAGAGAGCCTGAGATATTTGAAGAAGTCACACACGTCTCAGCTGAAAGAAAACAGTCAAGGCTGCTGAGGCCCTTATTCAATTATGGAACTTCATTTTTAGACGTTGCAAAACGCTAAAGGACTGAAATAAACAGATATTCATTTGGAAGATTTCAGATGATGAATATTAATTGCTGAGTACGAAATCTTAATGGAGTTTTGTAATTAGAGTTAATGGATTTCATAATGGCTAGAAGCCTCAGGACAGGGATAAATGGAAAGGGCACTAGAAAAGTTAAGGAAGATAAATACTTGTGGGGATGGATGTGTACAAAGCATTCATTAAAGTTTTCTAATTTAGGCGAACTTGAAAAGTGAGCACATGGTCCCCATCATAATAAAGCAAAAGTCACAAACTTATACCGAAAAGCAATGGGCAGAACATCTCAGTTGGGCATGGAGGAATGAGAACTTACTTCCATCAGTTTGGCTTAGGAGTAAATGAAGTATTAGGAATCACTGGATACTGCTGCAACGAACACTAAAGGAGCTGGGAAAGTGTAGGCAGGTTCTGTTTCTGAGGAAAATAATCCTACAAATTTGGATTTGAACCACGTTAGCCATGTGTATGCCATAAGCATCTACAGTCACAAGTGGCAGGCCTTTTTCAATTAAATCAAAATAGGGTGGCAGTGGACTGGTTAAGATGCATCCTGCTCATTCAGATGACAACTTGGGACCCAAATCAACCTCTTGCCTTCTCCCTTCTGAACAGCTACAGAAGGTGGGGACTAAGCAGCAGTCAAGCCATGATCCTAGATGAATCACTGCACCTTCCTTCCACCACATACATAGCATGTCCAGCTCAGGGCGGAAAGCCTGAACTAGAAGACAATATTGTTCTGGATCAAGGGTGGGAAACTAGGAGGTAAGGAGTGTTTGGAATTACCTGTTCCTTCCCAATCCACTGCAGCTACATAAATACATATAGGTCCTTAACACACACACACACAACAACAACAACAACAACAACAAATAAAACAAACAACAACAAAAAAACAACAGATGCTAAAAGTATTGAATTTGATTGGCCTATAACTATGCGTTAAGAAAAAAGTTACTTTCTCACCCATTAATTAATTAGTTTAAACTCCCTTTGAAACAAAAAGCCAGGGATTACCATCCAATAGAGAAAGTAGAGAAAAAGTATGGAGCAGGCACCTAGAGTCATTCACCTGAGGACCAAAGGAGCTGTGGTGTTTGTACACCATGCCTAACAGCCAGTGGCCAGGAATGGCTAACCTGGGTGACCAGAGGAAGCCCGCCCTCACTGGAGTAAAGACATGCAGGTGCTGGCAGCTGCATGCACTAATATGGTAAATGTCAAGTAGTTTACATCAACAGTGTCTACTACAATCTCAAAACGCTGTTATCTCTGCCTGCCTCCCCACGCAGCAGCCATTTCCCTATAACACAAATGCCCATTGATTTCTCTCTATTCCTCACTGGCCTGGAACCTCCCTGAAGGCAGAGAACATGACTTCTTCAATACTATACTCTTGATACCTAACCTGGCATAGCACACTTACATCTGAGGAATGAATGATGAATAAGGGCATCAAGCCACCAACTTGTTAGGGCAGCACAGGAACGAAATTAGAGAATGCAGGTGCAAGTGCATCGAGAAGAGCCACGTGTTCTCCCCATCTGGGAGGAATTAGATAGAGAACACTGATAGAGTACTGTCCCTGAGCTAACCATGCAAGAGAGCATACTCTTCCTTTCATCCTTCACTACCAACATATCCCTTAGGTGGTTGTAGGCCAAGACGTGTCCAAGATGTCGGCATGCGTGAGCAAATACAAGTCGAGCAATGAAGAATGAGTAAAGAGCGTTTGTCTGGTAGGGTTTTACTGGCTGAGAAATATGTAAAAAACTAGAACAAGTACAACTCTTTGTTCAAGACAGCCCCAGAGGATAAACAGGGCACAGAGGGGGGAAAAACACTTTTATCCAGGGATATATCTCTTCAACACGAATTCCTTCCATTTCCAAATGATGAGAGTAAAATAAAACATGATGCTAAGGGAATCTGTGGCTCAGATGCTGTTTTCATCCTTAACAAGCTTCTTTATAAAACTAAAGGCCAAAAAACAAGGCCCGTGTTTTTCTCAATGATATGAAAAAAACACACACAATTTCCCCAATTTTTTTTTTGACCACCAAAAATTGAATTCCTTCCATTTCCCACACCAGATTGAAGAAACCTCTCAATCCTTCATGCCACTTCAAACAAGCTAAAAGCTAGCTGCAAATATTTTAGGAGCTGAGAACGGTCTGACAGACAGTAAGATTTATAAGAAAGAGTTTCTTTTACTAAGAGAGAGTGGGCTTTGGGAAATTAGGCATAGAATTTTCATAGCTTGTGGAGATTCCATTAAGACTGGCTACCTCGGGCCAAGAACGAGGATACCTCAGTTGTTTCTCCATATACTTGAGAAAAACACTGGAGAAATACTAAGCCTTGGATACCCTTCTGATGAGCACGTATGCTTGAGCTCCCTGGATAGCAGACCACAGAGCCTCTTCACCTCGTGTGGCTCAATGGCTGAGCCTAGACCTATGAACCAGGAAGTCAAGGTTCTATTCCCAGTCAGGGGTCAGGGCACTTGCCCTGCTCCATCCTCAGTAGGGGGTGAGCAGGAGGCAGCTGATCAATGATTGTCTCTCATCATTAATGTTTCTATCTCTCCCTCTCTGAAATCAATAAAAATATATTTCAACAAAAGAAAATGGAAACATTGTGAAAGTGGTACTGATGGCTTCCACATACCACACAGTCAGCCAAACCCATTATCAACGTCTTTCAGCAGTGAGCACATTTGTCACCGTTAACAAAATGATCTGATACTTCATTATTCACTAGTCTATACATTATTCAGAAGCCTGTTATTTTTTCCTGTCTCCTCTGCTCTCCAGTCCTTCCCTGGAACATCTTTTAGTTAACGTTTCATCCTAGGTGTGTACCAGTGATGACAGTAATAACCATTCTTGCATTTTGACCAGGTGACCTGTGAAAATGCTTTTGTTGGGTCACAAATTTAATCTTCACGACACCCCCAGAAAGTAGGTACTAGTTACCCACTTTCTAATGACGTGAGCCATGGCACAGGTAGTAACTTTTCACTGTCCCCTAAGCACACCTGGAACCTAAATGACTCCTAATAAGGTCTTTTTCTAGCACCTTCTGCTCCCCGTTTCCAACGTGTCTCTTACACCAGCTTTCCTGATGCAGCCTGCCGTGCCCGCTTCATTCCACAATCGCCAGCAAACTACTTAGAAAGAGGGGTTCCCCGTACTCAGATCTGCATCCACAGAGCACTTACTGCAATGCTTTTGGGTGGAGGGCCTTCACTAAAGAATTTCTGAACGGCATTTCTTAAGTTAAAAACAACACCACCGGAGCTACTCTGGCCTCTAAGCTTGAGCCCGTTACTCTGAAAGTGAGTTGGAAGGGATGCTCATGGAAGAGGAGTTAAAAATACCTTCTCACTAAAGTAGTGTTCAGAAACACCACTACACCACTGAACTCTGGGAAGAGAAATTCTTCAGGTGCCCTTAATCTGCAGGGCTCTGGGGCTGAGGGTAACGGCAGAAACAGTGCCCTGACCAGGGCACCAGCCTCGCCGGCCCTGGAAAATGACAAGGTGTGGCGGAATGCGTTCTGCTCTGGGGTTCAGGAGACCAGGGGTCCAGCCCGAGGCCTGCCAGGCCCTAACTCTGTGACCTCCAGAAGGTTCCTGACTCTCCCTGGGCAATGTCCAATGTCCGCACCTGCAGAATGTGGTGAAGGGTCTCGGGCAAACCGTAAGGAGTCCTCCGGCCCTAATGGTCTATAATTTGAGCTGCTGCGGTTATGTGAGTCCTGGAAGCCAGGCTCATCCACGCAGCCTACTTGGAAAAAAGGGAAGGAAAAAGGAAAAGAAAAACACTTCCATAAAAGTATTTATAGCACAGCCAGTGACTATGAATCACGGCGTAATTAATTCTCTTTTATGAAGTTGACTTGTTCCCCGACTGGGCGCAGTGATTCCCAAACCCTGGTCCGCAGCAGCTCGGTTGGCAGACGCGGCATTCCCCTTGTGCCCGTGCGCTGAGTGAGCTCCAAGCGTCCACCCTCCAGGTCTCTGCCAGCTCCCATTTCTCTCCCTGCCTGATTCTAATGTTCTGTGACTGGCTGGCAGGCCCAGCTGTCAAAGTACTAAGACAAACGTGATCTATCCTGACTTTGCCGAAGCTTTTCACTACTTTTCTCCTATCCGTGCTGTCCATCACATTTTCATATTAAGTGTTTACAATTTAACTGAGACTTCCTCGGAAAAATGAGCCGGAGGCTGGTTTGGGATTGCTGGGTGCCCGCGGTTCCCGCACAGAATATACACCCTCTTGTGCAATGTGTTCGACTCTTCACTCCTGACAGCCGCTTCTTTCTGGGGCAGCTTTCCAATCACTTGTCTTCTTAATCACATCTGCCAGAGAATGCGTCTCCAGAGAATATTCTTCTCTGGGCTCCGATCTCATTCTAGAATTCTTGCGGTGCCACCCTAGGGAACCACCTGCAAGTCTTCACGCCAGCAGGCTTGGTATCATCTTGACTATACGGTGCGAGTTCTGTCTTTACTTATACAATACTTGCGGTATTGAGTTGTGGAAACTTTACTTCGATTCCTCTGATTTAGGCATTGAGGGGACCTGTATGAAGCTAAGGGCAGCTGACTGCATGTTGAGAAATTCTACAGAAAGGCCAACATTGGGGAAATGGTAGGCCGATGCTTACCATTAATTAAATGTATGAGCTCTGAGTTTTCCCACTTAATACCATCTCACATCCCACGCAAATGTGGACAGGAGCCAGGGGAAGGAGAGGGGAGGTGACCACCGTTTAGATTTGCTCTCTGACCTTGAGCTAGGTGGTTTGTTTGAATGGAGGATTAAGAACTTGGGTTGGATGGCTCGTGAGGCTTTAAAAAAAAATTATGTTTAGAGCAGCCGTGGGCAAACTATGGCCCGCAGGCCGCATCTGGCCCATTTGCATTTGGCTGTTCTATCCAGCCCACAGAGCCAAAAGAGCGGAGGGTTCTCTTGCTCTCCCCTCTGCTCCTTCACCAGCAGCCCAAGATGAGAGTGCCAGCATGGTCAGGGTGCTTTTGTTCCGGCCCTCCGGTCCAGTGTAAGAACCCATTGTGGCCCTCGAGTCAAAAAGTTTGCCCATCCCTGGTTTAGAGTGAAGATCTGGGGAGCAATCTGGATGAATCCAATCTGGTTCATTCATATCCTAAAAACTATTAGGTCACTTTAAAGTTGCTTTTTTTTAAAAAAAAATCTTAATTTCAAATACATCTTTTGCATATCCCTTCCGGGTGTGGCCACAAGGGTGGCAAATGTGTCCCGTAGAAACCACATAACCCTGTATCACAGCAGCGATAGGACTTTGTATGCTGCACTATTGCCTGGGTATTTCGAAAACTCTCAGAAAATAATGTCTGCCATAAATGTTCTGAGAAAGATAGCAGTGAGCCAGACAAGAAGTGCAACTCTTGGCAGTAATAACCAGCTTTCGGAGCGCAGGGTCCTTAGCATGCACTTGACCCCAAACTGAACAGATTTAAAAACACTCAAGGACGTGCAGCCTGGTCCGCGCGTTTCATTGCCTTCGGCCAATAGTCCTTAATGTGCCCTTTTCAGGGTTGTGTCTTCATCATATTTCCCATTTCTAAGCAGGTGGAGGTACAGTTACTGAAAACGATAGAGGTGCTCTTCCTTCTTTTAATGTTATTCTATTTTGTGTGGGGGGAAAAATCATCTCTTTTACATGGCGTCTTATAAGGTACATTGTATAAATGCATAAGAGACTTTGAGGCTCCGTGTAGACAGTGACGGGGGCCTTGGGCTCCCCTGAGTCATCCGCACGGGAGTGGCTTTGCACCCTCGGCAGGGTATGTCCCCGCCGGCAGCACATCTGATTTCACACCGGAGCTCGAGGTGGAAAGTTCTAGAACACTGGAGAAAGGGGTGAGGGATGTGCCACGCTGCATGCAGAATACAAAGGCGGTCAGATCTTGCAACAACTCTCCCGACCCAGGCTGCCCAGTGCCCTGTCCCGTGCGTGGAGGAGGAGCTGGCAGGTCTCAGTAGAGTCCAGGCAAGTTGATTTTCTAAGCATCAGACTCTTTCCCAGGCTGCTAAGCATCAATGGCCAGCCGTGCCGACTTCTCCCCGTGCAGCTTTTCTCTCATAATAGCCTTCACATAGGGAGCTAACACGTGTGTCGGGGAGAAGCTGTGTGTTCGCAATGGCAACTTCTGATTTCCCTTAAGAAGATGTTAACCTTTGAAAGGGCAAAGCGTGTTCCTGGACAGAGTTAGGTGATCTCCATTCACTGCTTACCGGAGTGAATGTGTGCTTACCGGAGGAAACATTCTGCTGGACTCTTTAAACTCGTCCTGCTTAAATGAGGAGCATTTGAACGTGGAAAAACACACACACATAAAAAATATTTTTAAACATACCTCATTGTAGCTAACTATTTGAGTATTCCCTTTATACTTTTCTCAGAGGATCTTTTATTTAACTGCTCTTAATTGCATCCAGTTGTGTTGGCCCTATCAAGTTGCTTTTAATAGCACGACTGGTAAACAGAGAAGGAGAGAAAAATCTTGGTTGGTGCAGGTCACTAGGATGGGGTGGGAGTCACAGGTGTAGCCAGTGGAATGGTCACAGGGTCAAGGTTGGAGGGGAGACAGTGGAGAGGAAGAGGAGGCAGGAGAGCCATCCCAACTCTATCAGGTCAGTGGTTCTCAACCGAGGCAGCTGTCCACCCCTGGACATACATTTCTTATTACCACAATCTAGAGACTGATGCTAAAATCTAGTGGGTAGAGGTTAGAGAGACTGCTAAACATCACACAAGGCACAAGGCAGCCAGTCACCCTCACCCCTAAATAGCGAATGGATATCTTCCCAAAATGTGGACAGTGCCAAGGCTGAAAACCTCCGCATTAGACACAAGAGGGGAAGTGACCCACCGGCCTCAGTTTCCTATCCTCCAAGGAAAGGAACAACTATCTGAACAGTGAGCACGTTTTTATTCCTCTGGATTCCGCTGAAGGATAACGGCTGGCCCACTGCTGGAGAAATGCCGGAGGGAGATTCCTGTTGGGCGCACACCCTCTTGACCCATCTGTTACTGAGACCATTGCTCAGGCAACCAGCTGCCAGCTGCCGGCAGGGTAGTCTGGCAGCCCCCAGCTTCAGCTGCAGCAAGAAGCGCTCTCCTTCCGCCCCAGGGCCTCTCTGACACCCCGAGAAGGAATGACTACAAGAACCTTCCTGGCACTCACACCTGAGCATCCGGGAAGCTCTGAGGAGCCTGCCCGGGGTCAGCACCGGGCCATTGGGGGCTGGTAGCTGGTGAGGGAATGGCCTTGTCATGCCCCTTCCAGATGGGCGATTCCGCGTCTCCTGTAAGCGACCCAGTGGAGGCCAATGAGTCAGGGATCTCGGGTCCTCTGACCATCACATCTGAGACTGCTTCCCAAAGAAACTCCCCTCCCAGCCCTGCCTCAGGCTTTTCTTTCTGAGGAACTTAACAACTTGCTCTTATAGATTTTTGTCAGACATTTTTCCCGAGTGGCACATAGAGATTATTATGGGTTTCCCAGATTCTCTCAGCCCAGGTTTCAAGTAATAAGAAGAAGAAAAAGAAGAAGTACAACAACAAAAGTAGTTATTACAGGAGTCTTTCGTACACAAAGGGAAGCTGAGGCTCAGAGAGATTAAAACTTGAAGAAATCTCTTGTGGAAAAAAACAACAAAAATAAAAACGGGATTTGAGCTCAACGTTTTTACCACACACAATGGCGAGTTTTCCTAGAAGCAGCATGAAGTACTATTTTATTGTGAAAAACAAACCTTGTTACTATATCCTAGCCCACTAACCTGTCATGAATATCAGACGAAGTCTATAGGGCAAGATAATTAAGGTAATGTTGGAATTTCAAATTTGGCACATTCACTAATTTTTTACTCTGAGTGGATTATCTACTATAGCTATATAGGGGTCTGAGAGAGAGGAGGCCAGTACAGGGGAAACCACGCTTTCATGTATAATGCTTGTGTTGTGTGTGTGTGTGTGTGTGTGTGTGTGTGTGAGAGAGAGAGAGAGAGAAAGAGAGACAGAGACAGAAAGAGAGAGAGTGAGAGAGAACCTCCAGCCCTAGCCAAAAGCCAAATTGCAGTTAGATTTTGTAGCTCGTTGCTTTGCATTTTCAGAACTGTCACACTCCATTTGTGGGACACCAGAGAGCTCCCTCCGGCTGCTGATCCCGAGCCAGCTTCCAGTGAGCGTGGCTGCGCAGGAGGCCAAGGACTCTGCCTTTAGACTCACGGATGGCAATGCCCTGACTTTACTCCCTTCCGCATGACCATGGTGTGTCTGCGAATAATGGAGCTACTGGGTTTTTTCATGTTTTGTTTGTGTGTGTTTTTCCCTATCAGAATTCAAGGCTGACAGGGCATTAGTCTTTGAATCAGAAAAGCTAACTGGAAGTTATCTCAATTGTTTAATGTAGTCCTGGATAACAGTAATAGTGGAAACTACTACTGTGGTGGTGGTTGGTGGAGTAATTACAACAAACACATGTTTATTGGCCATGTGTTATGTGGCAGGAATTGTGTCAAAGGCATTACAAGCATTACTTCACTGAAATTCCCTAATAATGTGGTAAATGCGATCATTATCGCCATTTATTGGGCGGGCATCAGATGAAGCGAAGAGTGGGGATGTAGCGCAGCCGGTCCAGCTTGTGAGACCTCAGGACCCACGTCAGTTTCCAGGTCCTCACCACGGCGCACTGGACCGCCCATGAAAACTGCTGCAGTTTCTTTCCCTGCAAAGGAGCTGGTCTGGCTTCCTCCAGGTAGGTAGGTGCAGATGCATGAGGGGTCCGTCTTTTATGGAGGGTGGAGAGGAGAGAAATGATGCCAGGTGCTCTACTGGAAACTTCCTTGCAATCCACAAACCACACTGGCATTTTGTACTTTTTTTTTATTTCAGAGAGGAAGGGAGAGGGAGGGAGGGAAAGAGCAAAGGGAGAGGGGGAGAGAGAGAGGAAGAGGGGGAGATGGGGGAGGGAGGAGAGAGAGAGAGAGAGAGAGAGACAGACATCATGTGGCAGAGACACATCAATTGGTTGCCTCTCCCGTGCACCCCAACCAGAACTGGGAATCGAACCTGCAACCCCCAATCGAATATGCCCTTGACCTTAATGGAACCCTTTGGTTCGCAGGCCAATGTTTTAATCCCTGGGCCATGTTGGCCAGGACTAGCTCTAACCATTTAGATGGGGGCATATGGACTGTCCTTTGTACTTATCCTGGAACCCAAAATACATTAGGGGAGGGCCTGGGCCTGTAGACTGACTCTTAATGCCTTTGATCTTCAGAAAGTCTTCATTTATCTGCATATATGTTCGCTTCTGAGAAAAGCCATGTCTGACTGTCCTCCTAAACAGCTCTTGCAACACAGCTAGTGAGTCTCTTCTTCTTGCCCCCTTTTCATCCAGAGCACTCCAGTGCGCTCTCACTTACTGCCCCTCCCTGCCAGGACGCATGCTCATTGGAAGCAAAGGCTTACTCCACACCTTAACTGCTGTAACCCTAGCCCTAGGAACACAAATGAAGTGTTTCACATGCTTGTCTGATGAGAAAATAATGGAATGTTGAGTAAAACGGATAAACTGCGAAATACATTTCTTTGATTTCTATGCACTTTTGTGTTAAATAAGAAGTTGTATTATGTCTGAGAGTTTTCTAAAGTGAGTTCACAACCCTCTCCTGTTTCCTTTGAATGGGAAGCCAGCTGGTCATCAAGTTCACACCACTCAACAGTTGTGAGGATGAAACAGGAGAGAGAAGCAGCCAATTCAGGAATAACAGATTTGTCTGATGTTGAACAAAATTTCAAAAAAAAAGGCATCCCCACTGTTTTACCCATCCCCCTCTAGCCACTCTGGGTCCAGGGCAAAGACATTGTGGCCAAGGGGTCAAATATGACCCGCTCTTGGCCCCAGAAGAGGACGCCACACTGTGGTCCGCAGGTGCACGCACGCCCATTCTTCTCTGAGGATATAGAAAGTATTAGGAATGCAGGCTTCAATAATGACAGGTCAAGGCCCAGAGGGTCTTATGTTCCATAATTTCAAGTTCATTCTCTGAGAAACTGTATACATTCTTAAGATAGTAAAATGGTTTCTGCATTTGGATTGCTCCATAATTATTGAGTGTTATTGTTAAATGCCAATAATTATAATATTTAACATCAATATTCCTACAAATTGTATTTAGATAAATAAATGTTTCTTGAAGACGAGAGATTTGGGATTTGGAGTATGTTCAATAACTGATTTTTTTTTGTCATTGTTGATACAGAAATCTTCCATTTCAAATCTTTGTAAAAGGATACACAGGGAACAAACAACCTATTAGTTTATACTTCATTTCAAATGACATAACTGCCATATCTTTGATTCTTATAAAACAGAGCTTTCCAGAAACATTAATTATCTTCTGTTGAAAATAAAACCAGTGGAGAGTCAGCCTAAACTGCTTCACACTCGGTAAGTTAAACTGTCTTAAACACACCAGCTTCCGCACGTACCCGCCTTCCCCGCCTACCCTCCACTCCCCTCTTTCTGCTTTTGAACTGCTGACCCGAGTCAGTAGCCAAACATAATACTACAGTGTTTGATCCTCTGGAAACCCATAAAATTACAAACCGGCAACCACCAGGATGTTGGCAGGATGTCTGTGGACAGCAACCAGCCGGGCACTTTCTTCTTTTTGAAGGTAACACTTTCCACCATCTCCCGGCCCCCACCTACCTTTTCTGACCGCTTGAGAGGGAGAGAAAGAAACCATCTATTTCTAACATTAAAGCCCCCTCTTCCTTAACATGTACCACTTTAAGTGGCCTCCCTTCATTCATTTTAAAATTCATTCTGCCTCTTTTTATTAAACACTCGTGGAGTTTCCTAACGTTGTGCTAAGCACTACAGAGGACACACATGTAAATGAAGTGCACCCTCAGCATGCCTCTGAGGTAATGCAATCTAATAGGAATTTCAGATTCTAACGGGAATCAAGGACAAGTTTTTCATAACAACGGAAATGACTGATTAATGATATAGCTGAATCCAACTCACAGAAAAGAGAATTCCCAGATTATAGAAATAAAGAGGCAACTCAAGCTAAAGAAATAAGCTTATGTCATGATGCCCTGGGAACCGCAGAAACGAATAGAAAGACCTAGACCACAGAAGTCGGGGACTGATACTTTAATTCATATAGAAGAACGGGAGGTTGTACTGAGCTTGCCTAGATTGAGATTTTGAACTGAGCTTCTCTCATCAGGCGGGACTGGCCCAGCTTTGAGCCTCTGTAAGTGTGGGTGAGAGAAGTCTATTCGCCAGCTGTGTCAAGACAGTGGTCGGCAAACTCACTAGTCAACTGAGCCAAATATCAACAGGAGAACGATTGAAATTTCTTTTGAGAGCCAAATTTTTTAAACTTAAACTTCTTTTAATGCCACTTTTTCAAAATAGACTCGCCCAGGCCGTGGTATTTTGTGGAAGAGCCACACTCAAGGGGCCAAAGAGCCGCATGTGGCTCGGGAGTTGCAGTTTGCCAACCATGGAGCCAGGAGAATGGACATCTCTCCGCCTGGGCTCCTCACAGAAGAAAAAAAATAGCACCTCCTGCTGGAAATGAAACATCACTGAAGCAAACGCTCTGTTCCCTCTATGGTCCTAGTGTCCCCAAGAGGAGAAATCACCGTAAAAGCGTATCGCTGCAGAGCAAACTCATACCATATTGTTTGAGACAAATAATATGTCATCATTACCCTTCATGAGTTTCCTTCACATCCAACAACCGGACATTATAGTCCGCATGAAACGTTTACCAAGATGAACTATAAAGTGGATCCATGGACCAAACTCTACGTGGGATCACAAAACAAGTTTTAATAACTTGGAAAGATTTGAAATCTCATGTTGCATATTCTGTAACCACAGTTAAACCAAAATGAAAGCAATAGGAGTAACAAAAATATACATAGATATTCAGAAAAATAAAAAATACTTGGTAATTATTTAATCCTTCTAAGTAGTCCATCGTTCAAAAAAATTATAAATATCTAAAACTGAATAGTAAAGAAAATATAATATAGCAAAGACTGAGAGATGCAGCCAAAGCAGTGCTTAGAGGGAAATGTGTATTTTAAATGCTTAAAAAACATCTAAGCTCTTAATACTTAAATCAATGTCAACACTATAGTGTATAAAATCAATGGTCTAGCTTCCAGTTTAAAAAGCTAAAAACAGCAAGAATAAATACAACAAAAGGTAAGTAGAATAAAGAAAATAATAATACAATGATGAAAAATCAATAAAATAGAAAGAGAAAACTGACAGAGCCAAAAGTTGGTTTTTTTTTAAAAATTGTAATAAAATTAATAAACCTCTAGATAGCCATATATCTTTTTAAAAAATGGAGTTACTAACTTTGTAAAGAAATCTCTAGGCTCAAGGCATTTTACTCATCAAATCTGAACAGAGAATTATTCCATGTCCATGTACTGAAAGTTTCAATATTGTTAAAATGTAAAATTTCCACCCAACTGATCTGCATGTTAACTCAATATAAATTCTAGTAGATTTCTGTGAATAATTGAAAAACTTTCTAAAATGTATATGGGCATGAGAAGAATCTAGAATAGCAAAAAAAAAAATTAAAAAGAAGTTCCAACATTTAAATTACCTTATTTTAAGTATATTATAAAGCTAAATAATTCAGATAATGTGGTATTTTCACAGACAAATACAGCAACAGAACAAAATAAAAAATAGATATATGGATCTATTTTTTATTTTGTTCTGTTGCCGTATTTGTCTGTGAAAATACCACATTATACACACACACACACACACACACACACACATATATATATATATATATATATATATATATATATATAAACACACACACATATATAAACACACACACACACACACACACACACACACAAACAGCTAAGTAATTTATTGAAGGAAAAGATTCTTCCTCACAAATTGTTGCAGGAACAACCAGCTGTTGAGAGAGAGAGAGGGAGAGAGACCAAGACACTCCCAAACCTTCCCTCATGCAAAAAAATAACTCAAAATATAATATAGATCTAAATGTTTAAAACCAAAACTAAGACCTCTAGAAGGTCAGTTGTTAAATCTCAGTGGCAAGTGCAGAAGTGTTTGATGCAATTTTCTGTACTATTCTAAATATTTGTAACATTCCATTTCATAATTTAACTTCAATAAATTTCTTAATGTCTTCCTCAATTTCAGAACCAACTTTTGGCGTGTCTGGTTGACTTCTCTCTTAAGTAATGTATTCCCCAGGCTTCTCTCTTTAGCCTTCTGGTCTTGTTTCAAAAGTACTTTTTCTCAAAGTTCACAGTTCTTATTAGGTCTCACTCTTTCTCCATATGGTGACAGCTACCCCATGCACCTAGGGACGTGTTGGCTCTGAATTCTGGATTCATTTAGCCAACTGCCAATTGAATACATGGATAAATAGGATCCACCATGTCCCAGCTGAGCTAAACACCCTCCTCTTTATGCATGCTTCTTTTCTATTTTGCTTAATGGTACTTTATTACTGAGTTAATCTAGATGCCCAAGAGATCTGTAGAATTACTTTTCCCCTTTATTACCACATCCAAAGAGTCATTAAATAATGCTGATTCCATCGCCAATGTTTTATTGAATAGTTTCACCTCTCCCATCCCTACTGGAATAGTATTAGTTTTTTATAACACCTTGAAAATGTGCCCTAAGTGGTCTTCTGGGGCCATGTCTCCCACACATCTGGCCTTATAATACATGTTCCATGCAGCTGTTTAGACCTGCCTTTTGTCACAGTCGGATGCTAACCCGCTGCTCAGCCCTGTCTCAGGACTCTTCAAGTCTAGCACTCCAGCCCTGCAGAAGGGCTCCATTAGCCACTAAATACTCCGTGCATTTTATGTTCTGACATGCTGTTCCTTCTACTTCAAACCTTTCCTAACTTTTACCAAAAAGACAAATATGAATTCATCTTTTAGTTCCTCATTACATGTCTCCCATATGAAATCTACCTAGCTTCCTTAGCCAATGAGGGTCACTTTCTTCTCTATTCCCATAGTGTCTTGGTGAATATTCCTAACTGTAGTACTCCTTACGTGAAATTTTAATTACTACTTCTCTGCCTCTCTTCAAATATTACTTACAATGACATGTGCCTGGGGCATAGTTAGTATGTACAATGTGTTGACTAAATTAATACAAAAGAATAACTGGCAAACCGAAATTCTTTCATCGTCCTCCAGAGCCATAGCTACCTCATGGACAAAGATGTTTATTTGCCATCAACTTTGCAGATGGAGCTCACTGATATATTTTCACGGATGAAGATCCTAGGACTTGCATTACCATACTAAACTTCAGTAATTTGCATTTTATTATGAAGCTTTCACCATTTTGTGAATTCTTTACAGCAAATAAATGAGTGAGAGGCTCATGGTTCTCGTTTTGGTGGCTTTAAATCAGTATGTAGAAAAATAAAGGTTTTTAAAAATCTGGTCAAAATTCCCCAAACTAGGAAATTCCATTAAAGGGTGAAACACTTAAAGCCTGGAAAACCATGTTGGTCCTAGACTTGGAGGTCCTTGAAATTCCTGCAGCAAAGGTGTTAGAAAGACCAGTTTATTAGTGTCAACACAAGGAAATGGTGTTTCCAGATGTGAACATACCCACTCCCATTGGCTTTGAAAGAGGACAGAATGGAGCTGCAGGCTGTGGATCTTGCTTTGGTGGTGAAATTACTTAGGATGGGCTGCCGGGGAGATGGGAGAGAATGGATAACCAGCTTTAGGCTGTTTGGGTCCCTCTGTCCATGGGTTTGGTCCCTACTCTGAAGGGTGACCTACTTGAGAAGTGTCTTATGATGTCCTGCAGTGTTAAATGAAACAAAAGACCATCATGAAGCCAGCCAACACAAGACATTACTGTAACTTTGTTTCTGGTGAGGATTAGGATTTCAACCAATCTATAGGCTGTCACAAAGAGAGGTGATTCTTTTTCTTAAATATATTTCTATTTATTTCAGATTTCAGAGAGGAATGGAAAGGGAGAGATAAAAACATTACTGATGAAAGAGTCATTGTCGGCTGCCTCCTGCACACCCAGGCATGTATCCTGACTGGGAATTGAACCTCCTGGTTCATAGATTGAAGCTCAACCACTGAATCATGCCAGCAGGCATAATGTACTCCCAGTGATGCCCATGTCCTGATCCCCAGAACTGGTAAACACATTACATTACATGGCAAAGGAGAATTAAGAAGGAAGATGGAATTAAGGTGGCTCATCAACTGGTTATCCTGGGCTGTCCAGGTGTGTGCACCACAATCCCTGTGTCTTTAAATATGGGAGAAGAAGACAAAGAGTCAGCATAAGACTCATGGGATGTGAGAAAGCCTGGACCAGCCTTTGCTGGCTTTGATGATGGAAGGGGGGCTGTGGGTGTCCTCTGGAAGCTGAAAGGCAAGAATACAGATGACCCCCTAGTTCCCCCAGAACGGGACATAGCCCTGCCAACAGCTTGATTTTAGCCCAGTGGGAACTACATCAGATTTTTGTCCTCCAGAATTTTAAGATAATAAACGTGTGTTGTTTTAAGCATCTGCATTTGTGATGATTTGTTACAGCGGCCATAGGAAATTAATAAGATCATCGGGTATTCTCAGCAATTCCTGGACACGTGATTTATCTAGGATGGGAAAATTGCTTCTTGTTACTGCAGACCCTGTCTCAAAGCTCTGGAGAACTCCTAACTCCAGTGCCCTCGGACCAAACATCTCTTGGCTCTCTGGCAAGCCCTGAACACAGTCTGCTGTTTTCAAATTTATCCTCTTTGATATCAGGGACATTAGGAAAGTCTGGAAATAATTCAAGGAAAAACCAGTACATTATTTGGAAAAAATAATCTCAAAGTGAACTTTCTGCTCATGGTACATCTTCTCACTATACGCACAGCGGCAGCATTCAGAATGAAGATGGTTGAAGACCTTAAGGGAATGGAACACATTTGAAGTGCCAAACAGGATCACAAGGCGTTTAAGGCATATTTCCATCCAACCCAATTCACTTAATACTCTCCAGTCCTTGCCACATCAAATGCCCCTCAGCTCTTTCTCTTATAAGTAGGCCTATCTCCAGTAAGTCCCCTTTGAACGTTGAAAGCAACAGAGAAAGATAAAAATCTGTGGGTTACTCTTGTAACGAGTTATGTTCTTTCTCAATGAATTTTCCATGACATCTGTTTAGGAAAAATCTCAGAATATACCAAAATGAGATAATGATGGGGTTTTATATTTATCAAAAGCGGCCTTACCCCATGCCCAGATCAGCTAACTACCCACTGCGCCGAAGGCCAGTCAGCGAAGGGGAAACTGGCTGTGATGAGAAAGACCTCCCTGAGTCCTCACCAAAGCGAGAGCCCTCGGAACTCGGCGTTTCTGACATTGCCATCGATGGGGTTTTGATGGCCTCACGTCTTCTGCTTTCAGGTTGGGCCTGAAAACATGCATTAGGAAAGTCCTTAATGATGAGGCGTTTTCAGAGGAGGGCTCTCATGACTCAGAGAGATGTGAGTCTCCTGTGTAATGTTCCCTGTGAGTCCCAGGAGCTCAGCTCTACCAGTGAGAAGGTGCTCGGTGGCCTCAAAGGCAAGAGAGCCACGCTGGCTCTCTGGGAATGGAGCAGTGCTGAACCAGCATGTGCTCTGCCTCTGGGTGTTCTCCAATGCCACTTCATCTAGCATTGTGGTCACTGAGAGCCATAACAGGCACTGGCATCGTCATGGTAACCTCAGCAGGAAATGGCTCCATCTTCATTTGAACCATAACTCTTCCGGTTCATGGTGCTTCGTCATTCCAGGCACCCAGATATCCAAACATTTATCTTTTTAATCCCTCTCCCAACATCTCACCCCCCAAAAATGCCTTTATGCTGTTTTCTTCTTCCCACAATGTACTTTATTCCCTTCCTTTTGGACTCCTCAGTCTCAAGTGCTATTTCACACATTCAGGCAATCACAGGCCTCAATTAAGTAAGCTCTTGCCAATTCATCCACAAACATCCAAATGGCTCCATTTGAATGTCCAATAAAGTCCAATGTCCTAAGAACTGTATTCAAGGCTCCATGAACAGTAACCTGTCGCTGCATCTTACCATTAACTTGCAGACGGTCTGCATGCCTGCAAACTGCTTGCTCTTTGACCCACAGAATATCTTATCTTTCAACACCACACCTTTGTCCATATTCCCTCCATCTGGAATCTTTGCTCAACTTATCTACCTACCCAAATCTAATCTTTCCCTTTATAATTTGGTCTCGACTTCGGTGTACATTAGAATAAATAACCAAAGTGATTGTTAAAAATTCCTATTTCCTTGTCTGATCTCAGGATTTTGACTTAATAAATGCAGGATGGGACCCAGGAATGTATATGTCTAGCAAGTTCACCCAAGTGATTCTCACGTAGCCATGGGATCAAAAGAAACAAAAAACACCATAAAGACCTGAAAGGTAGGCTATGCAAAGACTGTTTTGGTGTCACTTGTTGAAAATGTTTCACTTTCACTGGAATACCTTAAGCATTTGACTGTATCTGAAAGGAAGTGGGTTTATGGTCAGACCGCAGCCTGGCTCAGCATATGGATTCTATCACTGGCTAGTTCTATGGATCTTGGGAAAATCACTTAATGTCTGTGACAACTTTTTCTAATATGTAGATTGGGGCAAATAATAGTACTCGCCTAGTAACATTGTTTTGACCTATGAAAAGCATTTGGTCCAAGTCTGACACACAATAAATAATTACACTAATTATTATTATATTTCTTACCATGGTTCTTAGAGACACAAAGACTTTTTATGGTTTTGGAGTCCCAGCCTCCCTTATCAATCTCTGTCAATCATCAGGTTAATTGTGAGCATGGCCTTTCCCTTTAATAGGTAATAAATTCCTCAAAAGTAACAATCACATTTATAGGGTGAGCTTTACAAACAAACAAACAAACAAACAAACAAAAAAGAGGCTTAACAGCAGTGCAACTTCATTTTGCTTATATAACTACACCTAAGTGTCTTTCAAGAGCAAATGTTCAAAACACATTTGAATGGGTTAAGTCAGAAGTTTTGTGAAAATGACTCATTAGACTTAAAAAAGTATTTTGAGCATGTCAGAATCAGAGTGTACATTTAGAGAATCTTGAAACACTATGGATTACAGATATTATGCAGGCAAACGTAGTACTTTTGCAAGTTAACATTGCAGAAGATGAAAATGAAGCTCAGAGAGGTAACTTGCCCATTTCTGCCGACTAGATCTGGCCTCAGCCTCCGCCACACCCTGCCAGAGCCTCCCAGCCAGGAGTGCAACACTGGCATGGACAATGAGCACAGGCCCCTGTAGATGGTCACCGGGCAAACCTGGTGTGCTCATTTACTACCCTGAGCACCACGCTGAGCACCTCAGTGAGTCCTGCAGAGGTAGGTAGACAAGAATTCCCTACCCAATGTCCTCATGGACGGACAACAGAGCCAAATGTAAAGAGTACAGTGTAGAACCAAGGATGTGTCTGAGCCAGGCCCTCGCTCCTTTAAACCCTGGACTGCTTTGTCTAGAAGGCAGCAGATGTCTGGTCTTGAGGTGCTGTGTCCTGATATTACAGCAGTACAGGAAGCAGACTGAGAGAGTAACCGATGTGGCCAGGAGCTGGCCACAAACACACACAGTGACTCCATGTCTAGAACTGGGCTCCCACTCCAGGGCCTGGGTCCACCCAGGATATCTCGTGTCTGTAATGCCAGAGCTAATAGGAGGAGAGAACACGGATGAAGCCCAGAAGCCTGGCAGCTGTTTACTTGGCATTTGGAATTGTGATAACGCCTATCTCTGTGATGAGAACAAATGTAGGAGTCGTGTTAGGGATTTCTCATTGATCAGACACCACTGAGCAAATAGTGACAACAGAATGGGCTGAAAGAGTAATCCAGCCGTAACAAAATTTCACAATTACTGATCGGATCGCACAGAGCTTCCCAAATTTCATCCACCACACAATATTGCATATCCAGCCAAATCTCCTTTTAATTATCTCTGAAAATCTAACATGTCACACTTCTTGAGTATTTATACCACAACTCACATACTTTTACGTAGATTGTCCTCATAGACTGCCGTTTTTAATAAATTTTAGCTTGATCCAATACTCATATTTATTTTATCTTTTTCTAGCACATCATAATAACTCTTTTTTTAATCCTTAGATGAGGATATATTTTCATTGATATTTTTAGAGAGAAAGGAAGAGATAGAGATATCCATGTGAGAGAGGAACATCAATCAATTGCCTCCTATATGTGCCCAACCAGGTGTCAAATCTGCAACTTATGTCTGTGCCATGACTGGAAATCGAATCCACAACCTGTCAGAGTGCAGGATGACACTCTAAGCAACTGAGCGACTTGGCCAGGGCAATAATTCTTTGCTTCTGCTTGTTGCATCTTCCCCCAAAAGAAAAATGTGGATTATGGCATCATTAAACACAGAAATAAGCACTGAGATTCAGTTGCAAATTTACATACCTCTCTTCATCCACCCCATCCCCCAAAACACTGATTCCTGGGCATGGGTAAGGGCGAAGGCAAAAACCAAAGCCCTGCGGCTCTGGAACAGGCAACAGTGATTGCCACGAGTCTCCAGGAAGACTTTCAGGGGCTGGGGTCAGCACACTGGCTCTCCTCATTAGAGGAGCGCTAGAGGCAGGGGAGCCCCTCTGGACACACTGAGTGATCAAGTGAGGGAAAGGCCACATTCATTGGAAAAGGTAATTATTCTCATCTGTTCAACAATAATTATCTGGTTACCCCTTATGCACAAATCCCTGAGCTTCTAAAACTTAAATTGGCCCGGTGAGAGGGCCAAAGGCAAGGGACTGTGGCAGTCTCTGGGAGCCAAGAGCAGCCGCTGGGAAACAGTCAGCCAGATGCAAAGACCTCCGTCCTACACCACATGGTAGCATCTCCTCAAGCCTTTCCATGAGGACCCAGCTGAGCCAGGCCCAGACTGCTGGACCACATGCTTGGGGGGGATATAGGTGTATTCTTTTGAGCCATGATTCTGTGTCAAATTCTGTGTCAAACCAGTATTTCCATTTTCCCATACTGTTTTATTTAATAACTCCTTATAATATCCTCCCAAATCCCCTACAACTTGGGCCTTGTGACCCAGTCATTATTTTAGTCAACAGTGATGCAGAATTCACCACTTATAGATAGTCTCATGAATATTCAATCAACTGTTCATGGAAATAAGCAGATGATATTCGTCTCAACAGGACAGACAAGGAAACTGAGTGTGTGAGGTATGAACTGACTTACCCAAGGTTAACTAGTGAATAAATGGCAACTTTTGGATCTGGTCCTAGGACCCCGACTACAAATCTGAGGTTATCCCATGCCACCACTCTGCTTTCTTAATTAGTCTTAGATAATTAAAGGAGTTCAAATGAGCCACATGCTCTGTCCTTACAAGGTCCACATATATTCATTCTGTCCCCTGTGATGGCCAATGCCTTTCTTTGACCTCAAAGACACATGTGTCACTGTCCCCAAAATTAAAAATATGTGCTAGGAGGAGAGATCCCACTAAAAATCCAAAGGCCTCTTCCCTCGGCCCAGCACCCAGTAGCAGAGCAGCATTCTTATTTAACATCAGGCTGTGAAGTGCAGATAGGAGTGTTATTGTCATCAGCAGCGAAGGCATGAGGCCAGCACTTAAAAACATTTTTATAATGTCTACTCAGGCTTAATTTTTATTCCTTAAATAGCTGAAAATAAAAGGGCTTTGGCAAAACACTGTACGATGAAGGCCCAAACTCTAAACCATAGTAGTAGCCAAAGCAGATGGCAACATTAGCTAATAGAATTTTTAAACTGTTCTCTGTTGACAGAAAGAAGTGTTCGGAAGTGATGCCAAGGACTTACCTCTCTGTGAATGGCCGGCGGTAGAATTCTATCTGTGAGGTCTGTCGCTGGTTTGACACAAAGGTCAGTGAGTGGCGATCTTTTCCAAAGGGGAGCAGAGACTTTTCTGCTGTGGAGATGGAAGGCACTAGTACAACAAGCCATCAGCATGGGCACCTGTAATAATAGAAATGAAGGGTCAGAGTGGCCCCACCCTTGTGCTTCCCCCTTGTCCATTTGAGTGATGGCCATTTTTACCTCAACGTATGAGGAGCATCTGAGTGGTGGGAGCTTAAGAATAATTTTATAACGAATAAAGGATTGTTCGATGTTTGCCAAACATTTAATAAGCTTTTAGAAAATATCCTGTGTTCCTTCAGCTCAGGATTTGGCCCGAGATGAGAGGGTCTGGTTTGATTGTTGGTTACTTATTTTTCTGAACCTACATTTTAAATGACACAGGTTTGGAAGTCGATGTGATTCAACCTTGGATGGCTCTTGCTCTGTGTCTGTGTGCCTTTTATCAGAGCCCTTGATTAGAAGGAGAAGGGAAGGGAAGCTTTTGTTCCATCTCTCCCTGTTATTATGTTCATTATGAATCTTTCCCTTTCTTTCCGCCAATTATGAGCTGTCCCAATATGGCGGGACCTCCAGTGCACCAGCTCCCATGCACTGTTCCATCCAGAAATTGCTTGGCTTGAAATTCAATCCTCTTTTCCTCAAGTAAAATAAAATAAAACAATTCTGCTGGATTCCAAGGCATTTATAGTTAGAGTTTGCATGACTTACAGATTTATTATCAAGAGAGAATGAGAGTGATTCAATTTCAGCGTAACATAAACAAATATTTGAAATGCGTAGCCCTTGTTTGTTGTCCTGCAGAGAAGTTTCTTATCACAGTGTCAGTTCAGGAGAATAAAGTGAGATGAAGGGTATGGACTTAGACTCGAAAGCTTCCTCCATTTACTAATTGTATGGGTTTCAAAAGTTAAGTAACCTCTGTAAGTCTATTTCATAACCTGTAGCATAGACATAGTAGCCATGGCTTCTTAAGGCCATTGGAAATCTTGAATGGATAGTACACAGGCTGTTCCCCTCCATCTGGGACATGCGGGCATTTCAAAGGGCTATTCCTTCAGCACTAAAAACTGTTTTCCTCTTGTTGTCTTTTGCAGATGCTCCATCAGTTCCCTCTGGGCTGCCCTCATGCTTGCTTGGTTAGCTCCAGGCTAAGCATGTGGGAGATCCATCCCCTTAGAACCGAGGAGATGGGAAGAGCTTTCTGAAAAAGTGCCGGTTTCTCCTGGGCATAAATCTGCTTGACACTTAGACTTCTCTTGATTGATCTCACTACATTTAACGTCAAAGTAACATTGAGGATTGTTATCAGGGGAGAGGAGTGATTGGACATACAACTGTTAATTTCTGAAGAGTGTTTCTATAGAGCGCTGGGTACATAAGCAGTCAGCACATGTTTTCTGGTGGAAATGGATAATAACTGAAATGATGATAATTAGATCTATTATGTCTTTCATTAAAATTATTTTATAATTACTCATTTTTATTTACATTAAATTCTTTAGCCTTCTTTTTAAAAATGTATTACTCAAAGATCAATAAATTGGTAATAGAAGGGCAGTTTTTGATGTGGCAACAATTTAGGGAAAATTGACATCTCTGTAACGTTTCTTCTAAACAAAATGAACATGTTATACCTTCCCATTCATTTAGGCCTGCCTTATTATTGTTCATTTTGTCCTTACACATTATTATTAATTTTTTTTGCTTTGTTAATATGCCTTCTCTTTGGAAATAATTTTAAGTCTTTGGAAGAGTAACAAAGACAGTACGAAGAGTTCCTATACACCTCTGACCCTGTTTTTTCTCCTAACATTATCATCTTACAACACTGTGGTACATTTTATCAAAATGAAGAAATCTACCTTGGAACATTTCTACTAACTAAAGTCCAGACTTGATTCATGTTTCAGCAGTGTGTTCTTCTTTTTGATCAGTTTTTGTTCTGTTTCAGGATTTCACCTAGGAGACCGCGTGGCATTTATTTGTCATAGCCCTTTGGTCTTCTCTGCTCTGTGACAGGTTCTCAGTCTTTCGTTGTTGTTGTTTTTTTAATGACCTCGACAGTTCTGAGGAGCATTGGTCAAGTATTTTGTAGAATGTACTGGAGTTTGAGATTTTTTCATAATTAGACGTAGACAAAGGGTTTTGAAAAGAATACAGAGGTTAAGAGTTCCCTTAACATCACCTAATGTCAGTGGGCGCATGGAATCAGTGAACCCTGATCAGCTGGCCAAGGAAGTGTAAAGTTAATTAATACATTCTCTTTCCATATTCTGTTCCTTGGAAACGAGTCTGTAAGATTCACATTCTGGAGAGAGGGAAATATTATTATTATCTGATATTTAGAATTTTTTATAAGGAAATTTTCTTCTCCATTTATTTATTTATTTCCATAATTTATTTATACCACTATGCAATCATGTATATTTACTTCATACTTTGAGCTATAATCCAATACCATGTTAATTATTTTGTTCCTCAAATAGTTTTAGCTTCAACCACCAATTATTATGTCATTGGATATTTTTTCTAAGTTCTATAGGTATAGCCTCAAGTCTCTCTGTGATTTGTTTGTATTTTTCTAATAGATGGTAATAAGTTCTAGATAGAAGAACCTTCTTGATAGAAGGTCCATGAGGACAGAGAATTTGGTCTATGATTCACTGATGTACTTCTGGTCCCTAGAGCACTTCCTAGTATATAACAAATGAATAAAATGTTTGTTGAATGTTGAATGAATAGATTTGATTTAGTCAAGGCTGGCAGATTGCATGTGATCTATTAAATAAGGGGGTTCTAGTGTGGCTTTATGAAGATTCAAAAACTGAGTCATGGGTAAAAAGCTCTGTCCTATTTTCATATTTTCAAAGGAATTGGCCATAATCACCTAATTTAATGACTGTAGAGAACACATATAAGGGTTTGAATTTATATGTTCTATGTTGCAGGATAAAAAGAGAATAATATATATATATATATATATATATATATATATATATATATATACTTTAAAAAAAGGATTTGTATTTCTTACCCACACACAACCTCCCTTGCTGTGAATTTTATGGTTAATAACCCACAAAACTGGACATCGTTAGCCTTGTTACCACTCTCCTTACATTTAGTTTTTCTTCCCAGCCAATATAGTTATTAATGGATGAAATTAGTTACAAGTAAAGGAGATAAGGGTTTAATTTCTGGACAAAGTAGAGACTCGTGGATAATTTACATTGGCATGTTTCAGGGTTATCAATTATTCAGGCACTTGTAAAGAGCACAGCACCCCATTTAGGCTGAAGCCAAGAAACAGACTCAGTTCTATGACTGAGGTTATTTTTCTCATTCTCCATAATAGACCCAAACTTTTAAGAGATCATCAGCATAAAATCTCTGGTATAAACTTTAATGCTTTTTTGAAAATGCATGATCAGAAAGACTTAGAAAAGGTACAATGACTTTCTTGCATGGCTATTTTTAGGTTATCAAACTCTTGAATCATACAGTGTAAGAGAAATCTCAATTTGTGGAGATTTCAGTAAAAAGATAAAATTCAGAAACATCTGCTTCAGTCAGCCAACTCTCCCAAATTCTGAAAACCCAAATAATTAATCTGTGGGTCATATTCACTGTTCCCGTATTTCCTATTTCAAAGGTAAATTAAGGATAACACTTGGTGGTTACAAAGAAGTAGACTTGGCCCCGAGAAAGCTCCTGTATTAAGTCAACATTCTTTCTCAGATTGAAACTTAGTCCATATTCTTGAGGAAAGCACCCTAGACACCACAGGTCATTGTAAGATTTCCTAAAATCAAGAGATCTTATCCGTGATACGGTTATAGCCCTCAACAACCATTATAGTGATGTTGGAAGTGGGACCATTGAGTGAGGTTCAAAGTAAGTCCCACCCCTCAACAATTGGGTGAGGTAGGAAGTGGGTCACACCCCTCAACTACCATTGAGTGAGATGGGGACCCACCCTTAGCTACCATTGGGTGAGATTGGCAGTGGGTCCCACCCCTCCACAACCACTGGTTGATGTTGGAAGTGGGACAAAGCAAGTCCCTCCCCTCAATAACGATTGGATGAGGTAGGAAGTGAGTCACGCCCCTCAACTACCATTGGGTGAGGTGGGGAGTGGGACCCGCCCCTCTACCACCATTGGGTAAAGTTGAGAGTGGGACCCGCCCCTCAACAACCATTGAGTGAGGTCCACAAGGCAGGGCACAAATTAATTACAGAAATACCTATCTCTCTGAACAACCCCCACCTTTAGACCCAGCCCTTTAGACTAGTCCTGCCTCCTCCTCACTGCTCATGTCCAATCTAATCTCAAGGACCTGGGGCAAATGTGTCATCCCAAAGCACTTCCCACCCCCTCAGCCTCCCTCCCATTACCAGGAGGCACTATGTGTCTCTATCCTAGTGCTCAGACTATGAGATGGAAACCACAGCAGGTGTACAGTGAAGACCCTGGCAGACACCCAGGGATCCTGGCCATCAAGGCCAACATCAACAGGAATCCAGGGAAAAGTCTGTGTTGGTACCACGTGCCCTGACTCTGTGCAATGAGCATGCTCCACACCAGTGGTGCTCTTCCCTCAACCCCAGTCTATTATGAGGAAAACATCAGAGAATCCAAAAGGCGTCCTTCAAAACACAGGACCAGCACTGTGCTGCCAGACAAGACTCGAAGGGGCCCTGAGAGGGGGCGGCTCCAAGCTTGGAAAAGACAGACAAGAGAATGAATGAAAGCTGGGTCTGGTGGGATGCTGCTTCCTGAGAGACAGCACCCAAGTCCAGAAGCCAAGTCTTTATTTGGTAGCACATGCCTCGAGGCAAAGGAAGGGATTGGGCAAGATGTTTACAGCATTCTCAAGGGTTTCCATCCTACTCCATTGCATGCACCTGATCACATGCTTGGTTTACTTGCAGCCTATGTCACTCAGGCAAGTGGGGCCACGTGTTCAGACCATAGATTCAGGCTTACAACTCTAGCTGTTGGATATAATTGTGTTGGGAGGCTCTGCCTTCCAAGCTGGGACATGCACATGGCCTGTCCAAATGCTGTAGCCCCTCTCCACACAACACCTTCCAAGCTCATCAAGGACATTAAAAACAAAGACGACTGGGAGACACTGCACAGCCGGGGCTAAAAGCAGTGTGGGGTTATGGGTAGAAACTCCAATGTAAAAAGGCTATTAGTGATAGACTAGGGAAACCCAAGTTTATAGTCCAGTTCAGGCAGGGAAGAAGCTTTCACTTGTTAGCTGTGTGGACACCCGGGTTATGGAGGCTGTGAACCACAGGACAGACTAGCTGTGCAGACCTGTTCTCAGGAAGCCTGAACTCACTATGCAATTTGTGGGATAAATCTAGAATCATTCCAAAATAAAAAAAAATTTAAAAAAAATATTTAAAAAAATGTATTTGACAGCTCGGGCCAATTAATTTCAGTGGTAAGAGCAACAGCCCAAGGACTGGTTTGTCGCTCCCACCCCTCCACAACCATTGGTTGATGTTGGAAGTGGGACAAAGCAAGTCCCTCCCCTCAATAACGTTTGGATGAAGTAGGAAGTGGATCACGCCCCTCAACTACCCCAGGGTGAAGTTCAAAATGGGTCACACCTTCTCCACAACCATTGGGTGAGGTTGGAAGTTGGTCCCGCCCCTCAAAATCATTGGTTGTGGTTGGATGTGGGTCTGGCCCTGAAAAACCATTAAGTGAGGGTGGAAGTGGGTGCCACCCTCGAACCCAATTGGTTGAGGTTGGAAGTGGGTCCTGCCCCTCAAAGACCATTGGGTGAGATTGACAGTGGGTCGCCCCCCTCACCTACCATTGGGTGAGGTTGAAGTGGGTCTTGCCCCTCGACTACCATTGGGTAAGATTGGCAGTGGGTCCCACCCCTCAACAACCATTGGTTGATGTTGGAAGTGGGACCCACACCTCAACAACCATTGGGTGAGGTTCAAAGCAAGTCCCTCCCCTCAACAATTAGGTGAGGTAGGAAGTGGGTCATGCCCCTCAACTACCATTGGGTGAGGTGGGGAGTGGGTCCCGCCCCTCTACTATCATTGGGTAAGGTTCAAAGTGGGTCCCTCCCCTAAATAACCATTGGGCGAGGTTGGAAGTAGGTCCACAAGGCAGGGCACAAATTAATTACAGAAATACGGATCTCTCTGAACAACCCCCACCTTTAGACCCAGCCCTTTAGACTGGTCCCGCCTCCTCCTCCTCACTGCTCATGTCCAATCTAACCTCAAGGACTGGGGGCAATTGTGTCCTCCCAAAGCACTTTCCACCCCCTCCGCCATCCTCCCATTACCAGGAGGCACTATGTGTCTCTCTCCCAGTGCTTAGACTGTGGGATGGAAACCACAGCAGGTGTATAGTGAAGACCCTGGCAGACACCCCAGGAATCTGTTGACCAAGACCAACATCATCAGGGATCATTCCCCCTAAGTGAATAACTGTTGGCCTCCAGAGCCAGATTTTTGGAGGATGACATTTTCCTAACACATCATAAAAATGCAAACCCGTCTTCTTGCTTACCTGAAGTATCTTTCTTGTCCAACTCATGGCTTTCTTTTCACCATATGCTTTCTTGACTACTTCTCTGGGTGAATTCTGTCAACAAGATCAATATACCTGTAGCATTCAAGGGAGAAAAAAATGGTGTTGGGAGAGGAAGATGGAAAACTTGTCTAAATGAGGCACTTGTTGGCTAGCTCTTAGAGACAGCTGCACATAAGTTTGTACTACCAGCAAATATATTTAAAAGTAGTAATGTGATCACACATGAAGATAGCCCAGCAACGTACTCTTCCCCATCTAAGGTCTTCTATCATCAATAAACAGCCAGTCCCAGTTTAAAAATAGTTTTTCAAAAATACACCCATCTTGCATATTCCAAGAGTTATGAGACAGAGAAGAAAACTATTTTTATAATAATCTTTAGTGTCTTTTAGGAGAACAATGAACTTAGAGAACTGTGAAGACACAAAAAGATATAGTTATACAAATATATATATACCAAATATCTATATATAAGGTATCCTAAAAATGTGTATATATATATATATATATATATATATATATATATATATATATATACACATTTGAACAATTATACAGGTAGTGTTTATTCAAATACATTTCACTTTCAAAGTTGAGTGATCAGCTGTTAAAGTGTGTATACATTTTTGGGATACCCTGTTTAATAGTAGATATTTAAGACTAAAAGAATATAATATAGGCTATAAATATATTTAATATATATATGTCTATTATACATATGTAATACCCTAGATCAGTGTTTCCCAAACTTTTGACATATGTGTACCCCTTCTATAATTTTCGTAACGCTGAGTACCCCTCGTCAAAAATAAAAAGGATGTATTTTAATAACAATAAAAATATATTTCTTTTTTTGGTACATACACAAAATAATAATAAATGAAAAATAAAATTATTCATAATAAATGTAAGTAAAAGTTATATTATAAATAACATTTATTTGCACACCGGACCATCTCACGCCTCACAAGACTGTCTTGACTTGACTCATGAGAACGTAGAATTAGGCTCAGCAAAGCACGATGCAGTGCATATCCCACCAAACTCCAGTGCAACGCGTACCCCCACCAAACTCTTCCCCTACTCCTGGGGGTACGCGTACCACACTTTGGGAAACACTGCCCTAGACAATATCTAAAGCTTTGGAAATATAAAAGTTGTTTTGGTTTGTTTTTGAAAAGTTTTACAGTAATGTTCACAATCAATGGCAATGTCTGGAAACATTTTTGGTTTTTAGCATGGGGTGGGGGCGGCGGCGGGGGTGCCACTGGCATCAAGTGGCTATAGGTCAAGGATGCTACTGAACATTCCACCCTCATTTCCCCGGTGAAGAATCATCTGACCCAAAATGTCAACAGAGCCAAGCTAGGTTGAGAAAACCTGGTTTAGAATTATAAATTGGACAGGCATACAATGAACTTTTAAGAAGTCCCAGGCCTGTGACTGCATTTATTTGGGGGAAGCATTAGATACTAGCAGCTGAGGGAGGATATTCCTGGCACCTCCCTTCTCTAGCAGATCAGTCAATACATTCCAGTGTTCCCATCGCCACATCATAAAAGATGCAGTTGTTTATTTCATTTCCTGGATGAGCAAGAAGGAGACAGTTGCAAGTTGTCTCAATAATTTCCAGAGGATGTCAGTAACAACATTATACCGCGGGTCTGCGAAAAATCGGCAAACATTTCAGGAAATTTCCCCTTACTGGTGAGTCTGTAGCTGGAAAGCTACAAACAAGTTCATTTTCAAATGGATATTTAAGGGCGTTTTACTGGTGTGAGTCTTTTGGATGTCTTTTCAAGTTTTGCTGGAGTTGCTGTGTTGATAAGCTGTAAACTTAGTTGCAATGAAATAGACAATGTTTTTAATTGTTTCCTCTCCGCTTTATTACATATATGTAGAGGGGGTGGGAAGCAGCATATAAAATTACTATCTACAGTTCCAAACAGCTTTCTTACTGTCATCAGTCTATATCCTAAGGTGTTTCTTCAATGAAAGAAAGTATATCAGTGGAGAAATACGAGGGAAGAATGACTCCAAACCACCAGATGCTCTTGAAAGCTTGGAACAGCTCACCTATATCCTTTGTAACTTCACTGCTTCCAGGTGTCAGTATCCGTGTGGACGATCAGAACAGAAGAGCTAGCCTCCGACTCTGAAGGTCAATGTTATCCTCACCACACCTGAACAGTGAAGGCCTGTAAAGAATAGTTCCAGGAACTCATCCAATTTGATTTGCTTTTCCAAAATTAAAATTTGATAATTCAAAAAACTTACTAAACACTATACATTAGCATGGAAAAAGTTGAAAACCAGAGTTACTTGCCACTAAATTTCTGGGCATGCTGAACATGCCGTCCCTGGACCAAATACCCCTGTACTGTATGCTCTGCAAACAGACAGTCCTCTGGCCGGGCTGATTCTTTCTGACAACTGGTTCACCTGATTCCTCCGAGACTTTTTTGCTCTAAACGTATCCGGTACATGTGAATTTACTTGATCATAATGATTGCACTCCACTCTTTATTTGTTCGGCTCTGTACCAATAGAAATGATATGGATGTTCCAAGATCAGCCACTATAATCACAGTAGCAGTATTGGGGTAAGAATTCAATTATAAGAAATGTTACTGTGGTAAGGAACTGAAAATGGAAGAAATTCAGGGATCCAAAACTATGGGATCTGGTCTCATGGCTTCTCTGTTTTCATTTACAAAACAATCAAAACGTTATTTTTTAGTGGCGCAATGTAAGCAACTATGGTAAACAAACCTACTTCCTTGGCATTGTCACAGCTGCCTTTAGCTTTGTTTTATCTTTGCATTTTCCTGTACCTTTGTATTAAAAAGGAAACTGTGTTCCTTGTTTTCCTTGTAAGTGATGTGAGTACAAGACCATACCGCTCTTTACAATTTGTGAGAAGCGTTTCACAATAATTTGTTTCTTTTCATTCCGATTTCAAAACAGAGCACCAAACCAGGCCTTTTCAATATTCAGGGCTCGTGCACAGCTTCTGTCACTCAGGTTAAAATGTACCTTCCTAACTCATTTATATTCTTGGAGGATGACATTGTCTGTATATTCAGTGTGTTTGTGTGTACGTGGAGAGAATCAAGACCCACACGATGAACCCCTTCTGGTGAATTGCATTAACAAGCATGAGGCTGGCCCAGCAGGCACCAATGTCAGCGGAAGAGCATTAACTTAGGTGAGCCCCACCAGATACTTGGCTTCCCAGCATCCTTTTCATGTCTGTCCTTCTTTCAGAAATTAAAAAAGCAGATGTTTGGAGACAGTCGGAACTCTGTGGAAGAGGAAGCTGCTAATAAAAAAGGTGTACCCAGGACTGCCTTCTTCCAAAGTCTTTTCTTTCTACGCCGCCACCTCGGCCTTGTAAAACCACCAAAGGACACAACACCTGGTTGCTGTGTCCTGGGAGAGGCGCTAACGTGTGTTCACAGATCATCCAAGTGTCTGGCTGCCTCTTTGGGTTCTAGAAGCCCACTCTTCCTCTGTCCCATCCACAGCACGTATGCCTGCACCGTGAACATTCCCCCATTTGCGGAAATCTTGAGGATTTCAATACCTCCACATCATCTATTTGTACATGGGGTCACACAGCATGTGATTACAAAACATGAAGGAGAAAAGGGCTTTCTTTGGGTCTGCTCATTATTTTCCTGTAGAAGTCATCTTCTCCCAGAAGTCTAGTAATGGAAGCGGGTCTTTCTCTGAGAGCTCCCCAAGGCGCTGTTTGTAATTGCTCTGTACCAGGGAACGTCCATTAAGGGCAGTAAGAATGGGACTCAATGTCCTCTGTGAAAAGATTCTGAAGACAATGTCATCACTTCTTCAGGTTCACATTTTAAAAAGACAATTAGTTATGCCATTTAGAGCAAAACTGTAGTAAAAATTTTCATTTTGTTTTCTTCTGGAAGTTCAAGAGATGCAAAGTCAATCGTTGAAAACAGGGTGAAGCTCATCAATGCATGCGGTCACAGCTCAAAATTCTAATAAAAACCATTTCTATCATTTCGGATGAGCTAATATTAATCCCCTAAATGTTCTTAATCTAAGTCTAAATGAAAATAAAAGGCTTCTAGAAAAAAAAATCCACCCCGCACTAATAGCTCTTCTAAAACACTTTTAATGTTTTCCATCTGGTCACTTCCAAGAAAAACTATTAAGGACTTCCAAGTAATGAAGAATCAAGCTAGGTAAGTTCTACTCACAGAATTTCAGAAAGACTACCAGAGGGAATAAAACATACTCTTAAATTTCAAAGACACAAGGTTTGCTCCATCAACTCTGGAATATTTCATGACCTTACAACTGAGTTCGTGCGAGTAGATGGTCCACCAGAATGAATGATCACAGTGGCTGAGCAATGTCTCTAGTTTTTTATGACCAAAGTCAGGCTAAATGTCAATAAGAAAGGCTACTATATTTTTAGAAAATATTATTTTAATGTTTAAAATAGAAAAATTTAGCTATTTTTTATTATATCTAGATCCTTTACCTTGACAAGCACAAATATCCAAGATGGACATTATTTCCCTTCTCATTTATGATCTTCAGAGAATTAAAGGCATTTGCTTTATAAGGAGAAAGAATGCTCCCTGTTGTAAGCTCACATGTTGGAAATAAGCGAGCAATAAGAAATGTAATTCCAAATACATAATGCAATTTTTCTATCTTGCCAATTGTCCTTCACCTTCCTCTACCCTCACATGCAATTCATGTTACCGTTGTCTTATGAACACGGTATCGGGAAGCCAGAGGACTCTACTTCACAACCATGGAATCATCATAGTTCCAGTCGTTTCCAGTTTAGCTTTAATTGCCTAGGGTGAGGCTACTCCTGGGGGTTCATAGAGAGGAAGATACCTGTAGGGTTCAGGAGAGTCATCCCAGGTGTTACACCTCTTTTTCTGGCTCATTTCTAATGACCTGTTTTCAATTCATTTCCATTGGGTCAAACTTACAGCCTGTGCTTTGACTCTCCAGGGAATTTAAGCCACCTAACACATAGGCATCTAAGACACAGCCACAGGGGGCTAATCCTGTTACAGTGTACATGCCTAGAGTAAAATGAAGCACTAGCCTTCTCTTTACTGACACATATTGTGTGCTGCTTCTCCACATCTCTCCTTTGTCCCGTTGTCCATGAAAGCTCAAGGTTTTCCCACATCTCAGTTGGGAACACAAGTAGAGATCTGGTCATCGCTAATAGGAACCCAGTGTGTGAAGGAATAAAACTGTCAAATCTCCTGAAGGTCTGATTCTCCTTTCTCTTCAAAGGCACTGAATGACAAAGTTACCACAGGAACACCCCTAAGCCCAATCTTTTTTTGAAGCATGAAGGGGCTAAATGAGTCCAATTCCTGGGAGCGACTGACATGCCCTGTGCTACTGAAAGTTAATAATAAAGGTCCTAGGGACCGATACGGGCACACCTGGGGCCCACATCCAAACACTCAACCCAGGAGCATAGAATCTGAAATAAAAAGTTATGCATGAAATTCAAGGGAGATAGCTCTATTTCTGTCACTGTCTTTACCCCCTTATTTCAGTCCCTCTAATTATTAATGTTTTCCAATTAGATTCTTCCAAGTGCCATCAAAATTTTGCCAGGGACATAGGCTACCATGATAACAGTCAAAACTGAATGCTCAGTATGTACTGACTTCAATGTGACTATTTTAGTTAAAAACAACTAGAGAAGTTTTAGATTTTTAGCAAAATTGAGAATAAAGTATACAGAGTTGCCATATACTCCCTGCCCTCCCCCAACCAAGCATAGTCTCCCCAAAATCAATACCCCCCCACCAGAGAGGTACATTTGTTACAGTCAATGAACCTACATTGATACACCATTATCACCCAAAATCTATAGTTTACATTAGTGTTTACTCTCAATGTTGTACATTTTACTGGTTTTGACAAATGTATAATAATGTGTTATTTGCCATTCTAGTATCACATAGAAAAAAATAATTACCTTTTTTTTTTTTTGGTTAAAGGTTCAGTGATTTATTTAGGTAGTCACTTCCTCCTATGTGTTAAACCCTGGGAATCTTCCAAACAATATATACAGGTATCTTATTTTATTTTTTTAAATATATTTTATTGATTTTTTTTTTCAGAGAGGAAAGGAGAGGGATAGTTAGAAACATCGATGAGAGAGAAACATCGATCAGCTGCCTCTGATTCCAGTTACATGCCCTTGACTAGAATCGAACCTGGGACCTTTCAGTCTGCAGGCTGATGCTCTATCCACTGAGCCAAACTGGTTTAGGTATTATCTGTATTTTAAAACGAGGACACTAAGGCACCAATTGGAAAGTAACCAATAGAAGGTACTTCAACTAATGAGTGGTGAAGCTTGTATTGAAAAGAAATGGTCTAGCCAAAGAGTCCAAGCCAAAGACCTTTACCAAACCACCAAGTCACTGAGGCATGATTGGAAAATGAGTTGATTTCCTAGCCCAAACCTCCTAATGGGCATCAAACACAGTTGCAAATTAGTGTTAATACAATTTTGTGTCCTGCTTTCCCCACTTAATGTTGAATTATATTTTCCCACATGAGCACATAGTCTGTTACCATGATTTCAGTATGGTTTCCCTTGATATGGAAATGCCGTAACTTCCTTAACCGTTCTTCTATCATGGGACATTGGATTAGTTCCAAATTATTAGCATTTTAAATTACCATTTTAGAATTTTATAGTATTATAATTAATACTATAATGATTAAAGTAATTCATATAACTTTTACATAATTTAGGGATTTTATTTTTCCTATAGTCTAAAGCACTTAGAGGATTTGAAAAGTATTTTATACATATAAAGGCTAACTGGGACTTTTCCCATTGTTTTCATTTTGGCTGGGACTTTGAAGCTGAGAAGTTAGGTGACAAACACTCCTACCTTCTTAGTGAGAGAGATTCCTGCTCAGTGATAACGTGGCCTGCAAAAGAGGTTGGCAAAACCAGGCTCAGCTGCTCTCAGCCTATCACCTACTTCCTCTTATATAACACAAGTTCAGAATACGCTGGGAGGATTGAAAGTAAATTTTGAGAATAATTGCCACTAAGCCCTCATTTCTCTTATCCCTCTCTGTGCTTTTTTAGCCAACGTGGGGCCAAGTGAGGAAACATAGATCTTGGCATGCTAGGAATTTGGAAAACAAAGAGGCTGGCTCTCACCTTAGAAATTTAAAGGCAAGAGGTTTGCTGGAAGGAATCCAAATGGCTGACACAGAAAGAAAGGGAGCCAGTGTGGACACTACTGAGGGCAGGGAGGCTTGAGCCATCACATGGTTTGCCTGCAAGGGCTGAGAGCCAACCAAGCAAGAGGCTAAGGGAAGAGCCACCACACACAGGCGTCCAGACAGATGTCACACACAGTCAGCCAGCCGGGCCATTGGCAAGCCAGTGAATGGTATCCTGGGTAGTTTTCATGGGTTCTTTGAAGAACCCATAAAATACCCAAGGCAGAAGGAGCAGCAGTTAGGGATCTGCCCCCACCATAGGGCAATGACCCCAGATCACAACTGTACCAATCAATAAACAACTTAAGCCCCAATGACCAAGGAGAGGTAAAAAACAAAAATGTGTAAGGAAGAATAAATGGAAGAACTAAGTGGGAAAATAATGAAGTATACACTTCCCTATTGTGTAGGTTTTGAGGCCCCAAGTCTGGAGTCCAGGAGAAAAGTTTCAAATAGAATTATGTAGTGAAGGATTTATTTATTTATTTATCTTGTTTCTTAATCTTGAACTGGACTTCTGTACATCTGAGAATGAGTTTACCTGAAGTTTTTTTTTTAAATATATTTTTTATTGACTTTTCACAGAGATGAAGGGAGAGGGATAGAGAGCTAGATCGATCAGCTGCCTCTTGCACACCCCCTACTGGGGATGTGCCCGCAACCAAGGTACATGCCCTTGACCGGAATCGAACCTGGGACCTTTCAGTCCACAGACAGACGCTCCATCCACTGAGCCAAACCGGTTTTGGCTTACCTGAAGTTTTTGTCCAAGACCCAGAAAGAAAGGTTCAACACAAACTTAATGGGCTACTGTGGAAAAAATACAATTATTTCACAATTTCACACCTCTGAATCCAGCTCATTCAATCAACAAGTACATAAAATTTCAAATCACATATCAAAATATTTTCTTACCAATTTACAATATCATCAGCAATGAAGGAAAATCAATCCCTGATGCTCTTGCTAGCTTAAAAATTTCTTCTTTGATACTTATTATTATTTAATAGGTGAAGTAACCTCAATGTAATTTTATTAGCATAACTGAACATTTTTCATTTATATATCTATTATTTACATTTACTCACTCATTAGCTATACCATTGGCCAGTATGTATATTAGTTAATTATATATATATGGCTAATATGCTAAGTGTCCATCTGACTGGTAGTTATGACACGCACGGACCACTAGGGGGCAGATGCTTAATGCAGGAGCTGCTGTGATGTACACTGGCCATTTACAGAGAAATGGCACCACAGACCTGGTGCCCACAAAGCACACTCAGCTTCCCCTAAGTGGGACACAAGCCTCACCACCACCCAGGAGCAACATTCCACCAAATTGCAGCTGATTCTGCTGAGACTCTATGGCACAAAATGCAGCCCTCAGCCCAGCGCAGCCCAGAAACAGTCTCTGTGGGCCCTGGATAATGACATCACATAGCAATGCCCTGCTTCCTCGGGGCTAGAATTTCTTCAGCCCAGGAACAAGACTTGCTTTATAGCCAGGTGCAAACCTTTTACACTTTAACGAAAAGTCTGTGAAGCATTTTCTGTGATTCATCTCATTTGATCCTCACAGAAGTCCTGGGATAGGTATATAGGAGACTCAGTGGAGTCTCCTATATTTTCTTTTCATTAGCCAGAAAATGGAGATTTAGAAAGTTTAGAAACCTGGCCTGACTGAAAAGATGTAAGAAATGGTGGACCTTCAAAATTATTTCAGGTTTTCTCATTGTAGTTAAACCATGCTACAGTTAAATATTTTACCCTTTATTTCTCCTGCATAATTTACAATAATAATTTTCTTAGTGTTGATATTTACTCCTGTGCTGCTGACCATTACCTGAAAGAGAAGTTGAGGTGCTTTACTGGGCTGGGAAAAGTTTAGCTAAATCAGAAAGCAGGTCTAATTAAGCAAGTTTATTTCATATATATATATGGCTAAGTTGACTTGTGCATGCACGATACATATAAAGCTCTTGCTGGCGCCAATCGCATGCTTGTGTTTCAATCTGTCATTGTCAGTAGTGAATTTGGTTGACACTTCTATTATAGAGAAAGGGGGAACAGCAACATTAAAATATTTCTTCTAATTAATTTCCTTTCAATGTGCATGAATTCATGCAATGGGCCACTGGTTTTCTTATAAATTGCATGATGCAAATAAAAAAGAAAACAAACAAAAAATGAATTTTTTAAAAAAAGAGAGATAAACCCATTTTTCTATTTGATGCAGTAACTCCCTACAGTAACATACAGTTGGCCTTTCGATAAATTTTAAATATACCTAAACTCCAACTATCAGCTTTTTAAATGTTTTGCTACTTCAGAAACTTGGGGAGGGGGATGGGGAAATATATTTTTTTCTTCATTCTTTGTCATGGAATTTCTAATGTTTAAAGGTCTGACTGTCTCTCCCATCTGGATTTTATTTATTTAAGGCTCCTTGCTGATAGTATGAGTTGAGTGTAAGAAATTGGCCAGGGAAGCCTGTTGTTTGTATGAATATATCACTTTCAGCAATACTCATTTTTACATTGTTTTTAAAGCACCATTGTTCTCATCCTCTGGTAGAGCTGAAGACGTTTCGATCATAACTCTTCCTTACAAAGGAAACGCAGAGTTCCTTCCCTTTGTAACCAGCCAGCTGCCTGAGCTTAGCGTTCATTTATTTCCCCTCGCTGCCCCTCCCGGTTCGAATTTATACACACCATCCACTGTCAGGGATGCAAACTGCTTACAGTTTGTTAATGTCCAAGAAAGGCCATCACCTCTGAATCATTTTTTCCCCAAACATAAATCCTCGGGCCAAAAGAGAAAAGTGGTATTTTTCCATCTCCATAATTCCTGTTATTTTAAGTCTATCCTTTAACCAAAGTGGCTTTGTGTTTCTTTTTCCTTGATAACTCACAGGTTCAAATGTAAAAATTTATTATTACAAGGAACAATTATGAGGTTCAAAGCATACTGTGTGCATTCCATGCTCCGAGCTTCTGGTGCTGATGTACGGAAAGAAATACTTGTGGTTGTCCCCTCGCATGAAGTGGATGGCTTCCAATCGCTGGTGGTGAGAGGCTTAATGAATGTCTGCCTTCGTCAGACCCAACAGGGACCTCGCATCATGGGAGGTTGCCCAAGTGCCATAGTGCAGGCATCTCAAAAACAAACTTCTGACCATTAACTTATTCATTCCAGTTCCTCTTCAACGTCAACAATGGCAACCACCAAAAGGAGGGGGCGGGGTGGCTTTCCTGGTTCTCTTGGTTTGAACATGATTCTAGATTTTAAAGTTTCAAGATTTCTTCCCCAAAACATTGACCTGGGAAAACCACTGACCTTTTTTTTTTTAAAACACCTTTGGTTTTTTGCTTCTTCAGTGCAGCATGTTCAGCATTTTATTTTTTTAAATATATTTTATTGATTTTTACAGAGAGGATGGGAGAGGGATCGAAAGTCAGAAACATCAATGAGAGAAAAACATCGATCAGCTGCCTCTTGCACACCCCCTACCGGGGATGTGCCCGCAACCAAGGTACATGCCCTTGACTGGAATCGAACCTGGGACCCTTGAGTCTGCAGGTCATTGCTCTATCCACTGAGCCAAATCGGCTTCGGCAATGTTCAGCATTTTAATAACCCCTACTCATAAAGTTTTTCTTATTTAGTGACATAGTCAGTTTGATGCAAAGAAAAATAGGATATCCTGCATAACTGCTGACCTTCCCCCTCACTATCCTTGTTTACTTCTCTATAAGTGCAGGGCATGACATTTCTGTGCTCCTATAGCACAGTGATAATTTTATTATAGAAACAAAAAACTGTATTTTAGTCATGTGTCCCTGTTTGTCTCCCTTGGAATGCTGAGAATTTATCCTATTGATCTACAATGTCTGAGACATGGTGGGTACAGCCCCCCCCCACCCCTTATCTGTGGGGCATATGTTCCAAGAGTCCCAGTGGATAGTCCTGAACCCTATAGATACTGTTTTTTCCCCTACACGTACATGCCTGTAATAAAGTTTAATTCATCAATTGGGCATAGTAAGAGATTAACAACAATAATAAAATAAAAATTATAACAATATACTGTGATAACATTTATATGAATGTGGTATTAAATAAAATAAGAGTTACTTGAACACAAGTTCTGTGACACTGATAGTCAACCTGATAACTAAGGTGGCTGCTCAGGGACTGATGGGGGTGATGTATACAGCGTGGATATGCTGGACAAAGGGAGGTAGGATCAGGATGGCACAAAGTTTCAGCACACTACTCAGAGCAGTGTACAATTTAAAACTTATGATTGGTTCCTTTCTGGAATTTTTCATTTAATATTTTCAGGCTGCTGTTGGCTACGGGTAATTGAAACCGTGGAAAGCAAATCTGAGAATACGGGGACTGCTGTGCTCAATGATATACTTGTGTAAATGAATTATTTCTGATCTATTATACTTTGAACACCTCCAGATTTCAGATGGCCATATGTTCAAACAAGGAACTGGGCTATGGGATATTCAAGTCAGACTATCTGACTTGAAAAGGTTATTTTACGACTCTAGCTTTGTTTTATTTCTCCAAGATGAAAAAAAAATAGTTATGTTAGTTAATCTTCCATATTCCTGATTGTTCTAAGATGCTATAAACCAAATGAGTCTATAACCCTCTAATGGTTGTTATAAAAATTAGTTCATTAGCAAATATAAAGTTTTGCATGCTTGAATTTTTCCCATTGTAGTTGTTCCTGTGACTCATGTACAACTGAGAAGAAATGTGAAAATAGTGGGTTATGTCATAGTAACCACTTAGGACTTTAAATGATTTTCTCACTTAATTGTTAAGTGGTTAGAAGTAGGACAACTTCCCTTTTGACTCAGAGAGAAATGGACCAGAGGACCTTAAATGTTTGACGTTGCATCAGCAGACAGAGGATTAGCTGGGATTACACCTATGGTGGCAGCAGTCAAGAAGGAGGGAGAAAGAGTTGGGGTTCGCAAAGGGCATGCACCACAACGTCTCCGTCAGTGGAGAGAGCAGCTGTGTGTCTGACCAGTTGACTGTTAAGAGTTCTGAACAGGAATTGTTTTATGGCTGTTTGAAGGAGAATTCAAGTACAGCTGTGACCAATGATTGAGAAGTGGCTGTTCGTTCTCAATGTTGGTTATGCAGGAGAAATTGGTTTGGCAAAGAGGGTTCCATTTAAAGGCCATTTGCCAAAGGGGGGAAGCAATTTGATAGCAAAACAGGAAACTTCAAGAGACCA
Source organism: Vespertilio murinus (assembly GCA_963924515.1). Lineage (NCBI taxonomy): Eukaryota > Metazoa > Chordata > Mammalia > Chiroptera > Vespertilionidae > Vespertilio > Vespertilio murinus. The sequence continues at coordinate 6,128,363 of OZ004718.1, forward strand.
TGAAATCTGCTTTTCTGAGAGTTGACAACAGTTAACATATTTTTCTGCCTAGTATGCTATCTGAAAGCAGTTTAGTGTCCCAGTTAACCTCTTTTTAAAAATATATATATATATATATATATATATATATATATTTTATTGATATTTTACAGAGAGGAAGAAAGAGAGATAGAGAGCCAGAAAAGTCGATGAGAAACACTGCCCAGCTGCCTCTTGCACACCCCCTACCGGGGATGTGCCCTCAACCAATGTACATGCCCTTGACCAGAATCGAACCCAGGACCTTTCAGTCCGCAGACCGACGCTCTACCACTGAGCCAAACCAGTTTCGGCCCAGTTAACCTTGTACAGGCTCTTGTAGGACATGTCTGATACCAGTGTAATATTTTGTATGTTTCTCTTCCAGGTATGCACATATGAATATATGCAGAAGTGGGCAAAAGTAGGCTTACAGTTGTGAGTATGCAAAACAGAGTTTATTCTTGTACTAAAGGCCCAGGGCATGAAAGTTCATGCACTGGAGTGGGGGAGGGGGGTCCACTCAGCCCAGCCTGCCCCCTCTCACAGTCTGGGAGCCCTCAATGGCGGTAGGTGACCCAGCGATCAGAGGAAGGTGATGTCCCATCACACCTCTGCTGCTGCCACTGCCGGCAGCACAAGCCTCAGGTGGCCCTGGGTGGCTGGGCAGCCACCATCCCAGGCTTGCCTGCACCTCGGGCCAGCCCTGGGCAGCTGGGGGCAGGGGATTGGGAACTCTGGAGATAGGCGCAAGGAGCCTTCCACCCCAGCATGGCTAAGGGGACTAGGCACCACCATCTTTGAAAGTGTGGTGGTCAATTAGCATATCCCCTCCTTATTGGCTGTGGGCGCCACCATCTTTGTGACAGAATGAGGGTCAATTAGCATATCCCCTCTTTATTATATAGGATTATTATGTTAATTATTGTATTATTTTCCATAGGAACAACTGCAAACCTGCTTTTTGCCCATTGTACACATAACTGATATGTTTTTCTTAAGCTTCCCCTTTACAGTGATGATTTCCCATCCTGCTGTAGGCCAAGGTGACAGAGATTAGAGGGAAGTCAGTGTGGGTCCCTTCAGGCCCCAGGTTAGGGCTTGCCATGCGACAAAGACTTAAAAGATGCAACTTTTGGAGTCACATTTGCAAAGACTTCTCTGCTGTCAGAATTCCTGGCTAAAACTCCCTGACCAAGCACCCTACAGTGTACCTGAATCCGGGCTGCAGACTGGGCAGTCTTCACTGAGGGAGGGCCACAGCAGAGATGGCCTGTGTCCTGGGAAGAACTGGTCACTCCGGATGGTCCAGAGTGATGGCAACCCCTTCAGCTGCATATGACCTGCTTCCCAGCTGGCTTGCTTTCTATCAAAAGAAAGCATTTTGATTCCATGCAAACTGAAACCCCAAACCCCCAATTCCAGGGTTACAGGAAAGAGTTCCGCAGACAGTTGGGGCAGACCTACTAATGCCTGTCTGGCTCATTCTATTTCGACTCAGACTAGTTACACGGGGTGCCCTTTTGTCCCCGACCAGACCGTTAAACTGGTGCCTTGGCAGGAGCCTTTTGTGCTTCTCTGAAGATTCCCTGGATCCAGACCTCTGTGGTCTTAAAACAAACAGTAAATATTTTCCTTGCAGCTTCCATCCCAGGTCTAAATATTTCCAAGCATGTCACACTCACTTTTCTCCGCAGCTCCCGGCAGGGTTCCCGTGGACTCCGGCTGCCAGGGAACCGGGTGAACTTGTCTTGGGAGGGGCTCCGTCCCGAGGGCGGGCAGGGCAGGAGCTGCCGCCAGGGCTGAATGCCGCGCAGCTGTGCAGCTCAGCTTGGCCTCCGGGGCTCCTGCCGGAGCAGGTGTGCTACCTGCTGGCTCCACACACACTGCCTACAGATGGCGTCCCTGAGGTCCGCTCCCGGGCCTCAAGATCCGCCATTTCCCTCTTCCTGATTTTCAGAAATGTACCAAGCACCTGACCCCTAATTTCCATGTTAGTACCCGCTTCTTGGGGAACCCAACCTGGCCACATAGGCTCTGATTTGGGGGGAGTCATTTCTGTGCCCAATGCAATCAGTTCATCAGTCAGTCAAGTATTTGATAAATGGTTGAGATATATGAAGCAGTATCCATATGAAAATCAGAAGAGACTACCTACATTTTCTTGGCAAGAGTTCATAGTTGAGGATATAACATACATATATACAAAGATAACCTGTAAATTGTGTAATAAGTGATCACTGTCGGAAGAGTAGATGACATTGGGATTACTCAGAAGGGAAGATGGACTTTAGGATGAAATAGCGCTGGCTGGTTAGGGTTCATCCCAGGTAGGGTAACCCACCATTGCCTGCAGGCTAGCCTTCTGTATGAGCACCTGCTCCTGGGTAAGGAGCCCTCACCGGACAAATGAGCTTCATTCCAAAGAGCCTCTGGGCCTCTTCACGCCTCATGATGAAGCTGTCACTCAGTTCATCACCGCGACAAGTGAACAACGTATTTCCGTAAATACTTTCGCCATGAGATTTGCCCTACTTGGCGCCACTCTTCCTGGTTGCTTGGTTCCCGGAGCTTCTCAGCTTTCCCCATCCAAGTGGCAGGGCACTGGCATCTGGGGAAGGCGCCCTGCCCTGCATCTTGCTGGGCTGGTGTGCAGGCTCAGTCCTGCCAACTCAGGTCTCCAAAGCTGAGCCTTGCTCTTGTCCTTATCTGTCTCCTTAGTGCAGAGGTTGCCTCACTTGACCTTGCTTTTGCCGGCCCTCCTGCTATCTCCATTTCTTCTCCGCACTTCTTCTCTCCACCTGCTCCCCCGGGTTCCCTGGGCCTCTGTGAGCTCCCGGCTTCTGTCTAGAACTGGCAGGACTGTCTCTGTCTTTGTACAGACTCATGGCCAAGATACAGGCCAACAACACAGTTTCTTATTCACTGTGTGACCTCGTGCGATTTACTGAACATTGCTCATCTTACAGCATTCTCCTTTATCAAATGAGGATATTAACCTCTACCTCTGGTAGATGGTAATGATAATGATTAATGAACTGGCTTGGAAACAAACAAGAGTTTCCTGGGAAGTAGTAAAAACAAAACACAAACACAAAATCCTAGCAAAAGTCATTATAATTGATCAAAGATTTACTTTATGCCAGGGACCATGCAAAGCACTTTATCAAAATATATAACCTTGCGGTAGAAAGTCCAAGGAACGAAACGACAAGGAGTTGGGCCAGTTGGTACTCCAAAAGATAGCTTTTACTTCTCTGACTTCATCCCAGATGTAACCTGAAACCAGGTCCTATCCATTCTTACACAAGATCTTCTCTCATCTTCTTCCTTTCTTTTTCACCCTTATTGCCCCCTGTCCTAGATGAAGCCTTGGAAGCTTACAACTCATTTCAGATGCCTCATGAGTCCCCCTGCCCTGTCAGGCCTGGAGCCAGATGAAGAAAAGCTTCAGGTGGCAGTGTCTTACCTGCTAGGATGGGAGTCTTGTCACCCACCCTACGTGAGCAAGAGCTGAAGTGCTGTGTTAGAGCGAGCCCACTGTCAGAGCCGTGATAAAAAACACAACTGCAGAGAACATATCATGTAGATTATGGTCCAGATACTGAATCAAAATACAGTGCCAACACAAGGAAGACAAATGAGCAAATGATATTGACAAACATAGGGAAAAGTTTAAGTTGGAACGATTAAAAAATAGTGACAGTTATATGATTTTCAAAAAATTATTTTTAGATGAGATAATTAGCATATCATGACTTCAAAAATGCACAATCCAGTGACTGTTAGTATGTTCACCAAGTTGTGAAGCCATCATCACCATCTAATCCCCAAACGACTCGTCACCACAAAAAGAAGCCCAGTGGCCATACTTCCCCACTTGCCCTTCACCTCAGCTCCTGGCAACACTAAACCTGCTTCCTGTCTCCATGGTTTTGCCTATTCGGAACTGGCTTGAAATAAGAGTTTCAATGTGTTTCAACCTCTGGTTGGCATCGTCCTACTGGCTGTATTTAAACAGACTGAGATATAGTACAGGCAATCCAGTACACTGTCACTAATGAATTCATCCCATGTGTTACACTGATTTGCTATTCCCCTCCACATTTTTATTCATATGTAGCCTTTATCATTTTAAAGAGATAGTTTATAATTGATTTCAGAGAGAAAAGGAGAGGGAAAGATAGAATTATCAATGATGAGAGAGGATCATCAATTGGCTGCCTCCTGCACTCCCCCCATTGGAGATTGAGCCCACAACCCAGGCATGTGTCCTGACTGAGAATCAAACCTCCACCTCCTGGTTCATAGATCAATGCTCAACCATTGAGCTACACCGGCTGGGCCTGAGAACTTTTAAGAGTTAAGGTTAAGATTTCAACATATGAGGGGACATAATACAGTGCACAAATCATGTGATGGAATTCTGACCAATAAAATATGGGCACAAATGCCACTCTTCAGGTCAATTCTATAGACACCTTGCATACACAGTCCTCTGCTCCTGCAGGACAATCTGAAAGCCATGTGTTGAAAACCAGTGGTTTACAAGGTAGAAGAAACCTGGGTCCCTGAGTCACGAATTAGAGAAGAGCCACTCCACCTGAGCGCCAACGTAGAAATGCCATGTGAACAAGAAATAAGCTGTTATTGTATTAGGTGCTGCCAGGACTATCATAGTTAAAATAACCATTCAATGAGGGAGGATTCAGAGAAACAGAGATACGTTTGCTTAATCTCCTTTAAGCAGCTAACCCTAAGAGCCTACTCAGTGCTCAGAGCTGTGGGACACAGAGCAAGGAAAAGCGAGGTGCCTGCCCTCAGCATGGCTGCTAAGGCACAGCAGATGATACCACATGGAAGGCTGACACGTTGAGACATCTCTTCAAGTTAATGCATGAAAAAGGGGTTATCCAGGGGAGGCTGGTGGAGTCAGAAAGGCTTTGTTTGATGAGTTGGATGTGGAGCTTGGCTGGAAGCCCGGGAGAAATGTAGATCCGTGAAGGCCATCCCAGGAAGGAGGTGATCATGCAGGAAACCAAATGTGAAAGAAAGCCAGGCATGAGTGAGAGCTGCTGAGAGTCCTGCCCAACAGAAGCAGGGAATCGCTGGGGAGGCGGGGGTGCTGGGGAATGAAGGGAAGCACCAAGCCCAGGCCAGACGCAGCAGAGCCCAGGCAGCCAGGTAATTCTTTCAAGCTGGTTTACGTGAGGCCAAGAGGCCAGCCTCCAACTTGCTTGGGGAGATTCTTCAGAATAGTCTCCTTGGGTCTTTTTCTTCCAACACCTACCTTTTGCCTTGCCTGTTGTTTTTTCCCTTGACCACTTGAACTGGTGAATAGATCTTAGGATAGAACAATCAAGCACGCACACACACACACACACACACACACACACACACACGGTTTATGATCTCACTTTTCTTTTGTTTTCATTCTATCAAGTATTCCTAACCCTAATTCTATCTTGGGTTGCTGTTGGGGTTTTTTTGTTGTTGTTGTTGTTTGTTTTTTATAAAACTTCAACTAATTATAAAAATTCCCCCCTTTCATCATTATAATGTAACAGGGACTTTGCATTCTCAAATAAAATATCATTATCATCATCATCCCTCTTATAACCCCTTGCTTCCATCTGTGTCTGCTTTAATGTAATTCTCTAGTTCAGCATCTCTTGCCCTTGGCCATTTGTTACGAGACTCCAGCCAGCATTTCCTGCAGCACTCAATAATGCCCCAGTAATAGTTTTTCCATTGAAAAAAATACCACCACAAGTGCAATATTTCCAATGGAAATACCACAAGAACAGTGTTTCCACTGGGCGCACCGCAAGGGGAGTGCTCCTGTGGTATCTCAACTCCGGGCTGAACTCACAATGTGCATCTCAGACTCATTAGAACTGGAGCCCCAGCTCTCTGGAAGGCCCTGCCCCGGGGATGGAATTTTTATTTGTCATTTTAAAAAATACAATAACAATAAAAATTGGATCATGCCAAGGCAATTTTGCACTTGCTTTTGTGAGTAAAATATAAATAGATTTAGCAAGTAAAAGGATGAGGAAAAACTTCATTAAAATGTACATAGAGGCTTACCAGCTGGAAAAGAAAGGATGTGTGTGTGTGTGTGTGTGTGTATGTGTGTGTGTGTGTGTGTGTGTGTGTGTGTATGAGAGAGAGAGAGAATATAGAGAGATAACATTTAAGGCAGCTCAGCAGCTGGGAGAGCAACAACCTGTAAAAACACTTAACATTTACAGCCACTCAGTGGCTGGAAAACCAACTTCTCATAAAATCGATTTAACATTCTGGTCGCTGTTGGAGACATTTAATGCATGCATGTTTATATATCTGTGTTTGTACTATGGTCCCGGGGGTCTCAGTGGGTTTTCACAGTCATCCACCAGAGGAGAATGTTTGAAACTGTTGAGGGTATAGAATGTTTTCGAACCACTGACAATGACAATGGTCACCGACACCTACAGACTGCCTTCAGGTGTGAGTGAACCTAGAGTGTGACTCAGGGCAGTCGCTTTAACTTCTGTGTTTGTAACAGCTCGCTGGTCTGTAGTGCCTTACTTTGGAAAGTCACTTCTTAAAATTTCCAGTTGGAATCCATCTCTTATTTTCCAGGAGTTTAAGCTTCTTAAATCCTGATCTGCCTGTAGTTTGGCAAACAAAGCTATCTGTCAGGACAGTCCAATTTTCCCCATTTCCCTTGTTATGTCTTAAATCAGTTCAGTGAAACAGGGTAATATTTTGCTTTTTTTCCTCCTTATTAGTTATACAAAATGAATTTGACTACCAGCTGGTTAAGGGAAATCCCCCCTTTTCTAATTGGGGAATGGATTGAAGAAATTTTTAAAAAGTAAGTAGAATTTTTTAAAAACTTTAAAAAGTTTTAAAATGTTTATTTTCTTAAAACTTCTGAAGTCAATAATGCTGCATCAAATTATAGCAGAGAGATGCTAAGACTCTAAAACACGGTCCATCATTTTGTAGCTTTGAGCTGCTATGTGTAAAATATAGATCATTGTTCTTGCTTTAACCATCTCTCTTGACAGTTTTGAGGCTCAAATAATGTCACCTGTGTTTAGGTGATGTCAAAGCACTAGACATAAAACACTTAGTGATAAAAGGTTGTCACATGAAAACTTTAGCACGTTAGAAATGAAGCTTGGTCAACATTACAATGATGTCTGTGTTGCTAGGGTCCCATCCCTTTGGAAGATGAAAGAGAAACTAGAAAACCAAGACACAGGGCATACAAATGATCCTGAAATTGTCCAACTAAATCCACCTCCTCCTTCTCTTTGTATTCTAAGGACAGACTGTACACAGAAACACTGGATGCAGCCATTCTTTCCCAAAAGTCATGCTCATGGCTTGGAACCCAAATGACATAACTAAGAGTCACAGTCTTAGCTGAGGTTCCCCTCTTTCCAAAATAAATAGTCACTCCTTTACCAACAGAGATAGTGAGGAAGTGGCATCTCAGTTATAAGAGTTCCCTGAATTTGTAGACCACTGACTTGACCTGATCACAAACACATGGAAAACTAACCAGCATTTAAAATAGATTCTTCGATCTATATAAAAGCCTAAGCAACTATTCAACCATTTGACCAATAGCTATGATGTACAATAACCACCAGGGGGCAGACACTCAATGCCCAGGCATGGGAATATGGAACAGACTGATGAATCTCAGAGGGAAGGGGAATAAGGGAAAGAGCAGGAACAGATTAACCAAAGATCTCATATGCATACTAGAGGTCTGGTGCACAGATTCTTGTACTGGTGGGGTCCCTCAGCCTGGCCTGTGGGGATCAGGCCAAAACCGGCTCTCTGACATCCCCTGAGGTGTCCCAGGTTGCGAGAGGGTGCTGGCCAGGCCAGGGGATGCCACTGGTGCACAAATCCCTGCATAACACCTCTAGTGGACTATAAATCTGGGACCTCTCATACTAGCCAGGGGTGCCAAGATCTATCTCCTCTGTTACTTACTTTATAATTGAATTAGGTTCAAGTGGTACTAGAAATAAAACATGAAAATGTTGTTAAATGTTACTAGAGATCGTTCTCCATAAAAACCTCATTCACTTCTAATAGAGTGAAATAAAAGCAAGGCTTGGGAAGGATGTTATGGAACTTACCCCTAACATTCCAAAGACACTTACTTTGTGCTAAAGAAAAGCATCACATTTGAGACACTGATTAACGACAATATGCCTTGTGGTGAGGTGGCTTTTGGATATTTCCAACTCACAGAAAACTGGAGGGGGAAAAAGTGTCCTTTTTTAAAGTTTAAACTTAGAGGGACGTGAGCTAACACCACAAAAAGTCTCCACCAATGCGGGGGCTCCCGGTCACCAGGCAGGGTTTTCCACGGGGCTCAAACCGCTGTCCTTTCCTCCCTCCCTGGAGATACCCAAATAGTGCAGGCTAACCACAGACCCCAGGGCTGCGCAGTCATCCTTCCTGTGCGTAAATGGCAAGGCCGCTGATAATAAAGAGACTTCCAACGTCCGAAAGTTGTAAACAAGATAAACCATGAGCTATTATGGAAGAATCAGCAGAAGGGGGTGGGAATGGGGTAGTCCATAGTCCAACTGGCCCTTCCCCACTCTATGGCTGTTAACACCGCTGACCTCTGAGACATGCGTACGCACTGGTGATGGGGTATTATACTTAGGAAGGCTTCCTAAGTATAGGCATTATCACATGGAATAATCTTGTAGGGAGTGAATTTAAAAGGTAGAGGAATGTGGGATATGGTTAAATCCTCTTACTGATATTTCTGTGACTTAAGGGGAAATAAAACTCTCATTATGGGCCGGGTCTAGACAATCAATAATTTGATAATGAATGATAATTGGTTTGATAGTCTACAGCACAAATATCGGAGATTCAAGGAAATCTGAAAGGTCAGTGAAGTTTTATTGAACAAAACAAGTTATGTACCCACTTGGGTTGCACTTACTTTAGAAACAGTTTTATTGCTGGCCAAGAATTTCTAAATCTGAGATAAAAGTGCACAGATGAAAGGAACGGGCAGCGTAAGAGTATACGAGGATAAGAAACAGCAAAAGGCTCCAGGAAAGACATAGTTGGATCTCGAAGGGAAAAAAAAAATGAAAGAGGAGGGCAGGGAGAGTAGAGGAGAAACTTCTGGAAAAAAGAGACTCTCTTGGCAAGATGAATGGAAAATAAAACTGCAGAATGAAAGACTGCTTAAAAGAGCAGCCCCTAATCTGCTGCCAACACAGGCTAATTTGTATTTCTGGAACCAGCAGAAAGGATGTCAGCTGAAACCCATGTTAGAGTCACCTTGCAGCAAATGTTCCACCACACATGTGCAGTCTGGAGGGGGTTGCATGAATCCGGGGTTCAGAGTGAAGGATGGCTTCCGGAACTCCCGGCACCCCATCCCCAAGCTCCCACTTCAGTACACACGCTCTTTCATGCGAGCGGCACGTGGGAACTAGAGAGAATGGGGGCTGGGCTGTCAACTGAGATATAAATGTGGCTCCCAGGCCAGAGAAAGAGCACCCATCCCACCAGAAATGCTTCTTTAATGAGGTATGAAGACCTAAGCTTGACACCAAGAAAAACACTCGCCTGGAGAGTTCTAAGAATTGAAAGAGAGGTGAACCAAGGCTGTGCTCACTCCAGAATAACATCCTCATCCTTTTGTTTGTTTGGGTTAGTGTGGAGTCATTAGCTTTGCTGTTCATTTTCCATATTGCTTTACATGTCATTATGGTGGCCATGGCATTGTAGACCCATAGAAAGAAACTTTCCCTTCAGTCTTTCCTTCTTCCTTTCCTTTCTTTCCCCAGCCCTCCATTTCAACCTGCAGGGAAATTCAGCTGAAAGTACAGAAAAGGACAGCCTAGTGCCATTTTTACAAAGTGGACACACTCTGTATATCCAACCTGCACTCACACCACAAGTAGAAAGTTACTAACAGGGTGGAAGCTCTGAATGTCTCCAAGTTACTACCAAAGATAAAACATTGTTATGATGTATAACAATATAGATTCAAATTATAATTATGTAATTAGAATCAGTCTATTAATTTTTTTGTGTTTGGCTATTTTTGCTTAGCATTATGTTTGTAAGTCATTGTTGCACAGACAATAAATTATTAATTCTCCTTCCTTCTCCATTGTATGGATGAACCACAACTTTATTTATAGACTCTTCTATTAGTAGAAATTATCATACATGTCTTTTGGTGAATAGTGTATGTCCATCTGTCAGGTGTACTCCAAGAGAAGTGGATTTGCTAGGTTATAAGATAGGATTTTCTCAACTTTAACAACCATTTGGATAGCCTCTCTGTCCAGTTTATACTCAAATCTTCTTTATTTTTATTGATTTCAGAGAGGAATAGAGAGATGGAAACATCAAAGAGAAGAGAGAATCATTGGTCGGCTGCCTCCTCCACACCCCACACTGGGGATTGAACCCAAAACTGGGGCATGTACCCTGACTGGGAATTGAATTGTGACCTCCTGGTTCATAGGTCAATGCTCAACCACTGAGCCACGCCAGCTGGACTTGAGGACTTTTCTATTTGATTTTTGCCTTTAAGTATCTTAATGCTTTATTTTGAATTTACAGGATTCTTAATATAATGTAGATCAATTGTCCATTGTTACTGCATTATGGATAATTATCTTTTTAAAGAAATCTTTATCTATTTGAAGGTTATGAAAACAACCCCCTATACCTTCACCTAGAAGCTTTACTTAATTTTACAGTTAGCTCTACTTTTCACATGGAATTGTCTTCAGTGTGTGGTGGGAAGTAGGAGGTGGAATAGTAAGGATCACATCCATATAGTTAATTAGCACAATAAAGAAATGAGGCCAACTGGGACAGGACTTTGGTCCAAGAAACTCCTGAAAACCAATTTCTCCAAGGAATAATCTTGCTTATATATTTCTCCTACCAGGAGAATAGATTTCTCACCTGAACAAGCAGTTCACTTATCAAAAATCAGTTTACTTATCTAGACTCACTTCAAGACTCTCTCTTGAACCAATCCTAAACTACTATGCCATGAATTTTTAAATCTTAATTAGTTCCTACCCTTGAAAGATCTAATTTTAACCATTTAGGTTCAAATATTAAAGCCCTGGATACTATTCTCTGACTTGTGCTGAACACAGATTTGTTATATGCAGTGTCCTTAATCAACAGGTTTTTGGTTGGTCTTTTCAGGGGATAACAGAAGACAGAGGAAATATGTCTCTAGCTCCTTAGACATACCACACTTACTCAGCTCCATCTACTGAAAAGACCACCATTTGTATCAGGTAGCCATACACATGGGTTCTTTTTTCCATGCTTACTATTCTGTCCTATTTGTCTATTACATGCTAATACTACACTTGAGTGTAAATACTGCAGCATTATAACAAGTCTTCATACCTGGGATTTTGACTCCCCCAACTTGGTTGTTCTTTGGGACTTTCTGGCTAATTTATGCCCTTTGCATTTCCAAGTAAGTTCTGAAATCTTGCCAATTTCCAGAAAGTATCTTCAGGCATTGCACTAATCTACTGATCGATATGGAATGCGTTATAATCTGTAAACAATTTGATCTTCTAAGAACATATATATGTATCTGTCTTATTTCTCTCACTAATGTTTTCCAGTTTTCTGTGTAAACAGTTTGTACATTTATCATTAGATTTACCCCTAAGTATTTTGTATGTTTCAATTCTACTATAAATGGTATCTTTTAAATTATATTTTCTATTTGTTTATTATATCCAGAGATCTTGCCAAAATTGCTTATTAAGGCAAATTCGTTATCTATGCAGTCTTATGGATTGTCTACTTATGCAATCATGACGTCTGTGAGTAAAAATCATTTTATGTATTTTTAAATCTGTAAATACTTTTTCTGACAAAGTGGTATTTTCTCTTACTGAAATATCTCTGGTCAATGTGTGTGGGGTGCTCTTTTGTTTTGTGGAGTTGATAGATTGCAGAAGCAATATTTATTTAGCTCATTTGAATTTCCATAGTTAATGAACTCTGAGATTGGAAGCAGGTGCTCTGAATTCAATTCTGCTATATGAAAATTTTCAAAAGAGCGAAATTCTGAATTTCATAATAAAAATATAAATAAACATGTAAATTTTCATTTAACATATTAATGAGGAGACATATATAGGATGTTAAAACCAGTTCAAAGAAAAATCTGAAAACAGATACAAATACAGGCAATCAAGAATGTTAAAATAAACTTGCTAATAGATGGAAGAGTTAAGGTCCACCAGGAATGAAATGTAATATTTGAGCCATCTATTCCACAGCGTAGAAATCAATTACAAATCCACCAGACTAAATGTATTTGCATCTGTACACACGAGAATTATTTGTATTCCTCTCAGTCTTCTATAATTTAGAGTTGTAAACTGGCTCAGTCAATAAAAGGCTCAGGTTCCTATATAAACAACACCCAAAAAAAGCATAGTCCATTGAAAGGACACCCAAAAAAGCAAGTGTCCATTTTAACACCTTTTTGGTTTTCCTGACAAATCTAAATAATACGTGATTTGGGCATGTGAAATAACAACCTCAATTTCCAGCTTTTCACTATGAGATGATGGTTATGAATACATTTGAAAATTATAAATCTATAAATTTATATTTATTTAAATCTGCCATAATACTTATCGTGATCATGGAATACTTATTTTAAGAGATGCCAATTCAAATTATTTGCAGTTCTCCATTATGCCGCCACACATTGCATTTCTTCATTATATCTTTCTTGCTTCCACTATAATTCTGCTTTCCCTGGATCTGGGGTTGATTTTTGCATTGTTTCCAGTATTTAATTGCGCTGGAACTTCATAATAACTTTAAAAGGGTCACAGAGTGTGATCCTAAGAGAAATCATACAAATTCCTTCGCAGTGAGTGTGCCTACAAGCCAGAGGAGCAGCCTCATCTGAATTACATGCATTTGCAAAGTGACTGGATATGGGTCAGAGGCTGTAAATCTTAACAGAATCCCTCACCCACACATACACACACATATCACACACACACACACACACACACACACACACACACACGGCCAAGTAATGGATCAGGAAGAAGCCTGCCAGAGGAAAGAGAATGCTGGTATGCAAAAGCTAAATGTGGGGCAATGCTTCTCATACTGGCTACATGTTAGAATAACTTGGAAGACTTTGTGAAAGGATTAGCCCATTTCCAGAAATTCCAAATCAGTTGCTCTGCTCTGGCATTAATTTTTAAAAGCTCCCAGTGAACTGTAGAGTGCTCCTTGCCCACCCCTGCCTCCTAGGCTCTTGTGCAGGTGAAATGTGGACCCACATGCTCCTCCTACAATGGCTCTGCTGCCCTCCCTCCAGGTCTGCACAACTAGGGAGAGTTTCTCAGGACTCTCTCCAATCTTTTGATGCGCATCTATTAGAGTCCATGGGGAACAGACCACCCGGGGGGTATAAACTGTTCCTGTGCTGGAGCCTCCAGGGCCTCCACACTCTCTCCAGCCCACACTGGCCTCCCCAGTGCATGAAGAATTCTAGATGAATTCTTCCTATCTGTGCATCCGGCCATGTTTGCCCCAGGTAAACAGGTCTTCAAATTCCCTCTTTCTTTGCAGCTGCTCCTCTGTTCTTTGATTTGGGGTTATCTCATTGCTCTGTAAGCTCTCAGAGTTCCATTACATCTCTATAGTTGATATTTCTGCCTCTCCCTCCTTTCTAGATTAAACATACTTCTCAAGAATAGGGTATTTATCTTTTCAAAACCTACCATGGTTTTGTAAAGAGTAGAAATGGAGCAGAATCTTTTTATTTCCGAACAAAATAACTTCTCCAACTCCGCCAATATTTCTGGTGTAGCTGGACTGTGTGTGGGACCCAATTCTATCCAATCTGGTCTCTTAAGTTCCCCGAGTTTCTTAATCCACCCCCAACACCAGTCTGACAGTGCTAGAGCCTGGCAGAGGAGTTGTTGCCTGTATCCTATCCTAGGATCTTCTTTCTTCTCCACTTTCTCAGGATCTGGATGTTTCTGAAGCTCTGTGTTCCTTTTGACAGAAATCCCATCATGCCGCTAGTCACTCTAGCACCATGCACCATGCTCAGAAACCCATTTGTTCTCAACATCCTCCCTGGTAGCAGGTTCATGATCCATGTGAAGCTTTGGCCTCTTTGGCTCCCCATCCCCTATACCATCATAACTCCATAGCCATTTTCCTGTGATCTTGGGACTTGCCTGTTCACCACTCTCCCTTCCCCATGACTGGGTTCTCTGCTCCTCCCAGGCTGCCACATGGCTGGCACCACAAAGAGCCAATGCTGGCCATAATGCTTGTTCAACCACCCTTAGCAGCCAATGTGAATAACCACATCCACTGTACCTGCCATCAAGCAAACTTTTCCTAATTTAAAATTAGTTTTAACGTGCAGCAGCCTCTGCCTTTTTCTAACGTTCCACAGAAAATCCTGAGCATTGCCAGAAAAATCTGCCTCAGCCATAAATTACAATTAGCACTATCTACATAACCTTGGCTAAGTGGGCATGGGGAGGCAACTTGAACCATGTTGGTTTCACATCCGGATTTGCTCTGGGATTATGGGCAGCTTTGCTTGCATTTGCAATGTGCTTGCACTCTACCTTTCCAAGTTAGAGCGGTGTCAAACTGTGGTCACTGTGACTGACTAGTCTATGTGGGTGGTAATCAGGCTTCCTGTGGAAGTAATTCTCCAGCCCTCAGTCTGGGAAATGAATTTTCCACATCGGTTATTCATCTTGGCATTCTTATGATGCCGTGACTCGCTAAGATTGTTATTATCAAACAGCTCATGAGCTAGTCAAATAACACCGTTTAGGACTGACTCATTTCTACCAAAACATATATCTTAGGAGGTGCATTGAAAATTTATTTATTACCTATTTCAGAAATACCTGCAAAAAAAAAATAACCAATGTTTCAACTGAATGGGAATAGTGCTGTTTCTTTAGTTGACTATTCTCTCCTGATTCCACACAACCTAGTGGCTAATTAGTTTTGCACTAGCCATTTAAGATTTCATCCTTATTTGAGAGAGGAATACCTCCCACAAATTACACAACACTGCCTGGAACCTTGCCAGAGCCATGAGATTTCACAGCTGAAGGAGGATCTGGGAGTTTAGGAAGGTGAAGTGACTTGCTCTGCAAATTGATAGCAGAACAAGGACTTTCCCCAGATCTCCTGACCCACTTACCTTCACACAATTAATTTGTGTGCCCATTCATTTTTTAAACAAATATTTATTGAGCTCTATTTTATGATGGGCGCCCTTTCAGGCACTGGTATGAAATGCAGAGCAAGACAGTTGAAGGCTGTGCCCGTAAGGCATGAGCATCCTAGTTCATTCAGCTCAATGTGCAACGTTAGTTCCTCCCTTCAGGCACAATGGAAGCACAGAGGAGTACAAGAGGTGGATGAAGTCTTAGGATTTAGAGCACAAACAAGGATCCAATCCCACAATGGCTGCCTCTTGTTGCCATACATTGGTCTCCTTTTAATGTAGCCTCTGAAGACCACATAAATCAACCAAACATTCCTTGAACCCTCACTCCTGAGTAGGAACTTATTCAGGACATGAACTACCTTACCCAGACCCAAACAGTCATGCAGAGCAGAGAAGAGCATCTCCTCCTGAGATGCAGGTGCTTTAAGCGTGGGGGACAATTCTGCCTCCAAGAACACCTTGAGTAATGTCTGGAGACATTGGGGGTTGGCACAACTGGAGAGGGATTCTACTGGCATATAATGAGGGGAGACCAGGGATGCTGCTCACTATCCTACAAAACACAGGACAGCCCCCCTCGCCAACAACAAAGAATGAGGTGGCCCCAAATGTCAATCGTATCCAGTTTGAGAAACTCTGGGTTAGAGCTCTGGTAGCCTTACCCAAAAGCAATTCTGAACCCATGAAGCACCTGTCCCTTCATATCCATGCAGAATGAACTGCTTTAAATAGAACCGAACTCAAGTCCTTCAGAGGATCCCTAATTAGCTTGGTTATTCCAGCTTCATCTTGCATGAGGAACTGCATTATGCGGTTCCACTCACGTGTATGTTCATGAAATAAAGAACCCAAGTCATCAACATAGGGTTTATGTGCCATTTAACTTTATGGGTGATCCTCAAAAACACAAGGAACTACTATTAACATTAGCTACATTTTCTATTACACTTCATGATAAATAATGAGTTAAAATGCCTATCAAAATAAAAGAAAGATAATTTCACCTATAAATCTGGGAAAAAATTCCGTAAGAAACTAAAAATGACAAAACAGTAAATTCCCTGTGCAAAAATACAGCAACCTCATTTTGGAATAGAACTTTATCAACGCAAATTCCGCATTAAATCAATCCAAAAAGATGTGACAGACTAAGGTATGTGGTCTAAATATCACCAGTTCAGCTCTTTCACTACTTAAAACTTTTATTCCCTATTTGCCAAAAGCAGAGTTATTCTTCTAAAAGAACTGCTAAGGCAATAAATAATTGTCACACACACAGCTCACACTATAAAAAGTCTGGTATGCATCATCGTAAGTAACCAATCCTTATTAAATTCCCTCTGTCTGCTACTCCATGGTCTTCAAAATGAAGAGGCAACCTTGAGAGGCAGGTGTTATTTTCTCCAGGTTAAAGGTGTGTGTGTGTGTGTGTGTGTGTGTGTGTGTGTGTGTGTGTGTGTTTGATTTCAGGCTTAAACAAATGAACTACGATGGCCAAGGTTATACCAAAGGAAAACCAAGCCCAGCTTGACCTACTTCTACTCCCCACTCCTTCCATTGCCATTTCTCCAGAATCTTCACCTGTGGCTAGTCTTATCTGCTGCCATCAGTATTTCCCAGAAGCATTCCAGTCTGCTCACTTTTCCAACTCTGAAAAGGTTGCTCTGATATATACCAGGCCTGCTAAGAGGCTGCAGGCTAACGCAGAATAGGAAAATAAAGGCTTACCAGGGTCAAATCCCTAATTAAGGTAAGTCATATTAACTCACCTGACATGGCTTAGTTTTGTGCTGTCCACCTTCTTCAGCGTGGATGACACCATCGGATTGGGCATAACTGGCTGGACCAGTTCTACCCAGCCGGTGACCTAGAATTGCCTTTGATCAGAAGTGAACGCGGTTTGTGGAACTGACTAGCTTCCGATGCCAAAAAAACAAATACAGTGATTTTTTTGGAGCTAGACAAACACTGGGAACGCTTACTAGCAACCACAAAGTTAGTGTATTTGATCTTCCATGCTTGACGTCAAGACAAGGTTTTTAAATATCCTAGTATTTGGCTAGCTCTCAAGTTAGCATTTGAGATGTTTATAGATATTGTAGTTAATAATATTGACACATACAAGCAAATGGAGGTCACTTACAGAAGGAAGACATGCGATTTAAATAACAAAGTAGCATGGAGAACAGTAGTCCTCAACTCTTACATAGAGTGGGAACCTCTCAGACAGTAAGGGGGAAGGATGCTTTATAAAATGCTAATACCTGAGCTGCCCCTCCTCCAACTCCCCCCCAATCCCTCTAAACCAAGGCCATCTGAGTCAGAATCCCCAGGATATGATGGGAGTAGTTTGTTTTAAAATATCAGGGGTTGATTACAATGGATAGCAAGTGCTGAAAATGATGGCATAGGAGAGGATCTGAGACAAGTAGCCCTGCAAACCTCAGTTCTGAGGTCACCAACTGCGCAGACTGACAAAATCCACCGTGTTCCCATCTTCATGTTGCCTACCAGTGAGCTAGCAGGACAGGTACCACCTACCCCTCCAAAATATCATGAGGACTAAAGCAAGATATGAAAAAGCATCTGTCCCTTTGTGGGGTCAGGATCATCATTACTATAAGATGGAAGCATTCTGTTAATATTCTCTTAAGAGTAAAGGCTTTGAGTTCTGAAATGGTGAATGGGCCATTCACCCATGAACCTACTAGTCTCTCTCTTTTTCCTTTCTCTGACTGGGTGAGTCGCCAGGCACCTGCCCTGCCCTCCCCAGAGCTGAGACCTAGTGACTTGCCTCTGGAGCACAGAGGCGGAGCGTGCTGGCTAGACGGCTCCATGTGCGTCCTGAGCCACCGGCTGCGCCTTTGAGCCTTCTCTCCCCATCACATGCGCCGACTTCTGCTGGGACCCTGAACAGAACAGGCTTCCGTGGACCACAGAACCAAAAGTGGGTAGTGGCTTGATCAAAACCTCTCATTCAAAGTGACGGCTGACTAGCATCGAGGAAGGATGCTGATCACTTTACAACTGTTATTTCTTTGTTCCTCATGATGGCCGCCTATTGTAGGTATGATCTTGACTTCACCAAAATAGAAATTGATATTAAATGGTGTGTCAAGGGTTTCCCAATGAGTAAAATGGCATTCCCTGCATCTGCAGCCATGCTTATGTGATTCGAAACCCCATTCCCTTAACCAATTTAATTTCCTGGAACTCATAACAGAGAGATGAAGGCGCCCGAGACAACCTCTTGCCTCCTGCGTTTGCTATGTTGTGGGTGAGCTAACCCTCACATCTATAGCTCTAGAATGGCAGCAAATGTCAAGTTCGTGCAAAGCAATCTGGGATACTGGGTGATATGTAGAGTCCCGGTCCTATCTTGCAGTAATTCAGCAACTGTGAGTCCAACAGGGTGGCTCTCAATCTGCGTGTTTAGCTTTCATTCCAGGTTTCTCCCACACTCGTTGTTTCTATTGTGTTTCCTGTAAGAAGTATGTTTCTAAATAACATACATGGCTCTGACTTTATTACTTGAAACTTATTGTCCTAAAACAAGGAGTCCTCAGGCCAAAGCAGGTGGCCACCTGATTTTGCAAATAAATTTTCTTAGAATTCAGCCACCTGATGTGTTTATGTATCCTATGGTCTACTTTCACCACTGCAGTGTTGAGTTTTCACAACAGAGATGGAGGCAGAAAATATCTCCTACCTGGTCCTTCACGGAATAAGTTTTTTGACTTCTGTTTTGAAATGACTCTACTGCTAGTTTTGGCAAAAATGTGAGCCATTAATTAATATGTAAATACTTTTCTATATCTGATATAATCAGAAATTCTCAGCTTCTGGGATTCAATGAGTGTATGAAAAATGTATTTTATTCATGTAAAACAAGTCATTCCTTATGTCTTGAGACATGCTTTTCAGCTAAGTACTTCAATAAACTGCATTATCTCCTTTTTCTAACTTCAGGTTAGCCACAAATTCAAAAGCAAAAGCACCAGAATTTTCTGTAATATATGACCCTGAAAATGAGACATTCCCCATCAGATTTGCAAGAAAAATCTGAGGAATCCATTAAGAATCCCACTTCCCTTATTCACTTGAAAAAAAAAAAAAAGAAAGTGAAGGCGCAGGCCTTTCCTGTTGCCATATATTTAAAAAAATATCAAGATTGAGGGGAAGAGCCAACTGACATGGGTGGAGGTAACTCCTTCCAATTGCTGACTATTAGGAAAGTTAACCCACCTCTTCCTTCCCAACCCATCATTATGTAAAGGAAATAGTTGCCACATTAGGTCAAGCTCCTTTGGACCAGAGAGGGGGAAAGGGACAAATCATCAAGCCAGAGAAAAGCAAAGGAGATGAGTAAGATAGAGTCAAGTGACCAGAAATATATATTTTGGAGGAGAAAATGGAGAAAATGGCAAAGATATAGATCAATACAAACTCAGAGATTCAGAAAGAAGACTGTCTATGGCAGAGGCACGCAAGGGATGTCCATGCAGTGCTGGGTTGGGGACTCCGGAGAGAAAAGCAATGCTAGGAGTTCAAAGAAGAAAAATAAAAGCATGATTTTTACACATAATCAACCAGTATCATATGAATGATCTCTAAGTATTTTCCCACCAGGGAAAATAAGAGCCCAAATTCCTCACTTGGAGCTCAGCTTCCTGGAGGAGCCCAAGGCTGGGCCAGGTCTAGACTGCATTTTATGCTCCGCTCTCAGCCAGCTCCTCTGGCACAAGTGGCCAGGTTCCATGGTCTGCCGCTGCTCTCTCCACGTTGGCTTGGTGAGTTGCCTACTTCTCTGTCTGGTTCAACAGGAAGTGTGTACTGTTTGCGGGATGCTACTTGGCTATTTTTAAGAGCTGAGCTACATACAGGTATTTATGACTCTAGGTCCGACTCAGGGAAACAAAATGTTTGCCAAGGCAAGTGCAGTGAGCATTTTAGCAGCCAACCAGATGGGCTCAGGACGGAAAGGGTCATGGTGAACAAGTGGGACGAGGCTCTCTTCCCCAGCCCTGCAAAAGCCATCACTGCCCTTTTGCCAGGTCGCCTTGTCAGATTCTAAGAAATGGGCCTTTGCTGGCAGAAAGGAGGGTGTTCTGTTCTCACCTGCACTGCAGAGGTGACAGTGAGCCTTATATACTATTTTTTCACACTTTCACTCTCCTTTTGTTTATATATGTTAACCAGGAATCCTTCAGAGAAATAGTCCCCTATATATGTCCTATATGTGCTTTATAAGACATCACTACACACCTCATACACATGTTCCAGGGCTCTGAGTCCACTTAACAATATATGACAGGACATATGTGTGTGTCATACGTGCATACATTTCTTCATTAAGAGAATTATGAGGAGTTGGCTCATGCAAAGACCTGCAGAGGCCATAGAACAGATCAGTTTCCAAAGGACCTGATAATATCCTCATATTTACCACTTTAGGAGGTGCTGGTGTCCCCCCTCCTAAAGCCATCAGGCAGAAAGGGCCAATGTGTAGAAGCCTTCAGGCCAGAGAACTCTCTCTTACTCAGAAGACAGTAAGCCTTTTGCTCTATTCAGGCTTTGAGCTGGTGGGCTGAGGCCCTCCCACACACAGCTAGGGCAATATCCTTTACTCAACCCACCCAATGAAAGCTTAATCTCATCCAAAACCATCCTCATTGCCCTTCCCTGGTATCTCAATTGGTTAGAGCATCACCCAGATATGCCAACATTGTGGGTTCAATCCCAGGTCAGGGCACATATTTATGAAGCAATTCAAACCATCAAAAATATTTCTAGGTATTTATAATAGTTATTTACTTATTCCATTAGGCAGCCCAGAACATATAAATAAAAATACACTGAGGGGCCAGATTATTGTGCATTCAGAGATCATAATAATCTGGCCACCAGTGTATATGGATATTTTCAGAGTTGTTGTTGTTGTTTTTGTCATCTTCTTTCTCCTTAATCTTAAATAAAACTAAATTTGTATAATTCAATGTTTCCCATACACTCTTTGGATTTCCCTCCCTATATACTTTTGTTCACTCTCTTCCTGTGGTTTAGAATACTTTATTTTATCCTACCCACCTCCTCAACTGCCTGTTCATCTCTGTCCTTTATCATATCCTTTAATAAACTGGTAAATGTAAGTAAGAGTTTCCCTGAGTTCTGTGAACCACACTAGCAAATAATGAAATACAAGAGGAAAGGGCCTTGAGAACTATTGATTTGTAGCCACGCTGGACAGAATTGTCGGGTAAACCGGGGACCTACTAGTTGTGCTTGGCCTGTGAAGTAGAGGCAGTGTCATGGGACTGAGCCCTTACTATCTTCAGACAGACAGTGTCGGAATTGAGTTAAATTGGAGACAGCCAGTTGGTGGAGGAAAAGTCCCCCATTCCCTGGTATCTGAAGTGATGCATTCTGCATGAGCAGTAGAGGAGACACACGGGAGGAAAGAAGAGTTTTATAACACAGATATGCAAAAATTTCTTAGATATAATACCATGGACATGATGCACAAAGGGTTGGACTTCATACAAATTTTAAAAGGTCATCTTTTTAAAATACATTATTTTAAAAAGAAATAGAAGGCACAGATGATTTTTTAAAAATCTAAGTAAAACATACAGGGAAATAGTGACAAAATGATATCATTGCTTCTCATCAGAAACAAAGCCAGCTAGGCAATGAAGCAGCAAGTGTAAAGTGCTGGGGGCAAAACAGACCAACAAAAACTGTGTCATCCTAGACTTCTATATCCAGCAAAGAAACCTTCCTAAAGGAAGACAAGATTAGGACATTTTACATAAACAAAACCTGAGCAGACTTGTCACCAGTTGACAAGTAACAAAAAATAAATAAATAAATAAAAATAATAAAACAAAACAAACAAAAAACACCAAAGAAGTTTCTCTGGGTCCTAGTGAGATGATTCCTGCAGGAAATTAGGCACTAGAAATAGGACAGAAGGTCGCATGTCAATATCTGTTCACAAAATCCAAGTTCTACAAGGTACGTGCGCAGCTCTGACTTGGTACCCCAGGTCTCCGGAAACGGAAGTGACTGCATGGACAAGCAGCCCCTTCAGGAGACCTGGTAATGATCCATGTCCCCCAAACACATCTCTTCTCTTCCAGGTTTTACCTTTTTCCATTAGCATTCGGGGGGGAAAAGTAACGTGTTGATTGTTTTTCCCTAAGTTGCTCTGGGGAAGGGCACCAGCATCTTATTCCCAGAAAATGGATAAAATATATCCAGTGCCCAGTCTTTTTTTTTCCTAAATAAATTGAATTGTGGTTTATTTGATTTACAAAATTTTCAAAGGAAACAGAAAAAGGCAAATAGACTGTAGCTACAAACGTAGATTTTAAAGGATTGGAGGCCAATAGCCTCAGAATAACCCCAACCGTTCCTTCGGTGAGGATGCCTTCCCGAGGAAAATTTTTTAAAAATAAATAATTGTATATGTATTGGGTTAGTGCAAAAGCTGATTGTCCTCTCAGACACCCTTCTTGATGTGGTTGGAAACTGGAACCAGTTTGGAAAGCAATTTGACATTTTATAGCTTAGATATTTCCTCCTTTGCTTTCTGCTTGCAGAAATGGAGCACTCTGTGATAGAGGGAGCCGCCCGAGGCGTGCAATTCAGCAGGGAAGGAATACCATAAACGACAGGTAGCTTGTGTCCTTTATGTGTTTTGGGTATGGCTTCCCTTTGCTATTCTGCCCAGTTTCCTTTGCAAGTTACAGAAGGGCACAACGAAAAAAAAATTTTTTAAAGTTTTATGGTATTTCTGACTGGGCCAATGGGAAATGTGTTTTGTATATCCACTTACTGTACTCTGATTTGGGGTTGAACCTGGAAAGTTACATGGGGTTGGGTGGTTTTTCTGTTTTGTTTCTATACAAAATTGCTTCTCTCCAAACGGGGCAGGAGGAGATGAGAGAAACTGATATTCTCTGAACGTGGCATTACTAAGTTAAACGGACATCAGGAGAACTGTCTAAAGTGCTTGTGGGGAAAGGGAAATTGCACCCTACGCTGCTGAGAAAGCTGCAGCCAGGAGGCTTCAGTTACTTACTGTCCCATTCAGGCACCAAACAAGAGCCCGTGGACGATGGCCAACTTTCACAAGGGGAAAGCAAATTTCAGTGATTGAATGGGCCAGGGACTTGTCCAGATTTTGTTACTGCAACCAAAATGTACTGCAGATGTGTCTTTTTATGTTAGCAGGGCCTTTCTTTCTAGTACTTGAGCAGATTTAACTGAGCCATGAAGCTCTTTCAAGGATTTCTCTTGGTCAAATCTGACGGTGGCTTCACTTAGAACCAGAGCGCTAAGTTGGCTTTTCCTCACAGCCTCAGCATGTGCCTGCCCCTCCATGGACCAACAAGCCATCTCACCCCATCTTCTCACACCTTCCTCGACCTAGGGTTTTGGTGTGTTTTTTTTTATGAAAGAAATAATGGAATTTGGTTACCACTCATCGAACAGTACTTAATGAGCCTGGCAGGTGTGGCTCAGTTGGTTTGGTGTCATCTGTGCGCCGAAAAGTTGCCAGTTTGATTCCCCATCAAGGTACATGTCCCGGTTGTGGGCTCAATTCCCAGTAAGGAGCTGTGGAGGAGGAAACCAATGGAATTGTGGGCTCAGTACCCAATAGGGGGTGTGGAGGAGGCAGCCAATCAATGTTTCACTCTCATATCAATGTTTCTATCTCCCCCTCTCCATTCCTCTCTCTCTAAAAATCAATGAACTATTTTTAAAAATATAAAATGAATGAGAACTTATCAGTTATTCAAAATTCTTCCACTGAACTATCTATTACACTGCATTTAAAATTACATAATAAACATGTAGGTTAGAGGGGAAAATGGGGAGTTGCTAGTCGACATGCATAAAGTTTCAGTGTTGCAAAGTAAATAAATTCTGTACAACACTGTTTCTATAGTTAACTAGAGGCCTGGTGCACAAAAATCATGCACTGGAAGCAGGGGTTCCCTCAGCCCGGCCTGCGCCCTCTCACAGTCCGGAAGCCCTCGGGGGATGTCCGACTGATGGCTTAGGCCTGCACTCCTCACCACCTCACCAACCCTGAGTCCAGCTGCTAGCTGCAGCCCTCCTGTGGGAGCACACTGACCACCAGGGGGCAGCTCCTATGAGTGTATGACCCCTGGTAGTCAGTGCACATTATAGCAACTGGTCGTTCTGCCATTTGGTCAATTTGCATATTACCCTTATATTATATAGGATAATATTAGATTGTATAGTGACAATTTTGTCAATTATGTAGATTTTATGCTGAGTTCTTACCACAATGAAACAAACTTTGGAAGAAAAAACTACTTGGATAACACTAAAATAAATCTAAAAATAACAACTTTTTTTGTTTCCTACTTTATTCCAGAAACTGAATCAGTACTCTTCCTCAGTCAAAGAGGAGTCAACAGAATCTTAGAGAATTTAAGCAACTGGTGCAACCCGGCACATAGTAGCAAGGCTAGGACTGGCCCTCAGTCTGTCTGTTTCTAAAACCTATGCTGAAACTGAAATTTAATGCAGAAATTCAAATCACCTTGGTATACCCTTACTCTTTTCAGAGGCTAACAGCCTGTTTAGATTAGGGTGAAGTATCAACTGTCACAAGATAGAATTTCCACTTTATCCATGACAAATCAAAGGACTTTTTAACTTAGGGTATTTCCCGCCTTACATGCATCTGATTCTGATTGTTCCTTAGTTCTGTCTCCACTCTGTGTAAATGCACCCACTCTGCATTGCACCGGAATCTTATTAATTCAAACCTGAATCCTTTGGAATCTGTGACAATGTGGCTGACACTGGATAAGGGCTTGCACAAACTGTTCTGTTCTCTGTGAAGAAAGATTTTTTGAAGGAGGTAAATACTATTAAAACTATTTCGTGAGTTTAATCTACCTAAGAAAATATAGCAATTCTCAAGAACCTAGCAGTTACGACTTGCATATAAATTATTAGTTTCCAAATAGCTCTTACAAAGTGATCAAAGACAGCTCCCAAAAATTGGTAGCACTCAAATATTAGTTCAAGTTACCCTCTATAGTTAAAAGAACTTATAAAAATTAAACAGCTCACAGGCTATTTCCCCAATTATGTTCAATCAGCACAAGTTCTAGGAATTCACCTGATTGGCTGGCTGGGTTTGAAGTTGCCTCTTGTGAGTGCTGTTGGGATCACTGTGTCTGGAGCCCTTGAAGGAGCTACCTTTTAGGACTGACTCTGTCTGTTGTCACTTGTTTGAACCTGAGCTTTGGATTTAGAGACAAAGATTCTAATCTGGATTCTGCTTTTGATAAAATCACAATTTAGGAAAATCATTTTTGTCTGAATTACAGAGAAAATACCCAACTCACAGGTGATGGTAAAAAAATAAAGCAAATGGAACATGTAGCGCTGTGCCCAGGACATTGCAACGTGTGCTAAGTGAGAGCTGCCTGCTCTCCATCCTTTCCTTGCACACCTACTGCCCACTCCAGGCTCCGTGGGCAGTAAAGCAGGTGGAGAAGTGACTCAGGAGTGAGTCCTTGGTCAGTTGTACCTCCTCCCTCCCTGTGCAAACCCACCTCCTGCCCACCATTCTCCCCACCCTGAACCTGTTCTCTAAGAAATGCTCAGAAGGGTCTCAAAAGTTTTAGATAAGAAACAAATCATAGGCTCCATGACACAAATATAACAGAATGGGTTTCATAGTCACCAGGTTCATGGAGAAGTTTATGAATGAAGATGCAGACTTACAATGTTATTTGCGCTTTGCATTCTGGGATACACAGATCGCAACATACATTGGTATGAGACAAGAAGAACATCTTAGCACGTCAGTTTGAGTGTTTAGGGACTTTTCCAGTTGCGCTAAAATGCTGTTAGTTCCTACAGCAACTGCGGCCAGTAGGGAGAAGCACCCTAGAAAGCATGTGTATTCACCAGAATTCACTCCCATCAGGCCTTGCGATCATGCATCCACCCTCCTCATTATAGTCATTGTCACCCTTGATCTACAGAGAAGATGATGGGGCTGGAGACGTGGAATGACTTACCTGGCTCCCATACTTAAGCCACAGGTTCCTTCTGGCACATGGTATTGTACAAACACCCCTGGCACATGGTACTGTACAAACACCCCTGGCACATGGTATTGTACAAACAGCCCTGGCACATGGTATTGTACAAACACCCCTGGCACAGGGTACTGTACAAACACCCCTGGCACATGGTATTGTACAAACACCCCTGGCACATGGTATTGTACAACCACCCCTGGCACATGGTATTGTACAAACACCCCTGGTTTAAAGAAAGCACACTAGGCATTTGAACCCACTCCGGACACACCTCTCACTGCGTCAATTTTTATTCCCTGAAAAATGAGAAGACTGAGTGAGATAATAAATGTCCAAGATATAAAACTGCGTCTGCTACGAAGGGGACATCCCGGGCAGTGGCCACTCCATCATCTCACTCTCACCAGCTGACAGAGACAAGGGGAGGAGACAAGGGTGGACAGCACACCACAGCCTGGCTGCCAGCCCTGCAGGTTTGGAAGACTGCTCTTCCTCTTTAAGACACTCAAGGAAAGAAAGAGGGAGACTGTATAAACAGCTCTGATTTTCCTGTCTCTCGCTGCACTCTGAACCTCACCACGAAAACCAAGTCCGCCAGCCAGTGCAGTCTGCAACTGCTGTCTGATGTCCGATCCAGGACAAACACGGGAACCAAATGATATTTCCAACCAATCAGTCCAGGTCCTCTGAAGGGGAAAAGCATTTTCCTGGACTGACAGATGAGCCCGAATTAGAAGAGAAGGCTTTACGTTGGCAGGTGGGCCAAGGAATTCACCCGCCACCAGACAGGGGGAAAGGACCTAGCCCCCGGATAACCTTGAGTCCTGGAAAAAGGATATGGGACAAGGTTCTTACAGAGCAACCTTCAGGTGCCTTTCATGAAGGCCTGAGTACCTACAGACGCCCTTAAATGGAAACATCAGGATCTCAAGCAACATAATTCATCTTCTCCACTGCTATCTGCAAAAGCCTTCTCTGGAGGTCTGCCATAAAACCCGCATATGAACATCACTCGGGATCTATTAATCTGACAAACTATCAACCATACAGAATGATTTGGGAAGATACTTGGCAGAAGGCATAAATATCCCAGACTAACGTGTGGGGCTGCAGGTGGGGGAGGGAGGAGATTCTCCGGAATCTTTATTAGCTCAAGTATCTGGCGCCCATCACGTTCTCCAACTTGGCCCCGCACAGAGGAACGAAGTTTGCAGGACCTTTAGTACCAAGTGGACGTGCCGCTTAGCTTTTTTAAAATCCATTTTGTAAATACCAAAATGTTCCGCTCTCTGCATGCAGATGTCCCCGAGCGAGGGAACCGGGCTGTCGCTGTGTGTGGGCAGCCTGGGAAAGGGCAGGCCAAGAGGTGACTCAGACCAGAACCCAGAGAGGCCACAGTCACATGTGGCACAAGTACCGTAACTGGGGCGCTGACCCCGCTCTGCTGGTCACGCATCCACGGGGCACTCGAGGCTGAGAGTTGGCTGAGAATCAGTAGCGATGCAGATGGCTCAAAGGTGATCGTCAAAAGCCCAAACTTGGTGCAGAGGAAGAGGGACAGACGTGACTGAGTTCAGAAATCTAAACCGAGCGGGCATCTGCATGTAGAAAGCACAGATCAAGACTGCAGACCTGTATCGCACAGGAGGGTGGACGGGGAAGAGAATGCAGAGCAGGGGCAGCATCTCAAGTTCAGGAACAGGAAACCAGTGCCTATAACCAGTGAGGGCTGGCCATGGCGGCCCCTCTGCAGAGCAAGTCAGACTCCGAGGAAGGGCTCCTCCCTGGTGCAGCTTCGTGGCTCATACGCACCGGCCCTTGTACCTGTCTACTCGCCCAGGCTCCTCTGGGTTACAGAGCTGGTGACTTACTCAGATGCCTCAGCTTTGTCGATGCTGTGAGCCGGAAATCACTCTTGTCATGTGCACCTTTGCCGGCCCGGTCTTATCTAGATCTACTCACACTAGCACATTCTGTTAGGCAATTTGAATTTCGATGTTCAAAGCCCCCAAGGAATTTTCCTCACCTTTAACTAATGCGGACTGGCCTAATAGAACAGCGGACGAAGTGAGGTGCCTTTCTTCGGTCATAGGTTATGAAAGCTGCAGAGTAACTTTAAAAACTAAGTAATATAACGGGATCTCTGTCCCCAAGTCCTGCACTCAATGAAGAAGTTCAAGAGCCACTCACATAAATACATGCACAAGTGCATACACACGTATGCACATGCACACACATACATGTACACTCACACTCATACAGAGGCACACTCACACCCACAGATGCACACTTATGCATGCACACATGCACACACATGCACAAGCACATGAGAACACACACACGCTCATGCACATGTGCATGCCTGCATACATGCACTAGTATATGCACACTCGTGCACGTACGTACATGCACACATGTATGCCCACACTCATGCACACGCACACATACTTGCTAATTTAAGCCAGCAGGCAAGCTTTTCTTCTGAGTATCACCCACCCTTCCATACTTTCCTTGTAATCTTTAAAGGATCGGAATATGTTTCTTATTGGAAAATGTAAAAAAAAATAAATAAATCCATAGAAATGTCCCCTCTGATTGAAAACAGAAGCGGGCCATTAAGACATTCTCATTGGAAAGAAGGAAAAAAAGCTAATGGAAAGTCAAATGAAATGGAACACCACCAATGCATTTTATCAACTGCACGTCCAGAAACCACACCCAACGCATTGTATCAAAGGAATGACAGACACGCTGGACTGTTAATTACCTGCAGGTTTCTCTCCTAAACTTATACCCCTCGTGGGACAGAGGCCGACCGAGGAAAGAGCCGGCTGCGGCGGGAGTGGTTGGGAGGAAGGTGGGTTAGCCAGTGACGCAGAAATCCACGGACCTCCGTTTCTTCATCTCTAAATTGGGATCATTCAGCGGAGCCAAAAACAACAGCATGCCTACGTGGAGGGGGATTGGGATCTTACTGGCAAGGTTATATTCCTGCAATCAAAACAACCTGCTATCGGCCCTGCATGTGGGTTATTTTTGTTGCACTATTGCCAGTTGAAAAAAAAATCATCAGAGGAAAAAAGAAATCATGAAAATCCAGGTTAGTCTCAGGGCAGCTAGTAGACATGGCTTTTTTTTTTTAAAACTTTATTCTGTCCTTGCTACTTGAAGGCTTAACCTTGGTTTCAGAGACTCCTATAAGAAGTATTCATAAAACCATACAGTCATTTGTCCTCTTTCTCGCTGGCTTTCTGTCTCTCCGGGCCCCCTCCA
Organism: Vespertilio murinus; assembly: GCA_963924515.1. Taxonomy (NCBI): domain Eukaryota; kingdom Metazoa; phylum Chordata; class Mammalia; order Chiroptera; family Vespertilionidae; genus Vespertilio; species Vespertilio murinus. Next base: position 6,158,045 of record OZ004718.1, read on the forward strand.
CCTCCCCCCCGAGCTCAGCAGCATTTAAAACTCCAGATAAAAGGGCAATCATGTTTTGTGGAAAATTCTTTTTTGCTGATAATGATATGGGGAATAGTTCTCATGCTGCGAACAACGCGGCAACCTTTGCCAACAGGAGCTGGCTGTGAACTTGGGAAAGAGTGTGGCTGAGAGGCTGACAGCCGAGGAGTGTTTATGCCTGTGGGTGAGCGTGTGGGTGGGGAGGGTGCGGGGAGGGGACGGGAGAAAGTGACAGAAAACTCTTCTTGTGCACTGGGGACCTAGCCTCATTGAAATGCCAGAGCAGGACAGAGACATTTAGCTGGGGGTTGGGGGGGTAGAGATGGAGCTGGTCTGCCACCATCGCTTTATCCACAAGGCTCATGCCCGAGGCTGAGGCACCACACAGCCACACACTGACGCTGGTTTGCTGGTTTGTGAGACGCAGAGATGATGGAATTAGGGCAGGCGTGAGGAGGTGTGAAATACCGATTTTTATACCAAACCACAGCACACTTTCCTTCCTTCAGGGGAGTGGGAGCTGGCCACCTCCCGCTGCAGGGGCCCTGGTTCTAGGGCTGTGGGGCGTTTTCTCTCTCTTCTCTTTTCCAGCAGCCCTGTAGGAGCGCCCCCACTCTCTCCTAAGCAGCAGGGGAGGTCTGTGAGCTCCGCTGTCAGATGGCTCATCAGGCTAGTCAGCTCCTCCTGAAGCAGAATCTCCCGCCTCTGGGAGCAGGGAGCCGGGCTTGGTGGGATGGGAGCAGGGAGGGACCACAGCCAAATTCTGCGACAGTGTCAGTGCTGATATGAGTGAAATGCAAACATTGCACAACAAGCCATTTGAAGACATCCTTCTAACGTCTCGGCGCTTGCCTTACGGGAGGCTAAGTGGAGGGAGAACCTACGGCTTCATCCCAGCAGCAAGTTAATAGCCCAGGAGCTAGAAAACCAACTTCAGAAACACTTCGTGTTTAGATCCACTTAGCGGTTGGAAAAAACAACTTAAAAAAAAGGAGTTTCAGAGCCGCTCCAGCAAGTGGAAACAGCAATTCCTTGTAAACAAACCTTTAACACGAAGCTATTCCGTAGCGGCGGAAAACCTAACTTCAGAAAGTCGGATTTCTGAGATTGTTTTCAGCTCCTCGGAGACTCCGAAAGGAACCGCATTCTGTCAGTTGGTGCATCAAATAAACAAAGGCAGAGGAGAGATTTTCCATAGCCCGTGTCAACCCGGGTGCGTCTGCACCGCGCATGCAAGCTTGGGGCACGTTCGCCGCGGAGAAAAGCAAGCGCCCCCACAGGGGACAGGAATGATAGCCCCAGAGGCGACCTCAGCAAGGGGAGCCTGCTTCCAGATGCTTCTCTCTTTCCAGCTGCCCTCGTGCTCCTAGTGAACGATGTAGGGTCTAAATCAAGTGCCTGGCTCAGCACTGAAAATCCTCTGCCTTTCCATACCATAACCCAAGGCACCAGGGCAGGCAGCGGGCCGGCCAGAGCCATCTAGAAAATTCGACCCCCAGCCAGACTGGTGTTGCTCAGTGGTTGGGTGTCAACGAATGAACGGGGAGGGCAGGGCACATGCCCAGGTTGCAGGCTTGATCTCCAGTGGGGGGTGTGCAGGAGGCAGCCAATCAATGATTCTCTCTCATCATTGGACCTCGGAGTCCGATAGCGGTGAGAAGTGATCAGTTCCTGGATGTATATCGACTGTAGAGCCAGCAGGTTGTGCTGACGGATTGGCAATGGGGCTATAAGAAAGAGGGCACGAGGGACCACCCAGAATTGCCATTTCCTGAGATAAGATGAGACTCACACAGCACCAGGCACAGAGCACAAACCAATCCATGTGAAATAAATAAGCCCCAGCTCTAAAGATGGAAGATCTGAAACTCACAGAAGGCACTTACTTCCTCGAAGTCACAGTGACCGGTGGCAGGCTTGGGACTAAAAGCCAGGCCTGTCTGGCCAGAGGCCCGCGCTTTCCCCCTCCAGTCGGCTGAGATATTCCCAAAGAAGCGGGCCCGAGCGGGAGGGACAGACAAGCCCGCTCTGGTTTCCATTCTGAGCGCATCATGCGTCCTCCTGCCCAACCTGGCGCAGGCTCCGTGCGAGGGTCGCAGACCAGGACCCGGTGGCCTAATAAGGCTCCCGGCCCAGTTTTGTTCGGCTGGCACAGCTCTGTAAAAGCAATCCGGGTTTGACCGCCTTCGGGCTGGACTCGTCCTTTCCAGTTCAGCCACACACATCACCCCCTCTTACTCAGAGCAGCACCCCTCAGATCTTACCTGCCTGGCCGGGAAGAGATTTGATTTTCAACCAATGATCCAAAACACTATGTGGGTGGGAATTTGGCCACAAATGTAGGGTGCTTGGAAAAATGCATGGGTTCCGACATTTGTACCCCAGGCCCTCACTGATCACCTGTGCGAGCTGGGCCAGCTTACCGCTCTGTCCCCACCTGTACAGTGGGGAGAACAACACCACCCAGAACTACTGCTGAGAGACCTGGAGGAGAAAAGACAAGTGAGGTGCACTCCCTTCCACTGACTGCTCACTCCGTATCCCACCTGCTCAGGACAGGCATGTTGGTACGGACCCTACTCCCCTCTTTCTTATACTCCATGGCAGTCAATCCATCAGCACAACCTGCTGGCTCTCCAGTCCATGTACATCCAGGAACCGATCACTTCCAGCGTGTTGTGACACCAAAGCCCATGCCCCATCACCGCTCACCCGATTACTGCAACAGCCTCCTCACCTCTCACCTCTCTCTCCAGGGCTTTTCTCAACCCAGCAACTAGAGGGACCCTGTTAGTACTGCAGTCAGACCGCAGCATTGGCAATTTGCTGCTCTCTGCTGTAGAGCACTCACTGTTACCCCCAACACCTCCCCCTCATTCTGCTCTATCACTTCCCCTCAATGTCTACCAAAATGTCTTCCGTTATGGGGCAAAGACTATTTCATATTCTTCTCACATGAGCCGTAAGCTGACATCCTGGTGATCCTGGCTGCTGCTGTCGCTGTCCCCATCGAAAGGAAGGAAAACCTTCGGTGGCCTCATTTAAGATAGAGGAGGCAGGGCCGGTGTGAACGGTTTTCCCGGGAAATGAGGCACCCCCTGCAAGTCAACTTTCCCTTCCCCAGACGCCCGGCAGGTGGGGGCTGGGCTATGGTCATGGCCTGGCTTCTGGAAGTCCGGGCGGCAGCCGCCTCTCCCCAGCGGCTCCAGGGACCCAGAGAGATGGGCTGAGTTCCTCTGAGTGAGGCCTGACTCATGTCCCCATCCCAACCTCCGAGGCACCGGAAGCTCCTACACCCTTGGCATCGGCACCGGCACGCCCCGGAGCAGCCCTGCGGCCACGTTTCCCACCCTTCGGCCTAATCAGGGCTTTGATTTGCAGGCCTTGAGGGAGAGGCCGCCGGGCTGTTCCCACTGGGCTATTTTTGGGAGCTGGCAGGAGAGGGGGGACGGCGCATTTGCAGCTGGCAGCGCAGGCCGTGGGCAGGGCCTGGGTGTGAGCTGCAGCACATGAGGTCACTTCCTCTTCCAAACCTGAGCCGGGAGCACCGGGGACCGGGGAGGGGAAAGATACGGGCCAGGCTGATAACCTCCTTCCCCAGCAATGGGTTTTTGTTTTCGTTTTTCTCTTCACCCACTTGCACCTCAGACGAGACGAAACGAAGTTTCGAAAGAACTTGCGTGCTTTGGAGGAGGATGAAATGGAAGCCAAATGAATGGACAAAAAGACGCAAGTGGGGAATTAAAGCTATGGCAATACCCTCTGAGCATCACTACCCCTTTACTAATCTGGGTCTTTGTTGATGAACCAGATACTAGAATAATGTGCTTCTAATCATGGAGAATAGGCTGGACTCAGCAAACCCTTGGCATCCTGGTTATGTGGCCCTGGGCGAGGGAGATCTAGAAGCATGAGACACGTGAGGACATTCCTCAGAACAGTCACGGGGTGCCCGCTGAATGAGCTACTGGCGGGTGGCTTCCTGGCGTGCGAGCTGGGCAGGTGCCCGCTCTCCGGGACTGATGCTTGCTTTAATGCGCTGCCTTCCCTGTCTTGAAGCCCGGGACGCTTTTTGCACCGGGGCCCTCTTCATTTCACACTGCGCCTCGCAAATGAAACAGCCCCTCTGCTCTTTCCCTAAAGTGGTGTTTCTCAACACCACCCCCCCATATTTGTTGTCCCAAAGGCAACATTTTCCCCCCTAATCAATGTCCCTCAAAATTACAATGCAGATATATGATGCAATTCACTCTTGAGCAACAAGGGAGTTATGGGTACCGAGCCCATGCAGTCAAAAATCTGTGTGTCGCTTGTTACTCCCTCAAATGTAACTGCTAGCAGCCTGTTATGGACCAGAAGCAATTGCACACACACATTTTGTGTTATGGTGTGCTATGTTCTTACAATGAAGTGAGCTAGAGAAAATAAAGAGTTAGTGAGGGAATTGTAAAGAAGAGAAAATACGTTTACAGTACTATAGGTATTTATGGTTACTATACTAGTAAATTGACACCATGTCTTCACAAGATGAAAAAAAAAAGCCATGTGTAAGTGCTCATCTCAAACCCAAAATAGTGGAGATCACTTAATGTACCTATTTTACAGAAAAAAAACCCAGGCCCTAAACAGTGGTGTGACCAGGTTCACACAGTGGTTAGAACCCCCAGGTGGGTCTGGCAGCTCCACAAGCCTGCTTCCATTTTCTCTCCCGAGCTGCCCAGGGTTGGCCCATGGTGCAAGCAAGCTTCAGATGGTGGCTGTCCAGCCAAAACCCGAGGTGCAGGCAAGCCTCGGATGGTGGCTTCCCAGGCACCCAGGGCTGGCCTAAGGTAACCAGGGCCAGCTGAGGCTTGTGCTGCCGGCAGTGGCAGCAGCAGAAGTGTGATGGGGACATCACCTTCCCCTGATCGCCAGATCACCTTGCCTCTGAGGGCTCCCGGGCTATGAGAGAGGGCAGGCTGGGCTGAGGGAACCCCCCTCCAGTGCATGACTGGGCCTCTAGTTCAGAGATAAAAGACACGGTGCCTGGAAAGAAATGAATATCACAGTGGTCACTATGGGACCTCGGGCTGTGGAAGGATGGGACCTCCTGGAGAAGCAGGCAGGAGAACCTAATTGCAACCCTTGTGAAGTCAGGAGCTGCCGTTGTAACATCTGCTCTGCCTGCCATTTGGAAGAAAAACTGCCTCATTTCTATTCTTTGTTTCTTCTGGGTGTCTCCAGCAATAGTTTGCTTTATCATCTTCTCAGCAATAATTCTTAGTTTTCTTAAATATAATGGTGTTGTCTGGGAGCCTAAGTGGTAAGAGAACTGAGCTTATCACTTTAAGTGTCCTGCTATGTATATGCCCTGTCAACTGGCTGTCAATCACCCAATGTCAGAATTGTCCCAGTTGGAAGGAACAACTGTGAGGGACAGAAGTGGTAAGGTTTGGGCAATTAACAGGTCCTCTGAGAGAGTGTGCCATATTCCCAAAACATAGACACAGCCAACCTTGGCCATGGCATGGAGGCCTCTGAAGATAGTGACTTAGAACCAGCCAGGCAAACTTTCTGGGCCCCGATATTCTCACCTAACTACCTCTTGCCTGATCTCAAAAAACAAAACAAACAAACAAAAAAAAAACCCACCCAGATTTCTACTAACACCTACCAGGTTAGCTCTCAACACATCAGCCAGAGGGATATTCTAAAAACATAATTCAAATCATGCCCTGTGACTTCCTAGCGCATTCATATTAAAATACCAACTCTTATCACGGCCTGTGTGAGCGGAATCCCCACCAAGGAGCAGCCATTAGAGCTTCTTCGTGGCTAAACATGTGACCTTGGTATAACTGTATCCCCATAATACATATCAGTCTGAGAAGTTGGCCACTATGCACTGATTTGAATGAAATATGCAAATGTGTGTATACCAGTTGGTCAGTTAGCCGCTGCTCTGAATGCCCCCTGCTGTTCTCGGACCCTGGCCTCTTGACCTCACCAGGACTCCACAATCAGCTATTAACTCTGGCAGAGCAGGTGGGCGGGCTAGTTTTCTGCTCAAAAACTATGGTCAGAGCTCATTCCAGTTGGTAGGTACATATACAAACTATTCAATTCTTGGGTTGGGTTATGACCCCTGGTGGCAAAGTGCTATTGAAAAACGAACAAACAAAAAGCATACAAGGGGGCATCTAGGCACTGATCAAAGGCAGAAAGGATGAGGGAGGAATAAAAGGAAAGGGATGAAAGAGCTTCCTGAAGCCAAGAGCAGCTATCTGTCAATGCGGTGCAGTAAGACTTGCCTGTCATGTGGCTTGGGGAACGAGAAATGGGAGACCTGGAAAACAAATACACAGCACACACTTGCTCTTTGCACTACCAAGACCACATGAAGAGCAGCGTAATTACGTATTCGAATATCACTGCTGGGAAACACGCGGTGTGACCCAAAGTTCAATACTCAAGCACATTGGTTCCAGGAGAGATTGCCTTTCATGGTGGTATACCCTTTCTCCTCCACCGCCTTGCTTCCAAGGGAAACTAGATACTGCGCCTACTTACGGGAATGGGAGCTAATAAGGGCGTCTTCTTGATTAGAGAGCTCCTGGGATCAGCATTTTCTCTCTTGCTCCCAAGAAACCACATCAAAGGAAACAAACAGAAACCTGGAAGTAGGTCCCCAGCTAATCGCTCTGGCCCCGCAACATCCACACGGCTGGAAGCAAATTTCTGAAGGAAGGACAGCGACCAGAGGAACATGGGATGATGTCAGCGTCACCTTCATGTGCATTCCTGTTGCATTCCCAGGTCTGGAGAGGAGGCTGGGCTCACAGGTCAGTCCAGCCCCTGTAATCACTTCACCAATTCGACCAGAAACACCACTCTTCTCCAGGGAGGTGGGTGAGGGCATTCCAAACAAATCAGCGTTCTCAGACCAGCATCTGGCGGCTCAGCAACACTCCCATGTTTTGTTCCAGCTCCTCAGTGTCCACCCTGAGTCATCTTTATCAACCAAATGTGTGACCCAGTGCCAAAGGGATGAACTGGGTCTCTCTGGAACTTCTTCCCTCTTGCCAACTCACAGAATTCCTACTCCTTTCCTATGTCAGGTCATGGGTCTGTATTAAGCAAATCAGCACTTCCATAAGCCCTTTGGAACTAAAGGTCCCATTCCAACCCCTGAATTCTATAGCTGGGACCTTAGTATAAGACATGGGTTTGTCAATCCCCTTACAAGGTCATATTCCCCACAGTACCACCTGCCACATGCCTAGACAGACCATGACTTGTGCTGTCATCTAGCTTAGAGGTGTGAGACTTGCTGGATCATATTCAGTACTCTGTCTTATGAAGCCTGGACCTTGGGTTTTAGAGATGCCATTGCCAAGTTCAATCTATCCAACAACCCTTCAGCCCTGGCTCACCTGCCCTCTCTTAGTCAACAGATCCTTACCTAGCCCTCGCTTCTTGCCCTCCCCACCATTTGCCTCTGAAATCCCAATGTATATTGTCAGCCAACCTCTTTTTCCTGGTCCCTCAGGTACTCAGTCTCCTGGCGCTGACAAAATACGCCCTGAAGATTTTTACCAATTGGGGGAGCCCAAAAGTACTCTTAATACTCACAACCTCACACCTGCAAACCCAGAGGAGAGAGATGCTCTCCTTCCTGAGGGGCACTGTGTGGGCCAAGCACAATGCTCACCTCCCAGTGGCTCCCAGTTAAGCTTTACTTGTTTCATCTTGTTACAATGGAACGTGACTTTTGAACATTTTTCTTTCAAATATTAAGAGGATTTTGCTCCATTATGTGAAATAAGACAAAGGATATCGATTAAGGGGTAGGGGAGGGGGTATATAATGTAAGGAAGCTTTTCCAATTAGATCTACTTGATTCTGACTTTCTACCTAGACACGAATGGAAAGTTACCTTTTCCATTTATAAGGCAAATAAATATATTTTGTTGAAAATAGTGCAGACCAAAAAGTGTGCTCTTTCTTTCTATCCAGTCATAGTTGCTGTCGTTATCTCGTTGTGACCTTTCCCCAACATGTTTTTCTGTTTGTTTTTAGTGCCCAGTTTCTAAAAATAAAGTGGCTGGTGGGTTTTTGGATATAAAGATAATATTTTTATTTCGCTGGTACATACAATCAGGAAACATTTCTGTTTATACTCTAGAAATCAGTTGAGAGTTGTAGATGAAGCCACTTTCTGTCAGCACTTTTTTTTCTTCTTTTCAAAACCTGGAAAATGTAACAAAATCCAAAGCAGCTGTAGGAAGCGAAATATCCAAGTCCACTTGCGCTCAGCGGGAGGAGAGCGGACAGGAGGTAACGGGATAGTTTCCACATGAAAAAGCTACAAAGAATTTAACCTGTAATGAAAACGCTGATAATCTCCAGGAATGAAAGATGCTTGGATGATGGGTTTGGGGTTTTTCGTGAGTTCAAAGGATCTGGTTTTCCCTGTAAATGCTGCACAGGAATAGGAGACGTTCATGTGGTCATTGTTATGTCTGAGAGCCAACAAAAGTTCAGACTTCATCTTTAAGCCGTTAAACGGTGACTGTGTGTGCCCTTCAAGACCATGGCTTAGCCGGCCGTGCCTTTCTCTGAAGAACATAGAGAGCAGAATCTCATTATCAGCTTCTTCTCCAAAATAGGGACGCTGATACGTGGTTACCAATTTAAAGTCAGTTTCCTTTAAGAGTGGTCATGTGAAGGTCCGGTAGATAAGAGCTCCTCTGACTCGGATGTGCACGTGAAGGGCCGCTGGGCCTTGCTGATGCAGAATCTGACCGAGTGGGGCTGGCTGGGAGGGGACCAGAGAGTCTCCATTTCCATCAAGTGCTCAAGTGATGGGTCTTCACCAGTCCATGAGCCACCATGGAGGTAAAAGAGTGCAGAGGATTTCTGCCTTGGCAACTTTGTCCGGTCCATGCCTGGCAGTTTCTAAGAGGGCACCCAGTGGTGCCTGCTCCTGGTACTCAGGCCCTCAGTAATCCCCTCCCCTTGAAGGTGGGCTGACCTACTAACTCACTTCTAACAATGTGAATAAGGCAAAAGGGATGGCGTATCTCCTCCGAGGTGAGGTAACAAAACAAATGAAGCTTTGGTCTAGCTGTCTCTCTCTCTTGCATTCTCTTCCAGTTGGAATCACTGGTCCGGGGAAAGCTAGAAGCCACAGATGCCCTTGCAGAGGTCTGTGTGGAAAGGAACCGATCTCTGGCTAATTGCTAGTGAGGACGTGGGTGTGTCAACCACCACAGGAGTGAGTTTGGGGGTAGATCACCTCCCATGAGTCTTTGCCACAAAGTTTCCTTTGTGAAAAGGGGGATTTCAATCACTTCTGTCTTGAATGCTAAATCCTGTTGCATTAGATGACAATATTAGTGTCTTAAGAACAGTCAAGTATGTCATGAATATTCACATCGGAAAGCTTCCCCATAAATATCCATCTGAATGTTCCCATCTGAGCTCCTCCTCTGAGGTAGGTATCATCACACTAATCGTATAAGGGTGGCAGCCAGTCTACAAGGAGATTCATCCGCAAAACACAACTATTTTAGTTGAAACACATGATATTTAAGGCTCCAGCTGGGTAGCTCAGTTGATTGAAGCGTTGTCCCGATACTTGAAGGTTGTCTGTTTGATCGTCAGTGAGGGCACACAAAGAATCAACCAATGAATGCAAACAGGCGGAACAACAAACTGGTGTGTGTGTGTGTGTGTGTGTGTGTGTGTGTGTGTGTACAACATTGTTAGGAGTACAGAACACGTTAAAGTGCATAAAATGGTCAGCAGAGAGCCAGGCAGAGTAACTCCACAGTAAATGGCTGTTGTTACTATTATCCTTATTATCACTCATGTGGGACTCACACTCGGACATTTGATTTCTCATTTGCAATGTGATATCCATTATCTCAATTAACACTACAACCTGCAAATGGAGTTGTTTTCAGAATAAGGAAACCTGGGTACCAGCCAGACATTCAAAAAGCATGCACTGAGTTTCATCGAGTCATGCTGAATGCTGGGGATGGAAAAGTGAGCAAGGGAGGCGTGGATCCCGCCCTCAGTGACCCATCCCTCCTAGAGTCTACAGGAAGTTTATAGCTGATCCTATTCAAGACCTTTAAGGTAGCAAATATTTCTGGAATTATCAATCTTCCAAAACTTTTTTCGCCACCTTCAAAGGGACTCATCCAGCCAACCAACACTTTCCAGTGGGAAAAGGTGACTCTCTGAAGGGACATAAGATTTTTTTTAAGAGGCTTGCTGCTGATAGCTCTAATGAAAGAAAGAGGGGAGGAAAATAACCCAAACTCCCTTGGATCAGGGTGAAATGATCTAACAATGGGAGCCAGAGGGAAGCGTCGGAGGGGAGTGGTCATAAGCCACTCTCCACTGTTTTGAAACAAGCGCACCTTCCTTGCTGGCTAACGACCCATCGCCAGGGCCACGGTGCTGTTTCAGATCAAGATTTCAAAACCGTTACGAGCTGCACAGGTAGTGGAGGCGCAGCCAGATGTATATGTGATGGAGTTTCCATTGTTTGACTTAGCGCATGGAAAATATTACTAATGGTTGGTATCAGGGGACGCTTAACTGACCCCAACTGGCCAAACTCATCTGGGCACATTTCTTGAAGTCAGCTCCTTTAAATACTCGCTCTTGTTATTTCACAACGCCCCCTCCCCCACTTTATGAGATATTTGGTTAAATATAGCTCGTTTTAGGCGAAGGAGAAATTCCATGACTGCATGAACAGGTGGGCCGGGGGCCTGAGGGAGGGGGAGCTATCTCTCCCTGAGACTGGATTTAGCAGGCAGCCAATTCTTGATTATCTTTGGCATGCAAGACAAAACTGAACACAAGGAAAATCCTAAAGTCCCCAAAATTCTATTCAGTCTGCCTCCCTGTCATTAGCCTCATAAGAACATCTCTAAGGCTACAACATCTACATGGGTTAGAGTGAAATTTCTTCTCCTTTCATTTCTTCTCCTTCCTATTCCTCTCTCCAACCCACAAGGTGAGATACATCAGAATAGTCCAAGAAGAAAAAGTGTTTTAGAAACATTCCTATTCATATTAATCTGGATTTGATATCTGAGTTTTGTTTCCAATATATATATGGCTTTAAATTTTCTGGGAAAAACTGGCAATCATTAATATTAGCGAAATATCTGACTTCTACTTCTATAACATCACGCCACAGTTACCACAACAAGGCGGTTCTTGCTAGAGTGGCACACCTGCTCTTCTCTCTCAGTGCAGAAAGCTCGGAACGGACCGTGGTTTTCTTCACACTCAGCCTGTAAAAGTCCTCCGCCCCCTTTAATAAATGAGCTCAGCAAGCTCCAGAGTTCAGTCCTAATTCAGGGGGATGTGGAAAAATCTCAATGCTTTCCACACCTCGTGTGACAGTATCCGAACCCCTTTTGTCAGCAACACTGGGGCGAAGATGCCCGAGAACAGCCTTCCTTGCAAGGTTTCTGGCACTTACCATGTCGCCCTGACACTGTGAGTTAACAAAAACTGAGACAATAAATGTGACTATGATTTAGAAGTGAACCGTGTTTTATTTAGCTCCATACATTTCACTTTTAATTAAATGCGCTGCTCTTGTCAAGATTTTGATGAAGTGACACTGAATTCTGAAAGTGTCTTACTGGTATTTATAGAACTGTAGAATGGTCATTTCGTTTTTAAAGCCTCAAATCTCAGACGTACCTGGTTTCTGGTTTAAAAATCTAAGGTGAGGGCATCATGAATGAGAAACTATGTCTGCTTAGGTTTTACAACCCTGTGTCCAATTAGAGCTCAAGAGAGCCTTTTGCTGGGTAAGAACGTGCCCGTATTTGCCGTGCAGCTGATATATGTTCATTGGTGTCACAGCTGTTTCAGTTAATAGTGTGGGTCCCACCCTAGCCCATTTAGCTCAGTGGATAAAGCGTCATCCTGTGGACCAAAGGGTCCGAGATTTGATTTCAGTCAAAGGCAGGTACCTTGGTTGCAGGCTCCTGGTCAGGGCGCATGCAGAAGGCAACCAATTCACATGTTTCTCTCACATGGATGTTTCTCTCTGTCTTTCCTTCTCTCTTCCACTCTCTCTAAAAAATCAATGGAAAAAAATATCCTTGGATGAGGATTAACAACAACAATAGTGTGGGTCCCAATAAATGATCTTTTGGTGCCAAAGGAGGTAGCTGATTAGAGATTTGCCTCAGTGTTATGAAAACTGTTAGAAGGGAAGGGGGTGTGAGTTGGGGGGAGGGGAGAATAGACTGTGGGCCCCCAGAGAACCAGCCTCCAGGCTGGCAACACCCAATGCCATCACAAGGGGTTGGTGTGAATTCCGCCCTGTCCTCCGGTCTCATTTCCAAAGGCCCCCGAGAAGCCCAGGTCTCAGAGCTGGCATGGGCAGGTGGCGCCTGGAGTGAATTTGAACGAAGGAAAATGAATGGTGAATGAAGGCAAGCCTCACTCCAGAAGCAGCATGAGCAATTCCCACGGCACATCGCTGCCGGGGCGCACTGCAGAAATATGATGAGAGTTCTAATTTGCTTTAATTATAAGAAAGTAAACACCGCCCTCGACATGTCATCATGTTTATATAGGAGCCCAACCAGCTGCTTTTCTGCTGGCATGGCCCTGGAACCGCTCAATTAAATCCCGGGGCACAACTCCTTTTTATGAATGAAATGCCATTAGGATGAAGCCAGCAAGTTGGGTTTTTTGGTTGTTGTTTTTTTATTGTTTGCTCTGCAGGCTGTGACTGTTCAAGGACAAGTGACCAACCACAGCACCTTCCGATTTTAAACCAACCAGTGGTAAGTTCCAAGACTAGAGCACTTAGAGTCCTTCTTTGTGAGGCAGCACCGTCGTTAATTTAAAACTTTCCACTTTGTAAGATTTATGCAACAAAAATGTTTTATTCCTAACATTATATACTAGCAATAAAATAATTTTTAAAGAAGAGAAAGGAAAGTTTACTTCTTCAGAGGCTACAGGTAATCTTAACAGATGAAACCCTAGATAACAGCATTAAAGCCATGTCTCAGAGGTCAGATCTGGGACGGCAGCCCCTTCTGAGTGTCCTTTGCCCAGTTAATTTTGGAACCTCAATGTGCAGTCTTCCACACCTCACTCACCCATTTCTTTAAACATGAAGACTGAACACATTTTCTCTACATGTAAAGTGAGCCTTTAATCACTTCTTTTGTAAAAAAAAAAACAAAACAAAACAAAAAAAACACAAAAATCTTTACTAGTTTTACTGCAGACTTGAGTCTAATCAAGGCAAAATGTCCCTTCAGTGGACACTAGACCCATCACTTGGATCACCAAGCACCCTGCTCCTTAGTCTATGGAGACTGTCAGATCCCAGAAGCACAGCCTATAAGGGTTTATTTTGAACTATCATCACATCAGACATCTTCAAACGTGCTCCGAAGGCCCTTCTCCACATGAATCCTGTGGAATACGGAATCAGAGTCTACTTTTCACCTTTAAGCCAAACAGCCAGGATAAGTTGTTAGCAAAGTCGGAACAGGGTGAGTATTTGCTATTTCTAGAACCATCCGTGTGCTAGAGAGACTTGGGCCAAGGCCAGTGCTCAGGAGTCCACAATGTCGCCCCAGGCCAGCTAACCATCTCAGATGACAGCCCAGCATGCAAAATGCTGGCTCACATAAATCTTTTTAAATTTGTTTAAAGACATTGATTTTATAGAGAGAGAGGAAGGGGGGGGAGAGAAAGAGAGAGAGGCATCCATGTGTTGCCCTGTTTATATGTGCATCCATTGGTTGATTCTTGTATGTGCCCTTGTCCAGGGAGCAAACCCACAACCTTGGTGTATGGGGATGATGCTCTAACCACCTGAGACACCTGGCCAGGGCTGGCCCTCATAAATCTTGACACCAGCTCCTTCTGGGTGCCTAAAGCTACCTTTGACTCAGCTTGTATAAATCTAAAACTATCACCTTCCCTCTGAAACCTCCCCAGCGTTCCTCATCTCAGTACATGGGTCCAACGTCCATTCGAGCCAACTGCCTGGTAGACTCACCTTCTCTCTCTCTCCCTTTTCACATTGGGTCACCGACTTTTCATGTTCCTTTTCCAAAATAACTCTGATACTTATCAAACTTGTTCTATTGGCTGTCTCACTGTAGTTTGAACTACCACTTTCTCTCCTACCTTACCTTCCCATACCCATCTTCTCTACTGCAGTCCCCTATAAACAGATTAACCATACGACCCAGGTTGTCCAAGATGGTCAGAATTTATATCCGTAGTGCCAGCACAATTGGTCGTTGTACCTCTTTTTATTCTATAAAGTTTCCTGGTTTGGATAATAAATTATAGGGTTACTACACATATAAGCAAATTTCCTTTCCAAACTGCAAATCTAATTATGCCATTTCCTGACTAAAACCCTTTAATCGTTTCCGCCAGTCCTTGGAATAAAGTCTCAACAATTTGACCTGGTTTTAAAAACCCTGCATAATCTGGGACTGCCTTCTTGCCAGCTCTATCCAGGGTACGTCTTCCAGATGCCTTTCTTTCTAGGATCGGTGTTCCCCTTGTGATCCATCTCACATCACTGCACTGTGCTGTGTGGGTTGTTTACCCCATAGAGTTTAAATGCAGGAGGTTGTCCAACTGTTCATCAACATGTGGTACACTGTACATCCCAATACACACCAGGTAGCAGTCACGCAAACACTGTAGTCAGGGGAAAATCACACTTACTTGCAAATATGAGCTGGCAGTGAAGAGAGGAACAGCAGCACCCACAATCAGCCTCCTCTGTGTCAAAGTGGGGATGCAGGTGGTGGAGAGCAGATGCGAACCACAGGAAAAACATGCAATCAAGCCCCGTCCTTAAGTGAAAACGAAAGTTGTCATTATTTAAGTTCTCCTTTGACTGCTATACGTCATCATGATTATGATGTCACCAGTAGACAGAAATTAAATGCCGTCACCTTTTAGTTATCTCAGTGTGACCTAACATCCACCCCAGATTTCCCACCATGCAGTCTGCCCGCATCGGAAGGCATGGCCTCACTCCATATACCCGTGAGAAAACACAATTAATAAAATCTGCTGCTTAAATTGGTAGGCAGACCAATGCATTTTAAGGCCAAATAAGAAATTTTTTTCATTAAAAGTTAAACAGCATTTTAAAATAGCATAACACTATTAAAATTGCTATTCCAGATTACACTGTGTGCGCCATGGGCACTGTCCCTCCCACCAATGTTCTATCGTTATGCACAATTTTCGCATAGGCATCATTTGAAAACAGATTTTTTTAAAAAATAGGCATTCGTCTCTGTTCTGGATTGAATTAGATCATACTTAGCCTATTATTTAAAAAAAAAACACTTTTACTGGCTGAGACCTCCCTACTCTGCCAATGAGCTAATAGCAAACCTTTGTATTCCCAGTAGCTAATCATTCGTCATGATCCTGAACTAAGAGAGTGTACATGCCAACCTATAGACTTCTGATTCCGAAATTAAATCTGCTGGGAAGGTTATAAAAACAAATAAGTTATCTATGCATTTTCTTCCTAAGACATCTGCCAGCCCTTCTGTGGTTCTTCCAGGGTAGGACTGGGAAGAATGCAACATGCAGCTCTTTGTAGCGCATTTCTCTACTATCGCTCCATCTTTCATGTTCAATGGATAAATCCCAGAAAGAAGACAATGAACAATGAGCAGGATTCGTTCTCAAATCAAACACATCATTTTTCCTTTTCCCTTTAGATTTCTCCCATGGGAACTGACACAGTAGCAAAAGGATTGAGTAATTGTATATTTTTAGACATAATTCCCAAACCATAAAAATCACCTTTTAGAGTAAACACTTCATATTTGAAAATTTCTTCAACCATCACCAGAACATTGTCACCCTTCCCCAAAGCGGTGCGTCCTCATTCCCCTCAGCCCCGGCACTTTCCGAGTGCTAATCTACTTTCTGTCTCATTGGATCTGCCTATTCTGGACCTTTCATACTCGTAGGGTCATACACTATGAAACCTTTTATATCCGGCCTCTTTCACTTACAGTATTATTTCCAAGATCTATTCATGTAATAGTATTTATCAATACTTCATTCTTTTTCATGCCTGAATAATATTCCATTGTATGGGCACACCTCGTTTTGCTTTTCCATTTATCCACTGATGTATATTTGATCACTATGAATCATATTGCTGTAAACATTCATATACAAGTTTTTGCATAGACATGTTCTCTACTTTTATGGATACCTACCTAGGAGTGACATCTCTGGGTCATATGGTAACTCCATGTTTAACTTCTGAGGAAACACTAAAGTGCTTCCGCATCAGCTGTATCATTTTACATTCCAAACAGCAATTTATATGTGTGTTCCGATTTTTCCACATCCTTACCAATAATGGTTATTCTTCTGTGTGTTTTTTTTTTAACGATTTTACTGTACTCATCCTAGCGCATTTGAAGTTGCATCTCATTGTGATTTTCATTTGCACTTCCCTAACAATTAATAGTGTTGAGCATTTTTCATGTACTTATTAGGGATTCATATGTCTTCTTGCAGACATTTCTATTTAAATCCTTCCTTCATTTTTAAATTCAGTTTTATTACCTTTGTATTATTGAGTTGTAAGAATTCTTTGTGTATTCTGGAGACTTATCCCTCATCAGATATATGATTTGCAAATATTTTCTCTAGCTCTGAGAGTTGCTCTTTTATTTTTTAAAATGGTATTATTTGAAATATAACAACCTTCATTTAATTAAATTTAATTTATCTATTTTCCTTTAGTTGCCTACACTTTTGGTGCTAAGGTCCAATTGCCTAATCCAAGTAAAAATGATTTATGTCTTTTTTTATATATAGTTTTGTTCTTACAGTTAGGCCTTTGATTCATTCTGAGTTAACTTTTGTACATGGCATGGGGGAGGAGTCCAACTTATTTCTTTCTCATGCACATAGCCAGCTATTCCAGCACCATTTTTATAACACTCCCTAACCCCCATTGAGTTGTCTTGGTACTCTTGTCAAAAATCAATTGACCATAAATGTAAGATTATTTCTGAGTTCTATTCTATTGATCTATATGCCCATGGTAGTATTATACAGGCTTGATTATAGATTGTAATGTTGAAAAATTGGGAAGTTCGGGTCCTAAAATTTTTGTCCTTATTTTTTTAAGATTCTTTGGCTATACTGGGTCCCTTCCATTTCATGGAGAAATTACAACACACTGTTGAAAGAAATTAAACAAAACCTAAATAAATGAAAAGCTATCCTGAGCTCACAGACTGGAAGACTTACTATTTTTAAGAAGGAAATAATCATAAAATTCATCTGCAGATTAAACACAATCCCTATGAAAACTTCAGAAGCCATTTTTGCAGAAATTTACAAGGAAATCCTAAAATTCTTCTGAGACGTGTATGGTAAGATTATTTGCTTGAGACCACATTCCTCAAAGCCACGAGACATAAATTGGTCTCTTCTGGGATAAAATACATGTCAATAGGTGTTGTTTGTCGCTAGATGCTGAAGGAACAAATGACTGCAATTAAAACCAGTGCACAATGATTGATTTAGATTGGCTACTGGCCAGCCCACATTCTAGATTTAGATTCCCAGTGCTGAGAGGAAACATTAAGTGTAACATTGACATAAGTAATTTGAGGATAGTGCTAATTCTTGTGGAAAACATAAAACAGAGGAATGGATGAGGGAGCCACGGAAGGGGGAGTCAGAGCCAGCCCTGCAAGGAGAGGACAGAGGAGCCAGGCTCATAATTATTTTGGGCAAGACGGCTCTAGGCAGGAGAAACAAAGGCAAAGGCTCAGAAGCAAACCTGAGTTAGTCCTTTACACTCAAGCGGAGTTTTCTTCTGGGTAACAGCGGAGAGGAGATGACACTTAGATTAAACATTTAATTATTATAATTTTGATTTTCTGCTGCTGAAAAAGAAGCTCAGAAGAACATGGTGTCTCTCCAAAATATGAAATTAACTTTGCTTCTGGAGAAATCTCTGCATTGTCCTGGTGGGTGGTACTGGGAGGAAATGTATTTATTTGAGGTTCACTTTGGGGCCGGAAAATAAAAACAGCAATTTATCAATAGGATCGAACTTAATGTTTGTCAGAGACTCATTTGGTTGAGTTTTATTTTACTTCATTTTAAGGTTAATTTAGCTGGGTAGTTCTTATTTTATCAGAAATATTTACCCATTTTCATTAATAATATATGTTCTTGCTATGAAATAATTGTTCCTTTCTTTCTTCCAAGTATGTTCTAATTAAGGTTTAGCTAATTTTATGCAATAGTATGAAAAATGTGGAGCTATTCCCTGAGCCTGAATTCCTTTGAAAGAGTGGAATAGAGCAGAACATGTTATTAACTAATTCCAATCATTTAGATTTCTGACCCAAATCAGACCTCTGAGGGTTCGAGCTCATTTACATTACATAAAATGCAACTTCCCATTTCTGGAGCATAAAAGGCTTTGAAAGTCACAAGGAAATGGCTCAAAAAAGCATCCAAAACATCAAATGGCTTTAACAAATCCCGCTTGATGAGTTAAGTGTAAAGGAATCGGAAACATATGGATTACATTTCCCTTAAAATACACATAGGTTTAACAGGGAAGAAGGAAAAAGTGGCTGGCCCAGTGTGGTTTGGGTTTTTTCGAACCTAAAACATTTGGAAAACAGTTCAAGATGGTTAATAAACCCCAAAGTGAGCCTGGTAATTGTGCTGGATTTCACAAACAGTGCCTCCTAGGAAGAAGGAAGAAAAGGGAAGGGGAGAGGAGGGGAAGGGAGGAGAGGGCAGAGGTAGAGAGGAGTAAGGAGAGAAAGGAAGGGAGGGTGTGGGAAGGGAAGGGAAGGGAAGGGAAGGGAAGGGAAGGGAAGGGAAGGGAAGGGAAGGGAAGGGAAGGGAAGGGAAACAGAGGGGAGAGGAGAGAAAGGGGCAGGGAAATAGAGGAGAGGGGAGGAGAGGGAAACAGAGAGAGGAGAGTAGGGAAGGGAAATAGAGGGAGGGGAGAGGAGAAGAGGGGAGGGCCCAAAGATTCAATAGGCCTGGACTTGTCTGAGAAGCATAGAACCCATTGCTAAGGTCAGAACTTGATGTTTCTTGGACCTAATTCCTCATTTAGTCATTTTAAGTCCTAGCTATGGAGAGACTCTCCTCCCCTTCCTGCCCATGGCCACCACTAGCATGCCCCCATGTCCCACCTTCCTGTTCCCTAAACTGAAAGAAAGAACCCACATTTCCATGGCGCTGTCCTTTAAAGAATTGTTATAATTTGAATTCACTTAGGAAATGAGGAGGCTGAATAAATGGAATTCCAGGCTTAAATCACTGTGTCATTCTTGTTGATACAATGAACCCTTTCACCTAGTAATTGTCCTAGGAAATTATAATTCCTGCCCTGCATGGCCTGCTAGAGCGCAAGCTGGAGCCCAGGCTCTGAGAGAGGCCAGTAGCCCAACATTAGTCAGAGGAGATGGGGAATCCATGAGTCAGGCCTTCTCGCTGCTGCAGGAAGCCATCTTGCCCACTTACCCCTCCCTCGGTCTCCTCAGGCCCACTTGTGTGGGAAGCTACTACATATTGCAACACAGTGTCACACTTTTACTGCAGTATTGGGACCCAAATGCCCTATGGGTCATGCTGCTCCTTAAGTGCCAGGTCATTTCTTCTTGGACTTAAACTCCCAGGCAGAAGCAAGGCTTAGAGGGCAGAGCCAAGCCCCACGAGTGGAGTCTTGCCCTGAAGAACGGAGTCTAGCCCCAAGAGCAGAGCCTCCGCACCGGCCTCCACACATGGGGACGAGCAACACATGTTTAGAATCAGGAAGCCATAAGAAGCGATGACAGTGGGAATAGCACGGGCAGAGGAGCAAAATGCAACCTTAGAATTCTAGAATATTCCAGCAGGAGGCAATGCACAGGTGGTGTGTTTCCAGCCCTGGGAGCCTGAGATACAGGCAGCCATGGACCTGAGTCACAGCCAGAGATGGGGTTGAAATGCTGGGCCTCCACCTTCCAGGTCACGTGCTATCTGGGATCACAACTCCCAAGGCCCACTGTCCAGAGGCAAACACAGAGGTCATTGGGTGCCACATAGTGTCCTCTGCAGGTGTCCCTCTCTCCCCCACCGTCTTCTTGTGATGGTCCCAGCACACTGTTTTACTAAGGAACCATCTCCTTGCTTCCTGGCCACAATCTCAGCCACCTTGATAGTTCAAAATGCCCCCTGTCACTGTATACACAGCTCATTACAACAAGCATTTTCTAAGTAGCAGGCACTGTGTGAAGCAATCAGGACACAAAGATGAAAACAAGGTCACTGTCCTCAAAAAAATTCAGTCTAGTGGAAGAGACAAAACATGCACCTTCAGCTGCAGTACATCTAGGATGGTAACAGGATATAGCTT
This sequence comes from Vespertilio murinus, assembly GCA_963924515.1. Classification (NCBI taxonomy): domain Eukaryota; kingdom Metazoa; phylum Chordata; class Mammalia; order Chiroptera; family Vespertilionidae; genus Vespertilio; species Vespertilio murinus. The sequence continues at coordinate 6,178,509 of OZ004718.1, forward strand.
TTTATCCACCAAAATTAAGGTGCAGTTATGCAGGTGAACCAATCTAGGTGGCACATTTCAATCACTCAGCTTATAAGACAGGTTTCCATTTAGTTTCTCACACAAAAATTCCAAATGGGTAGTTATTCCTATCTCTAAAATGTATTCCTACTTATAGCCTATTGCATTCCCCAAAATAAATGTGTTTTATATATGCCTAAAAGGTCCCCATGTATATATACCCCTAAATTAAACAGCCTACTTTTCAAAACTTAGAATTTTTGTCAATATTTTGTCTTCCTACTTTGTGATCAGAACCAGATATTGAGCCAGATTTGGAAGCTAGCTGGCTGTCAAATGAATTCATTACTCTGTTTTCTAGATGTGCAAACTTATCAGAATTCTGACATGCTATGACATACTATGTGTCCAATGGTAGCAGAGTCATACAGTGTGAGCTGAGAAGAACATTGAGTTTTCTCACAATAATAATCCTGAGAAAATAACTTATAAACATTTTTTTTTTGCTGGAGAACCCAAGTGAATGAAATAGAGAAAATTTAAAAAAACGTAAGCACTAATATATCATGCTGCTGATGAAATACCTCTCCAGTGTTAGCCTAGCTCTAAGCAAGACCTCAAGACTGGATTTTTTGATTCTGCCATTTTTATTCTTGGAGATATTTTTTCCTTAAAGGAATTCCTCGTTTTACTCACTTTTAGGAGAGTGAAAATCAGGTTAACTTTCAGGGTCACACACGCTGTGTTGGGGAGGCCAGAGGCGGCCCGGAAGGGGATGGCTATAACAAGTGCTTTGCCGAGCTGTGTGCACTCAGGGTGTACTGACGCAGGCTCTTTGGCTCAATGCATCCTGCCCTGCACACACTTCCATGCATCTTATGCAAATAGTATGCAATGCCTTTTGGCTTCACACAGCTTTAATTGTATGACACCCCTATTAAATATGTTAAACAGTATTAATCTAGTTGAAAGAGAATTATCTCTTTATTTAACTTAATAAATCCAAATAACAATAATTGTAAACATTACATAACACTTATGATATGCTAAGTGCTCTTTTGATATATTGGTATATATAGACAGATCTATATAGATATTAATATATAGAGATTGAAATATAATAGTCATAATACATATCAATATATAAATGGATACACACGCACACATATGTGTGTGTGTGTGTGTGTATTACCAGTATGTATCTTTATACATACAGGTAATTACATTTTATAGATGAAGATACTAAGGCATTAATTTAAAAAAAAAAGACTAACAAATATGCCCAATCCAATGGCTAGTACCCTGCAGTGCTGGGCCTTAATCCTAGGCTTTACAGCCACTATCACCTGTACCTTTCTTCCTCTAGGACTGTCCATTTTCCTTGAATATTTAAGCAAATATAAAACCTCTTAATTTTTATGTTCCCCGGAGTTTTTGTCAAACATAGAGGCAAATCGGACCAGCAGAAACCCACTGTGGATGTCAGCTAACCTTGCTTCTGTCCCTGGCTTTGGTCTGGTTGTACGCATGTATTTATTTATTGTGGTGCTGGTAACTGTGTGTGCATATGTTACTGATAAAGATGGATTTTGTGAAGCTAAAAGAGTTTACATTTCGGGGCCCCATGCTTATTTGGGCCTATTCTATAGCCTGGGAAAATCTCTTACTGTGGTCACATGGTCATATATTTTTATAAAATCTGCAAAAGTAAGATGCTCTCACTGTAAACAGCCGAGACCACCATGTCTGCCTTTCCACTCTGACTCCTGTCAGTTGCCACTGGAGTGGTGGTAGGCGTTTTGGTAATCCAAGTGACAAGCTGAAGTCAAAATGCGTCCAGTCCACGGAGCTAGTAGGATACATGTAGATGATTCACAGGCTGTTCGTATACAGTTAAATTATTGCTGGGCGTCTCCGTGTAGGAATGGGTTCCAGAAAAATTCCTGCAGCCCACTCTGCTGACTGCACAGTGTTATCACACAAAGATTTAAGGCAGACGTTTAAGGGGAATCAAGCCAGAAGACAGTCTGTAGAAATTCCTTCCACCCCACATAGCTGATACATGAGAGAAACTTAGTTTTCCACAACAGAACAAGTCTGAAAATATATGTGCATTACCAATAATTAGAAAATGTTTCTAAATAATCAACAATTATTATTATTATTATTATTAATAAAAGTTGCCTTTAGAGAAGATGATGTATGTAGTGGCAACTGAGGAAAAAAATACAAAACTATATATTTAGAGGCATCAGAAAATTGTGGAACCAATGAAGACTACATGAAAAATACTATCAAACTGAATCCAGTAATAGAGAAAATAAACAATATACCAAGTTCAAATGAGGTTTATTCTTGATAAGCAAGTGTGGGTTAATATTCAAAACTCAATGTAATTCAACACACGAAGAGTAAAATACGATGTAACTATGTCAACAGTTGCAGAAGAAAATATTTGACAAAATTCAACAGAAATTTAACTGTCAGGAAACTAGGAATAGCAGAAAGCTTGTTTACACTGATAAAAGTAACTACCAAACCCCCCCCCCAAAAAAAAAAACCACAATCTCCAAACCTCATAGTCGATGGCATTTCCAATAGCAAAAAGAAACAATAGCTGCACTATTAATATCCAACAGGGAAATGGCACCCTCAGTCATTTCAAGAAAAACATAGAGTTTTTAAGGACCTTTTATAAAACTATAGTATTTAATACAAGGTAATATTGGCACAAAACTAGACAAAATGCCTACATAGCACAGAACTATACTGATAAAGACCCCACATATGTGCTTCCTGACACACAACATAGGCCACCCTGCAGTGCAGAGGGAGAAAGGCAACCCTCTTGCTAAGTGGGGCTCAGTCAGCTGGAGAGCCACATGGACAAAATGAGTCACCCCAGAAGCTGGAGAGCTTGGGCTGCTGTGACCTGCCTGCCCCACACCGGCCAAGTTTACTGCATCGTCTCAGCCACTCAGTGTCTCTAGCTCAGATGATTCAAGGTTGTTAAAACAGTATTTCTTTCTGTCTTTCTTTTTTATTATCGAGATGAACATATTGTGGTCTTTCCCCTACTCTTACTCTCAAATTCCAAATTTGACCACATACAAGCACACCAGACGCCGAATTCCACTCAGGATCAGCCAAGGGATTGCCTGAGTACCTGCATGATTCTGTTAGGAATCTGGCGGGAAAGAACAAAGGGGCGGGAATGGCATCAAACAGATACACACAAAGTGAGTAATATCTGTCTCGCCAACATAGACTTCACAGTGAAAGCAAAATAAAAAAAGGGGAGAAATTTGTTGAAATTCCGTGAGTTTGGATTCAATCTGAACCATATGGAGCTCCAGATTAGGTCATATTCTCATGATAAAATTACTAATTTTGTCTTCAATGTTGTCTGCTACTCAGTATTTCCATGATCTCTTATTAGCTGACCTCACGCATTATTTGTTTGGTCTATATCACTCACAGGATAATGGACTTCCATGAAAGCCCGGAGTTTCACCGGGAGGCTGGGTACTCAGTTACTAAGGTGTCAGGGGAAAGGTAAGACTGGGGAACAAGATGACCTGGATGTAAAAGCCCCTTACTTCCAAGCAGTGTTATCTTGGGCAAATTACTTCCTCTCCGTGGCTCTCAGTTTTCCTGTCTATAAAATGGGTTTAAAAATAGTATCTACTTCATTAAGTTGTTGTGAGGATTAAAGGAGTTAAAGGACAAAGTACTTAATCTATAGTGTCTGATACATGATTAGCACCATAAATATATTAGTTACTATTTTTCACCTATAAAAAGTATATAGGAAAGTCTTACCTATAAATGCCACTGATTTTTGTTAATTATATGTTAGCCTGGGCTTTCTATAAACTGCAGTAATTTGGGGGAAATCCCTTGTTTTCCCACTGATAGAAGGCAACCCTGGTTTGTGGACTTCTGGTTACACACCTGATAGGAGAAGAGACGGTAGAGCAGAATGGTGAAGAGCTGGGGGTTTGGCAATTGGTGGCTTTTACTTAAAACTCCTCCTCGGGAGTCTGCAATGGGTGACTTCATTCCTCTTCTGATCTTTAAAATGGGGACATGATGGTCTCAACTTCATCAATTCCGGAAAGTTCAATGAGATAATACACCCACATCATTTACTGAGTACTTTACGTTCTCATTAAGCATCGGGCACAGTACCGTTGTTGTACTATTTTTATATGGGTCCCAACATAGAAATGCTTGGAATCACCTGGTAAGATGCATTTTAACAATTCAAATGCATAATATTACTGTTCAGTCTTCATAGCAGAGACTTTGTTTCTCTTAGCATGCTGTTGGAATTACCCCAGACACTTGAGTCTTCTTCCAGTTAAAATACTAGCATGCATTGAGAAATCTTTAAGGTTCTTCATTGATGACACTAGAAATGTATGCACTTGAGGCACATTCACCTATTTAAATGTCAGATATGTCCCATAAAATGTGTGTGTACAAACAAAACTCTCTTTAAAATGCAGCATGTCATTCATTGTCCCTGTGTTTTATGGAGTATTCTTAGGATCAAAGCTGATGTCTTGTGTAAATCATGGAAAATTAACCTCCTTGCTTGTGGCTTTCACTATTACTTTCCTGTGACTCATTGCACTAATGGTCTAGTGACATTGCCACTTATCTATAAAAAGAAAAATAATAATTTGAAACTATAAAACAAAGACCTCGTGAAGTTTAGTTCTATGGGCTGCCTATTCTGTGGGTGACCAGGAATGGGGGGAGATAAGGGGGAAAAGGTTTCACACTTTCAACTGGAGCTCACTGGCAGTGAGGGCTGCAATGGGAGGAGTGAAAGGTCCACTGGACTTGCTAAGTGGTACCCCAGAGGGGGTTCCAGACATCATCAAACTTCTCCCCAGTTCATCTCTAGATGGTCGTGAGCCCCGCTTCCCTGGTAAGGGCAGATCAGCGGGTCATCAGTAAGACCAGAAGTTGCACAGACAGTGATAAATTAGGAAAGGGGAGAGTTACTTGAAAGAGTAAGCCAGAATGGCCTCCAGGAATTTTCAAAACATCACACGGCAGTGAGCAGTGAAACCCAGCTTTTCGTTAGCGACACACAAAAGACCTGAAGCGGAGCGATCAGGGGGGAAATTATCAGACAGTGGGTATACTGGCTCAGCCCCAGGAACATAAGACATTCATTACGCTGGGACGCAGTAATTCTCTGAACACCCCTTAAATCTCTCAGCTATTTAATATAAGATGAGAGTAAATGTTCAGGTCAATAAAATTATCGGCTATTTTCATATCCAAGAGGCAGAAAAGGTTCACCAGTGGAAAAACGTAGAGGTTAACCATGAACTTTTGTTAATAAACCATCTGGCCTCGTGTCCCCGCATGCACAAGCCTTCCACTGCCGGCAAGCCCTGACCCTCCAAGGCCGCCATCCTGCACTCAGCACAGCCTGCTGGCAGCCGGACGGGCCGCGCTGCTCACAGGTTGCGCACGGGCCACGGCTTGCGGAAAGGGCATTTGAAGGGTGAGCGTTGTATAACCACAGGCTGGGGCTCCAAACCAATTCCAGTGAAGCCCGGTAATCGCTTTTGACATTTGCAGACATTTTATCCTTCAAAACTCTTGGACAGCTTAGCTGCTTGCCTGAATGTGCTGTTTCTATGGAGATCGGGGGACATTTTAAAGCTGTTCATCTTAACCGACCTCGTCCGTTCTTTTCTTTTTGCTTAATTTTGACTCTTCCCTAAAAGTTAAGTCCGGAGTTAAATGCTTATGTGTTCTCCAATCTCAATTAAATTTTCATCCTGCAAGAGTGCAGCGGTCTCTCAAGCGGGCTACTTCTCCTCCAGAAGGTGCCCAGGACAATTTACTGCAGGTATGGACAGAAACTATTAGAACTGCTATTATACTGACCTTTAAGCTGAAAACCGGAAGGAGACTAAGGTTAGCAGTACTCTGAGTACAGAGTGGACATGGGTTCTCTCTGTGCTGCCTTGTACCAAAAAGCGTGGTGTTTCCTGAACGGCGTGGCTCCGTGGTTGCGCGTGGAAGTATGAACCAGGGGTCACGGTTTGATTCCAGTCAGTGCACACAGCCCAGGAAGTGGGCTCCATCCCCAATGAGGGGCGTGCAGGAGGCTGCTGATCAGTAATTCTCTCTGATCACACATTTCTTTCTCTCTCTCTCTCTCTCTCTCTCTCTCTCTCTCTCTCTCTCTCTCTCTCTCCTCCCCTCTCCCTCTCCCTGAAATCAATAAAAAGATTTTTTTAATGTGGGGTACTTAGCTAGGACTCACGGGGTCTCCCAGAGAAAAAGGAGGCGTCCTACATCACAGGAGGGGGTGTCGCCTTACAGCACAGGAGGGCATGGCATCAGTACCCTCATGTTGTTCTCTCTCACCCCCTTGCATCTCATCACGGTTTACTCGAATCCAGTTCACTGGAATTATGGATCCTATTACCTAATTCAAACTAAACCAACTTTCACAGAATGGACAAGTGGCTTCCAGGAGCCACACAAAGAAGCCAGAGTGTGAAAACCTGTTGCCACTGCAAACACACGACAAGAACAAGGACCGAGTGGCGGGCTGAACAGCAGAGCATGGGCTGAGGGGGTCTTTCCGAAGCCAGACTCCCTGGGCTCAGAGTCCTGACAAGGCCACATCCTAAATCAGTGACTCGGGGAAGTTACTTAATGGCATGGTGTATCAGTCTCTCCCTGTCACATAGGATGCAACATGAAACTCTCATCCCTACAGCAGTGGCTCGTCAGGCAAATTAAATGAGAAAAGCCTGGAATCCATACTTAGAGCTTTAAACAAATAGCTTTTTACATTACCCTTCTCACAAGGGCAAAAAGCACTGATGATATAATGAGATTTGAGAAGCCAAAATGGTCAAGACTAGTTGGTAATAATACGGATTAGATAGACTATATAGATACTAGAGGCCCGATGCATGAGATTCGTGCATTGCGTGGTCTCTCAGCCCGGCCCTACACCCTCTCACAGTCCGGGACCCCTTGTGGGATGTCTACCTGCCGGCTCAGGCCAGGGATCGGGCCTAACAGGGGATTGGGCCTAAGCTGGCAGTCAGACATCCCTCTTGCAGTCCGGAGCTCTCACAGTCCAGAACCCCCACTCCATACCAGCCCCCTGCAGCAGGGGCGGGAGAGGCTCCCACCCCTGTTGGTCCATGCACTCGCCAGCCACGAGCCCAGCTTCTGGCTGAGTGGCGTTCCCCTATGGGAGTGCAATGATTACCAGGGGACACTCCTGTGTTGAGCATCTGCCCTCAGGTGGTCAGTGCATATCATAGCGACCAGTCATTCTGCTGTTCAGTCAATTTGCATATCACCCTTTTATTACCGTATTTTTCGGACCATAAGACGCACTTTTTCTTTACCAAATAGTGGGAGGAAAAGTGCCTGCGTCTTATGGTCCGAGTTGCAGAGCGGCAATATTATTCTATTATACTTTATTAAATATTTTATTACACTATTTGGTTCAGAATATTTTTTTCCTATTTTTCTCCTCTAAAAACCAGGTGCGTCTTATGGTGCGAAAAATACGGTATATAGGATGGGGGGAGGAGAAGAGAGAGAGAGATAGAAATTCAGCAATTGGGATAAGAAAGTGAACCTGCAATTTCCTCAGTGTTTCTAAAGTCTTGCTATGCAAAATCCAAATTCTATAAAATCTCTCTAAATTTGGTATGTTCACAGGCTGAATTTGGGCCTTTCTACTTGATGGCAAATGTTAACACATCATATTCTATAGGAATGCAAGCATTTTTCCTAACAGCATAAAAACAGCAAAGATGATACATGGAAAGTAGTTTTCATCAGAAAATTATTTTGATACACACAGAGAAACTTTGGAAAGATTTGAATAAATAGTTATTAGTGGTACTAGAGGCTTGGTGCACAAAATTTGTGCATGGGGGGGAGCGGTCCCCTCAGCCCAGCCTGCACCTTCTCCAATATGGATGACCCTAGGGATGAAGCCTAATCTGTCAGTCAAACATCCCTCTCACAATCCTGGGCTGCTGGCACCTAATTGCTCACCTGCCTGCCTACCAGGTCACCCCTAACTGCCCCCCTTGCTGACCTGATCACTCCCAACTACTGCCCCCACTGGCCTACTTGCCCAAAACTGCCCCACTGCCAGCCTAATCACCCCCAATTACCCCCCTGCCAACCTGGTCGCCCCCAACTGCACCCCTCCTGCCAGACTGGTTGCCCCTAACTTCCCCCCAGCTGGCCTGATCACCCATAATTGTCTCTCCCCCCAACCCCCGCAGGCCTGGTCTCCCCCAACTGTCCCCCACTGGCCTGGTCATCCCCAACTGTCCTTCTCCCCACCCCCTGACCTAGTCACCCCTCACAGCATCCCTGCTGGCCTGGTCGCCCCATGCAGCCTGCTTGTTCAGTAATTTATTTATCCCTCATTAACCCCCCTGCTGGCCTGGTCATAGGCAGCCATATTGTGAGGGTGTGACTATTTGCATATCACCTCTTTATTTTATAGGTTTACTATTAAAGAGATTTGGTTGAATAGGGGAAAAAAACTATTTCTAACAGGTTTTAGTTAAACATGTACTTGATAAACTATATTTCAAATAATTAAATATACTTTTGAACCAATAAAGGCAAGATGTAACTGACAAAGAATATTCTCAACAATGAATGACTGCTTTTTTTTTAAGTTTATGAAAATGCTACATATGGAAGCACTGAGAAAAAGGAGCTCTGAATGGAAGGAAGGATCCCAGAGTAAATTTACAAAGACAGCATAACACCTCAAATTGATTCACAGCAAAGAAATTGGAGTCAACGTGTACAAAGTGCTACCAGATGGCATCAATGTGCTTATTTTTACAGAAATAATACTCATAAAATATAATACTCTGAAATAGCGCATGGCCAGGAATCTTTCTAATAGTAGTTTGCCATATTTAAAATAACTGCCAAATTTAAGGCATGAGATTTTTTCTTTTATTATTTATATATTTCTGTTATTATATACATTAGGTGTGTGTGTGTGTGTGTGTGTGTGTGTGTGTGTGTTTGTGTGTGTAATTTACAATTATCTGCACTTTCCTGAGATGGCCAATGGCTAGTGTTATGCTTCCTATAATCAAGGCACATTACTCAAACATGGCTGTGCAACAAAAATCATAGAGACCACTGTTCAGAGGGCCACAGAAACTCTACATTTTGACAGACTTTAAAGAGATGTAATTTTTTCCAAGGAAAACACTAACTTTTCTTCAACACCTGTTTCAGTAGTTAGCATTTGCTGAAGGGAAGACATTTCTCATATCAAGCTTACATTTCTTCTGCTACATTTTTTGAACCCATTTTCTTCAGTGTAGACTTTTTAAAATTGTCTATCAATAAGGCAATTCACATACCCCAGGGGGCATTCTCCTCCACTGAGATGGTTTTATTGGACTCCATGAAAAAGAGCTCTTAGGCCAAAATACCGAGTTTTAATTACAGGCATAAGAGAGCATGAAGGCCCAGGTATGGGTAGCAGTTCATATTTGGGGGGACCCTGGATCAAGATCCTTTGAAGAAGCTGCACAAGCCACCTGACAGTTTGGAGGGGCCAGGCAGCTGTGGAGAGGTAGCTGACTGAATATTTGTACCAACATCTGGCCACCAACTGTGTGACCTTCCGTGTGTTGGCACTATGTAACAGAAACAGAGGCTGTCTGGTAGTTCTGGCTGCTGCGTTCCACAGACTCAGAACTTTGAAGACAGGTGGCTTTTGCTTTCTATGGAGAAAATGGGCTTGATGGGAAAAAGAGATAAAGCAGTACTATGTGAATTGCAGAACTTTGGTAAATGAACCAGAAAAAATACAAATGGCCAACAAACACATGAAAAGATGCTCAGCATCATTAATCATTAATAAAATGTAAATCGAAATTACAAGGAGCCCTAACTGGGAGGCTCAGTTGGCTGCAATGTTGTCCGGTAAACCAAAAAAGTTGCAGGTTCGATTCATGGTCAGTGCACATATCTAGCTTGGGGGCTCAATCCTTGGTTGGGGCATGAAAAGGAGGCAACACATCAATGTTTCTCTCTCACATCAATGTTTCTTACTCTCTCTTTAAAAATGCTTTAAAACCTTTATCTCTCTCTCAAATCAATAAAAAATATATACTTGAGTGAGGCTTTAAAAAATTTCCATGAGATACTACTTGATATCCATTAGCAAGGCTAGCATTAAAAATAAATCAGGGTCAGTCGTAATAAGGAGAACTTGTAACCCTTGCACACTGCTAGTGGGAATGTAAAATGATGCAACCACTATGGAGAATAGTATGGCAGTTCCTCCAAACATTAAAAAATAATACTATCATTTGATCCAGCAATTCCACTTCTGGGGACATATAAAAAATGAAAGCAGGGTTTGAATTGATATTTGTGGACCCATGTTCACAGAAACAATATTCACAACAGCCAAAAGGTGGACACCACCCAAGTGTCCATCAGTGGATGGATGGTGGATGAAAGGATTATCCAAATGTAGTATTCTAGTGTGTGTGTGTGTTGTGTGTGTGTGTGTGTGTACACACAACACAATGGAATATTACTCAGCCTTGAAATAGAAATATTGACATATGCCACAACATGGATGAATCTATGTGCCAATATGCTAATAAAAATAAGCCAGCCACAAAATGTAATATTACTGTAAGATTCCATGCATATAAGGTCCTTGGCCTGATCAGATTCACAGAGACAAGAAATAGAACGAAGATTTCTGGAGGGTGGGCCCGGGGAGAAGGAGGCAGTGTTTAATAAGTGCAGTTTCACTTTCGAAAGATGAAGAAGTTCTGGGGATAGCGGTGGCAATGACTGCTCAACACTGTGACTGTACTTAATGCCACTGAAGTGTACCCTTAAAAATGGCTAAAATGGTAAGTGTCATGTACAGTTTACCACAATTAAAAATAGAAAACCTCTTTAAAAGGGAAGCAGGCTTTCTAAGTGGCACCTGTTTACCCAGCCAGTTTCACCAACACCTGTGTCACACTTGAGAGGGCACAGTCAGTCATTTTATGGGGCTCCCTGACTCGTTCATTGGAGGGCATGCATTTATTGAACCTTTTATTAAGGACCAGGAACAGAGCTAGATACAAAAAGGGAATATACATTCAATTAAGACACAGTCTCCAATAGCAAGAAAAAGAGAAAAGGAAATGAAGTTAATATAGAATCACACTCACTGCTGGTCATTTTATATACAATATTTCATTGGGTTCCCATGACAATCTTAACTCAGAGGTGGGTATTATTGTACCCTTTACGCCATAAAATTGCAGCTCAAAAAGTAATAATCTGTCCAGGTCACAAAACTAATAGGAAACAGAAAAGGGATTCAGCACTTGGCCCAATTCATGAATCTTTGCTCCTCTAGCTACTCTGACCCACTATTAGGTCCAATCTTGATTCCACTCCCCCAGGCAACTCACTCTGTACACACATCCTAGACTCCTTAATTCTCTGAGCAATGCCTTCCTCTTAATTGGGTTTGCCTTAGAAAATAGCTTGCAATGATTAAACTTGAGGGTTTCTGGACTTCTTACTTCTATCTCATTTCTAAAATCAAAGCTAGCCCAGCTGGTGTTGCTCAGTGGTTAAGCATGGACCAGGAGGTCACAGTTCAATTCCCAGTCAGAGCATAAGCCTGGGTTTGGGCTTGATTCCCCATTGTGGGGCATACAGGAGGCAGCTGATGAATGATTCTCTCTCCTCATTGATGTTTTGATCTTTCTCTTCTGCTTCCTTCCTCTGAAATATATATATATATATATATATATATATATATATATAATAACAATAAAATAAAACAAAGGCTAAAGATCATGCTCCTTAATTAAGTGTTAGCTCTGGTCGTGGCCTAGTAGCTCAACTGGTTAGAACAGTGGTCGGCAAACTGCGGCTCGTGAGCCACATGCAGCTCTTTGGCCCCTTGAGTGTGGCTCTTCCACAAAATACCACAGCCTTGGCGAGTCTATTTTGCAGAAGTGTAATTAGAAGAACTTTAAGTTTAAAAAATTTGGCTCTCAAAAGAAATTTCAATCATTGTAGTGTTGATATTTGGCTCTGTTAACTAATGAGTTTGCTGACCACTGTGTTAGAGCATCATCCTGGTATGCCAAGGTTCTAGGTTTGATCCCCCATCAGAGAACATATAAGAATCAACCAAGCAATGAATAAATAAGTGGAATAACAAATGTCTCTCTCTCAAAGAAAATGTATTTAAAAAAAGAGTCAGTCGTAATATTCCATATTGACTATCATCCAGATTCTACTTCCGATATATCCAGTTCCTTGTGTTCATTCATTCATTACCAAAGGTAATTTTTTCCCCTAATTTCTCCAAACGGGAGTCCAATGGCTGCTCCTGTGCCCACTGCAGCCTCACAGCCCACAGTTCCTTTCAATGAACACAAATCTGTGCACTAGGCCTTTAGTTTAAATATAATATAGGTAAAGCCATGCAAATTACTAGTAAAATATTTTGCTTCCTTGGTTACACAGTACTTTGGCTAATTGGAAAATTATTATGATTTTTACAAGTTATATGGTAATTTAACCTCAGGAGTTTTTTAGGAGGAGGATATGGTCGGTTGTATCATTAAATGCATTCAGAGTAATGCCACATAACAAACTTAGTGGCATCCAAAAATAAGCTTTTATTTAGCTCATGTAACTGTGATCAACTAGAGGTTGGCTGATCTCAATTAGCTCAGTCAGTTGACTCTACTAATCTTGAATGGGGTCACGCATGCTTCTGGGGTCAGATGGCCCTAGCTGGGCTTGTCCGGGGCAGTTTAGTTGGAAATACAGTGGTCCATCGATGCCTCACATTTCTACTGGACTAGCCTGAGCATGTTCTTCTCGTGAAGACAGACACATAAGTGATCCAGGTTCGGTTGTTTAAGAGTTTCTGGAACCTTTGGTCATTTTATGTCTCCTAATATTGTATTGGTCAAAGCAGTCACATGGATAAATTCAAAGTCAAGTTGTAGGAAAATACACTCCACCTTAAGTGGAGAAACTTCAGAGACACATGGCTCAGGGCAGGGATTCCAAGAAAAGAAAAGAACTGAGGTCATTCATGCAGTTTATCACAGTGGGAGAGCACGATGACTGGCCGGACCTCTGGAAGCCCTCATCTCTGCAGTAACCACTTAGATACCGTATTAGTTTACACATATTGATGATATTTCAAATTAGCAAAGGGCACCCCAGCTAAAAAGGATCTGGACATAATTTAGAGCAATTTATATAATTAAGTTAACAAACTACTGCTTGGACACCATGGAATTGATACTGGAGAAGTATAAAGCTTTGATAATGGGATGCTTGTCATGCCAGTGGGGGCACCCCAATGTAAAAGCCTAGGGCACTGGTCATCAGGTAGTCTAGGTCATCAAAGGAGGGTGAAGAAATGCCAAAAATGAGAACTGAGGGCAATAAAGAAAAAGCCCATTACATCTAAATTTGGGGCAAAGACAATCTTAAATTCAATTTTCTGCCAAACCTATCTGACCATCCAACATCATTAAGATGGAAGTCCCGCTGACATCCTAACAAACTTACCTTCTGAGATAAATATTCAGCAAACCATGCAACAGCTAACTCTCATTAAGGAAGTTTCTTAAATGAATGCTTATCTTTACAGTAGGCTTGCTCAAGTTCACTTATTTTCTCTTTGGCCTCATGGACAAATAAAGACCAAGAGAGTCCAAATAAATGAAACAGAGAGGAATGGGCAAACAAATTGCTGTTCATTCAGAGTCGGGAAAATCTCTGGAACTGGTCTAAATATTCAATTGAGAAAAAGCTAAACCTTGTTTGTCAACTGCATTCTTCTCACTTTAAAAAATAAAAAGGCATCCCCTGAGTATAATGATGGAAATTCAATCCGCATGCCATCTGATTCATTACACTTAGCTCATCAAAATATTTTCTAAGAGATGAACTCTTTGGTGGCAAAAGATGCTTTGTAGTCTTTTTTCTTTGAAATGGCTAAACTGCAGATTATCATCAGCTTACACAAATGCACAGGCAGGCTGAAGAACACTCCCACATTGATTATCTCCTAAGGTTGGAGTGAGTTATAAGCTTGGAAAGTTTGTCTTCCTAAACTGGCTTCCTCTCTCTCTTGTCATGTATCTTCCTATTCCAGTTCCACCTGTATGGCACAGAGCCTACTTTCACACTCACATAAACACCAGTGCTCTCACCGAGAAGGACAAACCGATACAAAAGGATCAGACTCACAGAAATAGTCCAGGAAAGTAAAGGATAGGCTTTGGGCAATGAGTCTCGGGAAAATTTAGAGGCATATGAATGTTCTGGAGTATAGTATATTTCTGTAGCCAGATTTCAAAGGTAAAAGAAGCATAATCTCTATTTATCAAAACTTAAAAGAAATAACTGAGTTGCTCATTACATTCCAGAGCCCAGACTTGGTGCCAAATCTAACCCACATTTATCAGAAGGGGAGGAGAAACTTTTCCTCTGTTTTACGGAACTGGTGTGCAGTCCTGATCTCAGTGAGATGACAGCTTTTATGGACAGGCAGAAAAAAATCAGAATCACTATACAAAAGGGAACACTACAGAAGCAGTAGAATAATGGCACAATAAGGCAGCAAACTCAGGTCCTGAGATGCTAAATAACTGGCTTTCCCTGCATGCTACTGAAAAGTACAGTAATGTATTTATTATGAATTAATTTCTATTACTGGCTTAACTTACAACATTCATTACAAGTTAGAAAAGTGTTCTGATAGGTGGGCATGATCAACAGTGGTAAACTTTTTACTTTTCTTTTTTTATTGTTTAAAGCAGTGTTTCCCAAACCTCTCTCATGATTAGAATCACCTGGTGGAGCTGTTAAACTACAATTCCTGAATCCCAACTAAGAAGCACTAAACTAGAATTTTTGGGAACATAGAGGTAAAATTGTATACTCTAAGCTTAGAGCACTAGTTAAGTATACAATTTTACCTCTATGTTCCCAAAAATTCTAGTTTAGTGCTTCTTAGTTGGGATTCAGGAATCTGTATTTTACCAACTCCACCAGGTGATTCTCATCATGATGGAAGTTTGGGAAACACTGGTTTAAAGTATTACAAATAATAGAACATATGTCTCCTTTTTCCCCCTATTGACCTCTCCCTGGCCTCCTCTCCACCCCGGCACATGCCCTCACCCCTCGCCCCTCGGTGTCTGTGTCCACTGGTCATACTTATATGAATGCATACAAGGCATTTGGTTGATATCTTACTCCTCCCCACCCTCCCCTGTCTTCCCGCTGAAGTTTGACAGCCCCTTGGATGCTGCTTTGTCTCTGTATCTATTTCGGCAGACAGTACACTTGGTTCTATATTTTCCAAGCTCCTGTAGTCTCTGTTCTTCACCTGCTCCTATGTCAGCCTTATATTTTACACACATCCCTGTCCCTTTGGTTCGGGTGACTCTTGGGAACATGGGATGAAAGGGTTCTATCGCTTTGACAGAAGCAGTCTTTTTTAAAACTGGTCAAATGACTTTCTCTGCTATTTTTCCCACAAACTAATTTTATTCACTCCAATGACGCAGAAAACTAAACTCAAAATTTCAGATCATGAAAAAGATGGGGACAGAAGTTTTCCTTCAAGGGCAAGAGTAGAGCTGATCTAATCTCCTCATCCTACCTATATCTCTTTCCAATCTGGTGACAAGGGCTTCGAAGGCCAGATCTATGATCAATTAGGATCAAGATTCTTAAAGGCAGGGCTGTGACCATTATAAATCCTCATTATTTACTTTTGATACAAGCTGTCCTTTAGTTTGGTTGCATTGATGGTATATGAAAGGAAGGGGGAGACTCAGAAAAATGAGAAAAGTGACTCACTTATCTAGAAAATTGTTTGATTTACTTAATCAAGCAAACTGAAAATTCACTTAACTTACCTAGAAAATTGGCCTTTGTTCTTAGAGGATTCCCACCAAGCTAACTTGCGGATTTCATACAGACACTGCAGTTGAAATAATTTTCAGCAATCACCTCTCCAACCCTCTCATTTGCAGACTAGACATAAGAAGCCTGAGACAAGGCTGATTTGATGTACACACCACATTCCATAATGTAAAGTATATGCAACAGAAACAAATATAAGCTTATGCTTTACCCCAAGTTTATCTTCAAAAACAAACATGAACACTCTCTCCTATGATAAATCATTCCCTTGAAAGTAGAGAAGAAGAAAACCAGACAAGCAACCATCTTCAGCACATCGCCTGAACTGGACACAGCATATCTAAAACCATGTCAGTGTCCCAGAGAGCTTTGGGTTTTATCTAGAAACTTGTTTAATTTGGTAGAATTGGTAGATAAGCATATATATATATATATATATATATATATATATATATATATTACTTCAAAGTATTTTCCCATATCCTGAATGATTAATTACATTTACAAAGAATGACCCTATGGAGGTAATTTTTATTATTCTGCACCATTGTATATGTGTCCAATACTGTCCTAAGCCATTT
Organism: Vespertilio murinus; assembly: GCA_963924515.1. Classification (NCBI taxonomy): domain Eukaryota; kingdom Metazoa; phylum Chordata; class Mammalia; order Chiroptera; family Vespertilionidae; genus Vespertilio; species Vespertilio murinus. Next base: position 6,195,086 of record OZ004718.1, read on the forward strand.
GAGAAGAAAGATGACATCACTGGGAAGGCAACAGATACATCACTGAAAATGCTTTCATGAGCTAGGTTAACTTTCAATCTTCTCAGGACAAAACCAGATTAAGGATTATGTAGTCATGAGCAATTGGTTGATGGTCAAGAAGGCTTTTGAAGCTTGCCAATTATTCAGAGTACAGTAACTTATGTGAATTGGAAATAGCAGGACACAGATTATAAATAAAGTATGGAAGCCCAATAATACCTAAGAATTTGTAAAAAAGTCAGACCATGTCAGTTTAAATCTCAGCTCCACTTGCTCTGTGATACTGAACAAGTTATTAAAATTCTCAAAGCCTTAGTATTCTCACCTAGAAAATGGGAAAATGCTACACACTTCATGATGTTGTTTTAGGGATTTAAATTAATAAGACAGTTAAACAGTGCCTAGTCTATCGTAAGTGTTCAATAAGTATAAGCTATATTTGTCTAATATTATCCAAGAACTTTATGCTTAGAAAAAAAGGCATATGTCCATAACATTCTGCAATGGCTATAGGTATTGTCTACAATGGTTTATATAATGAGCTACAATTGTTTACACAATAAGCCCATGTTTAATAATTGGGGTGACATGGAAGGGTGGGTACTTAATTTTTTTTCAATTATCCTCCTTTACTCCAGAGTTTCGTCGCTGTGGTTACAGATAGGCAGATTTGATAGTTAATTATCAGTTCTGCCAGTGGTAATCAGGCAACTCAAACTCACATGAGACTGACTTGTGTCAAAGAACCAACAGAATAATTTATGAGGCTCTGAATGCCAAGCAGACTGATATTCAAGCTGGCTGTTCAACGCATTCTCTTCTTAGTAAAGAATTCTCTTCCAGAGATCTAATGAAGGTCAAGCTACCTAAGTTAGTAAGAATGAGGAGTCTACAGAAATAGCCCCCTACTCAACTAGTAGTTCTACCATTAAAAGTTAGTTGCTTCCCTAAAGGGCTGCGGGGCTCACTCCTCCAGTCCTTTCCCAAGTTCTCTTTTTTGTTCTTGAATAATATTAGAGAACTGGAGAAATCTCTAACAAGGGTATGCAAATGCAATATATGTAAATGATTATAAGGTGATGAAAATCCAACAACAGTTCTAAGTATGTCTGAGTTGCTTCATTATTTTCAGAAGCGCGACTAATCTTAAATTATGCAGATACTTAACACTGTATCCTGCAATCAGAAGGTGTTGAGTGCATCTCACAAACCCATCCTTCATTCATTTCTTTCTGAACCATGCATTCAGCAACTCATCCTTCTAAAAGACAAACATCTGGACATCTCTACCCCTCACAGGAGAAGGGAACAAAGAATACCTGTGAAAAAATAAGTTCATAGGCAAATTAACTAATCAAAATATGGTGAGAAGAGAGAGAGGTCAACACTAGCCTTCAGCCTCAACATGATTAGACAGGGTACTGAAATATTACAAGCATGGTCCATGCTGAATCATAAGAAAAACAAGATATCCAGATAACTATTTTGAATGTTCCTCATTAAAAAAAAAAATTACACACAGGAATAGGCCCAGAAAATCCTGGAGCATTAACTAAATGTTTTGTACGTTTTTAAATATTGCTCAAAATATTATCAATCTCCAGGATGTGTTGTCTCCTCAATTTTTATTCAGTTAAATATGCCGGCCACATTTCAACCAAAGATGTTTGCTTAATATACAAATAAACCTTAATACATTACACACTCCTGCACTTGAGAAAATCTCCAAATGACAAATGCAGCCAACTGTTAAATAACAAATCATAATATTTGTGAACAAACTTTTAAATTGAGCTGCTGCTTCCCCACCCCCCCCACCCCCATACCCTCCCTATGCTCAATGATTTCCCCGTGTATTGTTTTGCATACGCTTCAGGAACATTGGGTCATGGCTGAAAAATGTATCTGAAAGTTTTGAAGTCCTTTATTTTTAAAAACAGTGCCACCGCTTGAGAAATAAACATGATGTCTAGGAACGGGCTCCTTTTATTTTTTTTTTAAACAAACATGCAGGATTTTCAAGTTGCATGAAATGATTCAAAAATCTCATCTTACACAATACCAACCACTTTTAAAATAGTTTAGGAAACATACCACATCCAGCTTTGAACAACGCACAACAAGGGCAAAAAGCCAGATCCCCTCAAACCAAATATGATAAACGCAAGCACTCTGTTTTCCACAGATCATAACAACACCACAGGGCTGGTGGAGCCACAAGAGAAACTAGAGGTTCTGGGACTGTCACGTGCAATGCCCAACTGAGGGCAACTCCCCCAGGAATCTTTATATGATTCCCCAAACCGAACACATATTTGCTTCCTCAGGCTCCCACACCAATTTATTTGCCCAACGGGTGAAGGTAAAGAGGAGAGATCAACCAAAGGACTTGTATGAATGCATGCATATAAGCTAACCAATGGAAACAGACAACAGAGGGTTAAGGTCATGAGTTGGTGGGAGGGGGTGGGGGGGAGCAATGAGTGAGATAAGGACACATATGTAATTCCTTAATCAATAAAGAAATTTAAAAATTATAATAAAAATTGCATGTCTATTCATATAGATTGAGTAGATTTTAATGGCAGAAACCCTGCCCTGTTCATCTCTAGTAGAGGTTACTGCGCTTGGTAGAGGTGTTCTATAGGTCACCTGGAGCCTCTTTCCACCTGCCAGGGTCATGTCCTCCATCTGCCCTGGGCATTTTATTCCTTGTTCATTTCTACATCTTTGTACATCCTGTTCCCTTTTTCTGAAAGATCCCTCCTCTTCCACCACCACTCCACACTCTATTTCTAATACTTCTTATTTTTTAGGGTGATTTGTTCATATCCTTGGGTGAGGATTTTTTTTTTAAGTCATCAATTCTTGGGCATGGAAAGTGTTGTGAAAGTCTTGTAAAGGGAGAATACATACCCGACCACTGAAGAAGATGGAAAACAAAACAAACACATTCAGAAGTATGGTATTTTGATTATTGAAATTTAGGAAAATAAGGAAATGAGACTAACTAAATGTAATTATGCTTTTAAATGTATCCACATACAGAAATTAGATGTTGGTGGACTCCCAGAAAAAGTTCATACTTCCCCAAATGATTCAGAGCTTGGTTGTAAGTAGCAGCGGGGAAAGGACCTGTGTGGCTGTTTCGCTGTGTGGCCTGCAGCTTAAGGGACACTTCGGAACCAGAACGCAGTCCAGTTTGGAACACTCAAAAATAAGTAACAGAAAGTGCCTGTACCAATTCACCCAAACCTGTTGACACTGTTTCAGAATCCCTTAGGTGTTCCCATGTAAAAACAAAACAAAACAAAAGTATTGTGAAAGCTCAATGTGATGCTTTTAACAGTATTATTTATTTTTTTATTAAAGTGTCTAAGAACCATGATTGCCTATGAGATCCAAAGACTTACAAATGGGCTATCCTTTGAGTAAATTCAAGTAAATCACTATGTTAAGAAGAAATTGACTTGCCTGCCCCCTGTAAAATCTGTATTAAATTGAGTTATGGAGATTTGAAGAGTGCTGAGATAGTACACACTGGAGGACATTCAAATGATCTTGCTGCCTAACTCTCGCCATCTCTAAGCAGCTAAACAAGGGGATTTATCCAGGATGCACATTCATGTGACAAAATCTGGATGGGGTTCCTTTTAGAAAATAGCTACTATCAAAATGCTGGATTTAAACCATTTCGTGTACATGAGGAGAAGAATGAATGTTTTTTTCAAATGTGCTAGGAAGGGAAAGTGCTGAGCCCACTAAGAAGGCCTTTTGATAGAGCTGCAGGAGAGCCTTGAGGAGGTCCACCCTATGCTCCCCCCCTCCCTCCAGGCCTACAGGATCCTCCAGTTCTGGTTGACTCAGCCCAGTCCCATGGTGTCTGCAGACTACCACTGTCTCTTCTCACGTGAAGAAAAGTGCACAAAGTCCAGCCACGGTGGCTCAGTGGTTGAGTGTCGACCTATGAACCAGGAGGTCGTGGTTTAATTCTTGGTCAGGGCACATGCCCAGTTTGCAGGCTCGACCCCCAATGGGGGTCTTACAGAAGGCAGCCAATCAATGATTCTCTCTCATTGATGATGTTTCTATCTCTCTCTCCCTTACCCTTCCTCCCTAAAATCAATAAAAGTATTAAAAAAGAAAAGTGCAGAAAGTGCAACCTACTCCACAAATCCCCAGAGGAATGTCCAGTCTCACTGTGGAAACATCTTCAGGCACTATTCTTCCAAAGAGGGAAAGGACTCTCGCGTGGGTCTCTCTCTCTGCTAGTTTACCCCACTCTGAATGGGTACATTTGGAAATCACTGAAAACATACCAGGAACTTGTTTCTGACCTGATGTCTAAACTCCTTGGAACAAATGCTTAGGAGATGAGTTGGACTCTGAGAGTAAGTAAGATCGTCACTGTCCATGTGTATTATGTAATACTCATCTATGGGAACCAGATGAGAAGGCAGACTGAAGAGCTATTTCCTGAAAATACTGACTTCATAAAGAGTGTGTGGAGGAAATGTCATAAGCAGGACAACCAATTTTTCACTTCAGAAGCCTGATGTCAATCAACATTAATTGAATCAAGACTCTCCAACACTTCAGATGTTTCTATGAATGAGCACATGTTATCATGAGCAATAGACATGTTTTAAACATTGTAAAAGGTCCCTTAAATAAAGACTTTTATGTCAGTTCAAGGCATGGAAAGAGAATAGAATATAGCCAACGTCAATTTTCCCACCCGGTCATATGGCCTCCATCCATTATTGCTCCCTGTCAAGCTAGCTCCTTAAAAACAGTAAATTAACTGAGATTCAGAAGGAAAAGTGAGAAAGGATATCCACATGTGATGTTATTGGCTGTGTCCTAGAAATATCACATCAAAACCAGAGACAGCTCTCTTAGCTATGAAATCAATCTTCTCTAAAACTTAAAATGAGCATCCTTCTTCATCTTATTTCATTTAGTCACTCAACTCAGAGGTCAATTATGAATATTTTTGTTAATCCCCACCCAAAGGTATTTTTCCACTGATTCTTTTAGAAAGAGTAAAAGGGAGGGGGAGTGAGAGAGAGACAGAAATATCGGTGTGAGAGAGACACATTGATCGGTTGCCTCCTACATGTGCCCTGACTGGGGCCAAGGATCAAGCCTGCAAACTGAGGTACATGCCCTTGACCAGAATGGGACCCATAATTCTTCAGTCTGTGGGATGACGCTCTAACCACTGAGAAACTGGTTGGGGCCAGTATGAACATTCTGATCAAACATTCAATACAAAACACCTTAGCTCCCTCCACTGATTCATCAAGAATACTTCAAAGCCCTCCCTAGTTTGGCTCAGTAGATAGAGCATAAGCCTGTGGAACAAAGAGTCCTGGGTTCAATTCTGATCAAGATCATGTACCTTGGTGGCTGGCTTATCCCTTGCCCGATATTTCTGTCAGTCTCTCTCTCTCTCTCTCTCTCTCTCTCTCTCTCTCTCTCTCTCTCTGTCTCTCTCTCTCTAAAAATCAATGGAAAAATATCCTTAGGTGAAGATTTTAAATTTCCAACATAGCAATGGATGATTCCTAAATATGTTTAATTTTTAAAAAGTATTATAGTGTTTGGGTTTGATTAACAAGGTAAGTTGCCTTGGAAGTGAAATGTTTTGTGTGGGGTTTTTTTCTGAATTCATCAACTACCCAATCTCCAACTTACTTTATATTAGCAAAAGCATGTGAAATGTGGATCTCAGTTAAATTCGAACATATTTTCTCATCCAAATTGTTAGCTCTCTGCCAAGCTTAGAAGAAAGTGCATCTTATTCTGCGATAGTCTCCAAAGGCAGCCGCAAGATTATAGTCTCATTGTAGACAGAACTGAGTACACTGTGTTCATTTTCCTGTTGTCTTCAAATCGTTGCGACATGAACAGTTATCAGTGGGAAGTAGTTGGACAATCAAATGACAGTAATCGCAAGAGTATAAACAAATCAAGGAGAGCGAGTGAGGAATGAAAACAAGGCTGTGGAATGTTTCCTTCAGTGGGTTCATGTACTCTCTGAATGTCAACTGACTTGAAAATCAGGGGATCGTCAGGGCATCAAAGGTAAAAGCCTGAAGATGGCTGACGTCCCAAAAACAATCTCAGGTCACAGACTGATAATTCAGTGACAGCAGACCCATATATCAACACTAAATTTCCACCATTTTCCTTTCTGAAAACATCTTACCTGATTTCTTCTACAAAGTATTAAAATGAGTACCATCACTCCATCATTGAATAAATTATTTCATTCCAAAGGAAACTGGTTGTCAGGATTGAAATAAGTTGGGTGCCTTAGAGTTCCTTGAGTATCGAGAGGATGATTTTGCTTAAGTGGAAGAATCACATATTGTTATTTTCATGCCGCTAACCAAAGAAACATGTGGATGAGTATGAAAGAATCAGGACCATCCAAGAAGAGGAATGACCCAATCCCTTGCAGGAAACTTCAAGGAAGTTCTGAGACATTGGTGCACACACCTGCAAACTCCATTCCCCACTCTGCCTGTCTTACATTAAAGACTCCCCAGCTGCCTCCAGACCATATCCATAGCAACAAAATTCATTTGCTTTCTAAGAACTTCAAACTTCATTTTACTTTGACAAAAATGGGATATTGCACAGTAGGTAGCTTGTATCTAAAAACCCATGCAACCAAACGCAACTTTAAAGTGTGCTGCCTAGTGTTTGAAACTTATACAAAGTTAGGAAAATGGTATAGAATAAAAGTCTGTTGAGTATCTAGATAAAGGTCACCCCCTTTAAAGACACAAAAAGGAAGAGACATATGACCCAAACAAATTAAAGACTGGTCATTTTAACTCTCTGGGTCTTGAGCTGAGCTAAATGAAGTAAATCCATGAATTGCTGGGGATTCATAATCAAAGAGCATCTTTGCACCGGGAGAGCATATTGTAGGACCCTAGACTTCTTCATTCCCAAAGTTGAAGCATGTTTCTGCCTGGAGGAGGCGCAGACTTGGCCCTTGCACATCTTGAAATAGGCTCTGTCTGAATATGCACGGGCTATCAGAGACTCAACCTTAAAGCTACAGAGCATTCTAGAACAACCAAGCACTTTCACCTGTCTCTAATCAAACCAATCCCAAATATCTAGAGTTTGGTTCTAATTTTCCAGAGCAGTCAAGAAGACTACTGGGATTTTTAAAATGTTGGCCCCTCCACATCATTGTGAATGGTCGTGTCAGTTGGTTTATTGTATTAGAAATCACCTTCTTGCTTATAAATGTCTCATGTAATATATGATCTCCAAAGGATATGATGAAATTAAAGAATGGTGATAGGTAAGCAAGATTCGGAGGAAAAAAAGTAAAGAGAATGCTATTTGAGTGATACGTGTTTCTGAGAATACAATGGAATGTCTTAATAAAGTGACATTCTCCTGTATTTTAATCTTACAGGTGACTAGAGGCCCTTGCATGAAATTGGTGTAAGGAGCTTGGCTCTCACATCCCCGGTGCCTCGGCCAGCCCTTGCAAACCCTCAGAGCCTCAGACAGCCCGCACAGCCCCAGCTTCGTCCAGAAGGCCGTCTGAACAGTTTTTCGGCTGTTTGATCTAATTAGAATATTAGCTCTTTATGCTGTTTGATCTAATTAGAATATTAGCTCTTTATTACAAAGGATATACATGAACATTTATAATGAGCTGGCATTTAAGATCTTATATAACACTACAGGCCAAAAGCACTTAAGTCATGTAAGAGTTGGCCTTCCTTCCCCTGGCTGCCAGCACCGGCTCCCCTCTGGCACCTGGGACCCAGGCTTCCCTCCAGCTGCGGGCAGGCACCAGGGGCCTGGACTGCCCTCTGGCCCCGCCTTCATCAAGAAGGACATCCAGTTTAATTTGCACATTATCCTTTTATTATTATAGATTGGTGGTTTGTCTTATTTAGCCCTTTCAACCTGCCACAGCCCATGGACACAGACATCAGTGTGGTGATGACCAGAAAGAAGGGGGTTGGGGTAGGGTGGAGGTGGGCAAAGGAGGGGAAAATGGGGACATATGTAATAGTGTCAATAATAAAAATGAAGTTGAAAAATATTAAATATGAAATATGAAAATTAGAATATAGATGAGGGTCAAAAATCAGAAAAACCTACCAAAATAGTAACCATGTAGGAAAACAATGAAATTAATAAGTCAGCATCGTTTATAAGCCTAAAATAAGCTTTTGTATGTTGTCTTAATATTCTATTTTAATTAAGATCTTGTTTATAGAAATGCAGTAAGAGAACTCTCAGGGGTACATCTGCAATAGGATACAATATTATAGCATATAGAAATTTATATGAATATTTAATTGCTAAATTTGTCTGAACTCACAAGTGCATTGGAGCATGAAGCAAACCACAGAGCTTAGTTCTCCCCTTTGCACAGAAAAAGCAGGATTCTTAGCATGCTACGGTTGGCTTTCAATTCTCAATACTCACTAAAGCAACTATGAACAAGCTCATCTTTCAGAAAAGTTTTCAACAAATAAAAAAATAAAATAAAAAGGAAACTCACTCTTATAGAGAGTCATTCCCCCAAATGACTAAAATATTTGTTACAGCGCAAAATGCAATGAATCATCTGTTAGGCCAGCACATCCTGCTTTTTAAGCTTACTGTGATTGTGCTTGTTTACTTTCTTGTTATTACAACCATTAGCGGCATTCAGGCGTGTTCTAACATGTGAAGCAAAGTCGGAACCTTTCCTCGGCAGCCACAGACAAGCTGCAGTCTCGCTCGGGGCTGGGGTATGTGTTAAGGCAGCAAAATGGTCCGTTTGCTGAGCAGTAGAGTCTACGGGGCTTGTCTACACTTACTTTGTGAATTCACTCTGAAGACATCAATTGGTGACTAGGTCGCTGCAGTCCACAGGAAAGAAGGTGGGAAGATCTGTCTGTGTATTTCAGGCAAAAAAGAGGTTGATGCTTTGCTAAAGTTTTCTATGACCTGACTTTATCCAGTTCATAGTGCTCATAGGTTATTAGGCTGAGTTTAAAGAAATTAGTTAACAAGACATTAGTATGCTTAGCGTCAATCAAACGAGCAATAAAAATTTTCAGTACCTGATTTTATTACTTGATTAGGGGTGCCATAATAAAATACCACAGATTGATCGACCTAAAATTTATTTTCAAACAGTTCTGCAAGCTGGAAGCCAGAGGTTAGGGTGCCAGCATGGTCAAGCTCTGGGGAGAGTCCTCTTCCTGGCTTGCACATGGCCACCTTCTTTCTCTGTCCTCACATAGCTATGGGGGTCACCCTGGTGTCTCTTTTTATAAGGGCCCCAACTCCATCATGAGGCCCCACCTATATTACTTCATGTAACCCTAACTACGTCCCAAAGGCCTCATCTCCAAATGTCAATCACATTGGAGATTAAAGCTTCAACATACAAATTTTGGGGAGACACAAACGTTCAGCCCATAAAATTTCTATTTATCAACAAGGTCACCCGATTCTAGGCAAGTTACTGGGCAGGAAGATTCCATCTACTACTCATCAGTGGGGAACAAGGTAAAGATTCACGTTTAATGGCTTTAGACAAGCCAAGCAATGTTGCTGAGGAACAGGGAATCCAATTGATAGGTGTCAAACTCAAGAATTAGCATTCCTCAATGTTTCAGCACATAATTTGGAAACCATTCCTATTTTGAATTGGTTAATTTAGGCTTTTAGGCCACATTACCTAGATTTGAAACCTAATTCCATTACTTGTTACCTATATAATGTGTGTGTGTGTGTGTGTGTGTGTGTGTGTGTGTGTGTAATTTGTGTAACAAACTTTTTATGTGTTAGTTTCCTCAGTTATAAAATGGACCTGATAATAACATTTTATAGAATTGTCATTCTGAGGATTCAATTAAGGTAGGAAGGTAGTCCATGCACAAAGCAAGTGCCTGATACATAGCTCCATAAATGTTAGCTATTTTCATTATTATTGCATGATACTTCATATAATGTTCCCTTCCTATGACTTCAAAAGATCTGGAGCACATCAGATATTCCTAGGGAAGATGGTATGTAGGAGTGGGTACAAGTCACTTCGCACTCCTTTGCAACAGGTTGAATATTAAAAAGTCCCGATGAGAGTCTCACCAAAGGATCCCCGTGGGTACTTCCCCCAGGGACACAGCAGGAGCAGAGCCGTATCCTTGTTTTAATTAGAGCTTAGTCATGCAACTAGTTGGACTTTCCAAGAAAAGAATGGCTCTATATCTTTAGTGTCTAATTAAGTACAAAAAGAAATGCAAAAAGCTAGCCAAGCTTTTGATTGTAGACATGAAGAGTTTCCAACCCACACAATGGACTGCCATTTCCCTCACCCACTTTTATCAACAGGAAAAGGATTATGAGGATTTTGTAAATAAGAAATCGCAGAGAGAAGAAAACTGAATGTAAGGGGCTTTTACAGACCTGTGTTTAGTTCACTACATTTGTTCTGCTTTGCTGAAGCACTTGGTTGGCTTTCAGTTGAAGAATATAGTTTTATAAGAGGATTTAAGTATATAAATTTCAGTTTGGTTACTATCTCTCTCAATACTAACATAATGTCTAAGTCAGCTTTATGATGATATTAACTATACATTTCTAGCTATTGCAATGATTGGCAACTGGCTTAAAATCTTCCTCTTCCTAATAAGAACCTGAAACATTTGGAACGACCTCAGTATCCATATTATCAGCAGGGTAAACTGTATTATTTGTTCACCATATTTCCCTGTAGGCAAAATAAATGACTATACCATTGATTTTTGGGATGGACCATGCCCCTTGCTTTGGCCAATGAAATTAAGTGACCAGGAGATATACCACATATAGGCTGAACCTTTAAGAGTACTTCTATAATTTGGTTTTCCTCTTTTCTTTTATCCTCCAATGTCAGAACAGCACATACCAAACAGGAGCTGAGTGGTCAGCTTGGACATGCAGCCAAGCCCAGCAAAGCCTGGTCACAACCAACCTCATCCTGACATGAGGAAGAGTTTCTCGTTTTTATAAATCTCTCAAACATTGAGGTCATTTGCTACCACAGCAACAAGTGACCAGTAACCCAAGCTAGCAACATTCTACCTGCAAATTGGTTTGATTTCTTCCCCTTATGATGTTCATCCCTGCTCTCTAAAACCATGATCAACATGGTATTACCCCATTTCTTTACTTTTGGATTTTATAATCTCCTGCCTCTTCAGATTCTCCAGCCTTTTACTTCCTTCAGATGAATTGAGACCCCTAGATCTTTAACATTTTGTGCTTCATTCCATCCATTATATCCCTTTCTGAACCCACTTCTTTCCCAAAAATTCTTTCCTTCCTAGAAGATTCTGGTTACCAATTCCACTTATGTGCAGGTGTGTGTGAAGGGGTAGGAGAGGGGTGGGGGTTGGAGGGGAGTGGGTTGGAGGGAAGTGGAGTTTATCCACATCAACAAGCAACTCTCCAACATCAACAGGATGTCCTACAGTTTAACTCAGTTTTGACACTCTCTACCTGGAGATGGTGTCAGAACACACAGTTTAAGGGTTCAGTCCTATAAGAATGCCCCGATCCCGCTCACACACACACACATTTCAGACAAAATTGCAAGTCCAGGTTATTGTGTTGAGTATGAGCACAGACTGCAGAAGGCTTGGAAATCAGCCCTTCTTACCTTTAACACTCCCATTTCAGATAAATCAACGTTACAACTGTCCATATCAAGTCTCTGTGAAACTATTACTCAGAATCTCTCTTTCCCCGTGGTTGGACATCATGGGCTATAAAGTATGTTCTTTGGTTCTCAGACATGTTGCCTTCAAAGCACATTGGCCACTTTATCTGAGGTTTTCCACTTGGCATCTTTAGGGGGAGACAGACAACTCCCATTCCCTGGGTAAATAGTGGCTTTCACCCAGTCCACCATGCTGACTGCTCCTCAGGAACAGCCGCTAGTGTCTCTGGATCACACAGAGCCACCTTTGACTGTTCCACAGGGAACTGTGGGTATTGTGTCAACCCAACAGGATTGTACTCTCTGCTGCATTCAAACCAAAGACATAGCTCCTACATTAGTCTCCCTCCTAATCCATTTTAATGGCACTCTGTCTTCCCCATGGAACTCATGGACCAGAATAAGCAACCTCTTCCATATCCTCAATTCCACTTCTGGTCTGTTCCCTCACATCTGCTCAAAGTAAAGCTGAGATCCCCTGAAGGCACTGCCTCCAGGGTGGTCTCATCACTCAAGACTGATTTTTGCTCAAAGCCGAGGTCTTCTGATTCTAGAGGTGGTGTGATTATGCTTTTTTCCCTCTTCATTGTCATTCCCATACGTACCTGCTTCCTTTGAAAGTTTCCTTTGAATTAAATGCCACCAGACCACACCTGCCCCTATGTTTGTCATTATTGTCCTCTTTGCCATTCTGATTGCTCTATTTCTCTCTCATATGTTGGGTATTTTATTCATTGATTCCGTCTTTCCTTCCTTATTCCTATTCCTATCACACCAGTGAATGATTTCAATATCCACATGAATGGCTAACTAAATACCCTGCCCTCTCAGTCTTCTCTCCTCTCTTCCAATGATCCTTCCCTCGGCCCACTTCACCACTCCCAGAGTCCCACCTTGGGTTTTGTCATTATCAGTAATCTCATCACCCACCATAACATAGGCATTCTATAAAATTCTTGTTGAAAAGATGAACAAATGAATGGAAGAATTCTGCTTCTAGGAATGTATGTAATAAGACAAACTATAAGAATATCTATTCTAATACTATTCAAATTTCAAAAAACTAGAAACAATCTCAACAATCAACCACCTGACTAAGTTGTGTAATATCCATATAAGAGAACAATAAGTAAAAGAATAAAAGCAAGAATCAAGTAGTATATCTACATTTACTGATTTGGAAAGATGTCAACTAGATATTGTTGAATGCAGAAAAAGTTGGGGAAACAAACAAACAAACAAAAACACCAGAAGCATGCAGTCATTTATATAAAATGCATTTACAACATTATATGTAAACTATGTATTTATTACATGTGTTTGGTGAAATATCTAGAATTATATCTAGAAACATTAACAGTAGTTATCTCAGAAATCTGGGAGTCATTTTTACTTGCTATAATTTTTGAACCATTTAAATTTTTATATGAGTATATACCATAATCCTAATAAAAAAAATAGACTAAAATTTCTACTCCTGGTCTTTGGCTCATCAGATAGTCGACCCTAGGATTTTTCCAAGTGTTTTTTGGGAGAGAAAAAAAGGTTTTAGTATTTTGATTCTGAAGCTATTTCAATTTCATTTATTTTCCCCTCTCTTGCTTTTCTTAACCATTATTGGGAATGTGGAAAACACTGTTAGCATAGCAAATAAACTAAATAAAATCCAAAAACTGTGATTAGGGGAAGCTTTTCAAAGTGCATTTTAACACAGCATCACGCATGTTCACGTTTTTATTACTGATTATAATGTTCAACAGCCTGTGACACAACAATGCAGACTTTTTGGCAGATGGGGCCCAGTTTCCATTTCTTTCCGTACAAGATGTAGGGTGTGGAAACTTTCTACTTCCTTGGAAACTCTTCTGAAAACGGGTTTTCACTCAATTCGGCCTCTAAGTGTTTAAGAGGTGACTGAATTTCTGAAAGTGGTCTGACTGTTTTAGTGCTGCTGGCAACCTCTCCGACTTTCGCACTATGTGAAAGGGGGGAAAATCCATATTATTAAAAATTTGCCCTAGATCTCTTTCCCATTTCATTTGTTTTTCATTGAGCACAAAATATCAAGATGATTTTCCTATGGAAACATTTAAGCTCTGCATTGAGAATTATTTATATAAATGACTAAAATCCTGAATAATAACGATTACCATAACAATAACATTACTATTGGAAAGGCAGCTCCAAAGAGAAGATATGCCTGAATTCCATTCAGATATTTTCTTTTCTTTTTTTTAAGCTACTACACTACCAAATAGGATAGCAACTTCTGTTCAACTGCCTGCATGAGATTCAACAAGAGGCTAAATTGCATACATTTTTTAATGACAGAGAACAAACATCACCTTTAATTAATACCTTAACAAGGCCAAAACCAGTTTGGCTCAGTGGATAGAGTGTCAGACCTGTGGACTGAAACGTCCCGGGTTCGATTCCGGTCAAGGGCATGTACCTTGGTTGCGGGCACATCCCCAGTGCAAGAGGCAACTGATCGATGATTCTCTCTCATTGATGTTTCTAACTCTCGATCCCTCCCTCTTCCTCCCTGTAAAAAATCAATAAAAATATATATTTTTTAAAAAAATCTTTAAATACCTTAACAGGGCAAGACAGATTATAATAAATTCCTTGAAATTGCAATAGCTTCTCCTGCTCCAATTGTTCAATAACAGGTTGGCTTCTAAGGACAAAAATCGCAAAAATAGGCTGCGTTTAGGTCAGACCTGGAGCCCTTTGCTGTTGTGGACTAACAAGGTAGTATTCCAACTTCCTGGGGAGTCCTTCTGCATTCTGTTAGTGACACCCAAGAGGAAGCTGGCCATGAATGGGGGGAGGGGAGATTAATTCACAGTTCCCAGAGCTTCCTCCCCACTGCCAGAACGGGAGGTTTGTAGAAGGGGATGGGAATCACAAATTCAATAATATAAAACTAGCATACAATCTTTAGGCACAGCAAAACTTTCCAAGTGAAGAGATGTTCCTTAACTTTTTTTTTTTTTAACCAGGTTCCTTTGTGACTCATCAGTACATATTTAAACAATAATTAGTACATGTTGCTTCAGTTTACCTTTGGGTAACCTCCTTTATGTAACAGAAGTCTCACTGCACACACTAACAGAGTGGTTAAACAAATTATTCTTTTTCTCTTGGAAATGTCTTAAATTCTTCTAACCCAAAAGAAAAAATAAACCTTAAACCTCACATGATTGAAATAGATTTTGTGAAGTGATGCCTGTTTTTCTAGTGAAGAAAATAAACTTCTGCACTATAACATCGGTGTGTCTTCCTCACCGAGAGGCGTTCCTTGTTTTGTTCTTGTCTTTCTGTACAAAAGCTAATGCATGCTTTCTATTACCATCAAGTGCTGACTTTCTGTAGGTAAGTCTGACTTTTTGTATGTAAGTCACATGTCATGGTATCTTATACATGGAATGGTTTCCATTTTCCTCTACTACAAATAAAAAAACCACGCCATTGGCCAGAAGTGATGATCAGATTTCAGAAAAAGCAAATGCCAAATTGATGCGAACGAATATTTTGAAGATGCTTGGTGCTACTGGATTATAAGGGAATCACAGTCTTGCGCTGCTACATGCAGATATCCAAGTTTACACTGATCCGGGAGCAGCTAAAGTCATAGGTCTCCAACACTTCATTCCCCAGAAGCAGTTTTTTCCTCCACCATGTTGGCAATCTCTTCAGGATGTCTTAGCAAATTCAACAAAGGCAGAGAATTAGCCTTCCTAGCATCACTCCCTTTCCAACTATTCCACGGGCATTTGTTTCCTATCAAGATGCACAGGAGAAGAGGGAAGAGAGTAGCTCCTGGGGCTGGAGGAAACAGCTTTATTAAGGATGACCAGAAATCACCTCTTTGAGAAGATGACATTGGGAAAAGTCTCCCAGATGTTAGGAACAGCAAGTATAAAAGCCACAAGGTACAAATGAACTTAAGGAAGGGAAAGAAGGCCAGTGTGAACAGTGGAGAGAGCAAGTAGGAAATTGGTCACAAATTAGGCAGAGAGTCAGTACCTCGAACACAGTACCTAGAACATTCTAGGTGTTTAATAAATGAAAATACCCTTCTGTTTTACTCCTTTCTTTATCACACCCTATACATCTCATATTCCCAAAGTTTATGCCAAATGTTCAGAAAGCAATGCCTGCCACAGAGCAAAGTTGCTACTATACCAAATTAAGAATGCAAGAAACTTATGATTACTAATTTATCTGGGAATATATTTCCCAGGAAATACTGATTTGACAGATGTTGATTCAAACAAGAAATAAAATGTGATTACTGCCCCCCTGCCCTCAGATAATCAATAATTATGACTATATTATACTTCTATGTCCATAATGGTTTATATTAAGTATCAAAATAGATATATTTCACATTAAAAAGATGGAATATTATATACTAACCCTATGTCTTCTTTTCAATTAAAAGTATAAATCTCAGAATTGAGAGCTAATATGACATCAAATTACTTTAAAGAAACTAATTAAGGCAGCATAGCACCTCATACTCTTTCCAAAAATATATTTAGCCTGGTCCCTTCCAAAGTTTATTTGTCACTAGAGGCCTGGTGCATGAATTTGTGTACCAGTGAGGTCCCTCAGCCTGGCCTGTGGAACTGGGCCAAAACCAGCTCTCTAACATATCCCAAGAGGTCCCAGATTGCGAGAGGGCGCAGGCCAGCTCAAGGGATTCCATCGGTGCACCATCAGGACTGGGAAGGGATGCAGGAGTGACCGTGGGAGGGCTCCAGAGCGTGTCCAGACAGTCTCACTTAGTCCCGATCAGCCAGACACCAGCAGCTAGGTAACTTAGCAGTTGAAGCATCTGCCCCATGGTAGTCAGTGCATGTCATAGCAAGCAGTAGAGCAGCCTTAGCATATCATTAGCATGTTATGCTTTGACTGAACAGAGGACTGCACACTTAGCATATTAGGCTTTTATTATATAGGATTATAAACATAATGAATGAAGTATGATGTCGATCCAATTTTTTTTTTTACTTTGAGCCTATAGAGTAGACATGACCAAGTATGATTCCCATGAATGGAGGTATATAAACGATCACCTACAGAAGTGATGCCTTTCCATTCTCTACAATATACATCATTTTATCTGTTTCCTTCCTCCCCCTCTTCCCTTCCCATAATCCTACTTTTCAGGCCAAGGAGTATAAATAGAAACTAGTATATAACAATTTGAATGCTCTCAGGGTCTATTTGTGTGAATGGATGTGTGTGAGAGCTTTTGCCCTTTGGCTATACTGAGAAGGAAGAGTGCAGATGGCACAGAAGAAAAGGGGGCTATTTTTAGAAAGAGTATTTTTTGAGCTGGAGGCACATAATATGTTCCATTAGACCCATGTGACAACGTGTGAGATGGGGATTTGGAGGAGAGACACTGCTGTACAACTTTACTTTTTCTTGACAACTCATGCAAAGTACGGTGCTGAGAGAATGCAGAGAAATAGGTTTAGTGTTGTTGGGAGGCAAGTTAAAACCAAGGAAGAAAAGACATGCTATTTTGTGAGAAATGTTGGTGCTGCTGCCCACCATCTACCCCTCTCTGCTGGCAGGAGCACCCTGAGTTTGCTTTGAGGGGAATACATGCTGCTAATTTCAGCCCCTGTGCTTCTGGTGGAGCGAGTTCCAGCCTCAGCACCAAAAGTGCAACAGGCTCAGACAACAGTGATTTTCCATGTCCCAGGCCAAAAGTCCAGATGTGAGCACCTGCCCCAAATTAGACCAACCTGAGCTATGGATTTGGAGGGTTCTACTTGAGCTACTTGGTGTAAAGTCTTTCTTTTCAATATTTCTCTGAATATCATGTTAAGAAAGTGGCTACCACCATGGTTTAATATAAGCTAGTCATATTCCTGTACAAATGTTCCCTCTTACTTTAAACTAATTTGAGTTGAGTTTTATATTACTTGTAAGGGACAAAAAACAAACAAACACCACAATATTCCCAGAATTCCCAGGATGAAATCAATTTAAACCAATCTTTATCAATGATCATTGATCTAGTGAGTGACCATGTATCTCATTGGTCAAAGACCAAGTTTGAATGATTCAGAGGTTTCCCTGGAGTGTGAAACAATTGAGTGTGAAACATTAAAGATCATTAAAATCACCCAATCAGCAAGTGATCATTTATGAAACAAAAGCATCTAATCATCTGCTTTAGTTAATTGGGCCAACTTAACACATATGAGATATAGCAGTTTTGCCAACACAGTCCGTGTTTCTGATTCTCTAAACTTACACTACCTCTGACCTTTATGATTAAAATATAATTAAAATATGGTTATTTTTAAAAGGTAGAGATGGTGTAATTGTCTCATCTATTAAAGTTATGACTAATCGTTAACCTTCTTAACTTGCTGATTCACTGCCATGCCTTTCGTTTCAACCTTTTTCAAAGCAAAGTCCAAAAAAATTCAGATTGCAAAACAAACCCTGCTGAAAAAAAATACGCAATTCTTTTTCATTGCATGATCAAAACAATTTGAAATTTTTTTCAAATGTACAAATTTAACCTTCTAGAATTGTGTTAAGTCTGATTCAATTACCTCACTTTTCCATTTAAATCACTTAACCAAAACATTTAACTAACAACTCCTCTGTGCCTACCCCTTCCTGAGGTGGTGCTCAGTATATAAAAGTATTACATGACACTGATCATGAGCTTGAAGTCTAGTGGGGAAAATAAAACTTATGAACACAAGCACGTTCATTGATAACATAAGAGATATCTGCTTTCTTCCAATAATATAACTCACCTGTAAGTGGAAGAAGAGAATCATACATGCAGATTTCAATCTTCTAAGCCAGTGTTTCCCAAAGTGTGGTACGCGTACCCTCAGGGGTATGGGAAGAGTTTGGTGGGGGTACACGTTGCACCGGAGCTTGGTGGGGATATGCACTACACTGTGCTTAGCTGCGCCTAATTCTACGTTCTCATGAGTCAAGTCAAGACAGTCTTGTGAGGCATGAGATGGTACAGTGTGCAAATAAATGTTATTTATAATATAACTTTTACTTATATTTTATTATGAATAATTTTATTTTTCGTGTATTATTATTTTGCGTATGTACCAAAAAAAGGAAAAAATAAATATATTTTGATTATTATTAAAATACATCCATTTTTTTGACGAGGGGTACTCAGCGTTATGAAAATTATAGAAGGGGTACACATATGTCAAAAGTTTGGGAAACACTGCTCTAAGCCAATGAACGTCCCAGGAATTTCTTCAGGGTTCTCCCTGGATACTGCCTGGCCTTCCCTGCAAGGCACAGGCTTATGCTTCAGTGTGGTTGGATACGTGCCTCTCTGCCGTTACCCTGCGCCATGGAGTTAGCTGCTGAAGTGAGAAACAGCCACCACGGAAACTCCAGCACTTCAGACTTCGTTCTTGAGACTTTGAATTTGGGGCTCATGTGTGGGCCCGCTGTGTTCTCTGTCCATGGTCCTCAGTTTAGATTCCACGTCTGCTCTGAACAGTCAGTAGGACCTCTGTCTCTCTGGTTTCATCTCTTACAAAGGATGACTCAATATCTCTCTGACATGTTTCCCACGGAATCTTCAAAGTAAATTATTTTGCCCCATAATAGTACTTGGAGATAGACTGTCACAAATATACTTGGCAAATATAGTAGAAGCACTTCACATCCCGCCTCACATAAAGCAGTGGCAAACACAATTTTACATCTTAATTTTAGTTGTTAAGAGATAGCAAGCATTCAGGAAAGACTAAGAGGTGTGACAGGAGTCAATATAGTTTTAGAAGGTTCTAGATAGTTCTAGGAAGTACACTGGAACATTGGGCATTGGGGGCCAGCTGTGTGGGGGCCTCTAGATCAAGGGGGTGAAGGCAAGGCATTTGGTATTTTGAAGAATATCAAAACAAAGCTCAGTTTTTGAGGCAATACCCCAAACTTACACATTCAAGCCCCTCAAGCAGATGCTTTGTACCATAAAAAGGTTTTACTTGAAACACAGGATTTGATTTGATTGATTTGAGCAATAATTACCACTTGCTCTCCCCATCTCCTTCTTGTCCACCATCCTGACGAAACAAGCCGTGAACTTTCTGCCCCATCATTCTTCATTCCTGTGCTCGCATGCCCTACTAGAGACCATCAACCATACCACCCCTTCTGGGCCATCTCTCTACGCCCTTCTGGATTAAGTTTAAGTTAAGGAAATTGACTTAAGTCATTGAGCATCATCCACTGCTTTCTTTTAGGGCTATTTCAAGATGTCCCCAGTCATGCTGTGATATCTGAGATTTTCTTCCCCAAGTCTGAGACTTTCTTCCCCAGGCCTGAACCAATAGTCTTTTAAAAGGAACAGAGACCTCTGCAGGGGGGAAAAATCTCTGGTCCCAGGAATGGGTAAACATTCCAGAGAGGTTCCTGTTTTCCCCCCAGACAGGTCTGCTCATTCCTACAAATTGCATTCTTGTAAGAATAGTCCCAGAGTGAGTCACAACAACAAAGAAAAATGAGTTTCTCAATGTGACGCAGGAAGAATTTTTTTAAATTTGAATTTGCATGTTGTTTATATTTTCAAACAGGCATGGAAGGAAGGGGTTTCACTCTCCCTGAGCCGATCCAGTCATGAGTCCTTTTAAGCTCTGCTGTTTGCTCAGTTCCCCTCAGCAGTGACTATTTGGAATGGAGGACTATTACTCAATCTTCCTTCCTTTCATCTCATGCGTTCTTTCATCCATCTTCCCAACATGCCTGAGTAGATTCCTTGCCAGTGTTAATGCCAAGCTTCCCTTCTAACCACATCTCCCCACCAACTCCTCCCCAAGATGGGAAGTCCAAGTTTCCACCCTTTCAACATTCTCCCTAGCCCTGCCTCATTTTCTCCTCACATCAGGTCCTCTGTGATTTTCTGCATATCACTGCCTCAGTTACTTTCTCTGTTGGTCCTTCCTGCACTTCTTCCCGGGAAAAATAATGTTTCTAATGTCTCATTCCCCTCCTCCGAAGTATTTTTTCTCTGTAGGTCTATAAATTATTACTCCTAATTTTACCTACCGGTAGAATCAGTCTTAAAGGAATACCTTTGCCCTCAACTATTATCTTTTTTATTTTTTATTTTTTTATTTTTTATTTTAATTTATTAAGGTATTATTTGTGTACATAGCTTACCATTGCCCCCCCCCCACCTCCCATTCATGACCTCCCTCCCCAGAGTTCTGTGTTTGTTGGTTGTACTTATATGCATGCATACCAGTCCTTCGGTTGTTCACTTATCTCCCCCCAGGTCTCCTTCCCTTCCCAGCTGTCATTTGACAATCTGCTTGTTTTATGGTGACTATCTCAGGACCACACAAATAGAATCCGCTCCTCCTCTGGTTCACACCGCCCCTCCCCCCGGGTCCCACTGCTTCCCCCGGGCACACGGCTCTCCCGGGGTACATGTCTCCCCCGGGGCACACGGCTCTCCTGGGACACCCGGCCCCCCTGGGGAAGACGGCTCACCCGGGGCACAAGGCCCTCTGGGACACAACTATTATCTTTTTTAAATTTTCTATTCTTCAATTACAGTTACTGTACACTATTATATTAGTTTCAGGTATACAACACAGTGATTAGACTTACCAAGTGATTTGCCAGATATATCTTGTATTCACCTGACACCATAGCAATTATTATATTTTTTGCATTCTGTTTATCATGATTTGCCTAGTAAATAATATGCTGCCTGTTACGTAGAGTCTTCCCATGATTCTTGATTTACTGTAGGAATAAATCATGTGGGTCCTTGTTGCTTCCAATCTTGTGAACAATCATCCCTGTGCAGGGTCAGGATGGCAAGAGCTGTGTGTCTGGTTTGGTACCGATGCTGAGTTCAATGCATGGTGAACACAGCTATGCAGATGAGGCACAGCTGGGCAGGACTCTGAGGAGGACAGGACAGGAGGCCACACTGGACAGATAGGAGAGGAGAAGGAGGGGACAGAGAAGCAGGAGGACAGGAAGAAAGCCAGTTGTGGGAAAATGACTAACTCCAGGATAGATGATCACAATGTTCAATCTCACTTTCGGCCAGAGCTGCACCTGAATTGCAAGCAGAGGTAGGAGAGTGTTCTCACGTGTAGGAAATCCTGGGGCGGTGCTGGGGCTCAGGAGCCCTATTGATGCAACAGAGCAGCAGCAGGAGGAGGAAGCGTTTGGGGGAAATTCCAGGTCACATTTGGAATTTGGAAATTTCTGTCCAAAACAGAAAATGGAATAAGGAAGCCTCGTAGATTACGTGGCAGTGGGTGGGATTGGAAATGACCTTTATTTCAATATTTCTGGGGTCAAAATGAGTTAGGAAAATAGAGTGAGACTGGCTCTCTATGTAAAAAATATATATCCACGGATGGGCAAAAGTAGATTTACAGTTTCAAATACATGAAACAGTTCATTCTTGTATTATTATTTATCCATTATTGTGTTATTTGTTTGTATTACAACTGTACACTTACTTTTGCCATATGCATATATAAAAAAAGTACATAAGCCCTGCTTTGGGATTAAGGGAGGGAAAATGAGAGTGAGACACACAGTAACTTCGAAGAGTGGGTCGTTTTATTCCTTGTCCTACTATATTTCACTCCATAACAACAAGCGCACTCTCTGAGTCTGCCCTTTGGCCCAGTTGGACTGTGTGGAGCTCAAATGAGAAGGATGTGAAGAGCCACCAAAAGCCAGAAGATAAATCATTATTGTTGCTTTTATATTCCTTGAGATTGAAAGTTTCCATTAGCTCAGTCTAGAAGTTAACACACTGCTAAACATTGTCTTTTAAAACTGAAAGGATGATCAAGTTGACCCACTGGCTTAGAAAGCTACTATTTGGAGATTAAAATTAACAGGCTTAAGACTTCTGTGATGTTCGGGAAAGAGCAATAGTTACCCTTATTTTAAAAAATGTTTCTCATGTGCGAGGCACAGTGCTAGCTAAGAGCCTCGCCTCTACTTTCAATCCTCACAAATGCCCTGGTAGCTAGCGTTGTTATATTTTCCAAGGCACAGAGGTCAATGAGCATGTCCATGTTCACTGCTCAGCTGGCTGCAGGACTGCCTGATTTCCAAGATAATCCTGTTTTCAGGCCGGTCCTCTGAAAAACTGTATTATTTTAACAGAAACTTTTTTCAAGTAATGCTACCAGAAATCTAATATGAAAACACTGGAGCTGTTCTTCTGAATTACAGAGAAATGGGAGAGAGCGGTCCTACCTACCTACCCTCTGCAGACACGCTCTCCACCTTTAAAACTTACATCCCCACAGACACTTCCAAGAAGTTCCAGAAATTTCTATTACACTGACACCTAGGTGTTGTTCTTTCTCTTGTCTATTTTTTGACCTATGTGGTCCTGCTCTGGGGTGTGCTGGTGAACACCCAAGGGTAGTACGACTATTTTATTGTTATTTCTTAAGCAGAGTTTGTGGAGTAACTACTATGTACTGTGTGGGCATTATGGAAGAAGCAAGGCGGAATGCTCCTTCTCTGCCTGGACATTCCCGTGTCCTTTCCAAGTGTCCGTGCAGCTGCTGCCCCTTCCAGAAAGTCTCTCCTCATTACAACTCTCGAGGTGGGTTCCAGTGGCTCTCAACCTTCTCTGGGCACCAGAATCACTGAATAGCTCACTGTTGTTGTCACTGTTATTGCTCTTGTTGTGTTGTAAGGACACTTAACAGGAGATCTATCCTCATCACAAAACGTAAGTGCCCCATGCCATTCGGTCAACTCCAGGCAGCAGATCTAGAATTCATTCATCTTGTGTTAACTGACACTTCATGCTGATTGAATGGCAACTCACCATTTTTCTCCCCTTCCAACTTCTAGCAACCACCACTTCATTCTCTGTGTCTATGAATTTGATTATATTAAATACACCACATAAGTGGAATCATGCAGTATTTATCTTTCTGTGACTAATTTCCTCCATGTCCCTCCATGTTGTCACATATGGCAAGATTTCCTTCCTTTTTAAGGCGGAATAATCTTCCACTGTTCCATTAAAAAACACATTTTAAAGTGTGTTCCAATTTCCATGGTGTAAATATTCCCATCAGGACTAATGTCTAGCTACCAATGTGACATCTGTGAATGCAGAGCTGGAAAGAGGCACTGTAGCACACCACTATATAGTATTTCCACCACACAGACAAGATTAAAAAAAAGTCACCTCGAGAGCACAGATAAGCCCTGGCTGGTTTGGCTTAGTGGATAGAGCATTGGTCTGTGGATTGGAGGGTCCTGGATTCAGTTCTGGTCAAGGGCATATGCCTGGGTTGCAGTCTGGATCCCCAGGAGGCAGCCTATCAATGAATTCTCTCTCATTGATGTTTCTGGCTCTCTCCCTTCCTCTCTGAAATCAATAAAAAAATATTTTTTTAAAAAAGAGCACAGATGATAATAAAAGGGAGTAAAATTATTAGTGAGTGATAATGTTTGAGTATCACTTACCTCGTTTTTAATATATTTAATCTATGAAATTTAATTGTTAATGATATGCTCACTCACCATTCCCTCTTTCTCTCCTCCAAGTCTTAACTGAAGTTTAGGTATCTTCCACAAAACAGTAATATAAAATCAGGAATATCGGAAAAGTCACCTATTGCAGTAGAAAAGGATTTGTTCATCAAAATACAGAGGTTGAAGACCTACAGCTCCATGCCCTTGGTTTGGAGGATGCTTGATGAATTGAAAAAAAATCATTATAGCTCAAAGCTGCCACTGTAAAAACACTGGCCACACCTGTGCTACTTCTGCTACATTAATATAATATTAACAAGACAGAGAATGGTATTTGGGGCATTTCGGCATTCCTGGCCATTTCCTAATGATTTATGCAGCTGCTCACTGAGTAAGACAAATACATTTACAAGAGTAAATGTTATGAATTAAGTAAAAAAAAAATCTGGAGGCGATGACAGAAGCATTATTTTTGAAATCCTGTACAATATTTCAACTTTTTGTTATTGCTATTGGGTTAATTACGGTACCAGCTTACTCAAAGTTAAGTAAGGGGATAACATGTGAAGCTATAAGATGAGAACTAGGCTCATGTAGACGAATAAAATCTGCAAAACTGATGTCCTTATTTTTATTAAAGTAAAACACATTGCAGAATATAAATAGTTATAAGAAAGTAACTGCCATTACCTCACACTCAGTCACTGTGCATGAATGAAACTGACAGTGAAATTTCAATGGAAAAATAGTTACCACCACTGTCATATTTGTTTCTATTATTACATCCACAGACAACAGGTTATCAAACAACTGCAGTCGCATTTGAAAAACAAACAGAGTAGTTCCCACCAATTAGCAACAGCTCACTACCAAGTCCAATGCAAAAATACATATTTGATAAAGGACCACCAAGCTAGATATAACAGGGCTCCATGGAAAATGCTCTGACTCCATTAACAGATATTCTTTAATTGAACTAAAAGATCAAACCGTTTTTCTTGGACCTCAGAATCCAGAATGTTTGCTATTTTAATGCCTTTCCCAAGATTTCTATGGCCGTTGCATTTTTTCAGTAATAGTTTAGTTGAGTGGCTTCTAAGGAAAGGCGCTCCAATGCAGGAGCAGAATGGGAGCGAATGTGGCATGTGGGGCTTCCTTCTCTTAAGCCAAATGGATCCTGACAGTAGGAAGAACTCTGATGAAAACAGAATAAAATTGTGTTTTGAATGTAAAATAGGAATGGGCATTGGCAATCCAACTTTGCTTAGAAGCTCTGCACATTTTTGTGTTTGATCAGCCCAGAAGTTCAGTGAGGAGCTGGGTCTTTTTGACCCCCGGGGGGTATGTGTTTTTCTTTGGGGCACCTCCTTGGAACAGTAGATGAGTGTTTTCAGGTGCTTCACTTTAAAGGTTAGTCCCTGCCTGCTCATGGGTAGCCCCCATTCCTGACAGGCATCCTGGGCCAGGTCCTATGCGGGTACTGCATCCAAATGTAAATGCTGTGCTTTGTGCTGCAATGGGTATAATACAGTGAATCTCTTCTCTAGGGCCAAACATAAACATAAGAAGATGAATGGGGAGGCAGGTGAATGAACAGCAGACAAAGATGGGTTTTGCAGTCACTTAGACTTGTATTCAAGTCACTAACATTATCAATTACTAGTTGGGTGACCTTGGGTAGTTGACTAAACCTTCCTGCCCTCAGCTTCCTCAGCTACCAAATGGGAGTTAATGTCACCTCCATCACAGGATTATTATGGGAAATAAGTGCAGTGATAATTGTGGATTCCCTCCATTTGGACCCTTAGGATAAAAAGAAATGGTATCACAATCTCCCACTTGTAGAGTCCATGTTATGTGGCCACCACCCTGGAATTAGACTGAAAAAGTATTGGAACTAGATTGTATACAGTAATGTGTCATTCTGTAAAGAATGAAATAGTTGAAAGTGGTTAAAAGCAATAGTCTGGAACTAAAAATGGAAAGATTGGGCAATATATTAAAAACAAACCAACCACAACAACCTCCCAAGTCGTAACAAGAATTGGGCAATACAAGTATGGCCTGAATCACCATCAAGGACAGCATTCGGCGATAGGTTAGAAAGTAGATGAAACCACACTGGACTAACTGCAGATGAAGACTGCTTGAGGTTGATGATATGAAATGGTTTTTCCAATCCCAATCTAGTTTATTTTTATCTTCCTCATGAAATGTAAACTAATTCACATGACAATTTGATTGAGACCTTATGGGTACCATTTCCATTGTGCAAGACAGAACATTTAGGGCAGAAACCTTTTGCCAAACGGTAACAGAAGATGGCCAGTGTGACTGAGAGTCGAGTAGAGGATTAAGCAATGGTTTAGTAAATGGGGGTAGAGGAGGCCACCGGTGTGGATATCCAAATCAATGTTTTATTATCATCATCAGAATCTCCTCTCATTTGTGTCATTCATGGCCTCAATGAGGGAGAAAGTAATAAAATCCCAAAAGTCAAGACCTCTGGTCTGCAGTGCAGGGCTGCAGAACAGGGCGTGCCTAAACAACAGCCTAGGCAGCTCTCAGATGCTCCCAAATCTCAACTGTTGCTATAGCAATGCCTGAAATCCATGGGAAATTGCGAAGCCTACACATTTGGCTCACACGTAACTAGCTGTGTATCTTTTAGGATTAATGCTTGTCATCTGAACTAATCTAAATGAGCTCTTAAATCTCTCAAAACTCAGTTCCAGATAAGCCAGAAGAAAGTGGATGCTGTACTCACCCCCTTTCCAGGAGCACAACACTATTCCAACTAATTAAATATCAACCTGGTCCATACCCCCTCCCCCTCCCACTTCAGCTGATTGGCCACTAGCAATCAAGGTACAACTACAGCAGGAGAGCACAACCTACCCAAAGGACACTCCTTGAGCACCTGGCTCATGTGATCAAGGAGACTGTGTCAACAGGACACCTACTATATAAGGCCACTGTAACAAAATAGGAGACACATCAGAGCTACCTAATATATAGAACTTTTTGGACTAGTTTGAGAAAAACAGGTGTTAGTTCTTCTTTGAATTTTTAGTAAAATTCACCTGTGAAGCCATCTGCTTCAGGACTTTTGTTTGCTGTGTTTCTGTGTGAGTGTGTGTGTGTGTGTGTGTGTGTGTGTGTGTGTGTGTGTTTCTGCTTCAATTTCATTAGTTGTAATCTGTTTATTCAAGTTTTCTGATTCTTCCTGATTGAATTTTGAAGGACTATATATTTCTAGTAATTTATCCACTTCTTCCAGATTGTTCAATTTGTTAGTAGGCAGTTGTTCATAATACTTTCTTATAATCCTTTGTATTTCTTTAATGTCAGTTGTATCTCCTTTCATTTCTGATTTTTATTTGGATCATCTCTCTTTTTAACTTGATCAGTCTGGGAAAAGATTGGTCAATCTTATTTATCTTTTCAAAGCACCAGTTCTTGGCTTCATTGATCTTTTATATTTTTTAGACTATTTCATTTATTTATGCTCTTATCTTTATTATTTCCTTTCTTATTTCCTTTATTGTTGTTCAAATATCCAAACTTTCATTAAAAAATTCATACAACTCAACACCAAAAATTCCCACAAACAATCCAATTAAAAAATGGACAGAGGACTTCAAAAGACATTTCTCCAAAGAGGACATACAGATGGCCAATAGATACCAAAAGATGCTCAACATAGCTAGTCATTAGAGCAATGGAAATCAAAACCACAGTGAGATATCACCTCACAGCTGTCAGAATGGCTACCACCAATAAATCAATAAGCAGCAAGTGTTGGTGAGGATGAGGATAAAAGATAACACTCATGCACTGTTGGTGGGATTGCAAATTAGTGCAGCCACTGTGGAAAACAGTATGGACTTTCTTCAAAAAATTAAAAATAGAACTACATTATGACACAGTAATTCCATTCTAGATATATATTCACACTAATTTGAAAAGATATACCAGTATACACCCTTTTGTTCATTAAAGCATTGTTTACAGTAGACAAGATATGGAAGTAACTCAAGTGCCCATCAATGGACAAGTAAATAGAAAAATTGTGGTACACATATACAATGGAATATTACTCTGCCATGAAAATAATGAAATTTTACTATGAGGATGGACCTAGTAGATATCATGTCAAGTAAAATAAGACAGACTGAGAAAGTCAAATACCATAATATTTTACCTATATGTAGACTCTGAAGAACAAAACAAACAAACAAACAAACAAAGCAGACTAATAGATACAGAGAACCAACCAAGGATTGTCAACTCAGAGAGGGGCTGAGATGAAGAGATTAAAAAATCACATATGTAGCCGAAACCAGTTTGGCTCAATGGATAGAGCGTCAGCTTGGGGACTGAAAGCTCCCGGGTTCGATTCTGGTCAAGGGCACGTACCTTGGTTGCGGGCACATCCCCAGTAGGAGGTGTGCAAGAGGCAGCTGATGGATGGTTCTCCCTCATCGATGTTTCTAACTCTCTATCCCTCTCTCTTCCTCTCTGTAAGAAATCAATAAAATATATATTTTTTACAAAAAGTCACATATGTAATACCTTAACCAATAAAGAAATAAAAAATAAAATAAAATAAAGAAGTTCAAATTGGTAGGTATAGAATAGTCACATGAATATAAAGTACAGCACAGTTAATAATCTTACCTAATAATGGACAGACATGTAAATTGACCATACATCCACTATGCCCACAGCCAATCAGAGTGAGTATGCAAATAAGAAGGCCAAAGATGGTGGCTTTCCAGCTATTCCAGGCATGAAGTGGCCAGAGGGGGCAGGACGCCTGCTATGAGAGTGAAGGCAGGGGGCAAAGGGATCTACAGGAGTGGAGCACCCCAGTGAAGACAAGACTGCAGGCTCCGGAGTCTACAGCAAAGAGGAAGACAGCAGACTCAGGCCAGATTGAAGGCCTGTGTCCTGGGTGCCAGACGAAAACCGTGCTGGAAGCCAAGGGAAGGAAGGCCTATTGCACAAATCTCTTCATGCAATGGGCCTCTAGTATTGTAATAACTATGCATGGTGCTAGATGAGTACTAGAAACATCACTTCATAAGTTGTATAACTGACCACTATGCTGTAAACCTGAAACTAATATAAAATAGTATTGAATGTCAAAAATTAATAAATAATCTCTAAAAATTCTAAGGGACAGTGTAGATCCAGTTTTAAACAATCTGTTCTGAATTTTTGGAGGACCGCTAAGGATTTTATAAAAGGATTGCCATTTCAGTGCTGGCCAGCTCATGCAGTTTAGGCTTCAAACGTATGGTAGGGAGTGAGAATAATTATCAAGTTATGAAAAATCAGTCCCTCCCATCAATTCCCAGGTACAGGCTGTACCATTGTTGGGCAACTTCATAATCTCATTTGTGCATCTGTGTTTGTTTAATGTTTGAGTGTGCTTGGATGTGCTCTTACAAATGGCTATCTATAAATCCCCATCCTTCGATGGACTGGGACTTTAATAAGGGTGTCCAAAGAATTAATGAAAGGAACATTTTGGTAACAATTATCTGTTTATAGAGAAAATCCTTTAATTTTTCTTCCCCAACAGCTCAAAGTACTTTTCATTGAAACATTCAGCATGTCTGTGGGACAGGTAATGGATTGGAATAAGTAGCTCTATATTTTACGGATAGGCAGCTAGGTCTCCAGCCAGCATCATGAAGTCCTCAGGGGGGAAGAACCAAAAGCCTGCCAGCCAGCTAAGCTGACACGCACCCCACGCTGTCACTTAGCAGTGCATGAGCCAAATAAAATTGGAGTTTAGGTCAGCTACAAAGAAATGAGTTCGTACCCTGTAAAATGTATTCCCAATGTATTTCTTTAAAGTGCCCTTCCCATATACTATATAGTTTTCAGAGTCAAGCCACAAACCCTCATAACATCTGGAGGCTTGGTATGTCTATCAGAGGACAGGGGGAGGAAGAAAGATGGGCAGCTGGGGTTCTGGGCCAACGGAAGCCATCCAGATGGAATGACATAGGATTCCAGTAGGTGGATTAGCAAGTGCATCCTACGGTATGTGAAGAGAGAAGATGGTGCAGATGGATCAGAGCGTATAAATGCCCAGAGCTGCTCTCATGAGTTAGACAAAGAGCATGCCTACTGTATTCACGTTGAAGAGTCACCCTGCCTTATTTTCTCTCAAAAGTTCTTTCCCTCAAAAAAAAAAAAAAAAAAAACAGAAAGAAAGAAAGAAAGAAGCAGGTTCAAAATCCTGCCAAAGATGATGATCCAAAATCAAAGCCAAGAAGAAAACCCAATGTACTTGGAGTGATTTTAAAAGACATTACTTCTCATGTCTACCCACCCCCACCACCTGCAAAAGCAAATTTTATCTGAAAAATCATGATAATCAAAAGCACTGGCAGGTTATACAAATTGCTCCTAAATACATACTGCCTAGAATTCTGCATTCTTCTAACAGATGTTCAACTTCTAGAAAGTTTTCTTTTTCAAAAGGCTTGGCTTACAGCTCGTTTTTATCTACATATCACCTTTGAGCCAGCTGTTAGATAAGCCTGGAACGTATTGGTGGTTTCATCACCTGCCATTACTCAGATCAAAATGCAGCTGATCTTCTGCAGGCTCGGCTAAGAGGGTAATGGGAAAGTCCAGGTTCTAACTCCTTCATCCTCCATCACGCACTTCACTGAGAAAAGAGCAAGGCATCCATCAGCAGCCGGTCTTCCCAGCTGGTCATCATGACAAGCTGTCAAGTTCACCGCGGATCCCAGTAAAGATGGCAGTGACCTGTTGCTCTCCTTCAATGTCTGAGCCAGGGGAAATGGCTCTAATGAGTGGTGGGAATAAACGGATAAATCCTGGAAAATAGCAAGTATTAACTAATAAAACTGGAAGACACTGAATGAATTAAAAATAAAATGCAAAATTTCCTACCCTCAAGTATTTAGCAAAATAAGAAAGCATAAAAAGGGAAGAAAGTACTTTTCATTAAAAAGATGATAAAATAAATATATAATATGTATTGCTTACTTACTGGGTATGAGATATGATAATTCTTCACATGCATTATCACATGTAATAATTACAAGAATCCTTTTTTAATATCCTTACCCAAGGACTTGCTTGAAGAGAGAAAAGAGGGAAGGTGGGAGGGAGGAAGAGAGAGAGAGAGAAAAAAATCAATGTGAGTCCCAACCCGTTAATGGAATCACATCTGCAAAGTCTCTTTTACCATATAAGGCACCATAGTCACAGGATGAGGGGTGATTAGAACACAAGTATTAGGGCATGGAAATTTTAGGGGAGGAGAGCATGACTCAGCCTGTCATAATTGTAAGCAAAAATTTCATTTACAATAATGAAGGGACACCGATTTTCATCCATTAAATTGGCAAGAGTACAGAAAATAGATACACCCATACTCTATTTGTAGGAGCACCAACTGGCACCAATTTTCTGAAAGGCAATGTATATGCATATATCACTAATTATCACTATATGTCAATATATATGTCAAAAGACTTAAAATATTATTCCTTCTGACTAGAAATTCAGTTTATTAGAGTTGCTTGTAAGGAAATCACCACAGCCATTAACCAAAAATGTTAACCTCAAATGACAACAACCAAATTTATTTCAGTAAACTATGGTATTATCATATACTAATATTCAATGCTATTAGAGTACTATTTAAAATATGACAAAATCATATCATTGAAAAATATTTAAAGATATCGGAAATGTAATTTTACATAAGAAAGGTTACAAATAAATAAGTATATATTTCCTTTTTATAAAGAGTATTAGCAATGAAAATTTTGGCTATTTTTGAATCTTTTCTTTATTTTCCATCTTTTCTTCAATGAACATGGAATACTGCTGCAATGACATCAATGTTTTTTCTTAAAAAAATATATTCTTGCCAAAACCAGTTTGGCTCAGTGGATAGAGTGTCTGCCTACGGACTGAGAGGTCCCGGGTTCGATTCCGGTCAAGGGCATGTATCTTGGTTGCGGGCACATCCCCAGTAGGAGGTGTGCAGGAGGCAGCTGGTCAATATTTCTCTCTCATAGATGTTTCTAACTCTCTGTCCCTTTCTCTCCCTTCCTCTCTGTAAAAAAATCAATAAAATTTTTTTTTTAATATTCTTCAGCTGATACCAAGCAGGGAGTTTCTCCAGTCCTGCCAGGCACTAGGAAGCGGGATGAGCTCATCCCCTGGGGCCTGGCCAGTCTGGGACTCTCACTTTCCTCACTCTCAGTAACGTCTATGACAGTTGGTAAAGATGGAACACTAGAAACAGGGAAAACACAGCGGAAAGAGAAAGGGCTTTCAATCAACAACCTAAATTGAAAAGCCAACTCAACTATTTATGGGCTCTGTAATCCTGGGCAATTTACTTAACTCAACAGAGCTCATCATCTGCAAAGTGGTGTTGATGATGCTTAACTTCCAGGAGGTCTTGAAGAATAAATGACATCATTTATAGGTCAGGGGTCACACTCACAGGTGCTTCATGGTCAGGCAGCTGGGACTCAAGAGTGTGGGTTTTCCCGCAAATGAACATGTGAATACAGCCAGGATGCTTTTCCTTTATGTCTTTGCTTCCTTCATATATGATGGAGTTAACCGCATCTAAAAATTGAATGCTATAAAGTACTGTAGAGTCTAGTACGGCGCCTGGCCTCCCATATATCTTAGACAAATGATAGTTAATATAACAGCTACTCAGTAAATTGTAATGTTTTTAGTATTTCTAAAGATTATAATATTATACAAGCATGTTCTGACAGTCTTTGGTAATCATCTGGATGACAAACTCAGATTACTCATCTTTTTATCATTCCAATTTGAAACAGCCAAAGGTCAACTCTTCATATCTGCCAGATGCATGGCTTGAAAAATATATATCTTTCAAACTCTCTACATCCTTCTTTCTGTGTTATGGAGGATGTACATCTTTGGAACAAATGTTCCTACACTGATTACACATGGTAATGACCCAAAAAAAACTGTCAATGGAGATCTTTGTAGGAATTTCTTAGATATTTTTTAAAGCAATAAAGTCTTAAATCTTCTTACTAGAGCTCCTACTAGGTGAAATCCTCTTACTAAATATTTTTAAAGATAAAATGCAGGTTTGCAGCCCTTGAGAAATATCAAATCTATTTAAGAAGATAGAATCCATAGAGGATTAAAATACTCTTTTAATATATATTAAAAGACCAAAGCCTAAAGATTTATAGTATGGACAGGGTATATTGATGCTTGAGGAAAAATGGAATAAGACAACTAGTGTTTGCCAAAACTGGTTTGACTCAGTGGATAGAGCGTCGGCCTGGGGACTGAAAGGTCCCGGGTTCGATTCCGATAGAGGGCATGTGCCTTGGTTGTGGGCACATCCCCAGTGGGTGGTGTGCGAGAGGCAGTTGATCTATCCCTCTCTCTTCCTCTCTGTAAAAAAATCAATAAAATATATATATATATATTTAAAAAAGACAACTAGTGTTCTATTTACAGTGGATTTAGGGACACTTTCAATATCCCTGGTTAAAGGATCTACTTGAAAACCTGAGCCAAAAGTCCCTCTGCCTGCATCTAACCTCAGTCTCTGAAACAATGGACTTTAAGTATATCAAATAAAACCCTCCTTACTAAATTTATCCTTGGCATCTAGCACTGCTGACCACTTCCTTCCTCCACGAATTCTCTCCTTCTATGAATTATGTAACACCATTAGTACATGCTTAACTGCCACTTTGCTGGAGATCTCTTCCCAATAGCTGGGTCACCATTCTCTGCTTACTCCCTACATGCTGGTGTGCCTCAAGGTTCCACACCTGACAACCTTCTCAATCTCCATACTTCCTCAGGGATAGCATCTTCAACCAACATCAATATGTATGACTAAATTTACACACTGAACTGGTCCTCTCACTCACACTCCAGTCCTGTGTTCCTGTCTACTGGACATCTCCAACTAGAAGTCCCAACATATCTGAGTTCAACTTGTCTAAGAAAGAATGCATCATTCACCATTCTTTCCCAAACCTATCTTTCTATTTTAGGATCTTGGCTATTGATCCAGCAGCAGACTCATCTTCCACAGTCATATAAGACAGAATTTTAGAAGCCAGCATGGATTTCTCATTCCTCCTCACCCTCCATAACTAACAGCCAGCACTTCCTCAACACTGTTATTATCACTCCCCTCCAGTCTAGGCTCAGTGCCAATGCTTTAGGTTCAGGAACTCAATGTTTCCCTTAAAATGCAATAGCTTTTATAGTGTACCTCCTCTATTCTCTCCCAAAATATCATCTTTCATCCTCATCCTCACACATTAGCAAGAAGAATCTGTAAAATTCAAATTTGACAATACCATTCCCAATGGACCCTTACAGAGAATCTGTCCATAGTTCCCCTTCGTGCCCAGGATAAAAATCCAAACTCCTTGTAATAATAAGCAAAGGCCCTTTATTATCTCACCAGCTCACGCCCTCGTCAGGCTCCCTCGCACAACTTACCCCTCCAAGCTGAAAAACCTTTACTAAGATTTCATGACGCTATTTTGTTTCCTCAGTCTGGAATGACTTTCCCAGCCTCTTCCTTCTGCCAACTCACCCCTGTCATCTACTGGCTCGTTCTGAATGATTTGTCAAGAGTCATCTCAGTTGTCATTTCCTCTGTGATGCTTTTTCTGTCAGGTCTGGGTTGAATCTGGGAGAGCTCTCTTGCTCTCCCCTCCGCTCCTTCACCAGCAGCCCAAGATGAGAGTGCCAGCATGGTCAGGTTGCTTTTGTTCCAGCCCTCCAGTCCAGTTTAAGAACCCAATGTGGCCCTCGAGTCAAAAAGTTTGCCTACCCGTGCACTAACCACATGTGGTTACTGAGCACTTGAAACGTGACTGGGCAACTAAACCAGAGTTTTAATTTAATTGTAATTAATTTGCATTTAAATAGCTACTTGTCTTGGACAGGAAAGGCATAGAGGTTAATTAGGTGTTTATGGTCCATATGCAGCCCCACATACTTTTCATAAAAGTTTCAGCCACACATCCCGGGATCAACTTTGTCTCATTGTTTGGGCCTCGCAGTGGAAGGACTTTGCAAAAGAGCGGATAAAATATTTAAATCAGAAATCCTTATACTCTGGGGGACATCATGTAGACTCCTGCTGTCTGATCTTAACTGCAGATTCCTCCTCAGAGTTTGACACTTGGTCAAATTTACAGACTCATAGGACATGAGATTAGGAAAGGTCTTTACTTAACATGTAGCCCAACATTCTTAACCTACTGTCAAGAAGTTGGGCCTTGAATTCTTGTGCTGTGTCACTTTAAGAAGCTTGAAATTTTCCAAAACCGGTTTGACTCAGTGGATAGAGCATCGGCCTGCAGACAGAAAGGTCCCAGGTTCGATTCCAGTCAAGGGCATGTACCTTGGTTGAGGGCACATCCTGGTAGGGGGTGTGCAAGAGGCAGCTGATCGATGATTCTCTCTCATTGATGTTTCTAACTCTCTATCCCTCTCTCTTCCTCTCTGTAAAAAATCAATAAAATATATTTTTAAAAAAGAAGCAGCTTGAAATTTTCTGCAATTCCATGTAAAGGTTGGGAATCATCAGGGACAGACTGTCTGGGGATCTGTAGATTGTGCCCAGGCCATTTGCAGCCTGGAACAAAAATGTCACACTTTCCCAGTTGCTGGAGACAGTAGACCATCTGTAGGTCTTTGCTCTGATGGCATAAAATCATATCACACTTGAAATTCCCTCTAGCCCTACCACTTTACCAATAGCAAGGTTACGATCCTATCTGCATCTTAAGCTGAGTCTTCTCTCCTCCTCAAAGTGAACCTGCTTTTCAGATGTGATGTGCTGTTTGTACCTGGCCCACCTGTAACCATGCCCGGACTGAATGCATCAATGGCCCAGCTTCTGCCAGTAAACGGAACTCATGCTGATTCCTACCATCCCACAGGCCTTTGGCTGTGCCCAGAAGCAAGCTCATCCCTCCTAAATCTCAGTGTGCTGCCCCGGTAGGGTACGGCTGCACAGCCCAAGATAACAAAAGTTAAAAGCCAAGATTTCTGCTGCTATTGAATTCAGATAAAGCAACATGAATTAATTATATCATCTTCCAAACACCAGTTCTAATACTCTGTATTAGATTTAGTCCTCCTAGAAATAAGAACCGAACAAGAAGAGCGGGTCAGGCCAAGGAGGACCATCCCTGAGGGTGGACTCCTGCCCACTGGTGCTGCCAAGAGCGTTAGCACAGAACACCCCTAATCCCTCAACGTCACCTCCCAAGATGTCCATTTCAGGCCTGACCCTCCACACATCTGGCGGGAATGTGATTGCCCTGGGCTTTCTGAGAACAGCAATGAGGAAAGTGGAACAATTTGTCCAACAGCTCCATGGCAGGCAAGGGGCTTTGCCTTTGGCAACTTTCTTAGATGAAAGATTTAAATATTTTTCAACCCAAGTGTACCTCCGTGACTTCCCACATTCTCGGAACCCCCTTCTCAATAGCCTGATCTCTGGTTTCCATCCCCCAACACTCGAATAGCATTGCTCTTTCCAATATCATCAACAACCTCATCCTGAATCAACCTCCAGGCAATTTCTATGTTCTTGGCCTCCTTCCCCGCACCCTTGTTCTTACATCTCTCCATCTTCCCTGACCAATTCTGAGCTCTGTTCTCTTAAATTTGCCACCTCGCTGCCAACAATTTCCTCTTCACTCCTTCCTTTTTCTCTGACATTTTTGTGCTGTGGTTGTTGCCCTATGTGTTAACCTTCTTCTCTTTTGTTGTTGTTGTTTTTTCTGTGCACATACACAGTCACATTCTGCAACAAGTCCACTTAGGGCTGCCCCAGAGGAACTTCTATGCCCAACCATCCACAGCTCTGGGCACTGTGTTTGGCCACCTGAGCTACCAATCCTGGGCTTCCCACACTTAGGACAGGGCAAGCCCTGACAAAGAGAAAATGCCTTTGTTTGGAAATCAGTGATCCTACCTCTATAATGCTGCTTCTTCAAAACCAACGATCAATGCATGGCTTCAAAATGAAGTCCGGAGATTTGCTGGCTTGAAATTCACTTCTTGTTCATTAGTTCCTGCACACTAAAATTATTGCTGACTTTGCCTGGGGTCCTTCAAAGACCCTTCTGGACTATATGCCTCAGTTCCCTTTCCTCCTATTTCTTAACTTTAAATTTAGCACCTCTCTCTTAAAAGTATTCATGCTATCTCTTCCCATAGAGTTCACCACTTCCATTCAATCATCCACGAGGGGCAAAAAGGTGCCTGATACACACAGTCCTTGTTCTCACTGAGGGGGCAAGGTGGACATCAGTCAAGCAATCACAAATGCATGTGGAAATACAGATTGTGATGAGGGTGATGGAGATTTACATATGTTCTGTGAAGGAATAACAGGGTAGTGTGCCAATGTCTGGAGATTCAGGGATGAGAAGATGTGTGAGCTGGAATTTGAAAGATGAGAAGTAGTTAACTACTACAGAGTCCAGTGGGAAGAGCATTTTAGAAAGTGTATGTAGAGTGTACAATGGTCCTGTGATAGAGGAATCAGGATGCATTTGTTGGATCAGAGGAAAAGCCCAGCATGACTGGATCACAAAGAACGGATTTGAGAGTCCTAAGAGATGATACGGAAGCCATATCAAGACCATGCTGAAAATTTTGAGCATTATGCCCAAAAAGTAGGCTATTAAATTATTTTAATCTTGATGTCAGAGTTGCCATGTATGCAGAACAGATTGTGGGCTAGAAGAAAAGGCAGGGGAATCAGTTAGGAGGCAAGAGATGCAAAAGGCTCAATGGTTACTTTTGACAGGCTCAGAGTTAGAGGGAGAAATTATTCCCAATTATTCAAGGAAGAGTTTGCACATCTCCCCATTATATGGAAAGATTAAATGATCCCCTACCAATAAGGACCAAGATCTCCCACTTTAGCTCTCTTGTGGATTTTCCTAGAAATTTTGCCCATCTCTACAGCAGAAAGAACTCCTTCCTTCAGAATCATATGTAAATATTAAAACACTAGAGGCCCAGTGCATGAAATTCATGCACAGAGGGGGGGTCCCTCAGCCCAGCCTGCACCCCTCTCCAATCTTGAGTGATGTTAGATATCCCTCTCACAATCCAGGACTGCTGGCTCCCAACCGCTCGCCTGCCTGTCTGCTTGATTGCCCCTAATT
This sequence comes from Vespertilio murinus, assembly GCA_963924515.1. Lineage (NCBI taxonomy): Eukaryota > Metazoa > Chordata > Mammalia > Chiroptera > Vespertilionidae > Vespertilio > Vespertilio murinus. The sequence goes on from OZ004718.1 coordinate 6,233,594, forward strand.
GCTTCTGCCTGCCAGCCTGATATGCCCCCCTAACTACTCCCCTGCCAGCCTGATGGATGTCTAACTGCTCCCTTGCTGGCCCTATTATCCCTAACTGCCCTCCCCTACAGGCCTAGTCTCCCCCAACTGCCCTCCCCTGCAGGCCTAGTCTCCCCCAACTGCCCTCCCCTGCAGGCCTGGTCACTCCTAACTGCCTTCCCCTGCAGGCCTGATCCCCCCCAACTGCCCGCCCCTGCAGGCCTGATCCCTCCCAACTGCCTTCCCCGGCTGACCTGATCACCCACAACTGCTCTGCCCTGCTGGCCATCTTGTGGCAGCCATCTTGTGTCCACATGGGGGTGGCCATCTTTGTCCACAAGGGGGAGGCAATCTTTGACCACATGGGGGCAGCCATCTTGTGTGCTGAGTGATGGTCAATTTCCATATTAGGCTTTTATTATATAGGATAATAACACAATAATGATAAAAGGAAAAACCATCCAAATATGTGATACTGTTGCTGCCGGAGTTGACATTCAAATTTTAGCCTGCACTGGGGGGAGTAATACTAGGCTGGAAACTCTTGGGTCTGTCTTCTATAAAATGCAAACACAACAACAATAATGATGGCTTCTGTGATGCCACACCTGGAAAAGAAATGTGGGGCAACAGCCAACTTGGCTGGCAAGCAAAGTGGAGAGGGTGATACAGTCAGTTCACCCAAGGCCAGGGCAGAAGGGCCCCTGGCTGCTTGCAGTCTGAGTGGCATGTTGCTTCAGGCTCCAGCAAGCTCAGGACAGTCACAGGCAGCAAACAGCAAAGTCAGAAGATTAAGTGACTCTGCTGCCTGCGTGTTGGGTTGGCCCTATAGCAGAATCCAGGAGGTGCCAACTGGCATGCAAGTTGAATCTTAAAGAGACACAAGCTCTTCCCTTCCACTGACCAGAATTGCTCCTTCTGGTTTAACCCCTCTTAGAAAACATCCTTGGCTTTGCAAGCATATGTAAAAAGACAGCCCCCCATCTTTCTGCCCTACCCACTGTGCATCTGTAAATCCCTACAAGGCACAAATGCAAAACCATTGCCAATCGTCTTTTTTGAGATTTGTAGGGCAACCAGCCAATTGGCAGGCCACAGGTTATTCACACTGCAATAGAAAACAAATTTCTTGCAGCAATTATCCTTAATTTCTACTGTTTACCCCAGGAATAAACTATTGCTGCTGTAAAACACCCTTTCCCACACTGTCCAGCACACATCTGTAAATTCCAAGAGGGATGGGGATTAGCTGGTTGCCAGTTGGCTACTGGAAAGGCGTGGCAACTGGCCAACTAGATGTCAGTTTATTGTTCATGGTGGAATAGAACTTAAGCTTCTTATTGTAAATGCCACTGCATGCTTAGGTTGTTACCTTTTAAGTACACAACTTGGACCTCAATTTGCAATAAGTCCATGTTTACTAGCAGCTGTGGACCGGTGGTACAGGAATAAATTCCAGGTGGTATGATAGATAGTGACAACTGTGCATGGGATTTTTATATTGTTAGGGGAATTCCTAGAAGTAGGGTAAAATACACCTTTTCCATCACCACCAACTATTCAACCTGTAAATAGAAGTTTAGTTCCAAACATCCTCTCAAGTTCTCTTTTGCTTCCATCATCAAGACTGGCGGTCATACCCAGGTTGCATACAGTGTTTACCAAGAGCACCAGTAGCTCACTCTCAGAATGATTATGATTTAATGCCTTCGAAGAAACTATTATTTCTTCCTGTAACCTCTTTCTTCTGCTTCCAGATTGTGAAAAGCATACAACTCTTTGAAGATCCATCCCAAGTATGGAAGCTAGGAGAGGCACAATTATCCATAAAGATACAGTAGACAATTTCATAAACAAAAGACCAAATGAGCCTAGACTTACTAAGACTGGAACTGGGAAGATGCTAGGAACCTATACTCTTCACTGTGTCTTTTAAGCATTGTTAGTTAGCTATCCCTCACCCTCTGCTCCTCTCTGCCTCCTTCTGATTCTTCTGATTGCAGTGTCCAATGTAAATGGCAGCCTTGTGGCTGCATCACCTTGTAGGCCAGTGCTCACTATCAGTGATTACCCTCTCTGTGTGGCTTATATACTTAAGTGGGGACCTAGTATATTCCTGGTCTAGGGAGGGCCAGCTCTCCTCGGTTCAGGTGTCCCACCTGAATGAACAGCTGTGGCTGGGAAACGGGTTCTATAGTATTAGTTCCCTAAGCCTATCACTTCAGTACAGCCATGGACAAGCTCATGGAAGATTTTGTGAGCAACACCACAAAATAGCTGTTATGTAACTCACCACCCTCTTGTGACGAATAATGGATGTGTCTGTCTCCCCAGACACATTCCCATCCATTATGCTATCTAAGTCCCTCCAGGTCCATGTGTTAATTTTCTGCCAATTATCACTTGGCAGAGTCCCTGGAAAATAGACTTTCAATCAATGTTTGTTGAGTAAGCCTTTTAAAATATAAATTGGATTGTGTCACTCCCTTGCTTAAATACTTCAGTTGGTTTTCACTGTACCTAAAATAAAATCCAAATTCCTTTTCATGACCTAAAAGGCCCTGCAGAATCCGGGCCTTCCAACCCCTCCAAGTTCATCATGTGCCAATCATCTCTTCATTCATGGATACTCAGCCACAGGGGTTTTAGTTTTGATTTCTTCTTTGATGTCCAGGTTCGGGACCTTGACAAGTACATCCTTCTGTCTGGAATGTTCTCTCCTGTCCTTCACACAACTGCCTCATTCTCATTCCCCCATCAAGATGCAACTTAAATTTTACCCCATCGGAGAAGCTTTACTTGACCAAACTCTATCTTCCCAATAATATTTTCAGTCACTCTATTCTGTTGGGATTGTTTAGAGCTTATCACAATTTTGGATTACTTGTTAGTTAACTTATTTCCTTATTTGTTGTCTTTATCCCAGGTTAAATTATAATCTCCACAAAGTCAGGGACATGTTTCTTCTGTCATTTCTCATATATACAGGACCTAATATATAATAAATGTTTGTCGATGGGTAAGTGTATCAGAAGATAATGACTCAAATTCTGGCTTCTTCCCTGACAGTAAGCTGAGGCAGATTGATTCTCCATTCTAAGTTCTAAGTTTCCGTTTCCTCTTTTGCAAAATCAGATGAGACCAGAGTCCAGGGCTTATATAATGATTATTGCTGTTCACCCAAAAAGTGCTCAAGACTCCCTCTTTGAGCTGTTTTCCCTACCTAGCTTACCTCATCCTGGGACTGCTAAATACCTGTGCTTAAACAGTATTTTGCAATAGTTTTCTTAGTTCCTGTGAGGTCTCTGGAGATAAGCAGTGTCTCTTAAAGAACAAGAGAAGTCTAGATGAAATTTTTGAGAAACGTGAAATGTCTTGTAAGAAGGAAGAAATTCCTAATTACATTTACCAAATGTGTGATATAATGCCCATGCTTATTTTGAACACATTCATGTTTTAAACACAGAAACAATACAATGCAATATAGCTATGCTATATGTCGAAAACTGTCAACACTTCAACAAAAATATTAAGGTGGTTACTGAGTGTCAATTATGTGCATTAAACACCATTCCCCATCTGTTGCCTCATTTGGTTTAACAAAATCTGCATTACAGAATGTGACTTCAGGGATCCCAGTGAACTGTGCCATCCAGTATTCACATCTTTGTGAGCCTCCACCCACAGTGAGGCTGAGCTTGGCCATGTGCCCAGCTTTGACCAATAGGACATTAGCAGGAATGTGCAGTGGAGACTTGCTACAGGTTTGCACATTGGAGCAGTCAGACAGAGAGGCCCATGTGAAGGAAAATCTAGGACCCTGGGCCCAGCCGAGCTACCAGGGAGCAGCCAGCACAAATTGCCAAGAATGTAAGTGAAGACATTTTGAACTTCCAGACATCCCACAGTGACACCCCATGAGACAGAATTTTCCAGTCAATCCATAAATCATGAGGGAAAAAATAATTTACTGAATTTGTTATTGTTTTAATCCACTAAATTTTGGGGTTGTTTGTTACTCAGCAACAGATAACCAAAAATGACCCGAAAAGTAAATATTATCTCATTTGCAAAAAAAAAGAAAAGAAAAAAACCACACAAAACCCCACGACTCAGAAATAGCAAATGATCAGACTCGCATCAGGATTGTAATAATGACTTGTACTTGCTATCTTCCTTGGGGAAGAGCAAGTGAACCTTCCAAATATGTCTACAGTTCCAACTGCAGAGGTCCCATGTAGACCACCAGCTGCTCCCTCCATCCCAAAGCCATAGATGGTTGAAAACAGTTGGCAACTGACTCAAAAACAGCCATATCACCAACTGACCTGCAACCTACAGAATGCATTGGAATGACAATTTTTAAAAACCAAAGTAAACTCATCAGATTCCCTCTCTCAAAAATTTTAACAAAAAATACTGCATGACTAAGCCAAATGAGCCAAAGAAACTAAGGAGAAGAAACTTACCACGTGACAGCATGGTAAGAGGGGTAAGACATATCTTAATATACTACACTACAAAGAAGCAGCCTGAAGTAAAATAACATGAGCAAGCAGAAGCTGTAAGGTAGAAGGGAGTAATGAAGAAATCTGGTAAATGACATTCAGAGCAGGAGGGGCAGAGGAGGCAGAAACAGAAAGAGGGGAAGTGCTGTGTGTCGGAGACTCCACATGGCCCCCTCCAGCCTCCTGGTTTCCTGGTGGTTTGCCAGTTACAGGTTTAAGAGGCTACGGTCTTTTAATAAACTGATCTTTTCTTAAAGAGATTTAAGTAATTTTCTACTCCCTCAGGTCTTGACAGTCACACTCAAACAAATTTCAAACAGGAAATAATTCTCATTATGGAAAATTCACCTAAGAATGACTATGCTGTTTCTGGTTCCTTTTAATAAGTATTTAATTTCTAATAAGCAGGTTCCCAGGGATTCCGTGGAGGCTATAAAGTGGGGAAAGCCTGGGAATATTTCCCATGACAATTTTCTACCCAGAAGGACTTTATGATGGACCAAAAAAATGTCAGTTACCCTCGTTATTAAACTGTCAAAAGACTGGGTTTACAGTTTAAGGGCCCAGTGCCTTCTTCAGACACTAAATGTAATAACTTCCCATTTGACCCAGCTTTCCTTGTGCAGACGGGCATACACATGCCTGATAGCTTACCCCTGAAAACCGGCATCACCCATGAGCGGCCATATCAAACCTTCCAAGTCTAAAAAAGAAATAAGCAATCTTGGGGGGAGGGAGAGATCAGGGCCACAAAAGAGGCTAATCCTACAAATAAATTTTTATTTTAAACCTGACTTTGATTAGAAGATTTGAACCTTTAAAATAATTTACTTTGGTTTTTCTTTGTCAGATTTATGAAGTTCTCCCCTTTAAAAAAAAATGTGTATATTGCTGAAAGATTGTAAAATTTAATAGCAAACAGATTAGGCACTTAGGAATAGACTAAGCACAATTAGCACTCACATTCCTCCCCCTCCTATAAATAACTCGGTCTCCTTGCTATGTCTGCAAGTTTCATTAGAATGGTGAGGAAAAGGGGGAGAAGGAGAAGGAAAAAAGAAAGGCCAGCTGAGTCTCTTTCTTTTCCAAGTACAGATCCAATCACTCAATCAGGGCTCTGTGCTGGGAAGGAGCATGGGGGTGTGAGAGGAGGCAGAGTTAAAATAACTCCTCCTGCCCCCCATCCCGATGCATGCCCCTCCCCCCCATGAGCTTTAAGGACATTTTTCTGCACGTGGATTTGAAATTCACCTGCTATACAGATTGGCTATTTCTGGAAGCAACCAGCTTCATGGGCCTTCCACAATGAGCCTCGGTGATGTAATAAAGGTTTTGTCCCCTCCCTAATTTTAAATTAGACATACTTTGTAGATGCTACCTAATTTAGCAGTTACTGTTAATCATGTCTGCGAAGAGAGAAAAGACTCTTGGCCCTGGCCAGGTAGCTCAGCTGGTCAAAGCTTCATCCCGATAGATACTCCGAGGTTGTGGGTTTGATCCCCAGTCAGGGCACATGCAAGAATCAATCAATGTATGCATGAATAAGTAAGAATCAATCAATGTATGCATGAATAAGTAAGAATCAATCAATGTATGCATAAATAAGTGGAATAACTCTCTCTCTCTCTCTCTTTCTCTCTCTCTCTGCCCCTCTTCCTCTCCCTCTCTCTCTTTCCTCTCCTCTTCTCTTTCTTTCCAAAAAGCAATGAAGAAAAATCAAAAAGAAAAAAACTCACATGGCAAGAAACTGAGGCCCAGAGGCAACAGCAAGCTAGCAAACAAATGCTGCCAATAGCTATGTAGATAAGCTTGGGAGTGGATCCTTCCCAGAAATGTCTTCGGTGAGACCTCGCTGCCAGCTGACACTTGGAATATAGCCTTGTCAGAGGCGTTGAGTCAAAGGACCCAGGTAAGCCATGTCCAGATTCCTGACCCATAGAACATGTGAGCTACTAAGTGTGCATTATTTGAAGGCTCTAAGTTTATGCTAGTCTGTTACAAGGCAATATATAACAAGTGCATGCTCGGTTCTCTGCTACAGGCAGCCTCCTCTGCGATGATTTTAGCTTTCACATATTCCTGTCGTGTGCCTGGCACCTGGCCGTGGCACTGACTCTAGCTCCAATATTGTTCCTCACAGGCAACCTAACTGATATTTGGGTGTAAATTCCTAGTCCTCAGGGGCATCAGACTAGCCCGAATGGAACCGAGCAATCCCTGTGGCAGAGGGGCACCTGCCACTAACAGGTTCTCTCCCAGCAGTCCTCAGGACTAGCGGAGGTAGACGTTTCCTTTTGTAAGGGGGTGTGGCCAGAAATCTAGGGCAGTATCTTGAACACATCATACCTGCCTTCCCCCTGTTTCCTCGTTCTTTTCTGTTGTAATGAAGTTGAAGCTGAATTATTATTAAAGATCAGAATTCTTCTGTATGGATGGAAGAAACAGTATAAGTAATAATAACATTCATATTATCTAAGTCTTGCAACTAAAATAAAAATAGTAAATACACTACACCTCTAAACCTAAGATTCTGACATTTATTCTTCCCAGGTATCAAAAACTAAATTAGCATCCAAAGAAAGTTTTTTATTTTTTTAAAAATTGCCAAGTGGTAAAATGTTCCCAGTACGGTCAGTTCCACTTCAGTTAGAGTAATTGTTTGTAATGCTAACCTAAAACCTTATTTTCCTAGGCATAAACCCTAAAAAAGCAGTCACTAATGCCCCTTATCACTATTGTTTTTTCTTGTGCATGTATTTTGTCTAGCTGCCCAAAATACTTGCTTGAAACAAGGCTATATTTGTGAGAGAGCCCTGGTGTGGGTTGCCAGCTTGGTCGCCAGTAGGGGGCGCACAGGAGGCGGACTAAGGGGCATATAATAGCCTATGGCAGTGTTCTGCTTAAATCGGGAAGTAAATTGTTAAATTCTTTGGTGTTTCTAAACACAGAGCAGACTTCTACCTCTTCTCCAAAAAAAGTTGCATAATTAATAAAATTCATATCATTGAACCAATTCTTTGCTCTTTTTGCCTGCAAAAGTCAAAGTTTATTTTCCTATTCTCCCTTTGAAGAAAGACACTTGTGATAGATGGTGGATGACAGTCCAGGAATTTGACCAAAATGACAGTACACGCCCTATAAGCAGCTGTGGGTTGGCTGTGGTTCTGTCTTTTGTGCACATCAAGTGTGATGCAGCCAATGGAAAATCACAGTCACGGTGGAGTGTGCCATTAATCCAAAGGGCATTTGCATTGGGTGTCAAATATATGCAAAGGGAGCTGCTAGAGGTCACTCAGGCTCACAGATGCAGGAAAACAGATGAACGGTGTTGTAAATCTACAGTTTAAAGCTTCTCTATCAACACATTGTGTTGGATTTGAACTTTTTAAGAGACCGTGGTACATCAAGGCAGGCTTAGAGAGATGGAAAGGGTGGGGCCAGTTGGTGTATGAGACGAAGGGGAAAAAATCCATACCAGGCAGTCTCCACTGTCCCCAGCTCTAGTGTTCCGGTGACTTGGCGCCCTCACTTCCCTGGCTACACAGCATCCTTGCTTGGTCTGCACAAGGCGCTGCAAGGGGAATTCTCCCACAAGGGATGGCAGGGAGGGGAAGACAGACAGCTGTGTTTGCTTTTTCCTTCCCACAACGAGGAGTCTCTTCCAGTCTGAGAAGAGAGGGAATCTCAAATCTGCAAGTTGCCACCTGTGATCCCACTATTGGCAAGTCCAGTGCAGCACTGTGAAATGATATAGCCACTCCCAGCATCCTGAGCGTCTCAGAGATGTATATCCATGTATCTACAATATTCATCAAGGTCTCAGGGTCCACCTACCCACCTCTCACCCCCTGCCGAAGAACTGAAATAACATAAAAAGGATGTTTTAACCTTTGGCTCTAACTGAGAAAAGATGATAGGCCATCTTGTTCATTCCTAACACAGTGACTTTAGCATCAAGTGGGGATCATTCGGGGTGCTGCTTTTAACACGCAGACTCCCTGGCCCCACCTCAGGCTTCTGATTCAGTCCATTTGGGTCTGAAGCCCAGAAATCTGTATGCTTGCAGGTGATCCCAGCACAGCATCTATGGACTCGAGAATCAGCACTTAGAACCACTCCCAAACTATTGGGTTAGTACAGAAATATAATATTCTGTGCTTCGGAAAGTCTGTGGCTTGGCAGAGGCCCCTGTTAATTACATCCTGATTCTAAGTCCAGAAAGGGAATCTATAGCTCCTGGAAAAGGATGTTCACATCTCTCCTTCCTCCTACTTGCATTTCTTTTACTTTACATTACCTCTCCTTTCTTCTGCTTTTGTTCTTCTTCTCCTGCTCCTTTTCTCATACTTTTTAAAAATTTATTTTTTAAATACACACACACACACACACACACACACACACACACACACTCATATATATATGAGTCAACTGACTGCTGCCAACATCCTCCCCGTGAGAGAGTGGATTTTTAGGAGCACGGGGACTCACGGCCCGGGAAGCTACTGTAAGACCCACGTGGAGCCTGCTGTGGCATATTCCAATGAGTTGCTCTCTCGGCTGAATTTAGTTGAAAGTTGGGAAGTTATTGTAATTGCTGAGCCGGGCATGATGCTGCCAGTGGTCCCAGCAGAATTTCCCAACAGCAGAGCTGCCCAGGACAAAAATTCAGTCGAAAAATGTCCAGTTTTCATTAAAAGCAGCATCCCAGAGCAGATCATGACTGGAGGCAGCCCACCATCTGCAGAGGGCTGTGGACAACTGGACTACAAGGGGCACCTCTGATTTCATCATACTAGTAATCAAAGCCAGTCATGTTCAGGAGGATGTGAGGGGAGGAGACTGGCCGACTGACCCTGTGCTGTGTGTTGGGTGTTGTGCCGTGGATTTGCACATGTGTTATCACCTGTGATCTTCATCAGGGACCTGTGAGGGTGAGTGTTTCTGTCCTATTACAGATGAGTAGACTGAGACTCAAAGAAATTTAAGAATAATCCTCCCAGGGGCCCACGCTTGCTAAGAGGAGTCCACTGACTCCAATTCCAGGGCTGTGTTATGACACGGCATTGTCCCTAACATGTCTCAAGGGTTCTGCCTCGTGGCCACCATCAAGTCCTACAGGACAGTTCAGGGGAGTTGTCCTGATGGAATCCTCTCCTTTGTGAAGATGTTTTGGATTCTTCTTGAGTCACACAATCACGGAGTGTGAAGGCATGCCATGGGTTATCTGGTTCATAACCTCAGTTTCATGGAGAAGCGGAGGTCTAGACAGCCTAAATGCTGTGCCTACAGTTACATGGTTACTGGCAGAGCCAGGACTAGAATCCAGCTCTTCCAACACAAACTTCAGTATTTTTTCTGTTATTACGGTGTTTTCCAAAAAAAAGTATCAGTAATTTCTTAAATACGTCAAAAGTGAGTATGTGTCCATGTTCACTCCTCCCCCAAGTTGTTACCCTGGGCCCAGGATGGAACCAGTTGAGGCCCTCCTAAAACACCGCTCCTGAATTCCTTAGTGTGAAGCTGTGTGCTTCTACCTCCCGGTGTCCGTTCCAGCTGGAACCACCTAGGACTGCTACAAATTCTGTTCCTCCCGTCAAGCATCTTGCCACACAGCTGCTCCCACCAATGCTTGGCCTCCAAAACTATCAAGAAATTAGTCACAGAAACCGTTAGCTGTAGGGAAATTCCACGCTCACTTTCTGTGAACTGAGGTCAATGACATTGGACGCCTGCGGAGTGACACCTGTACTTGTGTCCGTCAAACCCCAAGGAAAAGGTAAGGTAGAGAGACAGGGACGAAGCGATGGAGGTGGGGAATGTATACATGCGTTTATACATGTCTACATCTTACTGAATGCTTCCTCTTTCTGTGTCAGGGAACTCTTAAGATAATCTTCTCTCTGCTTCTTTCCTATTCCACACCAGCGGGAGGAGGATCTCTAAATTCTTAGTGGAAGGACTCAGACAGCTGGAGGAGTGTGTGTAGCTGAGCATGTAAAATGTTCAGATCCATGGGATTCAGGTAAAAATTCCTGCATAAGAATGTCAGCCTTTACATCTGGCTTTCAGCCCCGTGTGCACATTTTCTCCTCCTCTCTCCTTCCTACCTGTCCTCCCAGATAATGACTTACTTGATGCATATATTCCTCAGTGACTGGTGGGCTCCATATCAATAACCCCCCTTACCTAGAACAGTGTCTGGAACACAGAAGGTAGTTAACAAATACTTTCTGCATGAATCAATGACATGTTATGACATCACATAGAAAAATTACTCAACTACTCCCACACACGGCTAGGTCTCAAAAGACTCAGTTTTCCCAATTCAGACTGTATTTAGTGAGTAAAAATAGTAAAATTAGTAAGAAATAGTAAAATGTGTGAGTAAAAATAGGATAGCACCACTACACACTGCTAACCAATGCTAAATCAAAGAGAATTTTATAAAGACCTTGCAGAGGCCAGATATCAGGCAGTGTATAATAAATAAACTAGAAACAGAGGAAACTCCAATATGTAGTGGAAATTCAGCAAGCTAATCATAGTAAAGAGAAAGCCATCATACTTGTTTTAAACATATTGGAAAAAAATGCTTAAGTATTCCATATGACTACAGTTATATTAACTTCTGTATTCTCTCTACATTTTATATTTCAAATTTCCATAATAACCATGTGTTACCTGGGATGGAAAATAAGTAAACTGTGTTTTTTTTTAAAGTGGAGGGAGAGAAAATGGGAGGGAGGAAAGGAGGAAAAACACCTCATAAAATGAGAAAAGACAGGCTATTTCTTCATGGTTCTAAAACCACTGATTGAAAATGGATAAAAGTCAAATCAACTGGTTGTTTTGTCTCCATGACACTAAACACTACTGGTTTTACTTTTTCAAATAATATCTTGAACTGATTAGTTATTTTGGCATCATGGAGATACACCACCATGTGAACAAGGAAAACAACATAGGAGCAACTGGGGAGGGCAGGGGCCCTGTGGAATGAGGTTAGAAAACTTGAGGAGACTAAGATCCGAGCTCACTGGTGTTTCCTTATCCTAAGAAATTGACATCGTTTAAAATTTCCCCCCAGAGTCAATATGTTCCAGTCACTGGACAATATCTGAAACTGAGGACTCTGCACCCCTGGGCTCTGTCACCCACCCTTTTCCAACAAGTAGACCTGTCCACTACAGCAAGTCATTCAAACGTCCTTTCTCTTCTCTAAAAATTGAGATAACAATCTCCATTCCACTCATTTTAAGCATCATTGTAGGTAAGGGAGTGCTGAGAAAATCACATTTCTGATTTAGTGACAAGTGGTATTATCAATGTCTCCAATTATAAGGCTCCTTCAAGAGAAGACAGAGTGATAAAGTGTGCAAACAGTAGGTCAAGAATCAGAAACACGTAAGCTTTAGTGATGTCACGGGGCAATTAATGTCAGAGCTTCATCCGACACCCAACAGCCGAGAGGACCTCTAACTCAAATCTCCTGACTCCACTGCGCAGATTCTCTGCCAACAATGCAGATATCCAAATATTGATTTCATCTCAGGTGTCCTCCCTTGATGCTGTCAATTACTCTCCATTATAAAGTCAGATTAGAGAGTTCCATCATGCTCGAATAAGGTAACATAGAATCACTGTCTCGTTTTGATCTAATCATGTGCAATCAATTTAATACTTCAAAGGGTTGTTTTCAATCATCCCGAGAGGATAATGCGGGAGCCTTGATAATTGTGTTAACATTTGTTTCACAGAGAAAGGCAGTGATGTTGAGCACAGTGGCTTCACAGCGTGCCTGTCACACTAAGTGCTGACCACAGCAGGCAAATGTGAATGAAGCCATGCCTCACTACAGATTACTAGTTTATGGGCAGTACATTGTGAACATATACATTCCTTACATGCAGTAGGCCTTCAATATAGTAGGTACCAATTTTTTGGTCACATAGTGACATTTAAAATCCTATATAATAAAAGACTAATATGCAAATCGACCAAAAGGCAGACCACGGCTCACTATGATGTGCACTGACCACCAGGGGGCAAACACTCAATGTAGGAGTGTTTGGTCAATGCACTCCCACAGGGGGATCACCACTCAGCCAGAAGTCAGGCTCACAGCTGATGAGTGCAGTGGCAGTGGCAGGAGCCTCTCCTGCCTCCCTGGCAGCATTGAAGACCCCCAGGGGATATCCAACTGCTGACTTAGGCCCACTCTGCCTGGAGCAGGCCTAAGCCAGCAGTCAGATATCCCCCAAGGAGTTCTGGACTGTGAGAGGGTGCAGGCCAGGCTGAGGGGCCCTCCACCCCCAGTGCATGAATGTTGTGCACCAGGTCTCTAGTCCCTCAATAAAATACATGGGTTAACATATCTAGTTTCTACTAGACATGAGATTTCTTTGAAGATCTTTCATTTGAGGACTATAGGGACAAAGTGAACAGCACTTCAGTGGGCTACATTCAGAGGACACTTAGACAGGTTCTCCCTTCTAGAAGCACCTAACCCAACAGCACCTCATTCAAGCCGATCCTAGAACCCCTGATTATTTGTGGTCACAAAAGCTCTCAACACCATGTCAGAACAGTCTGCGCTCCAGGCTCCTCTGTTACCCAACAGGGACTGATGCCCAGGAACCAGATGCAGCAGCAAGCACCCCTGCTTTCCACAGGATTCTGTAAAACGCTGATGGAGCAGGAAACCACCATAAAAGTTCCCCTGAAATCCTCTAGAGATGTCCTGTAACATTTTCCATGGAAAGGTCATAAAATATTCCATGCAATTAGCTTCACTTAAAGAAACATTTGTCAACGTGCTTTACCTTAAAGCTGGCTTTTTCCTTTAAATGTGTGTCATTTATAAAAATGTTTGCTGTTTTTAAAAAATGCATAGATAGTATCACCATGGTTGACAGAAAGCTAATCATGGCAAGATTTAATTCAACTATGGGAAAATGTGTAAATGGGAGCAGAGTTGGGGGTAGTAGAGTATAGAATATGGATGAATTTTTTAAATATCTTTTTTGAAAAATCAGTCTGACATTCCATTTTCCAGTTTTTAGAAAATATGAAATTTCATAAGAATAGAAATGCACACTGTTATCCTTTTAACCCCAGAGAATTCCTATGAATTAAAATGAACTCCCAGGCTCCTAACCTAATGCCAAGAAAATATGCTGCAAATCAACCTATATTTTCCCAAGCAGGGGTAATGTGACCACGGAGTCGCCACGTGCTGAGGATGGAAAACAGGTGTGTGGGTGAGGCTTCCTGCCTGGAGCGGCTCATGCTCAATCCCCTGGGGCTCATCTCCACCTGCTCCAGACGCGGGTCAGCCCACCTCAGTGCCCAGGGATTTTCCACAGGGCGATTCCCACGGAACACTTTCCCTCCCTGCAGCCATGACACCTTCGTGTGCCTTCCATTCCTTCCAAAAGTCTCTGCCATCTGCAAGCCCTCATGGCCTTGCCCAGGTCTGGCAACAGCCATCGGACACTGAATGTTCCCTTGTCTGGGTTTATCGGGTTGTTTTATCAGGTTTCATTGGTCTCTCCAAATTCTCCTTGCTGTTATTTTGGTTAGACCCCACAGAATAAGGGGTGATATGACTAAGAAAGTTTCATCCAGCTCTGAAAGGTGATTTTTAAAGTTTGGAGAGACTGGACCAGTGGTGGCGGGAGGTGGACCAAGGAAGGAGTGCACTTGACCATCAGAAGGAGTCACCGCTGAGAGAGGTGCAAGAAAGCTGAAAACATAGGTGTGTAACTGAGATAAGCTGTCAGAAGATATGAGCAAGAGATGTGCATGAAAAGCCAATTTGTGAAGCTAAAACATATCTGAGAATGTGAGCGACCAGAAAGTACTCATCCAAGATAAGCAAAGGCATCATCGAGGAGGTATAGAGAAAGGTAATATTTATTAAGAGAATGAGTTCAAAGTCATGATGGGTGCATGGCCTTTTCTAGACAACTCTCCATTACCAGTGATTAAATTGCATCCAACAGGAAAAGCCTGGGGCCTAATTGTGTCATTCCTGATTGCAGCCTTGGAGCCCTGCTGTATGATGAGACCTAAATTGGGGCTTAGAAATAAACAAAATATATAGAAACAAGGACTAAGAGGGAGAAGAGGGCATTGCTAAACATCCAAACTGTTCCCAGAATGCTCAGGGCCCCAAGACGGGTCAAGGACACTGAGAGACATGCAAGTCACCCGTGAATGCCTGGCACCAGCACCCCTGGCATGGTCCTCTGAGGGCCTACTCTCTACACCTAACCACCCATCTCATGTGACAGACCGAAATCTCAGTTGAATTTACACTGAAAACGGAAATCATCTCAGAAACTGAATGATCTACTTGTGAATCAAAGCTGACCAGCCAAGCTGGGCGAGCACATTCATCAGGCTGAGCAGGGAATACTGACAGTTAATAAGTGGTCCCACTGGTTTGTGAAAGCAGTCTAAGAAAATACAACAAAGCCACCTCAATCGCAGGGTTAGACTTACCAGTGTGTCAAGGGTGCTTGAAGTCCCACTACTAAGGCTTCATTCCCCTGTGGGTAGCATTTTAAGCAGGGGTGGGCAAACTAAGGCCCGTTCGGCTATTCTATCCGGCCCTCGGAGCCAAAAGAGCGGAGGGTTGTCTTGCTCTCCCCTCCGCTCCTTCACCAGCAGCCCAAGATGAGAGTGCCAGCATGGTCAGGTTGCTTTTGTTCCGGCCCTCCGGTCCAGTTTAAGAACCCATGGTGGCCCTCGAGTCAAAAAGTTTGCCCACCCCTGACTTAAAAGGACACTGCCAATATGCACCTCTGTGAGTTTTCTGTATACATTGCTCGCATATCCCACTGACATGTGCTAAATGTTAATACATTGCACTAGGTTACACTTCAGTCTTCTAAGCCAAGGATTTTTTCCTTCCCCTTAACTGGTCTTCACAAGTCTCTGCAACGACCTGCATAATAATGTACTGAATTTAAAGTTCAACTCCTGGAGATCAACCTCCTATTTCTATTTCCCTGTTCTTAGGGGAAGGAGGGTTTCCAGGAATTTCACTCCAGTCCTCGAGTATTGCAACAGAAGTGACTGGCTTTCCTTCTCATTTAAAAATTTAATGGGATTTTTCAAAAGCCGTGCGCTTCCTCATCTATGTGTTCATATCAGCAGGCCCCAAATCATTTAGTCCTCCGGGGATGCTGGAGTGGAAAGTTCTTTTTATCTAAGTCCTTCCTGAATCCGCACCAACAAAGGCGCTTTATCTGTGTTACCTCCACCATTTGTGGAGGCTGCATCGTGAGCTTCTCTACAAAACGCTGGGAGTGACAGTCAGAAGAATCAAGGAAATAAATGAGGCGGGGAGATAAGTGGTGCAAACCACATTCGTGTTCTTCAAGGCCCGAGTTAAAAGAGCGAGACAGACTTAAGGCAAACTCGGAATTATACAATGGAAAAATACCGCGCCGAAGATTAAAGGCCGCCTGCTAAATAGATAATGCCAAGTTTGATGAGAAAATACATTTCCTCTCCTTTGAAACCTTAGTTGATATTTTCCACTTTCACTGGAACGAAATGAGCTCGAAGATGTCACTCAGCACTTGGACGGGGAGGGGGGCGGGGGGCCTTTCCAGATGCAAAGTGGGCAGGAAGGGCCGACATGCCTCTTCTATGAAGTACAGTCCCTGCGGGGGCCAAGAGCGCTCTCAGACTGAGAGCCTGCGCTGGTCTTTTGCAGTCTGCCTGCAGACGTTTTTCTCTGGGAGAGGACCTTGTGAAGGGGCTGGAAGCAGGAGAGAGAGTGGGTGGCAAGAAAGGACGTTTCCATTCCCGTGGGACAGGTCCTCTCCCACCAGGCTTTCATTTTGCTTTTGCAGATGAATTCACCCTTTACCTGGGCTTTAATTTGCCGCAAGGTGACCTCTGACCTTTCTCTCTCTCTCTCTCTCTCTCTTCCAGAGGTTAGGGAGCATGCAGACCGATTGAGCTAAAATTGTGTCAGGAGACCTACGGCATTTTCTCACTACCGTTGCCTCACCCAGTCAGATCTCAGCTTACCTTTCTGCGTCTTAGAAGCGCCTGAAAGATTAACCTGCTCATTTCCAACTTCACCCTCCTTGCTCCAGAGGACGCTCAGCTCCCTTGCTTAAAAGGGCTCTGCTGTTACTGTCTTAAAAGTTTTAATAATGTTTTATTTGCACCGGGCCCTGCGGATTGTATAGCTGTCCCCCTCCAGACCTCCCCCCTCCCCACACACCTGAAAACTAAAAGCACGGGACAAACCTCAGTCTAATGGGCCGCACACACGCTGTGGGTGCAGAAAGCACGTAGGTGAGAAAGCTAAGCGTGGCCAGCCGCAGCTCTGGTTGCATGCGCTTGTCACGTTTCAAATATTCAAGAGCATACACGCATCTCGTTGGTCACCGCCCTAAGGAAAATGAAGGCCTCCAGCCACGTCACAAGCTAACACCCCAGAGAACTGGAGCCCGTGATCGGCGGCATCAACTGAAAAGTCCTATCCAGAGCTCGGCCCGTGCTCCCAGAAAGATCGGGGCACAGCTCACGAATTCCAGGAATGCACAGAAAGGGGACCAAAGAGCAAAAGTAGATTTCTACCTAAGTTCAGAAATCAAAGGCTACTGATCTAATGCTTCAGCTGAAATCCTTTGCTAGAAATGGCAACAAAACCTCATTTGATTCCTTTATATGATTATTTCTGAGCTTCATGTTGATGAGAACAAAGTGATCATGAAAAATATTACTTCCTGGCTCAGAACAAAAAATACCGGCTTAATTTCTGAGTGGGGAAAATGGGCCAACCCTTCTCTGTTTTCCTGTCTATATTACTACCCTCCCCTTCCCCAAACACCAATGATATGTTGGGGGAACTAAGGTGAGGGATTGAACTAGACCTCCCCCTCATTCCTCTTATTTTAAAAATATTTTTATTGCTTTCAGAGAGGAAGGGAGAGGGAGAGAGATAGAAACATGTATGAGAGAGAATCATGGATCAGCTGTATCCTGTGGCCCCACCCTGGGATCAAGCCCACAACCCTGACTGGGATCAAACCATGACCTCCTGGTTTACAGGTCGTCGCTCAACCACTGAGATACGCTGGCCAGGCTCTCCTTACTTTTTATATCTACAAAGTGCGTTAAATGCAGAATGTTTTTCTGTGAAAGGTCCTAGGGAGCCATAGCTGGTCTTGAGCAGATTTCCATCTAAAGAAATGATGACACAACGATCAAGTTTTTCAATATGGACCAACTATCTCCACAAATCTTGCCACACACCTAAACCTCACAATTTTTTTGTTAATATCCTAGACCCACAATCAGAAAAATCCAGATGCTGACTGCATTTTATTTGATGGTGCTAAGGAATTATTTTAACTTAGAGTAGTGTTATGATCGTATCTTTAATAAATGTTTATGTTTTGGAAATACATACTGAAATATGGTATCTGGGATTTGCTGCAAAATAAGCCAATTTGGGGGCGGGGCCAGAGTAAGGGTGAACAGGTTGGCTATGGGAGTTGACAATTTGTGCAACTTGGGTGATGGGTTCAGGAAAGTAAACTGTAATCTATGTGTGGCATTTTTCCAAAATGTGTTTTGCATGGCATATATTTACTTTGACTCTATCATCTCTTAGCTGTGTGGCTCTAGGCAAATTTCTCTCCGAGCTAATTTCATCTTTGTAGTTTTCACAGTGATCCTCTTGGAGCTGTTGTGAGAAATAAATAAATAGTGCATCTAATGCAACCAGGAAAGAGTTGACAGGCAGGAAAGATTTTCTTCATTGTGACCTCATTACTTCCTCCATCCCAGGGCATCCTCAGATAGACTCTGCTAGAGCCCTGGACATAGTGGTCCCCCTGCTTTGTCTACATGGCAGCGGAGTCCGGGCCAAGCACAAACTTCTGCTTACTTTATGAAATCAGATCAGGCTTCAAGAATTCAGCTTGCTGAGTGGAAAGCTAGTCTTAATCTCCTGAGTGACCTCTCTTCCAACTCCAACCCCTTTCAAAAGAACACAAATATACATTTGGATTTTCCATAAACAAGAGCACGTGCCAAGCAGGTTTGTGCAGATTGCAGAGGAATGTTCGCTTTGATTCCGATCCTGAAAATACATCTTTGAATGATTGCACTTAAGACACAGCATCAACAAGAGCTCTCTTACCAAACCCACTCCAAGCTGTGGCTGCCTTTCACAAAGATCTAATGAAACAGGGTTACAGCAGGAATCAATGAATACCTTCATGGTAATGGCCTTCTGAAAATTTTTCATTGGTTGCCCTTTTTCACCCAACCTGAAGCTGAATCACCTGATTCACCTCAGTGCTGGAGGGTGTTAGTGCACCAAGGAACGAGGAAGGCCCATGGACCCTGTGCGTTAGCAGGGCTGACACTAAGCACCCGATTGTTAAGAGAGTGGTTGGCTCAAGTAGTTCCCTACCCTGATAATCCTTTTACTGTTTACCAAACTTTACCTTTGATCTGCCTGTATGCATTGTTAAAGGGAAAATGTGTATTCAAGTAAATAAATAGTGGACCAGGCCAGAAGTCTGTGTGTCTCTTCAAGAAAGAGGCTCCACTTGACCCCTTCTAAATTCATATTTCTTGTAAAGAATTTTCACTTTTGCATTGGCCCGTCCTTCAGTGCTAATAGGGTCAACAAAAGTAAACAATGAGCTAATAATATTTTCTTAGTTGATCTACTGTGCTGTGTTTCCTTAAGAGAGGTTCACCAGTATAAATAAATATGATGATCTTCCAGGGTAGTTGCTGGAATCAAGGCGAGTCAGTTGATTTTCTCAATTTGAGCTCCTGAAAAAAAAGTATTTGCCAGTAATGGTATCATCTCCTCCACCTCCAACTATTTTATCTCCAGCCCCCAGGTACTAATTTCTGTGGAGCACAGAGCCACCTCTTGGGAATTCTTGTCATCACAAACTGTGAGGCTGATGAACTAAGAGAGGTATTGAGAAGGCAAGGTTTGGTCTCTGAAAACCCACCATGACCACTCCACTCATCAACCCAGGCCAGTCTCACCAAATTGACCTTCCTTCTGCCGGTGTCTTTTCCTTTTGTCTTTGTCATTATTACCATGGAAAGTAAACCCTTAAAGGTTGGAAGGAATGGGATATAATCCTAAATCCCCTTTAAATTGAGAACGAGCCAGAGCGTGTGGTTGGCATCTCTCTTCCAAATCTAAACTTAAATCTGTTAAGTCACGTATCATGTTCCCAATTCCTTTTCTCCCTAATCTTTCTGTCACTCTAATCACTTAACACAAACTCACAATTGGTGCAAGGGCTCTGCATCTACAAAGTTCAATCAAATTCCTGCGGGACACAGGCTTTGCAGCGCCAAGACTGCAAGGGCAATTAACCCTGGCAAAATAAGGGTCACACTTAATTTCCTGAGAAACTCATAAACTTCATGCAGTCCAGGATCACTGGACATCTATCAAAGGCGTTCATATTGTAATTCCCTTGAAAGAGCATTATAACCTATCCGTTTGATTAATTCCCCAGAAACAGAAAGCTCAGGTGGATCAGCTTCCTAGCGGCCTTGGAAAGGCCTGAGCTGCTGGCGGCTGTGTGAGCTCTTCAGGCTCAAGGAGACCATGGAGGTGCCTTTATAGCCTATTCAATTGACTTGTGGCTGGGAAGACTCTGAATCAGAGTAGACACAGACCCTCCATGTACTTCCCTGGTCTAAGAGATCAAAGAATTCACCTTCACATAATGCCCACCTACTTGGTAACTTGAATGTTATAAAAGAATGGGTGTTGGTTTAAATATAAGGGTTTTTTTATTTTTCAATTATAGTTGACATACAGTATTATATTAGTTTCAATGGATAGCCCAGTGATTGGACATTATATAACTTACTAAGTGATCATTCCAATAAATTGAGTAACCAACAGACACCTTGCAGAGTAATTACATTATTGACTATATTCTCTGTGCTATACTTTACATCCCATCACTATTCTGTAGCTACCAATTTGTACTTGTTAATCCCTTTACCTGTTTTGCCCAACCCCAGTCTCCCTCCATCTTTTACCCAGTTCCCTCATCCCTTCCCATCTGACACCCACCAATCAATTCTGTGTGTTCGCTAGTCTATTTCAATGTTATTTTTTTCTTTAAATACCACGTATCATTGAAATCATGTGGTATTTATTTTTCTCTGTCTGGTTGACTTCACTTAGCATAATACCCTCTCTAGGTCCATCCCTGCTGTGCAAATGGAAGACTGCCTTCTTTTTATGGCCGAGTAATAGTCTGCTGTAGACATGTGCCACAGCTTTGTCTTTTCACACAAGAAACACCACCTAGTTATTCATTTACAATACATAACCAGGTGGTGTTTATGAGAAAAAGATAATACTTGCCAGTTAAGAGACTGCTGTTAGGAAGAGGGATCGAGACCAATAAAGACACACAGATACGCAGTTGATAGAAAACTGTGCCTTCTGTGTCATTGAGAGACAGTTTGAACAGTTCGCTACAGTCTTCATTTGCCTTTGACCTTCCTAGCAGATTAAGGATAAGAACTCAACATACCTTCAAGCCATCAGAAGGATCCCTCCTACTTAGCAATTCACGTTTGTTTGATTGATTTTTTTTTTGGGGGGGGGGTGGATTGGAGGGAGCTAAGTTGTTTTTATTTCTTTACCAACCCCACTGTAATCCATGTCTTCAGCAATCTGAACCAAAAATGGGGAGATTGCATGGAATATTTTGGGCATCAGCTCCTTCTACCAGGACTGATTCTTTATCACTTGCCAAAACTGTCTTATTCCCTGGTCTTGCTTGTCTCCCGGGCTGTTTGTCAGATTATCTGCTTGTCTTCATGGAGGGCTATAAGAAATTCTTTTCCCTTTGCATACACAGACCCTTCTCAGTGATTAGCAATGCCGGTTTCCTGTATATCAGACCTGTCATCTGCAAACAGACACTGGTTTTCCACACTGTATTTTCAAGAAATTAGTACATCATTACCCATGATTGATACCACTTAAAGGGGCCTCCCAGGCAATGTTACATGGAAGTAGCCTGAGCCAACTTTTAAAAGTCATAATGCCCTTCTAGTATTTACAAAGGGACATTCTATCTATTCTTTCCCTGAAAAAAAAAAAAAAAAAAAAGAAAAGATCACATTGCTTGCCTTTCATACTTAATAGCCCAACACAAATCACTCGGGAGTGTTGAGGCTAACAAAGCCCAGCACAGGCCAGCCATTCAACAGCGGGGCTCAGCAGAGGTGTCTCTGCCCAGAATTGAAAACATATGCTGGCTGCTCTGGTCCCAACCTGTTCCTGTTTTTGAAATGAATTATTCAAACCACCTCATTAACTATAGGCACTAGAGGTGCTTTTCAAAGGCACATTATCACTTCGGTACATTTTACTGTCTGGATTCCACTGGGCACGTTCCTAATCCATAGAGTACCAATGACTTATCCGTCTCCTTAAATACGTACAGCATGGCTACCATTCCACAAAAGCTAACGCACCCTTTTCCAATGATGCCTGAAAGGAATCAGTCAGCAGAGAAAAGAAAACAGGATAGGAGACTACTAGGTTTCTGATGTCTTGCTCGCAAACACACAAGGGATTTTTATTTTTCAGTTTTACAACACGAAGATCTGCTGCGTTGGGTGTGATTTATGTTGCTTTAGACAAATTACCAGCCTGCTCTTGCTGTAGACTTTCGCTTTGACTCACCTCTCTGTTGACTCACTGATTTCTGGGCTTGAGTGCAGGCAACAACAACGAGCTAGGAAAACACCACAGTCCGGAGCACTACATAAATTAGACCCTGCCTCTCTGCTGTTGCCACAGGACTCAGAGCAAGACTGCCAAGTATGGGAAGTCTGAGTTGCCTGGTTCAGGGTTTCTTCAACCAGTTTCTCCACAGAAGCACGTTTGTGTCTGGGGCACAACAGTTCTTTGTGGGGGCCTGTGCCCTGCAGCTGTAGGATGGTTAGCATCGGTTGCACTAGATACTACATGACAGGGAGGTGCCCTCCTTCCAGTGCGCAGGCGTACACACACTCAGACCACACAATGCCAAACTCTAAATATCCCAGTCTTGCTGCTGTCTTGTAGCTGTCCAAAGTACCCACCCTAAGTACTCCATTCTCCCAGATTTTTACCAACTTATTCATGTCCCTTCCCCACCCGCAAGTGAATGCCTAAATCCTAGTAAAATGCCTCAGGCCACATAATTCAACACAATCTTTGTTGGATTAAGGATTAGTAAGTGTCCAGATCCCTGCCATTTGTAAAGATAAAAGCAATTTGATGATCCGATTAGTTAACAGTAAAGACTCAATGACTAATAGACTTGATCTTTGTAGGGTATTGTACTAGAAGAGAAAGGTCCCCACCCATGGTTCCCCCACCCTCCTCACACAAGACAGTCAGGAATTCAAGACTCCATTTATGAGAAGTCCATGACGCCCCGCTCAGTGGAAAACTTAGGGAGCTCTCTTTCCAACTGTGAAGAATAAATAACCGCAGCAATCTCATTCCTCCAGTGTCACTGGGAAAACCAGACCCAAATCAGTTGGTATTGGGTTCCCATTCTCAAAGAATAAGGCAAAGTCCAAATTAAGGGAGAAGAGATACCAGGTCCCTGCACCCTGGCCTGTGTGGCTCAGTGGTAATCCTATCCCTGAAGGGTCTTGGGTTTGATTCGACCTGGCCAAGGGCATGGAACTGCGTTGCAGGTTCATTCCCCCTGGGGTTTCTACATGAGGCAACCAATGTCTCTCTCTCACATAGATGTTTCTTTCTCTCTAAAAAAAAGTTCCTGGGTCTTTCTCACTTTCCTTATGCCAAGCTAACCAGAAACCCAGGACAGATATTTCCTGCAAATGTCCTGAGGTTCATTGTTATTTGGATGCTGAAGAAAAATTTTGTTTTAGTCAAGTTTTATTAAACACAGTCCTTCCTCCCATAAAAATTATCATAAAATTCAAAGTGCAAGGCTATGGCAAATAATAGTGCCACTGGGAGCTAGTACTTAAAATTTTTGAGGGGGGAAAAAGGCTTGACCTTCATTTTATAAAAAACTGCAGTCAGGGCTTGTCCTTGTGAAATCACGTTGCTGTCTTCAGTATTACTTCCCAAGTACTCCATGAGAACATGAGTGCTCATAAAGTGATTTGAGTTTTTTCCCTTGGAGAATCTTGATACTCCATTAAACTGATTGAGCTAGTCACAAATAAAAATAAAAACAGCATACTGAGCTCTTTTCCAATTGTCCCTTAGCACGGGCTTTTTGCTTTGACATCACTCACAGTCAGTGAGAGCAGAGAGGCCGTGGTCAAATGAAACCTCTACTAGTAGAAAGCACACCAGTAGATGCCACTGGTGGTGCCATTCAGTGTGCACGCTGGAGTAAGGGGCCAGGTGAGGACTAACACCTGCTCTGTGGGAACAGAGGGCAGACCACGCTGTTATTCCTGGGAAACTAGCACTTGAAACAAGTCACACTGTTCATCTGTGAAGGATGAGAATGTCTTCATACAGTTATAGCTCAGTTCTGGGATTTGTTCCTTCTAGGGGTTTCATCCTAAAGCTTCGTGCCTTCCTTGAAGATGTTTTCGTCCAATTACTTCACTTAATCTCTTATCCCTCTAACCTCAGCTATTTTGTCTAAGAATGGAGAGGCTTCTTTAAAAAAAAAATTTATTGTTGAAAGTATTACAGATGTCCCCTTTTCTTTCCCAATGACCCCTTCGGGTAATTTTTCCTGTGCCAATAAACAACTCCTATGTGCCAGTGCCTTCGGGCCACACATATTTATTTCCCTTTGTCATATGAGGACTGTGGGACTCCTGGACCACGGTCAACCCCAAATGTCTTCTGGTTCCAGACCCACCTAGGGAGCGGCTGCTGCTGAGACCTGCTGTTCTCCCAGCAGAAGGCAGCAACTGCAGAGAAAGAGGAGCCAACCCACCCCATTCAAGTTTCTGTGGAGACTGTCCTATGGCTTTCTCACCACAGGCCAGAGAGCAGCAGGACAGTGTGTGGGCCAAGCCCAAAGTCAGTAGGAAATGGGGACCAGAGGAGGGGGGCAGGGAAGAGGTGGAGGAGGTGGAGCCTACTCATCCCAAAGGGGACTGGAAAGTCATGTGAACATGAGCAGGGATGAGAAGACCCCACTGTAGCCGTTGAGAGACAAGTCCCTCCCTCCAGACACCGACTCTGCAGATCACAGCTTTCCTCCTCCATTGTGTGCACCTGAAACTGACATAACATTGGATGTCCACTGTAACTGAAGAATAAAAATGATTTTTAAAAAGAAAGAAAGTAGGCCATGGCTTCCTATAATTTGGGGACAGCTCTGAGCCTAGATGTGGGAGACAAGTATGATCCCGGGTTTCAGCAGTGTGATTAATGATACATACATGTTACAGATTTTGTTTCCATTTCATTAAACACATGCATGTGCACCCTGATGTCTGAGAAAGAAGGAACTCGAGTGGACATTCTTTCTCTTTACCTCCATGTACAAGAAGAAAGATAAAATGTATCTGCTTTTATCTCAACTTATTCTTTCATTACAACATAGTCCAACATGGTCTGTTTGCGCCCCCTCTCCCATATTAAAAACTTAAACAATATGCGAATAGTACCAAAAGTATATATACATATATGTACATCCAATTTGCATCCAAGATAGTGGATTTTAGAGTCTGTTTAGCTGATACAGTACAACTTCGCAAGAGGACGCCTGCAAGACAGGGGTCCTGGGAGAACAGCATAAGCCTCCGCCACAACCTGGGGTGACCTTATAAGAACTTTCACTGAACTCAGGGGAAGCAAAAAATTAATGAAAACCTTCAGAGTGCACAAGAGCACTGGATGGAGGGAGTCACAACAATCATCTTTTGTTTTGCTTTATCCTCTTTCTTCCCTTTTGAAAGACCAGTGAAGCTGTAACCGCAGAGGTGATGAGAGAATGGCGGCCCTCCTGAAGTGCTATCCAAACAGAAGGTTTTCCAATACACATCCTGAAATCGCAGGGCATGTAATTCCACATTAGCTGCAGGAAAGCAGCATCTTTGCTTGGGAGATGGAAATTTGGAAGCTCATTGCTATAATCTGTGGTTATGATTTCAAGCTCCCCCAGCGATGCCGGGAATCAAACCACAGACTCCCAGCGCTAGGAGCCTTTATTGTAATCCAATAAAACCTTAACAACCGGTCTTCTTTTTTATGATAAATTAAGGGCCTCATTTGCTTTGAAGCAGCCCCTCTGCCCTAGAGTTTACCTCCCTGTGGAAACAGGCCTAGAGAAACAGTGAATTGAGATGGGTTGAAGGTGGTGGGGGGATAAGGGTCCAGATTCCCCACCTTGGTTTCATGCACTCGGAAACTATAAGACAAAGAAAAGAGCTCGCTCTTCTAAAAGGGCCTATCTCTTAGGATGAGCCTCTGCTTGGACTTTGACAGTATTTTATAAACCAACTGTGCCTTCAAAACCTAGCCCCTCAGTCACAGAAGGTCACCTTGAAATCACAAATGTGACAACTGGGACCCGGGGCATGTGTTCTAGGCAACCACTTTTAACTTCATTCTATTTTATTTTTTATTTAATAATTTGCAATTTTACTCGAAACCTAAAATCTACCCCAATTGCCAGCATCTGCTTTGCTACTATGTCATCTTTGTAAGTTCGTTTATTACAGAATAACCTCCAAACTCAAACTTAAGACAAAGCACACACGCATTTCTTTCCCGGCCATAATTCCTTGCTCAGATCCAAAGGACTGAGATGTCAAACTGCCCCCAAACCTACATGTGTGTTTTCAAAAGGATTCTGGGGGCCAGCCCAGAAAGGAAAGTTCAAACCTAGTGGTGGCCCTAAAAATAAACATCCATTTCCAGAATGTTCATTTTTAATATCCCCAATGACAGTAATAGTGGAGGCCAAAGGATATGGGTGAAGGAGCCAAAGGAGTTGGAAGGATGGAAGGGAGACAAAAAGGACATCCTGACTAGCATGGACCTTAATGCTCAGCTGCACCTTCTAAGCACAAATATCAGGAAAGCCGGTGATGAATCCCAGCCCAGCCCCTACTCCGCATTAAAAACCCAGGGACAGCCAAAACCAGTTTGGCTCAGTGTCAACCTGCCGACTGAAGGGTCCCAGGTTCAATTCCATTCAAGGGCATGTACCTTGGTTGCAGGCACATCCCCAGTTGGGGTGTGCAGGAGGCAGCTGATCGATGTTTCTCTCTCATCAATGTCTCTAGCTCTCTTCTCTGTAAAAAATGAATAAAATATATTTTTTAAAAGAAAACACAAACAAACCAGGGACCTTTTAGGCATGCACCCCAGTTTAGTCTCAGTTTCATCATGATTTTTGATAAATAAGAAAAGGTGAGTGAAGAAAATAAGAAGTTATCTAAGCTGTGAAGTTTTCAATATGAACTGCTTAAAAATTAGTGGTTTGAGGGAGTTTTACATTGGTCTATACTTTTTTTCCTTCACTATTTGCTCACAATTATAATCTTAACTGATCTACTCCAAACCCTTCTTGAAATACTTATCAGTGTTGATACTGATAATGAATTAGGATGCTGACAACACCATCTTATCATGTGGCCCTTCCCACACATTTGGTCCTTGTCTGGCCTTCTCTTTTAGAAAAGCCATTTATCACTGTCACATATTTATGCAGTTTAGAAATCAAGTGATTCTGCAGAACTCACTTTGACAACGAGCAGTCCCCTTGCCATTCATATACTCTACTCTGATTCTCCAGCAGCAACTATTTTATTTTTTTAATCCTCACCCAAGGATATGTTTATTGATTTGAGAGAAAGAGAGGAAAACGTCAATGTGAGCAAAAACATCAATTGGTTGCCTCCCATAGATGTCCCAACCAGGAATCAAACCTGCACCTAGGGGTTCGATTCCAGGCCAGTAATCAAACCCACAACCTTCTGGTTTATCAGACAAGGCTCCCACCAACTGAGCCCCTGGCCAGGGCCAGCGGCAACTACTGGGCTCAAAAGGAAAGCTGCTGTATTACTTTCGTTTAAAATTCTTTGCTTATCAGAGTGAATTTTTTTCCTATTTCAATAGCAATTTCTGCCTTCATTGGCCAAAGGTCTGTATTTTTTAGCTATTTTTCCATTAGGTCTTTACATTTATAACCAAGGCCCCCTGGAAGGAGAGGAGCCCTGATGGGGCATCTTGATGAATTTGGGGTCTGCTGTGGGTCACCAGCTCAGGGAGCTCATGCTGCGAATGCTGCTAACACAAAATGGCCATCTGCAAAGTGAGAGTGAAATAAGCAATGCAAGTGTTCATCTGTGACTCGTTTCCCTCTAATTTTGTGAAGGAATGGCTTGCTTCTTGTTGTTTGTTTGTTTGTTTGTTTGTTTTACCCTTTGTTCATGGGCCTGTTTGTTTTTCCTTTGGATGCACAATTTGTTTCCAAAAATTCCAGGTAGTAGTATCAGCACTTCTGACCATATCTTATCTGTTACTAACCATGGGTCCGATGCCTTACTCATCTGTGCACCTCTTCCTGCCGGCACTGCTAGGCCATCGGTACTGTCAGCTACTGGAGACCTCTAGGGTTACTTCCATGGAAATTTCCTCACTTTCAGTATTTAAAAATAGGCCCATTTGAACCTAGAGGCAGTGAGATGGGTAATGGCCACAGGAACTCCATGTAAAACTCTGAACGCCTCTAGTCAGTCAAAGGCATGGCCCTGTATTACTCCACAGCTGGAATTTCTATGACCAGACTTCTCCGTTTTCCTTCCTGCCAGAGGACTAAGAAGACGAAGGAACAGAATGGAAAGGGGATGTGGGGGAGCCTTTTCTCTGAACAATACTCAAATGAAAATTGTGAATGAAGTTATAAAAGTCTTTCTATTTACTAAAGAAACTGCAGTGGGACATCCCATTTCAGTCTGCTTCTCCTCTCCAATCCCTTTGTTCCAAATTTCATTAGAAAAGACCAAGACTCTTCAATTAATGCACACTTTAAATTACTAGATAATAGGAAACTTGTATGCAGGCTTTGTTCTCATAAACTTTTCTCAGCTTTTGTACTCCCTTTCATGGGTGCATAACTTAAATTTTTAATCTCTATGGGAAAGCTGATGTTCTGCTGAGATTAAAAACTCATTTAATTTTTGCAGCCAAGGCAAAGGTGAGCACTAACGTTCTGCAGAAGAGAAATAAAACTTTTGCAATTGTCACTGGAAGAAACACGATGAAACACCAGCTGCGTGATCACACCTACTTTAGAAAGCTTAAGGACAACCGCAGTGTGATAGAGTAGGAATCATGCGGAAACAAGGTCAAGTCAAATTCACCAAGTGATTTGCCTCTCCTTATTATTTTGAAAGAAATCCTAGGCATTTTAAGGGAATTATTGAAATTCATTGATTGTATTAGAAAAGTATGTTCCTCTTTATCCTTGATTTCAAATTGTATTACATAGCTACGGTAATCAAAACATGCTCCTTGCAACATTATTTGGAAACAATCTCAGTTGCCATTGGTGGATGAATGTATCAAGAAAATCACACACACACACACACACACACACACACACACACAATGGAATATTATTCAGCCATGAAAAAGAAGAAAATCCTGCTATTAACAGTAATATGGGTGAAGTTTGAGGGTATTATGCTAAGTAAAATAAGTCAAACAGAGAAAATCAAATACTGTTTGCTCTCACTTACATGAGGAATCTAAAAATCTAAACTCACAGAACCAGAGGGTAGATCACTGGTTGCAGGGATGGGGGTAAGGGAAATGTGTGACTTCAGTCAAAGGGCACAAACCTCCAGGTGTTAAGATGAATAAGCCGTTGGACGCAGTATACAGCATGGCGACTATAGGTAAAAACACTTCATTGTATACTTGAAAGTTACTAAGAGTGTAGGTATTAAAAGTTCTCACTACTTTAAAAAAATCGTAACAGTGTCAGGTGATGGATGTACTCACTAACCTTACTGGCCTTATATATAGGTATGTATCAAATCATCACCTTAAACTTACACAATATTATAGTTCAGTTACTTATCAATAAAGCTGGGAAAATAAAAGTTCATCAACCCCACCTCTCGGACAGAATGCTGTTTTCTAGACCCTTGCAATTCACAGCGTGGTCAGAGAACCAGCCCTACTGGCATCGGTGGGGCCAATGGGAGATGCAGACTCTTATTCTCAGGTCAGACTGACCAAAGTAGAGTCCCCACGCGGTTCAAGTTTGCTAAGTCCTGGTGGAGGTGCTTCAGCAGGTGAAGCTTTTGTTTGGTTTTTGTTTTATGTCCCACTGATTCACCTGTGGGAGGGAGGAGCATAGACCCTCTCCTTTGGGGATACCGTAATTTATTTGTACTGTTATACAGGAAATTTCCAAGAGAAATGCACACAAAAATGTTAACCTCTATGAGTTTCATTTAAATGAAGCATCCCTTGAGGTTAATAAATGGTTCTTTGAACAGACATGAAAAGCAATGGCGTTTGATATCAATTGATTTACTTTGCAAATCACATGTCATACTTATGCAAATAGTGACAAACAGACCCCTTGTTTTTTCCACCAAAGCCAACACTTTGTGTCACACAGTATTTCTCAATCTCATGAGACGGTCCCTAGTGAGAGAAAAATTTTCTGAAAATGGTTTTTAAAATATTCTTTCCAAATGATCTGTAACATTACAATGGTTCTTCAATAAAAACCAGGAATTCTGCCAACGTGACCCTTCCCTCACGGTCCCCAGGGCTATTTCCCATGACGAGAAGAGCCGGCATTGAAATGGCCCAGCTTCCTCGCCAGCAGGTACTTCGGGCTGAGCCTGAGAGCTGTATGTGTGACCGGCACCATGGGATTCTGGGCAGCAGGTAACTTGAGGAACTTGACTAGCTGATCTGACACTTCCGAGGGTATCAGATTCCCCAGGGTTAGCTTTTGGTAGAAAGAGCAGGTTCAGAATCCCAGCCCGAGGTCTTGATTCAGTGACTTGGTGGAGGAGCTCAGGACCTGCCTGCTAAACAGACTTCCCAGGTGATGTTCATAAACCGTTCCAAGACCCACCCCTGAAGGACACCGCGTGGGGACATTAGGCCACTGCCAGATTTGGCCCCGGCCCAGACCTTGGGCCCAAAGCTCTTCCCAAGCCATGGTTTACCAGATCATATTTCTGATGGTTATGGTTCAGACCTTTACAGCCCAATTTAACACAAAATGTGTTTTTGCCTCAATGACGTTACCAACTAGTTCCCTGTAATTTTCCTATCAACAACTGAACTCCCTACCAGTCCTTTAATTCCTCAGTACTTAAGGTTCCTGTCCT
This sequence comes from Vespertilio murinus, assembly GCA_963924515.1. Lineage (NCBI taxonomy): Eukaryota > Metazoa > Chordata > Mammalia > Chiroptera > Vespertilionidae > Vespertilio > Vespertilio murinus. Next base: position 6,264,478 of record OZ004718.1, read on the forward strand.
CAAAGCCCAAATTACCCTCGCTAGGTAATGGAAAAATTCTTCTTGCCGAGCCAACGCCAGCTGTGGGAGCAGAGCTGTGCTGTCTACCTGCTGCCTGTCCCCAGGATCCCTGTGCATTTCCTTGGTCTTTTCTCCAATTGACTAGTTTATTTTCACAATTATTTTAGCCATGAACCTCTTTGTTTTTTAAATTTAAAAAATTTATATAGAATTCTAATAATATACAAATAAAACAAAGCTGCTATGACTGAAATGGTGTGGAAAACGGAAGTGCAGACAGAACCTCCCTAGACAGCCTTCCCACTCCTCACCACACACACACACACACACACACACACACACACACACGCGCGTCTGAATGCTCAGAAACCATTCTCTCACCTTTATACAACACACTCATGCTCACTCACATTTACATAACACACTCATGCACACACCTCCCTTCATTCACATTTGTACACATTCGAATTAATACCTGTTAATACACTTGCACACACCTCCATTCACTCACGTTTGCACTCCAGGTACACACACAGATAGACCTACTTTTGACCCTGACCCTCGGCAGTTCTACAAAACCTTGTGGCTCCATGGAAGACAGTCTGAAAGTGTCCACCTAAGGTCATGGATTCAATATTGTGGCAATAGTAGCGGACTACTTTCAGTCTACCTTCAAAAGGAAAGGATTGCCTCTTTCTTAAAAATAACGAAATTCACTTCCATGTTCACATTTTCAGCTCTAACTTAAACTATGGGTTTGGTTAAGATTCCTGTCCAAACATTTCGGTCAGCCCCATTCAACCATGTATTATTAAGCTTGGTGGTTACACGCTGATATTCTCTGAAAAAATAAATTAACAAATTAAAGTGAGAAATTCTCATGTACAACTGAAATATCTAAGTATTTCATGTCTTGTACCGTTGTAAATGATACTGTTTTGAAATGTATAATTCTTCAACGCTACCATACTGAAATATAATGGATTTTTGTATATAGGCTTCATATTCTATAAACTTGCTAAAATCATTTCTCACTTTCAGTATCTTCTGGGTGTTTTCTACAAAGGTCATTAGGTTATTAACACATGCATTTCCTCCTTGCCATCTCCATGCCTGTCATTGCTTGTGCCTATATATTTGCATGGCTAGGACGCCCAATGTGCTGAGGAATAGCAATAATGAGGGTGGAAATCCTTGCCTTGTTCTTAATCTTGCAGGGAAAGCAATCTATCACCATTAAGCATAATGGAAGCTGCAGGCCTTTTGTAGATGTTCACTATCAGATTAAGGAAGCATCATTCTCTCCCTAATTTGCGAGGGTTTTTATCATGAACAGGTGTTGAATGTTATAAAAAAGATCACACCTCCTCCTCCTCTTCCTTCTCCTCCTCCTCCTTCTTCCTCTCCTCCCCCCTCCTCCTCCTCCTCTTCCTCCTCCTCCTTGTTCTTCTTCTTCTTTCTGTTGACATAGTGAATGTCATTGATTTTTGAGTATCATTTAAATCCTCATCCAGGTCTCAAAGCCTGTGCTATTTTTTTTTTTGGGGGGGGGGGTGTCTCACAAATGTGCCTTTAAAAGATGAACCTGGAATGAGTATAGGTTCAGACACAAAAATGGGGTTGTAACCCAACATGTAAAATAACCAGGAGTCCATACCATTATAAGGAAGTTATTGAATAAATGTTAAACAAATATATATTACTCAAATATAGGATAATAGACCTCCCATGCAGAATTCTAAATATTCTATGTACATATTTGCTCATCAATAAGATGAAGCCAATCTCTACCTCATAAGAGTGAACCACACCTGGTGACTGCCTTCCATTGAGTACAGATTTGAAAGTGAGAGTAAAGAAATGATGTAGAAACATGACAAGTACCATCTCAGCCAGATAATCAAGGTTAATCATGCTAACAGCATGTCCCCTCAATGTGATGTGATGAGAGTGGCCCTCTATTTCTATGGTCTTCCTCTCCATGTCTATAACCTCAATCTAACATTGAAAAAATATCAGAAAAAAATGCAATATAGCAGATGCTACAATATATCTGACCAGTACTCAGAACTTCCAATAACATCATAAAAAACAAGAAAATCCTAAAAAAACAAAACAAAACTATCATAGCCAATAGGAACCCAAGGGGACAGGACAACTAAATGTAAGGTGGTATCCTGCATGGGATCCTGAAAAAGACAACAGATCAAAATGAGAGGAATTTAAATAATATGTGGACTTCAGTTAGTAATCACGTATCAATTGTTTAATTCAAAAATTAGGGATATAATGGAGCAAATGTGCCATGTTAATAATAGGGGTACCTGGGTGTAGGGTATGTGGGAACCCTCTGGACCACCTTCACAATTCTTCTGTAAATCCAAACCTATTCTCACACAAGCAGTGTCTTTCAAAAAATAATTCAAGGCTGAGTTCTCTTTTCCAACCACCCACTCCTCATCCTAAGTAAGGAATGCTTCTACCGACTTTAAATTTGTAAAATGCAAATTGAAAACAACGCTGTCAAATACCTCTTTTGATCATGCTCAAAATGGGTACATGGAAGCTAATCTATGGTCATGAAAACATGATTTCTCCCTAGGAGAAAATAAATTGAAGTGTCCCCTTGTCTGTGGGGTTTTTAGCACAGGGCAAAATCTGAAGATGGCTTTGCTTTATGTTTTCAAAATCCTGAATTCTTTGAGTATTTTCTAGTAGGTAATTCTCCTGTGGGTGAGAGAAATGAGGAAGTACTGGAGAAGGTGAGGTATAGAAGAGAAAGAGGGAGAAGTGTGGCGCCCCAAATTCAGGTCTGACACAGAGCACTTAAGAATCCTATGAATAATAGGAACCCTAAATCTGTTTCTGTTAGCATCCTGAAAAGTGGCCAGATCTCAGTGGGCAAAATGGTTCAACCTAGGGAGGCTTGACTCCAAACCACCCCCACAAGAAGAAAAAAAGAAAAAGCAGGTCCTGGCCTTGCCAATGATACCAATGCCCAAGGGGCCGAAAAGCTTCAGGCCTCCTTCCCCCTCAACCATGAGCCCACGCCAGGGTTAGCCTCTGAATGACCTATACAACCTAATGCCAGTGAAGATCATTCAAACCACAAGGAGTCCCAACTTTTATTGACATTGAATTTTCTGCTAAGCCACTGAGTTAGAAAAAGAGAGTCAGATTTCACCAAATTTTATAAAAATAAATTAATTTTTCCACTGTGTTTGTAGAGTAATAATTGCAGCTCTTCAAGAACAAAGCATACAGCTGCTACTTAAGGAGCATCAACTCTTGACTTCTGAGTTGGAGAAGGAAAAGCTGCTTGTGGAAATCAAGCCAGGCAGAAGAGAAGGGGCCTTTAAAAGATGTTCTCAGCAAGTGTTTTATAATAAATGAGATTTATTGAATCATTAATTGTGCATGCCAGAAATACGATAGCACTCTGCATACATGATGTCCATAACTCCCTCTGTACAGGAGAGGGTAGGTGTGAGTAGCCTCACATTGAAATATGGAAAATGAGTCTCAAAGTGGAAAAGTAGCTTGTCTGCACAAGATAATAACTGGCGGAATAACCCACTCTATGGCTACAGAGACAGGCCCACGCTGAGCCTGTCCTCTCTCAAATATGAAGCTTTATAGCTCTCCTTGACCTTCCATTGGTCTGCCATTTCATCATGGACTCTTCCTTCACAAGATTTGCTGCGCTAGGCAAGAATGAGTATTTCCGTTTTTATCGGTTGTCTTTATGGGTAAAAGAATGATTTGGACCAAAAGAAAGTCCCTTTCATTCTGGAATCAGAATCAATTCATGGAAAAATCTGATTGCTATACAAGTTACTCCACACTCTTAAGCGGTCTGAGAGGCACCCAGAGCACCTTGCCTGTCTTCAGGCCTTGTCTCTTTCATTGGCTGTAAAACACTGGGTTGGGGCTTTAGAGCCATGAAACTGAGTTGATATGACAGGAATCTGACATTTTGAGCAAAGAGACTTCCAAGCGCCATACACATCTCCTCCATCCAAGCCAGAGGAGGAAACCGTTATCCCTGCATTTACCTATAAACCGGCTCCCCAAGGAGAGACACAAACATCAACATGGCCCTCTACTGTCAGGCAGACTCCACCAATATACAAGCACCCTACGAACTGAAAAGATTTAAACAAAACGTCTTTTTAAAATGCTAATATAAATGGAGCTTCTTAGAGACTGTGACCTTCCATAAGTGGCAGTATTGCTGTTACTGCAGCTGTTTAGTGAAAGTATTTTCTCTACTTCTTCCTGTTGATTTTGTTTTTTACCCTTCTCTGCCAAGAAAAATTACTACATTTTTCCCCTATTTTCCTTGTGTCAAGTGGAACTTTTTCATCCAAATTTTACTGCGCAGGCCCATATGTCTCTTCTTTCTTCTTGTTGTATTTTTTTAAGATACCACATAACAAAAATGTTTCTCTTATATTAATTTTGTTACTCAGGCAAAGTAAACCATCACTCTTCGGTATGCCATATAGAAGCCAGAAGCGTAGTGACTCACTCATGCAGAGATTTTATTTAAAACATTTGCTCTGTGGTCGGCGTAGATTAAAGACAGATCAGGTTGTCCTCAGAGCGGTGCTGGGAGAGTGAGAGTGAGAGATGTTGCTACTTGGTAGATAAACCACATGCAGCTCACGTGGCAGAAATGTCCCGGGGTCACCTAATCTCCCACCTTCAAATCCAGAACACCTGCATTCAGCAGACTCAAGGTCTACCAACCCAGTGATTTAATGGGTTCACGGAAGAATCTGAGTTTTCCTAAGAGACTCATGGGGCACGCAAAAAGGAAAAAGAGAAAACTGATGGAGATGAAAAGGGAAAGTGGAAAGAAAAATGAAGGGATAAAAAGAGAGTAAGAGAAAGCTCTGTGACAAGTTTCCATTGTTCTTTTTCTGAGCCAGAGAAAGTCTGGAATTTTAAATGATTGCAAATTGAGCAGCTCATGGGTAATCGATTTGGTCTCCACCAGTAGAGGTCAGAAACCCATGACAAGCAAATAATATTTATACAGTTGAAACAAGGAACAGATGAAGTCCATGCAAGAGAATGAATCTGCTTTTTGAATTTTGTAGAAAAGCACACACTTCAACATCTGAGACAGACACGGTGATAAAACTGCACATGGTAGAAGGTTATGTGTGGACGGATATCCATAGCTATTAGTGCTGAGGAGCTTGTGTGATACTTATTTCAGGTCTATCAACTAAATACTAATTACCTGATCTTGTGTTGGTGCACTCATTTACAAATCTACACTTGTCCTAGAGGCCCTTTTCTTCTCTCTTTACATTCTTTCTCTTTTTTTAATTCTTTTTTAAAATATGCAAACAAAGTAGGATTTATTGACAAGTAAAACAACTTTGAGTTCCTGAAGATGAAAACTTCCAATAAGAGCATAGAATCTGGAACTAGCAGAGATTTCAATAATCATCTAGTTGGATTGTTAACTCAGGACAAGAATCTTTTCTGTAATATCTTTCATATACAATCACCAAAAATGCATTTGCATATTAAATACATATTTTAACACATCCATATGTATGGGGAATAAAGCAATGAACAGGAAGATCATCAGATAGTGACAAATGCAATTCAACATGTTAAAATAGAATCATGTGAGAGTAACTGGAAAACTACTAAAGGGGGAAGAGATGACCAAGGATGGCCTCTGATAGGAGATAATATTGGAGTTGAAGGGGAAGAGAGTTCAAAGCAGAAATAGCTTAGATGAAGGCCCTACAGTAGAAATCAGCTTGTCCTAAGATAGAGGAAAAATAAGTAATGTGACTGGGAATTGGTAGGATAGATTCAGGGTGCTGGTAAACAAAGCTAGAAGGATAGGCAAAGACCATCCTATATTGTGGGTTCTATTCTAAGTGCAGAGGGAAGCTATTGAACAAGAGACTTTAAAATACTGCTCATATGTAGAGAATAGAATTCAAAAGAGAAGTGGAAGAAGGAAATAAAATACAATACTATATATTATGGTAAACCAGAGAAGAGATTTTGATTTGATAGTTTGGTTTGTGATCATAATCCTGCAGATAGAAAGAAGTGAATTGATTTGGGGAATACGGTTAACAAAGCAACAAAGCTAGTTAGATTGACTATGATTTGAGGTAGGGATGGGGAGTAAGAGAAAGAAGAAATCCAAGACATCTGATTTTAATTGAGCAGGTGGTGGAACAATTTACTGATATGTGGAAAACTAAGGGTTGACCAGGCTTGCAGGCAATGTAGGTAAATCAAGAATTTTGCTTTAAGCGCATAATGTATAAGATGTCCACCATACAGAGAGCTGGCTAAACAAGTATGGTGTTCTAGGCAGAGGCCAGGTTTTTGAGGCATCTGAATTTTGTAAGACAACTGAATTCTTGCTAGACTACTCCCAACATCAAACTGAAATTCACTCCCCTATAACTACTACTGACTGGCCCTAGTTCTATCTTGGGGCGCGGGGGAAGGAAGGGTGCTCATTACTTACGTGACAACCCTCCAAATAGTTGAAAGAATGAAAACCACTATTTACTGCACATCTGGTATGTGCCAAATACTCTGTTTGGATATGTACACAGAAATGTAAGTGTCCCAATTTTAAAGAAAAGGGAAGTGGATGCAGAGAGTATCATGCCCAAGGTCACAAAGTTACCGAGTAGATGAGCTGATTTTCATTTCTGGTCTGATTCCAAAGGTCATGATTCCACTCTACCTCCCAGACCCACATGAGTAAACACCAGTGCCCTCAAGTGTTCCTCACATGGCAGGGCTCCCACAACACTTGACCATTCTGAAAGTCCTCGGGTAGCTTCCCACTTCAACAAGAGCACTTAGTGAATGTGGGTCCCTCCAGTGAACACGTTTGATCTGACCGAGGAGGATTACACCCATCTTCTGATCAGATGCCTTCTTAGAATGATGCTGAACACTGCATTAGAGTAACCACATCACACTGCTGGCTCATATAAAATTTGTGGTCAACTACTGTCTAGCCAGGGCTCCCACATCCTATACTTGTGCTGTAATTTTTCGCCTAAATTAAAAATGTTGAGATATTTGAAACCTGAGTCTTTTAACTAGCATATTAGTTATCCTTCCACTTCTGTTGCAAATGCAAGCCTTTTGTCTATGTCCCATTATTTGATTGAAGTGATATTTAAATCACAGGATCAACATTTTTAGTAAAAATAGTGGCTAAGATTTACTGTGTGCTTACTATGTTTTAGATATTATTGTAAGTCTCAGCTTTTGCAACGGTAAGATGGAAATCATAATAGTAACAATGAGCAAGTGACAAATTGCCTGTGAAATTCTTAGAGGTCATATTTATTTATTGCTCAAAATTTTGCAAGAGTATCTTCTTTAGGACCATGCCCACCCTTTGCCTGTAAGCCTCTCTCTGATCTAACCAAGGGAAAAGTATAAAGAAATTAAAAGTATGTGCCCAAAGCTGTTTTGTCCATAGAAAATAAGAGCAAAAGACTTTAATATGTCATGGTAAGTTGCAACTGCTACTTAATTGTCTAGTGGTCCTCTGAAGTAAGTCCCTGTTAATGTGTCCTCCATTCTACCCATCAAGAAAAGGAGTTACATTAGGAGCCCACATCCACCTTCAGCTCAGGATCTTCTCCTGGGAGTGACAGTAACTGAAGGAAGGCTCTCAAACTTCCCTACTCTACCCACGCACATACTGCCAACTTGTTTGTGCTCTGCATAGCCTGTGCTCTGTCTCTGCTGGCATTCCCCAGAAGCACATCATGAGACAAGGATCCAAGTGCAAGTTGAGGAATCAAGGTTTTAACCCTACCAGGCCTGCCTGTCTGTGTCTGAGTTCTTTCATCCGAACACTCTTCATGTTAAGATTGCTTAACACAGCAGGGATACCTCCGTTCTTCAGTGCAAACAGCCAGCCACTGACTCTGCTGCTACAAAAGAGGTGCAAGACGCAGACACACAGCGAAGTCCTGCCTGGGGGGTCTGAACTAGCCAACAAGGGCAGACCTTTCTCGGTGCCAAAGCCGGTGTCAGTGGAAGGAGGGCCTGCTGCCCCATGACTCACAACTGTAAGCAGAGTTCAGATTCTGCTGGGCTTCTGAATGAGTGCGCCAGGTGTGTTTGCAATTTTGCAGCTCAGACACACACAGAATGCTTGTCAGAGGCTTGCCATTCACGTCCATGGATGCTTCTCCGGTCTTTTGAAAGCTTGGCGAGTCTGAAAGCCAGGAGTTCAGGACCCAGATTCTCAGAGGCTGACAGCCCTCTTAATTGCTTTGTCATAGCCCTGTCTCTCCTGTTGCTTTCTCCAAAGGACATCTTGCTACACCTGGAAAAGTAGCAAGTGGCAGGCTTGCCGGGAGACTGGGCAGTAAGCCCTGGTGTTGCTCATCCCCGCAGCACCACTGCTCCCTTCATCGGCAGCATCCTGGACTCTTGTTCTCTGGGCAGCGGTCTGTCTGGATCGCCCTGGGAAAGGCGACAATGAGCAGTGGTGGTAGAATTTGGTAGGGTTTCATGCATGGTGCTGCTCTCTTTCTTCAACTTCTCCCATGGCTGCTGCGCCTGGGTGCTGTCCCTGGAGACCAGAGCAGGCCTCTGCCCAGGAAGGCAGCTCGGCCTCCCACCTGTGCCATCCTGGGAAGTGAAGGCCAGGCACTTTGCTGCAGAATCATCTTACCGTTCTCCACTCTGGAAACTGGTGTCCAGAGAGAGAGACAGAGCTTTGCTCTTGGGAATGCTGAAGCTGTCAAGTCACTGGACTGTTCCCCACATGCATCCTTCTCCTCAAAAAAATGGAACTTGTTAGAGAGACTGAGAGATCTCAAGCAGAAGGAAGTAACAGGGCTTTATGCCTATATGGTGGGCAGAGTTCCAAGACTGACTCTCAGTGACCCTCACCCTTATATAATCTCCTCCCCTGTGAGTATAGTTGAAACCTATGAGTATAATGAGATACTATGATTATGTTAGGTTATAGTGCCAGGAGGGAATTATCCAGGTGGGCCTAATCACAGGAGCTATTAAAAAGGAGAGAGGGCTGAAACTGGTTTGGCTCAGTGGATAGAGCATCGGCCTGCGGACTGAAAGGTCCCAGGTTCGATTCCAGTCAAGGGCATGTACCTTGGTTGCGGGCACATCCCCAGTGGGGAGTGTGCAAGAGGCAGCTGATCGATGTCTCTCTCTCATTGATGTTTCTTAACCCTCTATCCCTCTCTCCTTCCTCTCTGTAAAAATCAATAAAATATATTAAAAAAAAAAAGCAGAGAGGTTTGTCTTAGCCAGTTTGGCTCAGTAGTTAAGAGAGTTACCCCTTAGACTGAAAGGTCAGGAGTTCAATTCTGGTCAAGGGCACATCCCTCAGTTGTAGGCCCCATCCCTAGGCCCAAGTCGGGGTGCGTACAGGAGGGCAAGCAGTCAATGAGCCTATCTCACGTTGAGGTTTCTCTCTCTGTGTACCCCCCTCCTTTTTACTCACTCTAAAATCAAAGGGAAAAATTTCCTCAGGTGAGGATTAACAACAATAAGAAAAAATACCTACCAGAGAGGTCTGTCTTTCATCAGCAGGGAGAAATCAGAGATCTATCTCTAAAGGGGGATTCTACATGAGGGCTTGTGGTTACCTCTTTGAGGAGCTTAGCTGGGACACTGTCTGTGAGAAGCCCTGGCAGAGCTGCAAGAGGCCTCTAGTAGCTGAGAAAGGTCCCCAGCTGGCAGGTCAGCAAGGAAATGGAGAGCCCAGTCCTGCAGCAGCAAAGAAGCAGATTCTGCCAAGAACCCGAGAGAGCCTGAACAGTTCTTCCCCTCAAGTCTCTAGATGAGAGTCCCTCTCGCATCTGACCTTCTGTGACTGTAAGCACAGAAGCCAGTCAGGCCGGCCCCCAAACTTCTGACCTACAGAACTGGGACATGACAAATGGGTGTTGTTGCACACTATTAAGCTGTAGTCATGTGTTTCTCTGTTTTGTGTATGTGTTTTAAATATAATTTATTGATTTCAGAGAATAAGAGAGAGGAAGAAATAGAAACATCAATGATGAGAGAGAATCACTGACTAGATGCCTCCTGCAAGCCCCCCACTGGGGGTAGAGCCCACAACCTGAGCATGTGCCCTGACCAGGAATCAAACTGTGACCTCCTGGTACATAGGTCTACACTCAACTATTGATCCACACTGGTCAAGCTGTAGTTATGTGTTTTTGAAAACAGAAAATACGGCCGGCTTACCCTGTTCCCTACAAATGGAAAATACAGCCAGCCTACTGGTACCCTACAAATCACACTTTTCAACATGCACCAAATCACAATTTCCTAAGTATGGTTCCAGAACGTGTAGATTTTGTTCACTGTGTTATCTCCAGTATTCATTATGTATAGTGGGTACAAAGTAAGTATTTATTGACTAAATGAATGAGACAATGCTTAAAAGCACAGGTTTTAGTATTTGAGAGAAGTGAGCCCAAACTCTTATCTTCATCAGCTATAATAGCCTCAAGACCTTGAATGAGTCATTCAGGCTCTCTAAGCTTTCACTGGTATCTCACTTGCATAAAGAGGATAAGAATGATCCCTATCCTACCTTGACTACCACCATGTGCTTCTTTTTGAAACCCAACAATGCATCTGACAACACTACATTCCCCTGATTTCTCTCCCACATCTGAAGCCATTTCTTCTCCGTCTCCAAACATCATTGATGTTTCTGTTTCTTTTTTTAATATACTTTATTGATATTTTACAGAGAGGAACAGAGAGGGACAGAGAGTCAGAAACATCGATGAGAAAGAATCATTGATCAGCTGCCTCCTGCACACCCTGTACTGGGGATGTGCCTGTAACCAAGGTACATGTCCCAGACCGGAATCGAACCCGGGACCTTTCAGTCCACAGGCAAATGCTCTATCCACTGAGCCAAACCAGTTTTGGCTGATGTTTCTATTTCTTCCTCTCTCTTGTTCTCTGAAATGAAGATCTTCTCCTCCATCTATTCCTTAAATGCTGGGAGTTCTTCGGGGTTTAAATCAAATGCCTTCTAGCAACTGCCTCTTTTTCTTCTTATGAGGTTACTGCATAAATTTCCATGGCTTCAAGTGTGAAAAGTTACCACCATAGCATGATGCTATCTCTGTATCAGCTCTCTCTTCAGTAGCCCAAGCCCATATGGCTAGCTAACTGAGAGCTCCATTTGTGCCTTTTTGTTTTCTCAAAGTACTCCCTGTCTAATGTTTCAATCTCATAAATGGCTCTACACACACTCCTGCTGGAAACCTGGGAGATACTGAAAACTTCCTCTCCCCAATCATTCGCATCCAATCCAACACCAATGCTTGTCCGCTGTGCCCATTAAACATGTTTCTCATCCATTCCCTTCTCTCCACCTCCACTGCTGCTGATTCCAGTCCAAGTCACCACTGTTTTCTTGGACTATAATAATAGCATCTAACAATATCCCCCATTCTCCTTTGCTTCTCTAGAATCTATTCCCCATGGCAGTGTGTTCTTTATAAAAGGCAAATCTAAGTACATCACTGCTCAAATTAGTATTTTTTATCTTATACTAACATTAAGATAAACCATTGCACTAAGATAAAGAGCAATAGTCAGTGACTCTTATTTAATTTCAACATAAAAATACTTATCTGGGGTGTCTGAGCAATCCATATCTTTATTTCTGGCCAGAGCTGACCCGAAGGAGGAGGAGAGAGGAGAGAGGAGAGAGAAAGAAGAGAGAGAGAGAGAGAGAGAGAGAGAGAGAGAGAGAGAGAGAGAGAGAGAAAGAGAGAGAGAGAGAGAGAGAGCGCGAGCACGTGAGAGCACAAGCGCAGGAGGGAGGGGGCGGAAAAGGGAGGGGTGAAGAGGGAGAGAGGGAAGGGGAGAGAGGGGGAGGAGATCTTTATAGTTCCCATGAGGCCAGCAGTACTTCCCACAGTTGGGCTTCATGAATTTCTCTTGGTTCCTTATAATAAATGTCCTTTTTGGTGAACATGGCTTTGTTTTTCTTGTAACCAAATAGCCTCTAAACAGAAATAAAATTAGCTTTTTGCCTTGCCTTCTCAACATAATCCCAAACTTGCATCCAAATTTTAATTTGCAAAGTCATCATATTTGAAAAGCACTAGATTTCCCAAGTCAAAGGATTCATTTGCTGAATTCTTCACAAGCAAGCAATCCCTTGCCAAGAGAAACAAACGTTTCCCAGATTAATGATATATTTTAAACTTTTTATTTTGAAATAATGTCAAATTTATAAATTGTAGAAATAAAAATAATATGAAAATACCCATATACCCTTTACTCAGATTAACCTATTTTTAATATTTTACCTCATTTTCTCTATTATTGCTACTACGTATGTATCTAGCTGTATCTATTTTTTTCCAGAACCATTTGATGATAAATTAAAGATATAGTGGCCTCAACCCATAAGTAATTCAATGTGTATGTCCTAAGAATGAGAATATCCTATTACATAACCAAAGTGCAGTTGTCAACTTTGGCAAATATTTAGTATCAGCAAATGTTTTTACCTAATCTATAATTTATATTCCAACGGTCATTTGACTTGGTGTCATATACAGCCTTGCCCCACCCACATTCAAGTGTTGGATTCCTTGTCACGTCTCTGACCTCTTTTGATCTGAAACATTTCCATAGCCTCTCGTTATCTTCCTTATTAACATTTTGGAAAAATACAGTCCTTTCTTTGTTTAAAAGTCCTCCTTTGGGGTGTGACCCTTATCTCCTCATGATCTGAGTGAAGTTATACCTTCTCAGCTGGAACATGGCATAGGTGATGTGAAGTCCTCCTGGGAATGTCACCCTGGGACTGTCCATCTGTTCTTTGTGAGTGACAGTCACCTCTGATGACCAGTCAAGGTGCAGAGTGAGGCCTGAGTCTTCACTGCATACTTACTGAAGTTTCAGTCTCCCCCACAACAGTTCAGGACTCAGTGGACAGACGTTTTAAATCCATTCAAATACCCTGTTCCTCATAAATTTCTCCCCGTATTTAGATTATTCTTGCCTGATCCAATTTGTAGGCTGAATACTGATGTTTCCAAGTCCAGTGTTATCAGAAAATATTAGAAAGACATAAGAGCAAAACAAAGAAGTTTCTGTGAAAAATTCTTCTAATGAGGCCAACAGTACTTCCTCTCGGTTGCTTGGATATGAATGTATATACTGCAACGTGGGTTGAATCCTACTTATTGAAAATCAATCTGTTATTATCCTAATCTTTCCAGAGCCAATGCTTGGCAGACTTCCTCAGATTTTACTTTGAGTTACAAAGGCTGATGATCAAGGAATCCAATCAGCTGCTCAGTTCTTCAGTTCAAAGACCAGATATGATTGCTCTTCAGAAAATGCAAACTGGTTGGAATCCATTTCCTCATTTACAAGTATAATGATTTTGTCTAATTTTACATAAAATATTGCCATACGTGGGCTCCATAAATCTGTCTTGTTACTTGCTACTCTCCTCAGATGCTTTGAACTTAGCAGAAAATTACCAAATTAAAAAATAAGTTGTCGTGTGTGGTATTATTATCTTTGTGAAATATATTTTTATTTTTTTCATTATATATCTTGTGCTTAGATATTTTTTAAAAAATATGTTAAACACATCTGACCCTATGTTTCCGAAACAATTTTTCCATTAAATCTGTAAAGACTGAATTGGTGTCCCACAAAGATCTAGAAGACCTTTAAAATTCCCTTTCAACTCACAGTAAAAAGGTCCTTGGTTTCAGAGGGTAAAAACTGTCTTTTTCCACTAACAAGAATAGTCCTTCTTTGTTGAATTCCTGTAACAGACCATCAATGTATGTAGGGCCTTATTTCAGCTGCTGCTATTCCTTGACCCTGGGCAAAACAACACAACTTGTTCAATCATAGAATCTTCAGGCTCCAGAAACATAAGAAATACCTTGATTAGTGAATCACTTGACATGACTTGGAGAAAGGGGAGCTGCCATTGAAATACACAAGATTCCAAATTTGTGATCAAATGTTCAGTAGAAGATGATACACTAAAAGGTTCTACTGTAGCCAACATTTCAATGGAAAAAGGGTCAGATAAAGTGGTAACTTCCTTCCAGAAAGCCCATTGCAGAAAGTGGGTCAGAAAGATAAATCATAGTCTAACTAAATCATTTTATTTCCTTATATATCCAAGTTATTCATAACCTATTTCTCTTTTATCTCATGTTACCCTCTACACCAACAACTTCACCTCTAATTCCTCCTTGGGAAGAGAGCACGTTACTGCTAGCAAATCAACTTGTAGTAGGCTGATTCTAAAATAGCCACCAGCGAATCTGTCTCCACAATGTTGTGGGCTGGTCTTAATGATTTGATCTAAATAACTAAACTAATGGGATTTCCGCCGAGACCGGTTTGGCTCAGTGGTAGAGCATTGGTCTGCGGACTGAAAGGGCCCAGGTCCAATTCCGGTCAAGGGCATGTACATTGGTTGCGGGCACATCCCCAGTAGGGGGTGTGCAAGAGGCAGCTGGTCGATGTTTCTTTCTCATTGACATTTCTAGCTCTCTCTCTCCCTTCCTTTCTGTAAAATATCAATAAAATATATATATATTTTAAACTAATGGGATTTCTGAAATTAGGTTACAAGAGTCTGTGACTTCCGTTTTGTTGGATTCTTTTCTCTTTCCACTAAAGACAGCTACCATGGTGGGAGCCTTACAGAGAGGCTAAGTGGTAAGGAACTGAGGCGCTTTGCCCTACAGCCAGCCAGGAACAAGCTGCCCAGCTCCTTCCCAATACAGTCTACATCATCCAGTAGACTGTACTAGGAATGAGCTGGGCAGCTTGTCCTGCCCCAGTTAAGGCTTGGGATGACTACAGATGGGCTGAGACGTTGGCTGAATCCTTGTGAGAATCTGTGGACTGGAGGACCCAGCTAAGCCATTCCCAGATTCCACACAAAGGCCACTAAGTGTTGGGTTAATTTGTTATGCAGCAATAGAGCACTAATACATAGCCTAACTTGGTTTTCTATTGTTTTATATTCTGAGATGTACTTCAGCAAACTGAAAATAATGTCAAAGAAATAGCTCCTAGATCCCAATGTTTTCAAAGCCATTCATGTAGCTGTATCTTTCCAGTCTCTCATCCTTATTCAATACTGGACATTCCAGCCCTACTCACTACTCCATAGTCTCATTTCACTGCATCATCTGAAAGTCCACTGTCTTACCACTAAATTGTACCTTTTTATTCACAAACCCCTTCAATGTCCTAGTGTTGACCA
Organism: Vespertilio murinus; assembly: GCA_963924515.1. Classification (NCBI taxonomy): domain Eukaryota; kingdom Metazoa; phylum Chordata; class Mammalia; order Chiroptera; family Vespertilionidae; genus Vespertilio; species Vespertilio murinus. The sequence continues at coordinate 6,279,773 of OZ004718.1, forward strand.
AAACCAGGCCTTTTCAGAAACCACATCAAAGCCCTCCTCAGTGAAGGAAACTTCTGTTCCCATCCCCCGCCCCACTCCAGCATCCTGCCCTGTTTCTGCCATTTACCAGTGATGGGAAATTGGGCAAGTTATGTAAACTGTCAAAGTCTCAATCTCTTCATTTCTAAATGAGAATAATACCTATTTCATACAGTTGTTGGAAAATTAGTAAAACTATGTAAGCAAAAGATAATGATAGTGCTTATCACTTAACCTGTACTAAATAGACTTCATTTCCTGATACCTAGTCCTCACTCATTTATTCAATAGTTTCTTAATGAATAGATATATGGTCCTGTTTTTTTAAGCACATTCTGGTGCTACAAAGACAAATGAGTCCTCAAGGTACTCACATCTGCCTGGGGAGATAGAATTTATCACACACTTACTGCAATTGTTGGTTGGTCCATGATAAATACTTGTACTCTAGGATAGGAAAGGGGGTGCTTCATTCTCCTGACACCTCACCTGCAATAATGCATGCACTTACATCTGCCTTTTTCTCTCCTCTTTGCTGAAGTCCACAGAATTCTAAGAGACTCTCCACCCCTCACCCTTCAACTTCTGGTAAGAGTTTTTCCTTCTCCTCTTCTCTGACCATCACTCCTCAATACAATCAGCAACTATATTAATAATCACTTTAATACCTTGGTCTCACAATTCCTAGACACTTTTCAAATCTAATGACAAGCCCACCTTTGTTATTGGCTAACCTAGCTCATCTTCATTCAAAAGTGCCTCATCCTCTTCACTTGCTATTTCCTGCCCCAGAACACTTTCCATCCCTGTTGCTTGGTTAACTCCTCCCTATCATTTCTACTCTTGCCCTTCACTTGATGACCCTAGTTAATTACCTAAACAATCACTGGTTCCCCCCAGACACCGGATGCCTCAGGTACACAGGACCCCTCACTGTCTCCAGACACACCACGTTATCCTCCCTCTGAAACTGTGCTCAGCGATCTGCCCCGTGAGGAAGCCCTCTCCCCTCAGCCAATAGCAGTCCAGTAGAACAGCAATCATCCTTCAAGGCCCTCTGCAAATGCCCATAACATTGTCTTGTCCTAAATGTTTGTGCTACTTCCTTTCTTTTAACTTCCAAGGAAGTTTATATGTCTCTGTAGTATTTAAACTACATTTTTAAGACTCATGTGGTAATGGTATGACTACATGTTTATTATCTAAGATTTATCTCATAGTGTTTGACAGGTAACATGGGGTCAAATACAGCAGCACGAGAATGCTAATCAAATATCTTCAAACAGAAGGAGTATAATTCAACCGGGAGCCCATCTGCCGAACTCTGGAGCCAATGATGTGTCTGTGCCAAGGCTGTTCCTCCCACAGGCTACTTCTCTGACCAGGGACTGAATATGGCAGGGATGTTCAGGTACACCCATTCCTTGGAGACAGAGCCTCTTCTGAAGGCCAACTTTGGTTTGAGGGCTCCCAACAGCATTACTGATATCCCTCAGAATGCAGGGCATTCTCGGGCTTCTGCTCACCACTCAAGCTAAAGGCTCTCCCATACCATTTCATTTCTCTCCCTAGTTTCCCTTATTTGGAATTTGCCTGCGTGTTTAATCCCATCTTGCCATCAACTTCCCCCACTACCTGGAGTCACAAAAATGGTGCCAGGAACAATCTGAAGAAATAGGCAATGAGATAAAGATTTGAACTGGTCAACTCACCAACCAGCAGGATTAGAGAATGCATCCTGGTTAGTAAGAGGGTCATGGGGAGTCTCTGGCACAAGGCAGCTGGTCATTCCTCTAAGAAGAGTTAACATTTCAAACTACAATAGCCTTCTTTCATAAAACAACAGGTACCTAGAGAGACAGAATAGACCCCAAACTTATCCATACCCTAATCCAAAGAATCTGTCAAAATATGTATTTACATGATAAAGGGATTTGCAAATGTGATTAGAATCTTGAAATGTGAACATTATCCTGGATTATCTAGGTAGACTCAGTGTAATCACAAGGGTCCTTATAAGAGGAAAGGGGGGGCAAAAAGGTTCAGAGAAAGAGGTATAACAATAAAAACAGAGGCCACAGAGACAGCATGAGAGAACGAGAGAGTGATTTAAAGATGCTATAGTGTAGGCTTTGAAGATGGAGGAAGGTGCCCTGAGCCAAGAAATACAGGTGACATCTAGAAGCTCGAGTAGGCAAGGAAATAAGCTCTCTCTGCTGGCTTTCAGAACTGTCACATAACAAATCTGAATTGTTTTATGTCACTGAAGTGGTGCTCATTTGTTCTGCAGTCGTAGGAAACTAATAGAATGCCCCCCTTAGGAGTTGCCCACACTTCACCTCCAGGGTCCAGGCTGGTAACTAGGGTTAAATCTCACCATAACCTGGCTAGGCAATGCTGGGTCTGATGAGGGTAGAAAGAGATTATGTCCCTAAAGACCTGCTTACCAAAGACCCAGCAGAAATCAGGAGAGTTCTCCTGTGATGTGATGCTGAGGGTGCTTGATCAAGGGGCTGGAAAGTTAGCCTGAGTAAGCAAGATTTCATTGAATTTGGGGTATTTTACTTGATGGTATTTAACATCACAGTGAAGAACCCAGAAAAGTGGACAGATTTGTTGTCAATATAGCTCTCAGAAGCCTGGGGAGAAAAGCAGCGTTAACTCAGCATTGTAAAGACGCCTGTGTGGCCCTGGCGCGTGGCAGAGGAATAGAGGCTGAGGAGCTTGGCTGTGCTTGGATGGGCCAATTAGTGAGTCCAGAAGACCCATCAGAGGAGCACATTCCATGGCAGCGAGAGACACCTGCCCCATGGCCATTGGGAATACATAGGTGAGGGGGGACCAGAACCACCAAGAAGTTCAGAGGTGGCTAGCTGAAGGCCAGGGCGATAAGAGAAGGATGGGCCAGGCCAGGCTTTGTATAACTATGGCGAGGATAAGACTGTACAGGTAACTATGCTAGCAATTTCCACAGCAAGACTGAGGATAAGATCCTAGTTTCAAAATGAGGCTTCAGTGAAGGTGATTTCAATCTCTAAATAAGAAATGAGAAAAATGCTCTGTTTTACCGGTTCCTACATAATTCCTCACTTCAGTTCACCTCAGTAAAGTCTCCATAGCATATTCTAGAGCCACTGTGAGGTTCAGATACGTTTCTGAAACAAAATTCTGGAAAACCACAAATAAACTTTTAAATGGTCTCTTTAAATAGAAAATAACATATCTGGAGAGATTTTATGGAACTATGTACTTTAATCAGCTTTTTCTTTGCTAGTCATTATGTGTTTAAGTAGCAAAAACAGACACATACTTTAATGAAGCTTTGGCAGTCAAATATTTTGCTCTGCCGCCAGATTGTAATCAATACACACAACTTCTCTGCAGCTCCCCAGCGTATAGTCACAATGCATGGGCTTGACATCTCCTATCACGACAAAGAGGACGCCCACCTCCTCGCGATCATCGCAAGAGGCCGGTATGACAGACACTGCACCTTGTCCAGGGCCCTCAGGATGTCACAAGAAACAGTGGGCTTTAGAATCCCACTATGGATCTGAATGTCCACTCTGCCACTTCCTAGTTTTCTCCTCCTCAACACATTTAACTCCTCTCACCTTGGTTCATTCACCTCTAAGTAGGAAATAAACACAGGTTGCGTATGTGTGAGAGATGAGATCATACCAATGGACAACTGGTCAACAAAGACTGCTCCAACCCTTACCTTTCTTCCTTAAAGTTCCTTCCCTCCTCCATCTGAGTCCCTCGGTGTGCCAGACTCACAAAGATGACTATGAGGAAACAGACCAGCACACACCTAAACGACACATGCCAACCCCTAATCTTTTAAAGTCATTTCCATTCACTCTGGTCAGAAAAGCCGGTACAAAACAAAAACAAAATAACCACATCAACAACAAAAACTGATCTAATTGTTAATACATTTTTATTGATTTCAGAGAAAGAAACATCGATGATAAGAGAGAATCACTGATCGGCTGCCTCCTTCTTGGGGATTGAGCCCACAACCCAGGCATGAGTCCTGACTGAGAATCGAGCCATAGGTCAATGCTCAACCAATGAGTCATATCAGCTGGGCTCCTCTCTACTTTCTCACCCAATTTTATTTTAAAGAGAAGAAGGGTATACTTTCGTCCCAGGATCTCCTTTTAGGAAGGCAGAAAAGAATCCTGGGAAGCCACCTATAAAATTCCTAAATGTTTATTCCTGAACGTTTTGAACTACTCAGAGAACAGTAGACAAGGCTTTACGCCTGCTTTGCCAACTGCACTTTCCTATCTAAACATCAGCATCGCCTTAGCCTTTCCTCTTCACACTCTATCATGCTGCTTTCTTCCTGTCTACACCACTCCCTACTCACAGCAATAAACAATAGATATGAAAATCATTTACAATAGTTCCTCTCCACCTAGCAATCCAAAAACAAACAACCTCGGGACCCAGTAGATGCAACAGAATGGAATTCCCACCAGGAAGATACCCCTGTATGTTCGGTCACCCACATCCACCTGTGGCATGCTCACACAGACAACCCTCTGCGCAGAGAACTCTCCAGAAGTTCTGCAGCTGTCACACACCTCACATTGTTAAAAACAGCTATGCAAGAGAGCGAGACAGAGTGAGCAGGGATGGTGGTAGGTCGCTCAAGGCATTTTCTTGGTCAATGAATACTTTGTGAGGATCAGCATTCGGTTTGTATTTCCCTTCCCCATTAGCATTTTTCTCACATGGGTTTTTGGTTAAATATGGCAGAAAAATCCATTTGCCAAGTTGTGGTTATGGAATAATGGTATTATGGTTTTAGGCAGAAAAATAATGTTAGTATAAGATATTTAGCAAGATCAGGAGACATTTTTTTTTGCAGGGAGGGGGTGTTCTAGTGGCACCTAGTGGCAGAGGCCAGGGGTGCTACTAAATATCTCACGAGGTTTAAACAGCCCCCACAAAAAAAGAACAAACTTGCCTAAAATGTCCATACGACTGAGGCTGACAAATTCTGGTCACTCCATAATTTAATCATGAATGCATTTATGCCTAAGAGGAAAACAAAGGAGATCTAAAAGGAAGCTAAGGTAGACATGAGCTTTCTCATAGAGCAAAATTTATACCATTTGAGTGGGGAGGGGAAAATGCCCTTGAAACACAATACAAGAACTTGCTTAAATATCTGATGCATGTTAACCAAGTTACTAAGACTGATTCTCCCGACAGCATAACAGTGCCCCAAGCTTGCCAAGTGTGCCGCTGCGACTATGACTTCAAGGGCTCATGGGCACTATCCTAGGAACATGGAATTAGGTTTATTTGACCCCTAACTTCCTCTGAGCACTGGCCACAGATGACTTCAATGGGCCAGATCCTGCCCATAGAAAGCTAATGGGTGTTGGTCTACAGTTAACCAAGACTCCATATTGGCTTTGTGGTTTCTTTTGTGGCATTTGGCTACCTTACCCAGATTCAAAATGGAAGCACAGCTAGATTAGGAGGCAGATGGTTGAATGGCAATGTGTTATAACATCTCCTTCCAACTATGTATTTATGTACATATAGGTAACATCTTAGGGAACATGGATCCTATATAATTCTTTGCAACTCCTGTAGTTTCTAACACAATTCTGCGTATACTTGGCACTCAGAATTATCTCATATTCAGTCCAAGGTGACAGAGATCCTCCTGTCTTTGGGATGTGGAAGCAGACACAGAAAAGTAAATGTAGCTGAAGAGCACGTACTATATGCCTAGCATTGCGCCAGGTGCCAGAAATACATGGATGAGCAAGACGAATCAGTCAGCCACCATTTTTGAATCCATTTTCTCCTCTGAGTGTAACATGGCCATTTCTATGGAGATGAGGCTGAAATGTATTTCTGCAGCAAGAGTAAAGTTGAAATTCTCAACCCCTTTTTCCTCTATGAAGTCTTCCATCACTACCATGCCTACTAAATTGGAGCACAGTTTGGGCGGAGTGGGATAGGGGAAAGGTGGAAGAGGGATAAAGGGGAAAATAAATTCTCTTCATCAGGCTCTTTGTGTGGAGGGGTGGGAATAGAGGGAGGGAGGAAGGGAGGAAAGGAAACATCGATGTGGCTGCCCCCCACATGAGCCCCGACTGGGTCAGAGATCAAACCTGCAACTCAGGTGTATGCCTTTGACTGGGAATAAAACACACAACTCTTTGGTTTGCAGGCAAACACTCTAATCACTGAGCAAAACTGGCCAGAGTAGAAGCATAGTCTTGAGGACTTTTTCACTTTAATGAGGTTGCATTATTTTCAATAAATAGAATATATATATATATATATATATATATATATATATATATATATATACAGGATTTGATACTTCTATCTATCAAACACTTTCCATACGCATTCACAAGGCAGAGAATTTTATCAGGTCTGCAGGTTGAATATCTCTTCTGTATTAAATCTCTGCAGGATTAATGTGCTTAGGCTGAGTGACTATAGAAGATGATTTGGCTGGAAGGTATGAATAGAAAATCACACAAGTTCTAGTTTTGTTGGGCCTGCCTCCCTGACCCACCCCACTTCTATCCCCTTCCGTTCTGCTGGACTTAGAAGGCCTCTTAGCCATTCCTGTGTTCTCAGCTATAATTTTGGTCTCTCCACCAAAGCGATTTTATTTCCTGACAGGCACTGTAACTGATAAATGCCAGTGCTGTTGGGAAAATATTCCAAATTCACAGGTTATACGATTGGTGGAAAATAGGCATTAATGGAAAAGGGACAGAACCAAGTTCTCTTCCGGTTGCTATTTTGGAAGCTCTGGTTTTCCTGTGGAACTCCCAGTCAGTGGTGATTGCAAAACCATAAAGACCAAACAGAATATCAGAAGCTCGAATGGCCAGGAGGAGTCCACTTAGAAAACAGATAAACACAAATGGTGCTTTCGGTGTTTTCCTTGTTAAGTACTGTGCGGGAGTGAGTCATAGGCCACAGTCTGAGCGCAGAGCAAGGAAGTTTCTACATTTCTCTGTTTCCAGTCGGCTCAGTGCATCTGGTACCAGACTCCTGAAGAAAGGTGACGAGACACAGGCATGTTCTGACATGTACAAGTGATCTTGTGCAGCCCGTGGCGGCCAGCGCCACCTAGCTTCTACATTTTCTCATCAACAACTTCCCAGATTGTTAAATGAGAGTCTCCTTGAATGAGTTAAAGGGAGGACTTGCTGTCCGTCTCCTGGATTCTGAATGATGGAGGTGGAGAAGGGAGGCAGAGCGGCCAAACTGCTCTGAATATTGTCAGGTGGAAAGCGTTCTCTGAGCCTGTGGAACTGTAGGTAGGATTTATGCAGCTTCTCAGTGCATTGCTTGGTCAGTCTCAATGCGCTGTCTGCTTTCCTTGACCGATCTTTGTGTGCCCAGTAGTTAGGTAATGTGCAGAGCCTGGCTTCTGAATTTTAGCTCCTATGTTCTGAATTAGGGAGCATTTCTAAGGAGAGTCTTTGCTCCACTCACATCTAGGACTGGCTTCTTTAGAATTAGTCAACAATAGTTATTAAATGTGAGAAAAGTTAGAAAGTCTAGAGAAAGCAGCGTGAGGTAATCTGCCCCATCTCAGAGTGAACTCTCTGATGTCAACTTTGTATGGAGCTTGATTCTTCAAAGTTAATAAAGATCTCATCCGAGACAACTCTTCCGCCTGAGTAGTAGCGAACTAGTACAACGTGAGAAACAGAAGGTCACAATTCAGGACTAGTCTGGGTCTGCACTGTTGAGACCAACTGTTTGGGTTCATGATCTGAAACACTTAAGAGCAGGGGTGGGCAAACTTTTTGACTCGAGGGCCACATTGGGTTTTTAAACTGGACCGGAGGGCCGGAACAAAAGCAACCTGACCATGCTGGCACTCTCATCTTGGGCTGCTGGTAAAGGAGTGGAGGGGAGAGCAAGAGAACCCTCCCCTCTTTCGGCTCCTCGGGCCAGATAGAACAGCCGAACGGGCCGGGCCTTAGTTTGCCCACGGCTGCTTTAGAGTCAGTGGTATTTTGAAAATATTAATGAAATCAACATAAAGAGAAACAGAACTAGCAAGCAAGTAGCCCACTTGGATTTTCTAGAAGACATTTCTTTCTTTAAAAAATATATATAATTCTTTATTGGAAGGCATTTCTTTTTGTTTTGTTTTGTTTTGTTTTGTTTTGTTTTGTTTTGTAGGCCAAGATAATGAATGCCAATCATTCATTCAATTAGGGATTTTACAGATGGTATTGATGATGACTGTTAGGATGAAGATGATAATAATGATAATGATGAGGAAGAAACTGGACCGTTTAATACTCACAGGAAGACTTTAATGGAACAGACTCCCTGCTGCCTCCTGTAGACTTAGATTATTTTAAGGAAACACCTAAATGCACTACAGTTCCCAGGTGTCACAACTCAATAAGGCAATAAGAGTTCCTGCAAGCCCAAAAGCTCTTTCCCTTCCAATGAGAAAGCAACTAAAACCTGTCCAAATTCTTGTATGCTGCCTTGGAAGGTCAAATCTATCGTTCTAAGTCTTGGTGAGTACTCCCCCCCGAAGACTTTGATTAAGAATATAAACCTGAATTACAAAGAAAGTACAACTGCGGTCTAGCAACAACCAAGGTCCATCCCGATTGAAGGAGCAGAGAAACAGACCCCACCTCTTGATCTAAGGAATACAGGCAGAGGCACAGATGGGAGGAACTATTCGTGGCCATAATTGGAGACTTATTCCATCTGAAATCTAATCCTGCTCTCTCCACTAGTATTAGGACCTTGGCCACAGAAACAACCTCTATGATTCAACATCCTTTTCCATAAAACTCGGATAATAATATCTACTTGATAAGACTGTTAAAAAGAACAAAGGAGAGACTGTCATTTACTTAGTGTGGTTCTTTACACATAGTAACCTTGTAACAAATGATAAACAGTTTTCCTCTTCTGATATAGAAGTTATACATAAGAAAACAGAGGTTATACGTGAGAAAACAGGAAGTCACTAGCAGCTAAAAGGAGGAAATGCAGAGGGAGACTTTCAGATGGAAAAAAAAAATAAGGGGAAAGCTTGATTATGACAACCTTTATCAACTTCAGTTGATTATGCCAAGGGCTAACCTTATTACTATGAGGCACTACAGTTGAAATAACTAACACCCTCCAAAGAAATATCTTGGTTGTTGAACAGATAAATGTACTCACATATAGGAAACCTCACAGTTAAGCTTCAGGGGAAAGCCTGTAGCTTTGCAGGATTTATGGTATTTGTAACTTTTTAAAAATGATTTTTATGTCTGACTAGTAATGACTGAGAACATTCTAGGTAATATAGAAAAGTAAGAGGAAGAAAATAACCATCCATAATGCTATATTTTTAGGTTCTGAATTATAATTTCAAATCTCTCTTTCTTAGCACAACTATTGGTGCTAAGATTAATAGTCCAAACAGAGAGTCATCAAGAGTGCCCAAGGTATGTTTTATCAAAGACCACTAATAAAGAAACTCCAGCCCAGCTAGCCTCGGCCAGTGGTTGAGCATTGACCTATATGAATCAGGAGGTCACAGTTCAATTCCCAGGCAGGGCACATGCCCAGGTTGCAGACTCAATCCCCAATAGGGGCATGCAGAACACAGATGATCAATGATTCTCTCTCATCATTGATGTTTCTCTCTCTCTCTCTCTCTCTCTCTCTCTCTCTCTCTCTCTTTTCTACTCTGAAATCACTAAAAATATATTAAAACAAAAGAAACTCCATCCATGGAAGATGCACAGTGGTGAAGAGCACACACAACTTCTATGTGTATCAGTTTCTGCAGCTGGAAAATTGAGGATAGTAATATCCACCCCATAGAGGTGCTATGAAGATGAATTTGCAACATTCAACAAGCCTAAGAGTCCAGCACCAACTCTGTGCTGTGAACAAGGCAGACAAGTCCCTGCCTTCCTGGAGTTTCATTTAGTCAGGAATGTCAGCTACTAGGCAGGAAGTGTAATAAGAGTATATGAGGGTTGTGAAAGAAGAAAAAATAGCTTTTTAAGAGTATATGGTATGTGCCCAGCAAGTGTGGCTCAATGGTTGAGCATCGATCCATGAACCAGGAGGTCATGGATTGGAATCCTGATCAGGGCACATGCCCAGAATTATGAGCTGGATTCCCTGTGTTGGGCATGCAGCAGGCAGCCAATCAATGATTCTCCCTCATCATTGATATATCTCTCCTTCTCCCTCTCCCTCTCCTTTTCCCTTTCTCTCCTTCCTCTTGCTAACATCAATAAAAAACACATTGGTCCTGAACAACCAGAGAAAACGCATCTAGGGTACAGAGGAATGGAGTATGGAATCTATGCTAGATAGGAAGGAAAATAAAGAGCAGAGAGAGCTCACAGAGAGAGATTAGAGACCTTCAGAGAACTAGATGTCACAATGAAACCAAAGAACAAACATAGCAAGCATTCAGGCAGGAGTTAGCATCAGAGGATAAGTGATTAGTGTCAGAGAGAGGGGACTCTGATTTTCTAAGATGAAACAACATTACATGATAACGTGGCCCAAGGTATGCCACAGGAAGTGGAACAGAGTTCATGGTGATGAGGTCATCAAAATTAACAATCGGCAATGGACTGGTTAGCTACATAAAAGTAACACTGAACTTGGCCAGGGTAATAGCATACTTATTCCAAGTATTTTAGCACTGTGCATGATATATGTAAGAACTCAACAACAGGGAATATTATTGTTATTATTGCTATTATTATAAACTAGAGGCCCAGTGCAAGAAATTTGTGCACTGGTAGGGTCCCTAACAGCTGCTTGCTGCCAGCAGGGGCCTCCCTCCCTTCCCCCAACCGGCCCTACCTCCTGGTGGAACTCCCAGGTGACTTCCTGGTCAAGAGGACAATTCACATGCTACACTTTTATTATATAGGCTCACCACAGCATTCTTAAGAGCTAACCAAAATATATAAAACTATATAGAGAAGGATCTCAGAGTATTAGGAAGCAGCTAAATATTATCTTATAAAAATGGTACAGAGTGCTGTCTCCAAAAACTGATTTATGTTTCAATCTATGCTGTTTGAAAGAATAGAAAACAGGATGTTATACATACCACTAATTGAATGCATTTTTCATCTTTACTGATTTATATGGCAAATGCTTCTCTATCCTTAAATACCTATTTGTTGCTAGTGTTTTATAATCAGAAAATTTCAGAACAGAAAATATGAGAGAGAAAGAGAATGAGGATGATTTTGAGGCCATCCTAATTTGGAGGGAAGAGGAAAGAGAAGGGAAGATGAAGGACATCTTAGAGGGAAGACAGCTAAAATAGCCCATACCCAGTCATTAATCACATAGGTGCCTTTGCAAAGCTAGATAGCTAACGTAAGCTCAAATACATTAGCTCTCTATTCTTTCCCATTTTAACCATGTCTAGTTCATAAAGTGGAACATTAGTTCACAGAGACTCTAATCAGATAAATTAGAAAAGCAATTAAGGTCTTTATTCATAATAACTTTCTATCACAACATGACATATAAAATATAACACATAACATAATACATAACATAACACAATTTGGGATGTGCTTGGCTAAATATTTAACATTTTCTTAAATGCTTAAACTTTAAAGGAATTTAGAACCCCAATTTTTCTTCTTGAATTTGGTCTTATTATTCCATCTGAAAGTGTTTGGAAATGAAAAGCATAAAGAGCCACTTCGCTTCATTTGACATTCAGTGTCTCTTGCTCTTTGCTCAACCAGTGGACCCCATAACCTGCCCCTGAGGAGGCAAGATAGTTGGAAACAACATACATTAAAGGCATTCTCTGAATCCACCTGCAGAGTGTTTAATACAAACTAACGGAAGTTCACTTCAGGGGAAAGACCAGTCAAGGATGTATTGCAAGCTCCTGAAGAGCCTACACAAATGACACAAGGGTTTGGTGTGGCTGCCAAAACAAGGAGGGGGGGGGATGGGTGTGAATCAATTACTAACTTTCCACCTTGGGAAATACAGGCTCTTGTGAATAAGTCCTGCCCAAGGTAATGAAAGTTAGGAAATACACTATGCACACAATGGTCATTGAATGGAGTGTTTTTCATCTTGTTTTCTAGACTCCTAGCTAAACAGGAAGTTTTCTGCAGGATGCGCCTATATCCTCTGTTCAGAGTAACAACTTTAGCACTTTGCTTTCCTTTTCTCCCACGATACACTTAATGTTTCCGCTGGAGGTCCTGGATTCAGTCACAGATTTCCTGCAGGAAGCTGAGGCTTCTTAACTCTTTGCGAGAATCGGTCATATCCCATCCACAAAAAAAACATCACAAGGACCCTTGGGTAGATGGACTTGGTTTAGTGATGTGCCCCAGGGAAGGTCAGAGTTGGTGCGTTGATGAAAACTTGCAAAGTATGACTGGCCATCTATGTCAATCCCCACAGCATTCCCTGAAAGGTGGGTATTTAAAATAACTCATGATCGTGAGAAGAAGGATAAATGATTCACTGGGGCTAACCATGAAAGGAAGCTCTTCCTCCAGGCCTTATCTTGGCACCTGGGACATAATTATAAGGGTCAGATGCTACTGTCATCTAAAGATGATGATGAAAATAAAATTAAGCCAATGGGAGCTAGCCATACTAGTATTGTATTAACATCCACAGTGATTGTATCAACAGGTGCCAATCTTCATTTTAAAACAATCTCCTGGTCACATTTGGTTTTAAGTTCTGCCTTTCAGTACAACACTGTAATTGACAGTGTGTCCTTGGAGTCAGGGGGCCCTGAGTTTGAATCCAGCTCCATTTCTATCTGGGTAATGTCCAGAAAACCTGTCGATGTCTTTATGCTTCTGTTTTCTTCTTCATCTTTAAAATGGAAATAATAATTGCATTTGATTGAATCAGAGAATTAATCATTTTTGTACATTAAAGCCTCCACAAGGTTTTGTGGGAAGGATGAAGAAGTTACAACATGGAAAGCACCTGGCCCACTGCTAATGCCTGTTGAAATTTAACAAAGCAATTATATTTTTATTATCGTCATTTTGCATAATTTGCTATTTCAATCTACTGTTGAGTATTTATAACACAGAGACCTATTAATCACAGTGTTTGCTCACTACTGCATCCAGCCATGGAACAATTCTAGTACATGCTATGTGCTCAATAAATATTAGCTGCCGAATGAATATGTTGATAATATAAAGATAACTATGACAACATGGGGCTTAACATAAGCCTGAACAACCTTGAGCTATTTACTCCAATTCATTTTTAGGGAAATGAGCTATTTGCTGAAACTGCAGCTTTTCTAATTAGCCCAGGCAGGTGGGGGCATTCCCAGGACAGACCTATTTCTGAAAGCCCCAACCTCTTGCTATTTCACATCTTCTCAGGAGCGCCGGTAGCAGTCCAGGGGAGGCAACCTCTGAGGCCGTCAGGCGGGCTCTGCTCTGAAGAACCGGATCCGGGAGGAATGGCCACTGTGGAGGTTCTTATAAAACAAGGACAGTCATGTCCATTCAGAGCCAGGACAGGTGCATTTCATATTGACATTTTCCTTCTCAATCCCTCTTTTCCTGGTTTCCTGCCCTTGCAATAAACGAGAAGTGTGTACGGGAGTTCTAAGGTAGAGGTATTATTTCTCCTGACCATTTACATAGAAAAGATCCCGGGCGAGACACAACATGTAAGGGTGCTGGCTGACTGCCGTGAGGACTGCGGCTCTGCCATAGGAAAATAGCATTGGGAATGAAACGTCATGGATATTTTGAATGTACAACTAAAGAGAGACTCATGGAATCAGGAAACAAAATTAATATAGTCATCATTGATTTTCACAGACCAATTGCAGGGTCTTTATGAAAGAGAATGGACGTAACACAATGCCTACTGAAAAAATGACAGTGCAGGTAGGGGAAGAGTTGAAGCACAGGTGAGCTAATTCTTTTTATTTAAATATATTTTATTGATTTTTTACAGAGAGGAAGATAGAGGGATAGAGTTAGAAACATCAATGAGAGACAATCATCAATCAGCTGCCTCTTGCACACCCCCTACTGGGGATATGCCCGCAACCAAGGTGCCCTTGACCGGAATAGAACCCGGGACCTTTCAGTCCACAGGCTGATGCTCTATCCACTGAGCCAAACCAGTTTCGGCGAGGTGAGCTAATTCTGAGCCAGCTAGCCTGGGTGCCGGTCCTGGTCCACCACTCACTAGCTGTGAGACATTGGGAGAGCTACCTCACCCCTCTGTGCACAAGCTTTTCTATGGACTCAGCCAGATGATACATTTGAAGGCCCCTGCACCTGCCTTCAATGGTGACCACTTCAGAAATGCCATCGTGTGCTGCCAATATAGTGTTTAGGAGAGGTAACAGCTGCTACGTTAGGGAAGGTAAGACAACCAAGATCCTTTCTCCTTTTAATTTTGTTCCAATTAGCATCATTTCCTTTAAAACGGTGTCAGTCCTGAGATACTGAAACTTTTACTCAGCTAAATGCAAGCTCAACATTGCAGACGGGGCATAGCAGCTAGTGCTCCCGTGCGCAGAAGTCAAAGAGCAACAATAGACCTCTTTATGATGTCCAGCGGAAATTGTGAAACTTTGCTGCATCTCATGACCGCCTTCCTGTTTCAATTAAGGTTCTCAGGAGAGCCTTGAAAGGATGGAGCCCACGTCGGGTGTGAGCTGTGGGCTCACTTGTGTGCTGAGGATGTTGTTTATAGTTTAGATCCTGTTTTCTTCCTGCGCCGAGTGCTGCTGCTACCAGGTGCTTCTGCTGCTGTTATCGCCTCCTCCGCAGGGCCCGGCTGCGGCAGGGGCTTCCTGCTGCCCCTGCATGACTCCAGCTGCTGGGGGACAGCAGAGAGCCTGCCAGAGGCTATCTCCCACCTGCGCTGCCGTTCCCAGGCTCCTCACAATGCGGCCCGGCCCTTAGATGATGTGCCCCAGGCCACATGCAGGAGATGGAGGGCTTGCTGAAGGGGAGTTCAGAAGGGGGAAAGCTAACACAAAAAGATGGCAGGGGGTGGGCAGTGGAGACAGACACCAGGTAAGGTACAATGCCTGACCCTCTTGGGAAACACAATGGATGCCTGACGTTCCGTATTGCTCTGCCACGTTGCTCTGCCCGTATCTGACTGTCATGTCACTCCCAGTAATAACTTGGATTTAGCTATCCAAACAGAGTAAGTCACTTGTGGGGCTCGCCTTCTAGGAAAGAAGTGCTGCTGCCTCCTCAGATCGTTCATCTCCAAAACTGAGACACAGTGGACCAGTTCTACTCCCAGTGGCAATGCGGGAGTGAATGGGAAAGCAAGGCCATTTAATCACGCACCTGAGCTTCCTGGTTCTGCTCTTCTGGGCCTTAGAGCCAAAGGGAAGACCATCCTCTGCCCGTGCTGCCTCCCAGACAGGGAGGGTAGCAGCCAGACAGAGGCTCCCAGCGGTGCACAAACTGGCCATCCGGGGCCAGTCAGACACGCCAAGGACTGCCCAGAAATGAGCATCACGCCTGTAGAGGCCACTTGTTGAAGGAAAGGAATTAGTCAGGTTGCATCCTCTGAGTTATCGAGTTATTGACGGGAAAAGCAAAGACCTGACTTGGGAAGAGGGAAAATATCAGCCATTCCACTTCCTCCAAGCCGGTCTCAGCCATTTCCTCCTCACGACTCATGGCTTCCTTCCAGGCACAGACGGTCTCCGCGGCAGTCCCATCGTTTCCACTCAGGCCCATTGCACCCCAACTATCTTTAAGGGCAAATCACAAATGGTAACCGTAACAGCAAAATTCAGAGAATGAGCAGTAATCTTTCCCTTGTTGGCAGAGTAGGAAAGAAAATGAGGTGGAAGAGGCGTGGTGTTATGTCCGGGAATATGGCTTCCTCGAATGTTTCTTGTGGTTGGTTTTTATAGATTTCAGAAAATAGAGATCTGAAAATACACAGAACTGTTTTTACTTGTAATCTGTTTTTCTAGATTCACGTAAAGACCTTTCCGGGATCCCTGGGGATGATCACTTTCCAGGACTAAGATAAACTAAGTAGTTTCCAGACCACGAGGGAATTCAGAACTTTTCCCACTGAGTTAAAACTAGAATGTGTCTGGGGAAAAACATGTTTCCTATAAGAATATTTTAGAATCTCAAAAGCAAAAGCAAGTGAGAAAATTAAATTCAAAAAACTGACTATTTAAAAAAGAAAATTTTAAAAAATAATTATTCTTAAAAAAAGAAAATAATTATCATGCTATTCTTTAAAAAGAAAATACTTATAATGCTTTCTATCCAAGTTGACTATAATATTTGAAGGGTCCTGAAGTACTAAGTCTTCCCCAAGCCTAATGCAATGCCAAACTCTGCACACTGAGGGACTCATTCCTGTGAGTTAGGAATTGCATCCAACAACTATTCACTGAGAACCCAGTATTTCCAGGCTCTCTGCTTGCCCACTTGTACTTCAAGTTGTTCCCTAATGAATCATCATTTAAAATAAAAGTCCTGAAACATTTTCAGCATCAAAATAAACAATGTAGTAACAGATTTAGGCCACAAAATAAAATTTAAAATCCAAGAATCCATACTCACAGACAGACGGGTGGATGGATGAATGAGTAGATAGATAGATAGATACAGATGCAATAAAATTCAAACAAATGAATGTAGAGGAAAAAGAGAATTTTAAAATTCACTTTGGCAACCACCAAAATAATAACTGTTACAGAGATAAATTATCAGTTGATTCTAAAACCACTGGATAAAAGTTTGCTAAGAAAAAAAAGGATACTTAAATGATGCAAAGTATCTTCTCACAAAATACTTATTAAACAAAGGGAACAGTAATTTTATAATGGAGAAAATCTGAAAGATACCACTTTAACTAAAGAATCAAAATTAACATCACCAGTAATGGAAAAAATGGACAACAAGGGTCTCCTATTGCATTACACTAAGACTTAACGTCACATCTGGAGAATTTGTGCCAAAAATGCACACCATGAATCTAATCAGGAAACTTCAGGGAAACCTAAGATATGGTATATAAAATAAATGACCTATATTCATCAAAAATGTGAAAGTCATGAACAATAAAGACTGAATAGCTATTTCATAATGAAGAATAGAGGCATAACAACCTAATGTACCATGTGACCATGGATGGGCTAATACATTAGAAAAATTGGGTCTTGTTGTTTTACAATAAACGACATTGTGGATAAATATGGTAAAATCTCTCACTTAGGACAAGGGTCAAAATATTTTCCTCTAGAATAGGGGTTCTCTATTTGTGGGCCATGCAAAATTATCGACTTAAGAATTAGCCTGGTATATTTGGTCAAACTTTAAATTAACTCACCCCTAATGACTTGACAGGGCCAGGCCAAATGATATCCCAGGCCTTATACAGCCCAAAAGTCGGATACTTAAATGACTCACAGTATCTTCCCACAAAATACTTCCCTCTCTGCCCAAGAAGGTCAGATAGTATCTCTGGCTCTACAGGCCATACAGTCCCTGACACAATTGTTTAATTCTATCATCATAAGGAGACAGCGACCATAGACAATGCATAAACAAATGAGTGTGGCTGTGTTGCAATAAAACTTTATTTCAAGCATAAATGGCGTGCCACACTTGCCAACTTCCGGACTGCATGATGGTAATAAACCCCAAATTTTGACGATTTCACTTAAGTATGAAAAAGAATCCTTATTTTTAGGAACCATGTACTAAAGCATTTCAGAAGAAAGACATCATGTTTGCTTGCAGCTTATTCCAAAAAAACTTCAGAAAAAGAAGAGTGATAAATGTAGTAAATTTTTAATATTTGGGGAATGTCAAGAAGGATTTATGGGAATTCTTGGTGCTATTTTAGCAAATTTTCTTAAGTTTGAGATAATTCCTCACTAAACAGTTTATCCATGGAACAGAATAATTACTTTCCATGTAACTCATCACTGGCACTGCAACCAGGCACACCAAAGGTGTTCAGCTAATGTCTGATAAGGGAATGAATGAGTAATTCACTAGTTGATTGATGGGGTGTTCACGGGATGAATTGTTCAGAAGTTGAGAAAAGAAATGGATTGTGAATGCCATGTACCTCCGAAGGGAAGGCATGTGGCTGGCGGTAAGGAGTGAGACACAGAGTAACACTTGGGACAACACTTCGCCCAGGGCTCACTTCCAAAGCCCAATGGAACTGAAGTGATTATCACTCTCGTACAGGCCACACTTATTCCTAAGCATTCCTCCCACCCTGTATGGTGCACAAATGCCTAACTCTCATGGGAAATTGCTTCTACATTGTCTCCCTCTCAGCTGTCATTGTTGGGGTTGTCTGATCATTTCTCACTCATGGGTCTACTTGGCAAAGAGCAACCCAACACTGCAACCAAAGCTTTTCCAGATACGTGTACGTCTAAATCACTGGGAGAAGAATTTCCACAATTACAAGATTGTGGAAATAAAACCTTTGCATATAGGATAGTTTCCAAGGCGATGTTTGGAACCAGGATGAAAATCGGAATAATCATTCTGATATTAAACACATCTGAAAAATGTCTAATAGGTTAACTTACGCCAGGGTGAAGGAGTGAGGAAAACCGAAGCACGGCCAAGGTTCATTTCTTGCTCAGCAGAACTCTCTCCAGGAAGTCCCTCGCTTCGTAACTTCCACCGATGGCGCACTGTCTCAGCTCCCAGGACCGCTATAGCACAGGAGGAGAGAATTGAACAGTCGTGAAAGAACATCCATGGCCAGGCATGAAAGCAGCATAGAACTTCTGCTCCAACTCACATCCCCTTTGCTCCACCCTAAATGCAAGTGAGGCTGGGAAACGGAGGCAGGGACCACTGGCATACCCTAAGCACTAGATACCTCTGCCACCAAGTCTCTGCGGCTTTCGTTTAGCAAACACCCAGAACCTTCTATCAAAATTGCTCTTTAGCCCAGCCGATATGGCTCAGTTGTTGAGCATTGATCCATAAACCAGGAGGTCACAGTTCAATTCCCAGGTTGTGGGGTTGATCCCCAGTAGAGGGAGTGCAGGAGGCAGCCAATCACTGATTCTCATCGTTAATGTTTCTATCTCTCCCTCTCCCCTTCCTCTCTCTGAAATCGATAAAAAACATATTTTTTAAAGATTGCTATGATAATGATAATGGAATTTAATGGACAGTGTAATGAAATAGGTAATGAATCATGGAATACAGCAAGTTTACTCCATGATACAGTGAATTTTTATAGAATTTACTTCCTTCTTCTTATCCAAAGGCAAACCTTACAAATGTCATAACACACATTGGCGTTAAATCTCTAGCTTTGAGAAGGCCCGTGTAAAATTTCTTTGTGACAGAAATAATTGCAGGAGCTGATTTTGCTGGCCTTGTTGATGCGCTGGGGGGTGGAAGGAGTGGGGGTGGCTTTTTATTTCTATTGTGATTGAGTTTGGAAAACTACTCAGCAACAAGTAAACAGAATACCACCGTTACCATAATAACACTGCCAGAGAAAAACATCTCCGAGAGAAAGAAGTCCGTAAATTTCTGACATTCCAAGGTGTGAAAGGAAGCAATCTGACGTCTGCAAGCCGGAAAAAAACAGCTTCTTGGCCCATGCAGTTCAGACATGCCGAGGTCACCCAGAAAAGTATCAGGACTCAAAAATAAATGAAATGAAGGCTATTTTAAAGGGGACGCGGCATCAGAAAGCCACCACGGAGGCCACGCAGACGTGAGCATTTTCTGCGCTTTGTCTGAAGGCCCTCGCCGGTAAGACTCCTGGGTGCTGCGGTGAGTGTTTAATGCAGGTCAATGCTAGAATTATAGAGTGATATCCAAACACACATTGCTCACTCCAGACAACGGAAACCGTAACAGGGAAATCCTGACATTGCTTACCCAAAGATGCAAAAATTACAGAAAAGCATTACTCAACAATCAACCCCCCCCCCCCAAAAAAAAAGCAAGCAAACAAACAAAAACAACAGTTTTCCTGAAAGGAAAGTCCTTACTGGGATTAATGTCACTCTGAGCCCTGTGGTATGAAAATTACATCTCTGGGGAAGATGACGGCGGACCAAATGTCTGGTACCCTGACCCAGCCACGCTGACACGTAAAATTAACGATTACACGTGGAACCACCCGCTTATTCCTGCCCAGGGGCCTCTGCACCAGCTGACCTCTCTGCGTAGGAAACGCTCCCCCTTCTTCACGCCCTCCATCACGTAGGTCCCAGCACAAGTGTCACATCTTCAGAGATCTTCCCCATCCAACCTGCAATGCAGCTCCTCCACCACTGTCCTTACTGCGGTCACAACCTCTGACCTCCCCCTTTTGTTTTATTCATACACGTGTCACTATCTGAAATCACTGTGTCTCTGCAGTCTCCTGTGTGTTAGCTGTCTTCCCTCTCAGCTCTGGGCTCCATGTATGCAGGTACGTGTCTGCTTAGCTCTCTATTCTCAGTGTCTCTAGAATCATGTCTAATACATAGGAGGTACTAAATAAATATTGAGCATTGGTTGAATGAATCAATCAACCAATCAAATGCTAGGCACTCAAGTAACATCTGATTGTTTTATTAATAATTAATCTGTTTTATTATGATGACCACTTGTTCCAGTCTTTGAAAACCATGTTCATGCTGTCTCTATCTCTGGCTTACCTATTAACAGTAGATACTGAATTTATCTTTTTTAATTTTTTTTTTTTTGTATTTCAGAGAGGAAGAGAGAGGGAGGGATAGACATATCAGTGATGAGAGAGAATCACTGATTGGCTGCCTCCTGCATGCCCCTTACTGCCACCCTGGACTCCTAAGCCCACACTGCCTCCTTGAACGACACCATTAAATGGGTAGTACCATTCCCATTCACAAATTTGGGCAAGTGACTTAACTCTCTGCGCCTCAGCTAACACGAGACAGACAGGAGGATTAAACTTGTTCTGTGCAGCTCCAAAGTCTGCCTGGAAGCAAGCTTTCCACTCAGTGATAGAAAAAGCCATCCGGTGGAAAACAAACAGCCAAAACCATAAAGGACAGATAGCTAAAGCTAATTTGAAAAAGAAGAAAAAAATGTGTATGGTGACAAAAAAAATCATGATGTTGAAATGCAAATAACAAACTGGGGTGATATTTGCATATGTAAGAGAAAAAATTTACATCCGATAAAAATGATTCTTATGAGTCAATTACTAAAACATAACCTCATGGGGGAAAAGATAGAAGATTAAAAATCAATTCCTTAAAGACAACATATTACATAATAAATATATGTAAAGATATTCAAGTTACCCAATAACAAAGGTGGTCAGAGTAATAAAGATTAAAGACAAATAAAACTGTTCACATGAGTTGATGAAGTGGGAATTTTTGTATAGTTTCTGGGAAAATGCAAGTGGATACAGTCTTCTGGGGAAATGGCCTGAAAATGTGTATCAAAACTTTAAATGTGAGTCCATAATTTCACATTTAGAATGTAATCTGAAGGATAACGATAGAAAAGTTCACTAAAATAAAGGTCCAAGGAAATTCCTTGCAGTAATATTAATAATAGTCCCCCAAATAAAGTTCATCAAAAAGCAATTGTTCAGATTATAGTAGCCCTATAATGGATTCTAGTATCAAACACTATGCTGGATGCTCCAACATTTTCGCCTTCATTTGTATCTTTCTAATCTATTTGAATTATCTATACACGTGCATTCACTTTAAAATCGGGGGAAATCTGTAATTTTCAAGCCCTTTCATACGCCTCGTACTTTACGATTTAGAAAGCACCTTCCCATATTTTATTGCATAAAAACACCTGGTCTCCAGTCTTAGGAAGCAATGATTTCACCTGGTTTCATCCCAAAAGCAGTCATCTCTCCCTATGCCTGTGACTCTCTTCTTGTTACTTCACAAACCAGAAGTAGACAGGCTACTCAAATTCACCCAGAGTCCCAGCTCAGTAGCCAGGACCAAAGGGGGAGGAAAAGGCAGTTCGCTTTTATTCCCCTGGAGCATCCCTGGGCCCTCTGAAAGGACCGCTGCCTTAGCACACACCGCTCTGTGGAGTGCACGGTGACGACGTGATGTGCTCCCCAAGTGGGGACGTTTTCGGGGCCCAGGGCATTGACATTTTCAGTGTCCTGGGGGGCGGGGACCGGGGGGGCTCTGTGGGCAAGCCTTTCATGTGAGCAGGAAGGAAACTGCTGACAACTTTCTCGTCCTTAAGGAAGGCAGACTTTATTTCCAGCTCTCAGGTCAAAAGGCGGCGGAAAGAAAACAAACCCACCGAGAGATAAAGACTAAAAATAACGTCCTGTGGGGTGAATCAACACACTTTGGGACCCTAAAGACAGCAACAAGGCGAGGATGTGCGTAGGGCCAAGCCTGCGTCATCCTGAGCAGGTGGTCGGAGAGAATCGAGAGGCCTGGAGCCGAAAGGAAGGGGCTGGCACCCAGGTGCGCTGCGGGCGGGGCGGGAGGAGGAAGAGGAAAGAGCGTGCACACACACACACACACACACACACACACACACACGCACACACACACACACGGGCCGGCCTGGGAGCAGACGCTTTCCCAGCCTTCACCTCTGGGAGAGCCCGCGGGCTGGGCCCCGGCTCGGAAGGAGCTAAATTTGATTTGGGTTTTGTGGTTTGGGTGATGCACTTTGAGCTTAAAATAGAAATAGATGTGTTTATGCAGTTGGGCTGTCTTTCCCTTTGTTTTCTAATTGTCACCTCAAGAGAAACAGATCTAGGGTCCACAGACTAATAGCAAAGAAAGGAGTTCCCATTTGGTGGTTTCCGATTTTATGGGAAGCAGTGGGGGAACAGGTTTAGAAGTCACAATGAAGACATCCCTTTGGGACTGATAAGGATGGGGGCAGACTTAGTACTTTATTCATATAGCACTCTGTTTTTAGCAACCTTCTCACGTGGGCACCCGTCCATCCTGGGAGATGGATATACTGGATATTATTAACCATATTTTACAAGTTAGGTCAGATAAATTAAAGTATTGTATGTGTGCTGGTAGATTGAGTTATAATAATCACACACACACACACACACATGCCAGGATCATGCCTTCTCTAGCTGCACCATTCACTGGACAGCCCTCCAAATGAGAACACCGGTATGAAGTGTTAAGGAGCGTAATGCAAAAGATAACACTGAATACAAGTGGGAGAGAAAAAATCTAGCCTCCATGGATTTAGTGGCCAACCAGATTCCACAGGTAGGGATCTGGGCATCACTATTTCACCAGACTGTTCCAACTGCGAGCTGATACCTCCAAGATGGCCCACTGGAACTACACAAAATGGCACCGATCCTTTTATTCTCCCCCACATCCCCTTCCCCCCTTCCTTCCCGCTCTGTGTCAGCAACATCACCCTTGTCCCAGACTCCCTGAGACCAGTGAGTTTCCAATTGCTCCATCTTCCTTGCCTCCTACCTTCAATCCACCCTCATGCTCCTGCCGCTGAAATGACTCTTACATGTACCCTGCTCACAAAGTCAGATCAACAGGGCAGACTTGGGAGTTGAATCTAAGGGACAGTGGAGCTGGGGGGCGGTTCTGGAACTCGCAAAAGCAGATGCACAGACCAGCGCACAGGCTGGGGAAACCAGAGGTAAACTCAGGAACACAACACAAAGCTGGCCAGCAAGAGGTCGGGGACACAGGCAAGAAGGAGGGCACGGAATCCAGTCTGAGCAGCCCCGAGGCCAGAGCCCAGCTGCCCCAGCCGCTCCAGCCTTTGTCCTGCTTCTCCATGTGTCAGACAAGTCAGCGAAGCAGGATGCGGTTCCCAGCGCTGTCTGACGGGACTTTCAGGGGGAGATAAGGGGGAGATCCTGCCTGGGAAGGAGGCTGCTGGGAAGGAAGGGGATTCAGAAAGCTTCATTAATCTGTTTCCCTATTCCCGAGAAGCACGTGGCACGATTGAGAGTGCCGGGTAAATACTCCACAAGCATTTGTTTAGACTCCCTGACAGACCAGAGCGAGTTGTTTGTTTTTTCTCCCGTTGGACAGAAATAAATGCAGCCCGTTCAGGTGCCCCGTGCTCAGCCTGGCACGAGGAATCAAGAAATCCTTGGAAGGGGCCGAATCCTTTCCCGGGGCAGAGCTGGCTCCCGGGGGAGGAAGCGCCTGCTGCTTCCTCAGCTGGGGAACTGGAAATGCCATACCTCTGTGCCAGGGAGTAAGCCAAGTTCCTGCCTATTTTCGGAGCAACACGAGGATTCTCTAGGACGTTCTGATTTCAAACAACAGTCAAAACAGGAGTACGATCAAAATGAGGTACTTCCAGAAAGATTCCCCCTGCTACATCACAGCCCTTCAAAAGCACGCCCTCCTTGCCAGGTAAGAGAGAGTCATCACGTATCATCATCAAAATCCCCCAAGACTGCAAGTGATCCCCGTGAGGTCCAAATTCAAAACCAGCTGTCCACTGCAGTCAGGGCCCTCCGGACCCAATCTGAAGTCCCCAAGGGCCGCAGACAGGACACACCGGCCCCCCGAGGGCTCAGAGGGGCGCCTTCTCTGTCCTGTGCTCTTGGCCGCCCCTCCCTGAACTCACAGACGTTTCAAATGGCAGCCAGCAACCAGGGTCGTCCGGGCAAAGCTCAGTTTTCATGATTTTTGAAAACACCTAACATTTCTTTTTATAATATAGAAGACTAGAACCTTAAATGCCATATACCCCCTGCATGGGTCTACAGTAAAACTACCTGTAATATTTTCCGCTCAGTGTTAGATAAGTATTCCCTTTCTGCTAACCAAGAATACGCACAGTAAAAACTCATGAACAAAATACATATTTTCCAAGTAGGTCAATTTTAATTAGTCAGTTCTCTATTCGTCACAGATGTTGTGGTCAAGTTGTTATTCTCCGTAACAGGATTTGTTCGTCTAATGATTTTTCGAGGTAAAATAAAGCCCTTTTATGGCCACTCGAATGATACACATGGATGATGATATCTAGACTGTTAGCCAAGTCTCAGCCACAGGATAAGAAGGCAACACATTGATTAAAATCAGAAATTAATACCAACACGTTGGGCTATAAAGAATGTTCTGCCCAGCTGGCGTGGCTCAGTGGTTGAGTGTTGCTATGAACCAGGAGGTCATGGTTTGATTCCTGGTCAGGACACCAGCCTGGATTGCGGCCTTGATCCCCCATTGGGGAGGGTGGGGAGAGGAGGCAGCCAATCAATGATTCTCTCTCATCATTGATGTTTCTTTCCCTTTACTTTCCTCTCTGAAATCAATAAAAATATATTTTTTAAAAAGAATGTGTTCTAAGCATTGCCATAAACTAATGCTGAAATATTAGGTTTGCATAGCTGTTTCTACTAACCTATTAACAACTTAAAATAATGAAAGGGTGGGTTTAAGAGAGTCTCACTAAGGTCTAAAATTATAGGTTAAAATTTTGTTTAATCTGCTCTCATAGACTAAAACAGGAAAAATGGTACTGTAATCTAACTGTCCTATTGATATAAATATACTGCCCCCCACTGGTCGCACGTGTCCTTCAGTGCTCTAACGGAGAGGCTGGCGCGAAGAGACTAACCAAAGAACTGATATGCATATGAGCATAACCGTGGACAGACAATAGTGTGAAGGCCTGGGGAGGGGCGAGAGCCTGGTGGAGAGGTTAATGGGGGGAAGGGGAAAACGGGGACACCTCTAACACTTTCAACAATAAAGACACATTTAAAAAATAAAAGCTACTAGCAACCTGCAGAGTCAAATGGCTCTTGGTGTCACCTTTTTAGCCCGCTTTGTCTCCCAACTTCTCTGAAAAGCCTCCATGTTGGTCATTCTGTTGTTCACGCTCCTATGTTGCTGCTCAGAGGCCCCGGAGCCCAGTCTGCTCCCTGAGGCACCCTCCGCCGGACTGACAGCCACTGAGGCATGTTGTCCAGGCCCCGGGGGCAGGGCTGCCCAGAAACCAGGATCACAAAGAGCCGTCCGACGGCTTTTCATTTCCTCCGCTCCGGGCTTCCCCTGGCGGAACGGCACCATCAATAATTCATCGTGACCCTCCGAATACACTAATAAGGCAAACCACACTAATAAAACCCTGGAAGCCCAGCGGTGCATTAATGACCACAGCGGCTTACAAAATTAATGCTCTCTCTGAACGCTTCATCCAAAAACGTCCCGCAGCCCTTTAGGGTCTGAAGGCGAGCGAGGAGCCTTCCCTTCCTCCCGACCGATTTGCGGGCCGCTCCCGGGAGCACCGGCCGGGGAGGAAGTGGGGGCCTCACGCTGGAAAATTACCGACATGGGAACCGGCTCTCAAATTCCCCTCCGCCCTGGCCCCGGGCCAGCACACCACGCAGGCTGCTGCCGGCCGGGCACGGAGAGGGCTGGGCACTTTTCTCACCGGGACCCCCAGAGCATTGCCATGGCGCCTCCCGGAGGACCGGCACCCAGGGAGAGCCCTTCTGGCCACGGTTTGACTTTTCGATCTTTTCGTTTGTTTAAATGTGTCCTGACCGCCGGCCACATTTCCCATGTGATTGCATGCAGTGAAGAAACAGGCTGAAAGAGTTGAGCTCGTCGTTGTGTTGTTGTTCGTAAGGACTTAAGTTATAAAAGGGATCTACAGAAAGGATTCTGCGGAAGGTCTGAAATCGAAGATGTCCTATTCAAAGACAGCAAACAGCCGAAGCCGGTGTGGCTCAGTGGATAGGGCGTCGGCCTGCGGACTGAAGGTTCCCGGGTTCGATTCCGGTCAAGGGCATGTACCTTGGTTGCGGGCACATCCCCAGGTGGGGGTGTACAGGAGGCAGCTGGTGGATGTTCCGCTCTCATCGATGTTTCTAGCTCTCTATCCCTCTCCTTTCCTCTGTAAAAAAAATCAATAAAATATATATTTTTTTAAAAAACAAAGACAGCCAATAGCATGAAGATCTGACAACTCGCCATACGTGAGCTTATCCACGTGTCAAGTCCAAAGAGCTTTGCAAACGTGAGGCCTTATTTCCCAGGCTCTTACGGAAGGTCCGGCGAGGACTTTGACCTAAGCGTACTGTATAGCGCTACAGAGTGTTGGCAAGCATGCACGCCGCTTTTTAAATTATTACTCATTGTTACCAACACAAATAATCTGTGTAACAGCTGCTGGCGGGCCAAACACCCCTGTTTGATACGGACTCCCCAGGAAGAGCCTTCCATTTTCTCAACCTGTTTCCTCTCCCCCCCCCCCCCGCCCCCTTGGGCCTCAAAGCGAAACAGGATGACTAAGTGGGTCATGTGTCCGTCACACCGCGCGTGTGTGCAAAGCGGCATGTGCAGACACCACACTCGTCTTTAAGGAACCCGCACCGAAAACAGGGCAAGGAAGGAGCAGAGCGGAGTGTCAGGGGTGACTTCCAATCAGGATATCCCACCGGGAAGCCGGCCAGCTTCCGCTCCTTTGAATAAAGCAAGAAAGACGTGACCTTTCTTATAAATGGACGCACAATGCCGTGGGCAGGACCCCCCGGGGGCTTCTGCTTTTGGCTATGTCTCTAAGTCCTTTGGTACCTGCGGAGCCCTGAAAAGGCCCGGGTTCTACAATAAAGGCTGAATATTTAAAGTGGTGACATTAAACTGTCCGGCTCTTCTCCTTTAAAAAATTCACTTTTAAATAGTCTTTAATGATTACACTCAGCTGGGCAAGCTCAGACCCCGCTGAGGAGGAAAAATACGTTGGTAAAACCTTTTTTTAAAAGTCGCTTGGCGTTTGTTCATTAGCAACAAATGCTAAATGCTTAAATGCTATTTAACTTGTTCCCACCCTATACCATAGAAACCCTACCTCCGGGAATGTATCCTAAGAAGCTCTTACAATGTCACAAAGAACTGGCTACAAGAGTAACTTTTATAAAAGAAGAAGGAAAAATTGGAAGACACCGTATAGACCCACTACTGGCCGGTTACATTAGCTACAGAATATTCATACAACCTTAACATTTGCAGTTACTCAAGGATGGGCATGCTTATTAAAAGAAACACAAAAATGTTTCAAATTGTATAAATCTTATATGCTATGAAAATGTGTATGTTGTGTGTAACGAATGCATATAGGAGAAAAGATACACACACAAGTTGAAAGGCTGTACCCCAAAATGTTGACAATACATGTTGTCCCTGAATGCTGGGATCCTAGGTGATTTTCATTTTCTTCTTCTGGCTTATCTGCATTTTCCACAGGAAAATGTCTCATTTTCATAAGACATCTTACAAATTATGATTAAAGTTAGCAACCCAGAGGAGCAGAGAATGGTTTTTGGTCTGGTTTGGTTATTGATACTAATAAATAAGTTTCCTTTGTTTCTGGTTCTTGTTTGTTTTTTGTTTGCTGGCTGATTTATAGGCCAGGCTGTTAAGATACGTGTAATGTCACAGACAAAAGGGATTTCTCCCAAACAGGTTCCAGATTATTCCATGTTGCAAGTCTCCCTGCTGAGCTGATGAGGCAGTTCTCACCTGCGTCCGGAGAGGGAACCGTCAGGTTGGAGTCAGAATAACACAGCTGAATCTACAGCTCCGGCGTGGGTGCAGGGTGTGGAATGGGCCACTGTGAGCACAGCGGGAGCTCCGGGCCCACTGGGGGTCACCCCACATCTCTGGGGTTCCATCCTTGTACATCCTTATACCATCAGGAGGGGATCCTCACTCCGCCTGCTCCCCTGGGGCCATTGGGGGAGGGGAGGGATTCTGTTCACACCACACACCCTATCACACAGGCACAATTAAATCATCCTTCCGTTTTCCAAACGCCACCCTGACCACAATCAGAGGGCCCCCAGCAACCACCATATTATGCTCCTGGAGACCAATCTTTCTACTCAGAAAAGGTCATTCTCCAAAGACAAGAATGGACTATTCTAACCTGTCCTTTTCTTCCTTTGCATCATTTTTTCCTTTTAGGTCATTTCCAAAATAGGAAGGTAAATATATGTTTCAAATCACCTGTGGCAGCATCTTAAATTATGTCATTTCTTAAAGAAGAAGGAGGAGGAGGAGGAAGAGGAGGAAGAAAGGAAAGGAAAGGAGGGGGACAGGAGAGGAAAGGAAAGAAAAAGACAAAGAATCTCAGGAACGACCTTTCTGGTTCCCTTTCTACAGAAGTCCCACCTGCAGTGGCCCCCTCCTGGGTGGGGACAGACCACTCACTGGAGGCAATTCTAGAAGTTTGGGGAAAGAGCTTATACGGACACACTGGGGCTTCAATACATTATTGCTGTCCATGTTGACTTATTCCTTCAGCGAGAACATATTCCCATGTTGAAGACGGATCCAAAAATCTCCTTCAGCCCTGGCCGGTTTGGCTCAATGGATAGGGTGTCAGCCTGCGGACCAGGGGGTCCCGGGTTCGATTCCCGTCAAGGGCATGTGCCTCGGTTGCAGGCTCCCTCCTGGCCCAGGTCTTGATCTGGCTTCCTGCAGGAGGCAACCAATCAACATGTTCCTTTCACACTGATGTTTCTCAATGTCTTTCCCTCTCTTCCACTCTCTCTAAAATGGCAGTGGAAGACTATCCTCGGGTGAGGATAAAAAATAAAATAAAATAAATAAAATAAAAATCTCCTTCATACACATTTAGAGAGTGCTTCACGGCATGTTTAAAAGTCAAGGCCCAATGTGAGAAGGGACAAGGCCTTCCACAGGGCACCCAGCATTGATGGCACAGAGTAAAAGTGTCATCATTTGCAGGTGGCCTGAGCCTGTATAGAGAGAGAGAGCCCTAAAGATTCCCCCAAAGACCCTCTAGAACTGATCACTGAATTCAGTCAAGTAGCAGGAGACACATGAACACCCACAGCCAGTAGCACTCGCACGCACCCATGTGGCACCAGCAGGAGGGAAGCTGGTTTGAAGGCGTTCCCCGTTCAGCCCTTCACCCTCTGCCCGGCGTCCTCGGGGGCCAAGTGCCCTGTGGGCGGCTCGTCCTCGGTGACCGGCTGGCTCCAGTCCCCGAGGGGCTCCCGGTGACACGAGAGCCCGCCGCTAGCTGACGGGGGTTTTCGGAAGGGGGGGACCGGCCTGGCTGGTGTCCCCGGCGCTGAGAGCGGAGGTCCAGGCTGCCGTTTGGGCCCAGGGCGGGCACCGGGGGTGTTGGCTCCAGGCCCTGCAGGAGGCACCGTCCATGTCTGCCTCCTCCCTCCCTCCCTCCCACTCTAAATATCAACAGAAAAATATCCTCTGGTGAAGATTAACACACACACACACACACCGCCAAAAAAAAGAAGGAAGAGCAGCAGCAGCGAGGGAACTTACGAGGCCGAAGCCCAGTAGCCATCGCCCTCCCGCCGGACACCGCACGGTGTGTCCGGAGGCCAAGGTCTCCACAGGCCCCTGCGCTCCGTCCGGCGGCTCGGCTCCCGCCCGGGGTGAGGGAGCCCCGGGGCCGGAGGGGACGGCGGGGGGTGGGGGGACAGGACGGGGTAACGGTGGCCAGGTCACCGCGGCTGAAGCGACACCGCGTCCCAGGACCCGAGGGGCGGAGCCTCCGGGCGCTGGATTCAGCGCGACACCAGCGACACCAGCGACACCGCCCTCAGCTCACCGCATCGCGACACCGCCCTCTGGCTCCGCCTCGCGAGACCACGTGCGGCGAGACCACGTGCAGCGAGACCACGTGCGGCGAGACCACGTGCAGCGAGACCACGTGCGGCGAGACCACATGCGGCGAGACCACGTGCGGTGAGACCTCCCGGCGGGTGCCCGCGGGTGGCCCGTGAGGCCCGGCTCTGGGACGGCTTTCGGGCCTTTGGGAAACACCCCAGTTTTCGTCACATCGTTTTAAAAAACACACCTAAATCGTTACTAAAGGAAATACCTCGTGTCATGCACATACTTTCCTCAAAAAAGCTCACCACGTGGCTAGGTTAGGGGCCTTTGTGTGTAGCTTTAGGCGCTGTACGTCTCTGAGGGGAAGCCACTTCCGGCCCACAGCACAGAACCTGCGGGTTATGGAGCTGCTTTCCTCTGGGGATGTTCGGGGTGTGTGTGTGTGTGTGTGTGTGTGTGTGTGAAAATGCCCCTCCGCCCTAACCGGTGTGGATCAGTGGATGGATAGTGTCGGCCTCTGGACTGAAAGGTCCCAGGTTCGATTCCGGTCAAGGGCATGTACCTTGGCTGCAGGCACATTCCTGGAGGGGAGTGTGCAAGAGGCAGCTGGTCAATGTTTCTCTCTCATCAAGGACGTTTCTAGCTCTCTATCCCTCTCCCTTCCTCTCTGTGGAAAATCAATTTTAAAAAATGTATTAAAATAAAAGAAGAAGAAAAGAATGTCACCTTCCACTGACTTCCTAGACGGGGCTGCCATCTTAATAGCAATTCCTTCCTCCACGATGGCAAGAAAGCAATTGGTGCCTGGAAAACGTCCTGTGCTGGCCTCCAGTGGTCGGCAAACTCATTAGTCCACAGAGCCAAATAGCAACAGGACAACGATTGAAATGTCTTCGGAGAGCCACATTTTTTAAACTTCAACTTCTTCTAACGCCACTTCTTCAACACAGACTCGCCCAGGCCATGGTATTTTGTGGAAGAGCCACACTCAAGGGGCCAAAGAGCCGCATGTGGCTCGAGAGCCTCAGTTTGCCAACCACCGGGCCCTAGCCGAACTGCAGAATCATTTTCCAGAACTGCCAAGTGACTTCAGGTGACCGTAGGAGTTACCACGTGCAGGGGAAAAGATAACGGTAGTCTCCCTACCCGAGTGCGGTAGGAGGGAGGCACAGGGCCTTGGAATCAGAGAGTCGGGGGTTCAGGTCCCAGCTCTTCTATTTCAGGTATGACGGGGCCTGAACTTTCTCATCTATAAAAAAAAAAAAAAAAAAAAAAAACGAAGGAAAATAAAATCTAGCTCTCATACTAGTGTGAGAACTCAGCGAGACCGTGTATATTCTTGTTAGTTATCAAGAAATAATTACTGAGCACTCCCACATGCTATGCATCTATTACAATAATTTTATAACTGCAAATGTAATTGAATTCTTACCATATGCCAGGAACTGAGCTAAGGGGATGGCATGCCCTTGGAAAAAAAAATGGATCTTTGAAACAAGTTCTTGCATTTTTCTCGTTGTGTAAGCGAATAAAGTAAGACACCTAGAGGTTAAGAAATCTGCCCAGGATTAACAAAAATCGGGAATTTCGGCAGCAGAATGCAGACTTTCCTGGTCCCCTGAACTCGTGTTGGAAGGCTCCCTGCTGAGAGGTAAAGGTGTCAGTCCTAAGAGAGCCTGCTTCCCCGTTTTTAAAAATGAAGTCTTATTGACTCTTCCCCCTGTTGTGATTCTTCCCTTAAATCCAGGGAAATCTTAATTGGAAAAGAGGGAACAGGAATTTCCCTCCCTGCTCCACTGGGAAGTAAGAGAACTGCCAAGAGTTAGCCCTCTGTGCGTCCTTCCGAAGAAATACTTAGAAAGCTGGTGTCTCATGCCTTCAGTGGCCTAGGAAGCAGAGTGTCACTCGCCTTACTGGAAATGCGCAGGCCTGGGATGGCTCAAGTCCCGGGTACTTCAGTTTCCCTTCACAAGAGCACAGGCCCCAGAGCCAATGCCCTGCTGCACCAATTAAGGAAATCCAGTGTGTTTTGCTGCCCCCTTGTGGCCATCATAAATTTCTAGCTTTTGGGTGATACATGACCTGGATTAAAATGTCCCAAGTAAAATTCCTCCCTTTAGAAGACTAGGCATGTATTCTCTGTACCATTATGTTCTATGTAAAAAAAAAAAAATGTTTACACACTAGCACACTGGATTTGAATTGAGCTTTGACTTATATAGTGATGATCAAATTCTCAGCTGCATTTAAAGGGGACGTTTAGATTGAGACTTTCATAATTTCTTTTTTTATCCAGAATTTAGTATAGGAGCATGATCATTCACCATATTATGGACATAAAATAGAACCTCACATTTAAAGAGACAGGAGGAGAAATGCATATTTATCATGCACATGATGCAGTGTTACCTGCTTTTTTATTTAAAAAATTGTTGAATAATTTCAATATTTTAAATCGACAGCCAGACAGCGGCACCAGAAAAAAAAAAACTATGAGTGATTTTAATATAGTTTGTCCACCAGTGCTGTGGGATTCTAGAGAGCTTGAGCATTGCTGCTCCTGGCATGCATGGCTCATGAGCCAGGAGGTCACAGCTCGATTCTTGGTCAGGGCACATGCCCAGGCTGTGGGGTCCATCCCCGGTGTGGGGATGTGCAGGAGGCAGCCAATAAATAATTCCCCCTCTCTCTCTTCTTCTCCTTTCTTCTCTTAAATCAATAAAAATGTAAATTTTTAATCATTGCTCAGATGTTGATAAAGAAAAAAAACACGGAACCATACTACTAAGTGTGTGAACTATTCCTAGAAATTGTAAGAGAAATTTTGCCTTGACTAATTTAAAAGTTAGTTCATTTAAATGTTTACCAACCTCTTCACAACAATATATATATATATATATATATATATATATATATATATATATTGATTTTTCACAGAGAGGAAGGAGAGGGATAGAGAGTTAGAAACGTCGATGAGAGAGGTACATCGACCAGCTGCCTCCTACACACCCCTCACCAGGGATGTGCCCACAACAAATGTACATGCCCTTGACCGGAATCGAACCCAGGACCTTTCGGTCTGCAGACCGACGCTCTATCCACTGAGCCAATCCTGTTTCAGCTCTTCACAACTACTTAATGTTTATTCCTAGTCACACCATGGCCAAAACATGCCCTAACATTAACAGGCTTTTTTTTTCTTCAGAAACACCAAACACAATAAAAGCAAATACTTTAAGAACTAACATTTGACATCAAGAGCCCACCTAACGTTGGCAATTAGATCCTGTAACTTTCATGGATACAATGTGTTATGAAACCAATGTTACCACAGGCTAATTGTTTAGACAGAAGTTAAGTTCCGATAGCATCTCATCGACATGCTAATGACAGTAGGTTATCCAAGGACCTGCTGTCTTGTGAAATCAAACCCTGAAAAAATTTTATTTTTTGCTGTTTGGTAGGTCTCTCTTTTGTCAGAGTTTACTCTCTTCCAATTACAATTATATTAAAGTTTTGAGATAAACTGCCTTTGGACCTGCAACAATACGATAAGGTATATTTAATATAAACCGTCTATCTAGTGCCCAGGGAGACCTTGTTTTCCTCTGTGGAAAAGGTGATGTGTGTGTTTGGGTGCTAATTTTTTAAAATAGTTTAGTTACTATGGCCTGAATATGAAACTGGTCAGATTACTAAAATGTATGATAAATATTGTACTCTCTGTGAAAATCGCATTTCTTCTGATAGAAATAAAGGACCAAATTGTGTCTTTTGTTGTTGTTGTTGTTGTTGTTGTTGTTGTTGTTGTTGTTGCAAAGTTTCCTGCTATGGCTCCTCTCAAGAATGTTCACATGCCGAAACCGGTTTGGCTCAGTGGTAGAACATCGGTCTGTGGACTGAAAGGTCCTAGGTTAGATTCCGGTCAAGGGCATGTACATTGGTTGTAGGCACATCCCCGGTAGGGGGTGTGCAAGAGGCAACTGGTCAATGTTTCTCTCTCATTGATGTTTCTAGCTCTCTATCTAAAATATCAACGTAAAATATCAATAAAATATATTAAAAAAAGAATGTGTACACATTCATACCTGTGCAATTTTGCATTTAATTTTGTGAAGTTTACAGTCTCTTTGAAACCACCCGTGGGTCCCATGACAGCTTGATCTGACCATATCCAGAGCTGTCCGTTCAGCACCAACGAGACCCCTCACAGTTGATGGGAAAAACACCAGCCCACCCAGACTGAAGAAGACCAGGTTCCAGTTGCTGTTAAGCAGCGAGAGCCATGTACTTACTAAGTTGGAAAATGCGATTCTTCAGTATATTTAAATTTCATTAGGTCTTATTTCCCGACTCAGAGGTCCGTGAAAGTACTGAGAATAGATTTTACTACATAGAGCTCATTGTTGGCAATGCTGCTGGCATACCAATACAAACTCATTTTTCTAAAGAACTCACTATGCAATCAGAAAATCATTGAAATCGGCACCTCTCCAAAGATAACTTTATAACGTGAAATGGATGCAGATATCTGATAAAAAAAATAAAAAATAAAAAGCAAGCAATCAAACAAACAAAAATCATTGGCATACTACTCCATTTCCTACGAGCTTGATGATTTCTTGCCTCAACAGACCTAATTCTTGAGAGGAAAAAAAGGAAACTGTTTTAATGTGCTGAATTGTTGTCAAAGGTTTAGGACTGTCACCGCCTGACACAAAATTGAGCATTGACCTTCCTAACAAGCTGGGGAGAATTGAGACCCTGTTTCTATGCTGTTCATTGTGGAGAAGTCGGACGCATTTCTAAACCACCTTGAAGCCATAGCATAAAATATCATTGCTACGAAATGGTGCTACGATCCAAAGGCTAATGCAGATCTTTCCTGTGCTCACCCCTGTGCGGAAAATTGGAATTTGTGTTACAGGCCCGTGTGTATGATACATCTCAAAATATTTCCATCTGCTCTGAAGTTTCCACTAGGCAATGCCAAAAAGTCTCTTACAGATGAGCAGAAGGGGAAATGGAGAGTTTCAATGAAATGGTTCCCAGCCTCTCCCTGCCTGCCACCTTGACACACACCTAGTCAACGTGTGGTATCATTTAGCTCCGGATGAGCGCTCTGTTCACGTGCAAAAGATATTAACTTCGCATTTTCCATAAACTTCCTCTGACCACAAGAGACATTTATTCACTGCGTGTCAGACTGCATATGGCATGGACGAGTTCTCCCAGGTTCATCCGGACAGGCTTGTGTAAAGGGGGAGGCTGAGCTCTGCCAGCACCCTCTCCTGTCTGGCATCTCCCAATCTGATGTTAGAAAACGTTACCATTCCGTGGCAATCCTTCCAACATTTTACAGGAGCTGAAGGGGTAGATGTTTCCTCGGGGAGCATGACTGCATGTCTGAATGGTGGTAGGACTTGTCTTTAACATGGTTCTTAAATAAATGCCTTCCTTTCCCTCCTTTGAATCCCGGGATGAGCCTAGTGCACCTGCTCTACAGCCACTGGTGCTGACGAGGGGGCCTGGTCTTCAACAGTCCATCTGCCTGGCCTGCACAGGGTTGCCCACTGACAAACCCTTAACTCCAAAGGGTACAGCCCCCTTCAAGGTCATGGCCCCCATCTTAGACATGTCTTAGGCACTTCCTGAAAGTGAAGAACAAACAATCCAAGGTCTATCCACCTGAGCACCTTGACCTACACTTTGCATGGGGGGTCACCCATTCCCTCCAGCTGAGAAACACAAATGTTTTCATTGTTGATGCTGCAAGCCCAAGACCATGGGTCTGGTTCTTAGCCCCTTATTCTCCTGCTGTTTCTTAGCTGGACCAATCCCTTTTACCTCAAGTAATCCTTTTTATCTCAATCCCACCAATTATAAGAGCAGGATAAGCGCATGGGGAGCTTCTGTTGTGCCTGGTCCCACTTCCCAGACCCGGTGATCCTGCCATCAAGACTGCCAAGTCACTGTCTCCCTGACCCTCAGCCCATCATCTCCCTCACTGCGGCCCTTCTATGCGATCAAGCACACAGGGACAAGTTCAGTTCACCTGGGCTGACTCCTCTTCTCTGTCTCTCTTAGATCAACCTGTCACAGTCCTAATTAATCAGTTATTAATGTTGATAATAGGAAGAGAGCAAAGAGGAAGCCAGCCATGATCAGCATGATCATCTGGGCAACTTCACCAGGAAGCTAGTTTCATGCTCTGCAACCACCCATCCATTCCCTATGATCACCAGAGGAAGGGATCGAACAAAGGGGGAAAGTGGGCACATGCGCAGGACAGGTGCTGGCCTGTCAGTCTAGCCTGAGGAACAATGGATTGGCTAAGGAATGGACCCCATCAGAAGTGTGCGAAATCTCAGAGAAGTTAAAATTCCAGACAAAAGAAATGTCCTTCCCCCTCTTCCTCTCTTGCTTCATGACCTGCACTCACCCGTGTGCTCACCTGTTCTCTCTCCATAGCCCCCAAAGGTAGTAGAGCAACAATGTTCAAGGTTGAACAACTGAATCCTAAGCATTGGATGAGACAAACAGACCGCTGCTTCTCAAACTATCATGAGCTCTGAATGGCCTGGGGATAGCATTGCACAGTGGGTTCTTGTCTGCGTTCCTAACAAGCTCTGAACCCAGGGAAAAATGTCTGAGGATGGTCAGCTCTTTAAAACTTCTCTGAGACAGTGATGCACAAAAATGTAGGCATAAGGCTACTTATCAGAGCAATCAAAAGCAAATAATAAAAATTTCCACTGATGGGAGCAGTTCAATATACATAAATGCATACATTGGAATATTAGGCAGCCATTAAAAATGATGTCACCTACATTAATTGATGTAAGAAGCCCATGCTATAATATGGAAAGCAAGGCAAGTAACAACAACATAATCCCATTAAGGTTGTGTGTGGGGGGGTGTAAAAAGTTATAGAACAATAAATTTTAAAGACCACATGAAAAACTAACTCAGAATTGTGGATAATGTCTAATTTCCTGAATGTATTCTGTGTTTTCTCAAAATGTATAGTATTTAAATAATAATAATAATAATAAGCTATTTCTACTTAAGGAGAAAAGGCCTACTAGGCAAGCACTCATGAGCCATGGCCATGTGGGGTTGTGGAGAAGTAATAACAGGAATTCTTTGAGTCATTAGAGCCAATTCTCTCCTGTGTCATTTTAATTCCATCTCCGGCTTAAGATTTTTGGCAGAGATGGACAAGGCACCCTCTGCCTCATTTTGACCAAAGCGCTTTCCTGGACAACACTGTGCCTGAGAAATAAGCGGAAACTAATCCCACCATTCATCTTACTGCATTTCGTCTACTGTCTCTGGTCCACTGGTTTGGGGAAGAAGGAACAGGATTCATTTTTAAATGACAAGTGTTTTTAACCACAGAGCACCGACCAGGCATGGTAGCTAGTCTTCAAAGATGCCCTCTTCCCACTGTGAAACACATCCCCCAGCATTCACAGTGGAAATTATACCGTGTCATTTCCTTACAACTTCTGCCTGAGATGTCTGGGTCACTAATTCTGGGAAAATACAACAGCCATGGAGGAATTCTGACTACTCTGAGCCCGTCAGGCTGTGAGGAGCCCAAGCTGACCACAGAGAGAGGCCACATGAAGAGAGAAATGCCTTATTAGTCCACAGATTCACTAGTCCAGCCACCGCAGCCCAGACCCCAGACATGGGAGTGAAGAAGGTCTTGGTGAGTCTTGTTCCGATGAGCCGACCACATGGCATGACCGACAACAAGCACAGATCCCCCAGCGGAGCCCAGTCAACTCCCAGCACTGGGAGAAACAGGCATCAACTTAATGTCTCCACCAGGGACAGCTAATAAACTTAATATGTATTAGCATTGGGGGGGGGGGTGCTATGCTATGGGAACTGATCAGAACACCAAGAAACAACCACAGAAAGCTTTTATTAGTCCAATGGTCTCTCTTTAGTTTCCTAAAATAATCTTGAGTAAGCCGGGAATGACTTGGAGGGTGTACAAAGAAAGAAGGCATTATACCCATCAAAAGAAAAACTTTTAAAATATTGGATGTGTTAAATACAAAAGTAAGGAATGGCTTTGGATTCCCTTCCTGTGGAAAGTAAGAAATGACTGTGGATGGAGCCGAAACCGGTTTGGATAGAGCGTCGGCCTGTGGACTGGAGGGTCCCGGGTTCGATTTCAGTCAAGGGCATGTACCTTGGTTGAGGGCACATCCCCAGTGTGGGGTGTGCAGGAGGCATCTAATCTATGTTTCTAACTTTCTATCCCTCTCCCTTTTCTCTGTAAAAAAATCAATAAAATATATATATATATATATATATATATATATATATATATATATATATATATTTTAAAAATGGCTGTGGAGAAGTGGATAAAATAACTTTCACATATGATGTCTGAAAATCTTGTTTATATACTTCACCCCCTTATAGAAAAAAAAAACAAATTGCCTAATGCCAAGAGAAGCCTGGCACTTGAGAAAGATGAAGGGTTGTAGCATCTTAATACAGTGCAGGAGAGAACTTCAAAATCAATATAACAGAGACCATTGTCGTTGGAAAGTCACTTGAGTGATGTGTGCAGAAGCAGGGAGTGCCCTCCATTTTGTATCCGGAACCCTGAAATGACATCTATCTGGAGTGAAATACTAGGGGCTTTTATAGGGTTCAATTTCTGATTCAGCAACATCAACTGGTTTAAGCAATAAGCAAGAGAGAGTTGAATGGGTGCCTCTGGGTATAACTGGTGATCCACTGAAGCTGTCAGCAATAAGTCTAGCAATTCTTCTGATCAACTTACACACAAGTCAAATAGGTCTAGTCACTCCATTTATAGAAGAAATCAAAGGACTGGAAGACCCAACCATATTTTCTTGTACTAAGAGTTTCTTTCTTTCCCAGAACATCTGCTTCACTCCACTGCCTGATTACATAGAGCAAATGTCCTAATATTGCACATATTCTGCACAGGATCAAGGTAAACAGTGAATGACTAGCTGGCCGAAAGCAAACAAACAAAACAAAACACTGAATGGCCAGTTGACCTGATAGTTCAGGCTCAGGAACACGTGAAGGCCAAAAGGTCTCGGTCTTAATCTTTTTGTTAACTCATCTGACCTGTCCCCACCACAAGCCATCTGATTTTGATAAAGAAATATTGGCCTTTATTTCTAAACTGGGAATACTGACCATAAGAATATTATTCTACAGTTCACCGCTGATGAAATGGCGTTCTCGTGTGTCTTCAAGACTGCAGAACTGTTGTTTCATTCCCTTATGATTTGGAAGTGCGGTAACAGAGATGGGGAAGGAAAAGAACATTTCAAGCCAAGCTTTGGCCTGTAGGAATTCTATACCTAAGAGTAGTATTTCTGGAACAAAAGATTCCCGTGAACAACTCAATCAATATACAGACTCACAGCATTTCTTTTAAGATGTCTTTTATTGGTTGTACATTTCCCCCATGAGATCAACACACCATTTCTTCAAGGACACCTTTCAACCTGAACACCTATGTTATTTATCCTGCTGTGAGGGGCATAGCCAGCATTTGACAGAGAGGTGGTTGGGTGCCTTTTGCCATTGCCAATGTCTTCTCGATCTTCAAATTGTTGTTTGAGTTAGTTCATAGGTTGACACAACACTGAACATGACACACGTGGTATGAAGCTGTACAGACACACGTACACACAGCCGGAGGCCGATTACAGTATCTGGAGCTTGTCCCTTCCTCCTCGGCATGAAATGGAAGAATATCCTGAGATGGGAAATCAAAGTGTAACCTCCTTGTGAACAGAGACGTTCAGGTTTGACTTAACCTGCCAGTTTCCTTTTCTGTCTGAGGAGGTAAGAGGGAGTCAGAGTGGCCACCCCAGGAACCATGTAGCGACCACTTAGTTCCACACCCCAGCC
Source organism: Vespertilio murinus (assembly GCA_963924515.1). NCBI lineage: Eukaryota > Metazoa > Chordata > Mammalia > Chiroptera > Vespertilionidae > Vespertilio > Vespertilio murinus. Next base: position 6,320,307 of record OZ004718.1, read on the forward strand.
ATTTCCTTGGTCAAACATACAGATCCAAAGAACCATTTTGTGGCACATGGGAACCCTTTTCTTCCTTTACTGTGCTCTTAGATCAGAAAAGAGGAGGGAAATTATAAAGTGATGATTTTTACAAGATGCTCTGATTGGAAATTTTACTCTAGAATGACCTAATGACCTATAAAAGGCAAAATGATCCCCACCTTTGGCAATAATTACCATTCCTTATTTATTTGCTGTTAATTCTTTGCTTATGAACAGATGACTTTTTCACGAATAAGGACCCAGGACAGGTGGTCCCTCGAAATATTAAAAACAAACATGATTTATTTAAAGCCACATTATCCCTCAATTCATTACATTTCAGGTAACCCCATAAAAACTTAACCTACATCACTACAAATACTTGCGTCTACCCTAAGTCTCGCACATCAGCAATTTCGTTGGTTTGGGGATTTTGAGATTACATCAACAACGATAATAAGCAGTAGTTCAAAAGGGAAAAAATAACAAAAATGCATATAAGCTGGACAATGGGAAAGCTTAGGCCAAAAGGAAAATGCATGGGAGCTGCCAGAGCCAATAAAGCTTTATATATAAATATAAAGACAACAAAAGATGCTCACCCACAAAAAATATATATATTTTTTAAAATATAACCCTGCAGCTTGATTAATGTTATCAAGTCATAATTTTCCTTTTCTCATACAATGCCTAGGAACATTTTCACCTTTAAAAAGTCCCCACGCACATTTCCACATGGGAAACAGAGTAAAGTATATACCCCTGATTCCTCTTTCACTCTTACAGCTCATGAGCGAACGTTCCTGGGGTTACAACAGAAATTTGAAGCTCACCCCAAAGATGTGGACACATCCCACCCACATCCTTCAGGGATCTTTATTTGATGAACTTCGAATGAATTCCATCCTGGACAGTCCAGCCCGCCTCATTCATAAAACAAGCATGAACAATCCATGAACAAGAGATGGTTTCCACCAGGGACAGCTAGCAGCACGCTATATGTGGCAGGAAAGACGGGGGGTGCCAGTTGACGACGGAATCCACAACATGGTAGCCATTCTTCTCTTTCAGACTTCCTGAGACACAGTGTCGGAGCTGGCTTTCAAAGGCCATGGGGGCACTGCCCTCCAGTCTCCTTCCAGAATATTTCAGGTATCAGGGAGAGATAGCAGAGCCTCCTGACTAGCATATGGAATTACTTCATTCTAGCATCAGGGGATTTAAACACAGGCATGTTTTCCCTTGCCCAACAGCTGTCTTTACAATGAACATGGCGTCAAAACAGATTGGGAGTGCAACAGAAGAAAACCATCAGTCATGTATACAAATACAAGAAAGGTCCATCATAGAATCCACACAAGGTAAGGAAAAAAGTGGTGGTTTTTTTCCCTTACAAAGATCAGATTAATGAGTGGAAGTAATATTCTCAGAGATAAAAATTGAAACACGAAGCTAGGGAAACCCGCCTGTTTTCCTAAAATTCTTGTAAATTTCAATTTCACATAGAAATTAGATCTAGCATCTCATCGAGATTTTCACAAAATATATAGAAAAATGTCCCTGTATTTTAAATTAAAAGTTTGAACTACATTCCTCATATCCCTTTCGGCTTTTAAATGACCCAGTGGGATGACTGGGGAATATGTTCCAATTTGGAAGTTAATTACAAAAGAAAACATTTCTCTCCTAAAAATACCTGTTATTTTTAGAAAACATCATTTCCTCATTTCAGTTCATATAGAAAATCACTATATGAGTTTCAAAAAATAAATCGAAGACAAACACAGGAGTAATGTGACAGGTAAATTGTCTGAAATTTTTAAATCAAACCTCTTTGGGCGGTTTTTACACAGAGATTGGCTGAGAACTCTACAAATTTTTGCCAACTGTCTTTTTCTAAGTCCACCTGAGGATATTTTTCCATGGCTTTTACAAAGAGTGGAAGAGTCAGAGAGAAAAATGGATGTGAGAGAAACACATCAGTTGGTTGCCTCCTGCACATGCCCTGTCCAAGGCTCAGGCCCAGGCCCAGGCCAGGATGGAGCCTGCAATCGAGGTACGTGCCCTTGCCTGCAATCGAACCTGGGACCCTTTGGTCTGTACGCCAACGCTCTATCCAGTGAGCCAATCTGGCTAGGATACCAAATGTCTTTTTGACATATACAGTGTTCTAAGGTGGCTGCTGTCAACTCTACCTATTAAATTTAGTTTAGTGGCAAACAAACCATGGTCAGAATTCACCATAGACTCTTTGTGTGTGTGTATGTAGAAGGCACTCTATATGATTCCATTGACGTCTAAGCATTCCCTCATGTACAGTTCATGACAGATAAACACCACCATGGTTTTCAGCATCCAAAGGCTGCACTGGATTCCCATTACCTGTAACCTTTGTAAAACCCAGCAACAGTGATCTGTTAGCTTGAGTCTCAGATCATCCCCTCTGTGTGCCAAGATGGTCCAAAGAGTTTTTACATTTTCCTACACATCTTTTGAACAAAAATGAACAAAAAACTTACAAAATTTTGAACAAAATTTACAACTCCTGCTCTGCAAACACAGACATTTAGAAATTCCACCATCCATGGAGAGCCCAGCAGTCCATGCAGCCCTGTCCCTGAAATAAGGTTATTTTCAAGCACTTTAAAAAGAAGAACCAATTTAAGGATCAATATGCATGGCCATCACATATTGATCTTTGCATTTTCTTTCAAATGACGCAGGCTTAAAATAAATGACCCTCTCTTCTTGCCCTTCCTCCTGCCTCCAAACTCTCTTAGAAAAATCCAAGCCTTCACGGGCATTGTTAGCTACAACACTTCCCAGATTCTTGGGCTCTCTAGAGTCTTTAAGTTGTCATTTCATCCAAAGTTCCCAAGCCTTGAATAGTCACAGAGACTTCCAGTTAAAGGGAAAAATATTGGTAGCCGAGTGAATAATCTGAATAGGGATTGTTGGGGATCTCAGATGGACAAAGGTGACCTTTGTCACACTCTCTTCCCCCTCCCTTCACGATTAGGCACCCTTCCCCTCAGGGCACCACTGATAAAGTCTGGAAACCAGTTCTGTGCTCTTGAGTCTTAACTCCCCGAGTATTGGACATGCAACTGGACACAGAAGTTGGAGATCAAAAGAAAATAAAAGGGAATGATGACTTTTCCACACAATTCACCGCTTTGAAAATTCAAACTAGCTTTGAGTGTTGCTTTAAATTTGGCCTTTTACCTCTTCTAGTGAAGACTGGTAGGGTGTTTCTGTGCACATTCACAGCTCTCTGCACTGTGGGAAAAGCATGTTCATCAGATCGCCTTTGGTGTCCACCATTCTTCTTAAAGCCACCAGAACTAAAGAGTGAACGTCCCAGTTTTGTTTTTCTTCAGCCAGAAAGTAGCTGATGGATGGGTTGTATACTTTCCAAGTGTGGCCTCACCCCTCTAATCGGTTACCTTTTTTCTGAGTGCCATATTTTAAAATGGTGACTCAGTAGAATCAACACCACCAGGGAAATGAGAGTATTTTCTGATATCCAAATCAATGCCACTCTCTGAATCTTCTTAAAGTTCATAAAGGTTTGGCTTCCTGATGGGTTCTTCTTGAAGGAGAAAAATCTCTACAGTAATACTGAAACTAAGGTCCAACTTCTCCTATCAGCTTGCTCGTTCATGGGTTTCCTAGCTTAGCACTCTTCTCTGCATTTATCTTTTCTTCCAGCCCCAAACCATGATTTCACTTCACAGTTCAGCTTCAAACCCCAAAGTCCAGTGACAATCCCAAAGGCAGTGGCCTCACTTGTTTGTTGAAATAGCTTGCAGACTCCAATACAAACACTTGTAGTGCCCAAAATGATGTGAACCGCTCATTTCTGGCCACAATAGAGTATGACTTAAGAGGAAAATTACCCAACCCAGCTGCTCTTCCTTCAAAGGCCCAAGGCAAGTTTTATTATAAGGTCTAATATTTTGAATGCGGATTTGGCTAAAAGTTCCCTTAGATATTTTTTTTTACAACTTTCAAGATTTGGGGACAGCAGAATCCATGCGGGCAGTCCATTCAGAAGTGCTGGTTCTGAGTTTTGATATATAAACATAGTCAGTTCCTTCCCCGCTGTGTTAAGTCAGCCCAGGTCATATGTGATGGGCAGAGGAATAGCAAGTACATGCAATCCAGGGAAACAGAGGAGACGGTGATGGCCTGGCAGAAGCCACAGACACGAGGGGCTCCTCAGGAAGTTCGGTTTCCTACAGCAGGACACAAGGAAGTGCCTGAACTTTCCCCTGCTTTCCCTGAACTCAGTCTCCAAGTCGTAAGAGCATCAGCCTCATTCCTTGAAAAAAGCCCTGAATCCCAGAAATGCAAAAGTATGACCTGGGGGAAACCCACGCATGCCGGGATTAACTGCCTCCTGTCCGTATCTGTCCATATGGACAACTATAATAAAGGGATACAAGGCAAATCTCCCAAGATCTAACTGTCACTGCCCAAGAATAAAGATTTTTGATGTCCTAGTTCAGTGGTCGGCAAACTCATTAGTCAACAGAGCCAAGTATCAATAGTACAATGATTGAAATTTCTTTTGAGAGCCACATTGTTTAAACTTGAGCTTCTTCTAACACCACTTCTTCAAAATAGACTCGCCCAGGCCGTGGTATTTTTGTGGAAGAGCCACACTCAGGGGCCCAAAGAGCCGAAGTTTGCTGACCACGGCACTAGTTCAAGTGATAAGACAAATAACATTGATCTGATAGCCCTCAAGGAAGTAGCCTGGATGTCTTTAAAATACATTAACATATGCTATGTTACAAGGAGATATTGGTTTCTTTTCAAAAACGCATCCCAAACTCAGAGTCCCTGACCTTGCTTTGTGTCTCTACATAGGTCCTTGTTCAGTGCAGATAGAAAAGGGGCCTTTAAGGAAATTATGCTTGTAAAAGGAGTTTGGGTTAGGAAGTGCAAAAACGAAACCCCAATTTAAATCTTGATTCCAAATGACTCCATCTGAAAACCTGCCAAGGTCAATAATATTTGCAGAGCTGTATGTATTGACTCTCTAAACCCCAGAAAACTGATCCATCCTCTCTATAGACACCAGGAGCAGGCGGGGAGTGATGTACCTGGTAGCATGGTGCTTCCCCAGAGAATTTCATTTTGTTTCTCCAGGTAAAGAGAGAACATTCTTTTAGGTAAACTGCTAGATTTAGGTACATGTGCCTTCTGAAGGAGTTCCCAAGTGTCATCCTAAGTGTGATGTATGTTTGCCCTATGATGCAGCAGAGAAAACAAATGTTTTGGAAGAATAAAGAGCCGAAAGCTCTAGGTGAGAAGTGTTGTGTTAGTCTGGAAGAAAACAGAGACAGCGTAGGTGACTGGCAGACGAAGTTACATGTACAGAATTCTGTACAGACAGGAAGGTGCCCGACAGAATTGTACACACAGGAGGCGGAGCCAATCAGCCAGCTGTCCCATAGGGAAGACAGAGCTTTCACTAGAGGCTGTAGGGCTCAGAAATTCAGCCAGGCCTGGCAACCCAACATAATCACATCGGGCAAATGGCATTTTGCTTAGACCCCTTAAAATAGAAAGTTACTGATTATTTAAAAGAGGATTGAGGCAAAGCAGCCCCATCATGTCAAGTTCAGTGATAGTGCTCGAGGGATAGGCGAGGTCCCCTGTCACAGTGAGAGCTTGGAGCTCCAAGTTCACTCACAAGTATTTTGACGGCAAACCATTCTTTCTTACTTCCTTAAAAGAGGCCCAAATAGATGAGGTGGATGACTTGGCATATTTAAAGAATTTTATCTGCCTTCTGCTTCTGATGTAAGTATGGCCTCTCAAAGTCTCAAATCCTAATACCTCTCAGGAAAAAGGAAAGCCAAAGGATTAGTGTCCAGCTTCATGATTCTCCTTGCACATACACCACACCCGAAGCAAAAAGCGAAGCTAAGAGAAAGCGTGCAGTTAATGTCTACCAGACGTGTGCCTTTTATTTCCAAGTTGAAGTAGGTTATATTAGTTACTGCAAAAAGAAGAAAAAAAAGAGGAAGAAGAAAAGACCAGTAGGACTCGATTCAGTCTGAAGAAAATTGTTCCCTTGGCTTCCACAGCAAGGAACACTTACCCGAGGAAATCAAGAGGCAATTTTCATGGGACTGAACAGTCCACCTTTCTGAATTCATCTCCCTACATCTACATCTGTCTTCCTAATCTACCTCTAGAGCAGCTGAGCTAAAGCCTCACTAAATGGAAGAACTCTCTACACAGAGTTCATCAATTAGAGTTCTGCATTTGATAGCCCAGGACAGGTGTTAGCACACCACGACCTAGAGGCCAAACATAGCCCATCATCTGATTCACCAAACAAAGTTTTATTGGAACACAGCCCTGAGGTCACTCACGGACATATTATTGTGGATGCTCTCACACCCCCCAGTTGCAGCAGAGACTATGAAATACAAAGCTGAAGATACTTACTGTCTGCCCTTGTCAGAAAATGTTTGCTAATTCCTGGTCTAGAAAATCAAGTGCATGTTCTGCGGAGCAGAGGTTATTGACTCATGGGGTCTTTACACTGTACCCCTTTCCATCTTCTCAAAAACAAAAATGTTCACGAAACCTCATGTTCCATGCACATTGTGCATTTTCCTGGGGATAAGATACTAGCAATTCACAGATTCCCCCAATTTAAAAATAACATCACATTTAACAGTTCTAACACACACACACACACACACACACACACACACACACACACTCCTACATGAGAGGAATGCAGGTCTTCCAGAATAAAGTATTTTTTTTTCTATCAGGTTTCCTCTTTCTAGATTAATTCAGACATTTTTCTATCTGAGTTTGTATATGTTCAGGGGTCCAAGTGAAAACTGCATTCTACTTGCTAATTCCATAAAAATGGAAGACCCCTTGAAGCCAGCAAACCTCCCTTTAATTACATAGCTAGACACTAAGAGGGCAAAATCCCCAGCACAACAGGGGTTTAATTCATATTACTAGATCTGACCACCAGCTCCAATTTTATATTCATAAAATATAGGAACTCTACCTTTGAGGTCATAGGGAGCTATATCACCTGCAAAGCATTTGGGTAGGAGAAAAGCAGGCTGTCATGCAGGAGAGAACGTGTTTTGTTAGACACTTCTGGACGAAGCAGAGTCATTTCTGAGCAGAGCTGAAGAAGCCCCTTAGCCACCAAAAGCATCTTTGGTGTTCAGCTATGAAAAGGTCAGCCCTTCCTGCCCCTTTGTGATTATACTCCAAAGATACGAAGTCCACTGCATTTGGAAGAGCCAGGGCCCCCCTCAGTCTCAGCTCCTCTAATGCTGGGTGATAACTATTGCATTTTCTATACTATGACCTATGGCATGGCAGGAGCGATGAACAGCAAAGGAGGGGAGGACTTCTATTATAAAGCTAGTCAACCAGATGCAAGTGAAAACAATCAGAATGATGGCAAAACACAAAGAGTGAAGTGATGCAAAGATCTAGTGGCCAAGAATTCCATTTTGAAGGCCACTACCTTGGACAGTGCAAACATCAGGATAACATATATTGATGATTCCCAAACTGTGTGCTAAGAGATACTGAGGCAGGGCAGCAAACTCATGAGGGCACCATCAGATAGTATAAATGTATAAAGGAAACACAGCAACATCTGCAGGACGTGGCACAAACCACCACTATTACGTTGCTTGGATCTACTTACCTAATAAGTGGAATTATTAAGTATTTATTTTGGCCTAGGGCACCATGAAAAAATTTACTGAGACAACTAATGGCACCATAAAGAGAAAGTTTGGGAATCCCTGACATACACTTTTTGTGTACGTGTGTGAGGCTTGGAGGACAGAAAAGCACAGTCAAATACACACAATTTTGAGCAATAGCCAGCCATATGCTCATTTTCCATTTCAGGAAGATAGAAGCTGCTATTTAATAAACTCTTTCTGGCTCTATCAGTGGGACCCAACTGTCTTTAGAACAATGGACTATTCCTCCATATCAGGGCTGTCAATCATGGCCCAGAGATGAGGGCCATGTCTGAAATCAGGGACAGTCCGACTTATCATCAAACATATGCATTGGGTGAGTTCTTTCTCCTTCAAAGTCATCAATCTGGGAGACTCTACACTTATTCCAGGAAGGTTGAAATTACTTAAAAACAAATGCACACTTTTTGAGGGAAATATACATTTGGAAATTATCTTCAGAGCTCATGCATGGTCATTAAAAAAAAAAAAAAAACTCAGTCATTGTAAAACTTCAGCTCTGAGGGCAGATTTGAATTCTAGAAATTGCCAAACACAGCTGATAGCTAAGTCTGATAATGAAAGGCAGATAAAGCAAACAAGAAAATACCTCATAAGAAAGTTTGTCAAACAAACTACTAAGGAGCAATTATAATATAATTCTGCATGTTACACGGATGGGAGAGGAAATGAATTCTGAAGACTTTTCTGAAAGAGAAATGGAAAATGTATTTTAGCAACAATATTTATATAAATATACAGTCTTTCATAGTGGCTACTCCGAAGGGCAATACCCATTGATGCATACACACAGAAGGCACTGTCTCAAAGTCATGACCATCAGTTTTTTGGCAAACATGGAAATCAACAGTATATCAACAGTATATCAATTGTATATATGACAATTATTATGATATCCAGAAAAAAAGAGCATGATTCTTTTGTAGAGATAGATGTCTTCCTACTATACTGATAGATATAGACAGAGCTAAAATTCAGATGGTGCATGCCTCTCTCTCTCTCTCTCTCTCTCTTTCTCTCTCTCTCTCTCTTTCTCTCTCTCTCTCTCTTTCTCTCTCTCTCTCTAAAGTATACACACTTTTGAATAATTAATTCCAATGGTTAAATCTGAAAAGTAACATCAATTGAGCTATAAGTTGTAAAAGTGTGTATGCAATTTAGGGGACAATATACATATACCTGTACATGTACATATATATACATACATATGCATGTATGTATTACCAGAGAGTCCCAACTTATATCATTTTAAATATAGTTTATGCATCTCTATATTTTAAAATTAGTTATTTATAACTTATAACACAGTTCTTAAAAAAAAAAAAGCACATTCTACAATTTGGACTTGTAAAGCTAGGAAGCCATTCTACTTTGGTACACAAGATACTTAATCACCATGTAGTACATCATTTCTCTGGGGAAAAGACATCCCGATTTTCCCATCAGTCTTCCAGCAACACACCTTCTCTGACGGTAGCAAAGGTGTCCCCACTGCTGAGGACCGGGAAAGAAATGGGGGCTCCCATTCCTCTCTACAGTCCCTCTTCAAGACAAGCTTTGCAAATGTTCAAGAGAAATGTGAACTCTCTCTTTAGGAGGTACTAGACCAGTGTTCTCAACCCTGGTGCACATCAGAATCACCTGAGTGGCTTGTAAGAAACACTGACACCCAGGCCCCGCCCTAGACAGGTGAAAATCAAATCCCTGAGACCCTGACAATGACGGTGTTCCCAAGCTCCCAGCAATCCTAATGTGCACTGGGGTTGAGGACCATCGACTTACTCCTTCTGATCCCCAGTATAATTAACTCCTTCTGTACCCCAGTGTGCAAGTCCAGGCCTGGCTAGAGAGGTATACACATGAGAAACTCTCTTGGTTAAGAATATTTCCAAGTAGAAACTACACAGAACAACAGGTGGGAGTGACCTGACCCAGACCAGAGAGATGTTTTGCTTTACCTATTCCACAAAGCTATAACTGGAGGACCTCAGATTTGTATCTACTTCCATCTTTTTGCATACGATGAATGAAAAAGCAAAAAATACAGTTGTGATTGTTTCTTTCTCTCTGACTCAGAGAGGAACCTGCAGATGGGGGACAGTGGGTCTGGAAGGGAACGGCCATAATCACTAGGATCACACCCCTTTTCCGGGAGAAAAAGATGGAGACAGGAGTAGCTTCAGAGCAGATGAAACTGTCGCTGACTCAAACAGGTATCTCTTGGAGTTGGAAGCAAAGACGTGTGTGACTGAAATGCCACACCCACTCTGGACACACTGCTATGAGCCAAAGGTCAAGAGCAAAGAGAAAATGCAAACAGAGAAAAATACATGATTACACTTTGAAATCTAAAAAGGGAAGAAGGGGAGGATTTGAGGGAGCAGCCTTCTCTCCATATTTGTGAACTTGAGGCCAAGAAAGAAATAAGAGTGGGTCCTCTTCTTCCTTTTTCCATCAGAATCTTCTGCCTGGTATTGCAAGAGCAGCCTTGTCTTAACACAAAGTCCCAAAGCAATGTCTCCTGGTTGCATTTTCCCTGTGGATCACTTCGCTCCTTGATCTTCGAGGAACCTAAGCCCCACATCAGAGGACTCGTTGGTGTGTTTGGCTGCGAGGAAGAGTTCTTGTCTGCTGCTTACTCAGCTAGCTAGGAATGCACAGCGGAGCTAGCCCCGTCCTGTGGAGCAAGCGCCCGCACGCTGCTGAAGAAAGATGTGCCTCAAGTCAAGTCCTGGAAATCTGCCAGTCCATTCCTAGGAATTAATCCACCCCTCCCATTATCTCTGTATCTGATCAAAGGACACCTAACTGCCTTTCATTTTCTCCTACGGCAGCCCTTCCATGGAGAGTAAGGCTTCTTCACTGAACAAAACAATAACAACCAAAAAAAGTGAATCCATGAGCTACAAGGCAATCCTTGGGGCCTGCCCATTGTAGGAGGAGCAACAGCAGAAGGAACCAATTCTCTGTGTGGTTTGAAGTGTTATTTGCCCTCGTGACTGACGAATGTCCTCCTTACTGAGTACAGATGTTCACAGAAGCCACTTGGCCGAATGTGGGACTTATCAAATACACACACACACACACACACACACACACACACACACACAAAGAGAGAGATGGTAGGAAAATCACATCACGAATCACATTCCATTAAGACTACACCACAAGTGTCAAAAGAACCCAGTTGGTGACTCTTCGGGCTGTGAGAAAAGTGGCTTTATGTTTTCCAAAGTCAGGAGAAGAGTCTGACCAGGATACCTTGCCACTGCACCTGGAATAGGAGGGGAGGACCCAGGACTGAGCAGAAGTCAGAGAACATGCGGCAGCCATGACAGCTGAAAACACAGATATTTCACGAGAGGAGCTGCTTGTTGATACTTTTATAATACTCTTAAAGATGCATATTAAATAATTTCTTCTGGACCACAGACACAGTGGAACTGAAAACATAAAAGCCCTATAAATATTGACGACCCAGCCCTGTCTTCTGTGTCTTCCTCCTTGCATAAAATGGAATCTTTCCAACCAAGCGCTTAAACATAAATATTAAAATAATAAGAGGGACAGACTACAGGTCTACTTACAATTTCATCACTACTGTAGCACCTTTTTGACTAGGGCCAATGCACTCGTTTTGTAAAGAACAAAGCATCTGCGAAGCTTGAGGACTCATATGACACATCATTAAATATTTAATCACCTTTTTAAGTCCTAAGCTTTTATCATATTTCATCCATCTAGACAGTTCAATCTATACTATAGATTCCAAGGCCCCTTTTGGAGGAGGGGAGGGGGGCGGGATTGGGAGAAAAAGAGCCTTCTGAGAGGCAGGGTTAAATTATCACAAGGATGAGTTTCTGTTGGCGCTTTAGTGACCTTGCTTCACCCCGTAAACCCACCAATCCACAGGAGGGTCAACCGATTGAGTCCATCGCTTTAGTCTCCAAGAATCGATTTTACAAAAGATGCCACGTCTGTTGCTTTGGATTCGTGTAGAGTGAAAAACGGATGTTTCTGGGAAAGAGAAGAAAAAATACATGGTATTAAAATGGGTCCCTGATGAGCTAATTAACATATCTGTTTGGTAAACAAATCAATGCCCCTATCAGGGCTACACTGGACTCTTCCGACCTCATCCCAAATCAAGTTCACACCTAGTGACGCAAACATTTTTAAAGATATTTCCTCAGAGTTGCCAGTCTCCCATTTTGATATGTTCCCACTACCGAGGACCTAGTGCTTAAACACACGCTAGTATATGTAATTAGGCCACATAAGATTCTATTTATGATAAAATACAAGGATCAGCAAAAACAGTCCAAACTCTAATTTTTACATAACCCAACCCTACAAAGAACTGTTATACTGCTACAGCAGTAAAATAATTAGAAGTTTCACAGGTTTATGCACAGTCACTTCTCAGGAAATGGGTGGTAGAATGAAAAACCAATTTTGCAGGGCAGAAAATGGGCAAGGCACTGCTTGCCCTTGACCCCGGAGAGCTGGTTTGGACTCGACGGGTTAACAAAGCCACTTTCTAAGCCACATTGACAGCCATGAGTTAGACTTATGTCTGTCTCTCTTGAGGGAAGAGTTGATCCTTCTGGAACATAACGTGGGCTGCCAAACTCTAGCTATGGGTGTGGAAAATGCAACTCGGAGATCCAAGATGGAAAAGCCAAAGAAATGGTCTCTATTCACGCAGGTCACGTGAAATCAACTTTACAAGAATATCAGGTCCAGCACTTTGCTCGGGGAATAGACATGGTCTGACACGAGAGGCCATCATTTCAAAACAAGTTTGGAGGAAACAAAGCCATTTTCTCTGCACCAGAACCGTCTTCCCTACATAACTCCATGTTGTTACAGCAACTGCCTCTCTGTACACTGGAAGCTTCCACCTCTAAAGAGAAGGAGATACATCCGCTCATGCTCCACAGTTCTCACAGGGGAAATACAGCCAACCAACCAAATCAAGAGGGACAGTCCCTTCAGGTTAAGACCTGAGCCGTGTCCTGCTCCCCACTGGCCCCGCCACCCAACATGGCCACCTTCCTGATTGTCTGCTGGTCTTCTTTCCAGCAACTGGTGGAGCGGCTAAATATGAGCACTTTTGCATGCAGACGAGTATATATGTGACTCACTCTGTCCCCCTGACTTGGGGTTTTAGTTTACAACCTTCATGTTGCCCAGCTGTAGCGTTTCTAATTATATTGGTTGTAAACCGGACAGGAGGGGGCCGGGTGAGTCAGCCCTGAGGGGAACTGAATGCCCACCCATGGAAGTTTTAGGAAACAATGCGAATGGGAGAGGAACAAAACAAATAGAAAGCTCCGAAGAAGGTAGGTGGTCACCGCTCAGTATCAGGACACAGAAAATGGGAGAGGCGTTTTGCTTTGGCCCAATCTGAGGACAGAGGTTGGGTGTTGGCTCGGAGCCTCAAACCCACGAGATCAACTGAGGCTCTTGATGTCGGATCCTTGGTCCTGAGCTCTCTGGATAAGTAAATACAGCGTTGCTTCTGATTACTAACCACTCACACAGCACACTTACCACGTGCTTCCCCACCATGCTTATTAGCTTCGCCACATCCCCTTGACATTTGGCGATCTTTTAATATACTTCAAAGCCTTTTACTATCAAAACAGGACATGTGAAACCTCAGATTATCTCAGTGACTGCTTCCCAGGCCAGCCTTGCCTCTGATTCCGTTGGTGGCTTTTACTTCCGTGGATGGAGCCCAAGTCTGTGAATGAATTCAATAACCTGACCTGACATCTCTCTATAAAAAAAAAATTCCCAGACATCTTCCAGTTTATTCTCAGGCCGGGGAAATGCAATGACAGCCAGAGGGCAGAGCGAAGGGAAGCAGGCAGGCTTGGCAGGATGGAAAGTGTGACTCGCCTGTGTGTGTGTGGGTTTGGAGGCTGTAAAAGGTTAGGGGGGAACCCGGGCCCTTCTATAAGCAGTGCGCTATGAATAGCAAGGACAGTGACCAGGGGATGAGCAAATTAGGCCCCAGGAAATCATTGCCAGGTTGGGTTTCTCAAAAAAGGAGCCAGGTACAGGAAGGAAAGAATTCACAGTGGCTGCACCTGGAGGAAACACGGAGTTCCGGGAATGTAATGCCAGGAGCTTTGGGGCAATACAACCACCAATGGTCTCCATAGCCTACGAACAACACCGTACCCCTCAGGATGGTGGTTTTATGGGGACCATCATCCTTAACACTGCCGTTCCATCTAGAACATCCCAGTGTATTTGGAGAGCATAATCACCTCCCTGGGCAAACACTTATGTTGCCTGGTTATCATTTCTGGTGGTTATCATCTGGGACAGGGGTCACCCACCGGTGGTCCAGGGGACAAATCTAGCCCACTACCCATATTCCAAATAAAGTTTTATTGGTACACAGCCACCCCCATTTGTTTACATCCCGAACATGGCTACTCTCACACTCAAACAACAGAAGTGAGCAGTCCCACAAAGCCAGAGACACTCACTATCTATCTAACCCTTTACAGAAAAAGCTGGCTGGTCCCTGCTCTAGAAGAACAAAACCTACTGAGTCGTGTCCCCCGATGGGAGTCTGAGAGAACAAGCAAATGAGGTGAGAGGAAAGCAAATACACCCACTCAATCCAAGTTAGAAAAGAAAAACATTTGCGATTTCTATAAGAGGGACATGTCTGGGTTGGGGCCTTAATTATAGTGTCCTTCACCTGAAATGGGGGTTTCTGTCTTCTTCTCTACCCCTCCACCAACTCCTACCACCCAAACAATGGCCAATCCGCAAGTGCTTTCCCCGCGCTGAAGTCAAAGCGCTTGGACTCAGATTTTCCACTTAAAAACCTCAATTCCACAGAAAAGCAGAGAGCAGTTATGGCCTTAAAAGGCAAGTCCAGTTCCAGTCCACAGAGATTAACGCCATACAAGCAAAGGGCTGCCCACACAACCTGACAACAGTAATATGCGGACCACAGAAGACCACAGCGTTAGAATCCACGGGGAAGGTAGAATTCAACACCGGCGGCCAATGGATGTAAAGCTAGAAATCAGAACTTTTTCTTTAGTGTTTTCTGCTGAAATCTCTGATAAGGGGTCTCTTAGAAGGAGAAGAAAAAAAGTTTTGTATTTTAAATAATCAGAAACATATATGAACCGTTCTTCTTTTACATGAAAATGCTGACAAACAAGGCAAGCTTCCAATAGGAGTCCAGGGATCATAGGACCCCTCAGGGACCACTCATGACTGTTGCACTGGATGTGAAATTCATTTCTATCGCTCTGGGGGTTGCATAAGCAAACCAAAAAGGGGAACCCAGGGCAGAAACAGCCACCATCTGGCTATTAAAAACTTGATTCGGGGGGAACAGTCAATCTGCACATGCAGTATGCTGAGATGTTCTCAAACATTACTCATCTTTTCAGCCTAGACTGGGGTCTTAGGTTGATAAAGCTGGTAGAATACTGGGGCTGCCTTTTCTACAAAGACCATGGAGGCCCAAGGAGCTCCCTGTCTCTTCTCCAATCCTTTTCTGCCACCCAATTGGAGGGCGGTTCAGACTTACAGCTTAATCAACGGAACTGAAAACATGCAGGATTGGCTGTGGCTGCCATCAATCATCGAATTGGCTTTCTAGAGCTCTTTCTTCTCTGACATCTCCAAATTGTACCTTTTTTCTTTTGGCCAGTTTTATTGGGATACAATGGACCCACAACATGGTGTCAGTTTAAGGGGTACAACGTGATGACTTAATGCATCTATATATGCAAAATAGTGACCACCATGAAGTTAATGAACACCTCCATC
Organism: Vespertilio murinus; assembly: GCA_963924515.1. Classification (NCBI taxonomy): domain Eukaryota; kingdom Metazoa; phylum Chordata; class Mammalia; order Chiroptera; family Vespertilionidae; genus Vespertilio; species Vespertilio murinus. The sequence goes on from OZ004718.1 coordinate 6,335,912, forward strand.
ACTTCACTTCGTTACAACTCCCCGTATGGTGAGAACATTTAAAAGCTGTTCTCCTAGCATCTTCCAAGCATACAATGCAGTACTGTGAACTACCATTTCCCTGTTATACACAACACCCCCAGAACTTCTCCATCTTACCCCTCGATGTTTGTTCCCTTGCGTCACATCCTCCATTTCCTCCACCCTCGACCCCTGGCAACACCAAATCTACTCAGGAATTAGAATTTCTTTCTTTCTTTTTTTAAGGATCCACGTATAAGTGAGGTCATAGAGTATTTTTTTTTCTGTCTGGCTTATTAGCATAATATCCTCAAGCTTCATCCATAGTGTTGCAAAGAGCAGAATTTCCTTCTTTTTTAAAAAAAAATGTTTTTATTGATTTCAGAGAGGAAGGGAGAGGGAGAGAGAGAAGCATCAATGATGAAAGAGAATCATTGATTGGCTGCCTGCCCCCTACTGGGGATTGAATCTGACCAGGAATCCAACTGTGACCTCCTGAGTCATAGGTCTACGTTCAACCACTGAGTCATATCACTGTGCCAGAGTTTACTTTTTTGTGGTTGAATTAATATTCTAAAGTGTGTGTGTGTGTGTGTGTGTGTATCACAATTTATTTATCCATTAAAAAGAAATTTCTCCAAATAATCCTAAATATTTTATCAAAAATCAATCAGCCACATAGCACTGACAAGTTTTTCAATATTAAAATCCTTTAAATCATGCTTTCCTTCATTTTATATAGTAACATATGACTCTTCCTGTCTTTAACGTTTGAAAATATAAATTTTATAGACATGGTTGGCCTAGATGCTATTGTTTGTCAGCATGGAAAGTTTGCTAAGACTGTTAATATGGCCCGTGTTATACCACAGGAGGATTTCTGACAAATGAAGGGCCCAATACACAGTTTTATTCCAGTTACCACTATCTCAATGAGCCAGTCAGCTCATCCTCTATGGTTGTTCGATTGCGATTTAGGTCTCAGGTACTTTACCGCTACTCTCTGTTAGTTTGGACATGTTTATGATGCTAACAGGACTCACCATAAGCTCTGGATATGTTGGCCGTTCTTTGGAATTCTTCTTCAAGCTTAAAGGGAAGGAAAATAGTCACATTAAAATCTAGAAATCATCTGCATTTTCACTAGCCCAGGATTTCAGAACGTGTAGAAATTAAACACAACCTGCTTTAAAAACGTACTGAAACCAGAGATCTCCTATCTTCCCTTTCCTCTCCTCTTATACTTTCAAGTTATATCTTAAATCACTCCGCCTGCACCGTACGGGAAAGAACAGGTGTGTGAGTGTGTGTGCGTCTGTGTGTTTACTCCCCTTTGGTACTTTACCAACGGCATAGAAACCAGCTTTTTCTGATCTACAGCCATTCCATTTCAAAATACATATCCACTTTCCTTCAAAAACAATTTGTACTCTACCCGCACTGGCAAAGAAATTGGCAGGTGTTCCTTCTGTTACGTCTGTTATCTCTTCCCTATCTTCCATACCTTGTTCTCCTTGCTCCCAATCCCCTGAACATACAATTTGCCTTTATACATTCTTAGCCAAGCCTGCCTGAGACAGAAGCAATGCTCCCAATAAACCGTCTAAGGTAACGCTGCCCGCTTCCAACTCCCGGTGTTCCCTGAAAGAGAGAGTCACGGCCAGGGACTTAGCCATTTCTCTTCTTGCGATACTTTGTGGCCATGCACTCCTATCGAGTGGCTCCCTGCACTGAGCTGTCCACAGACACAGACATTTTAGTAACATTGCATATTCGGAAATAAAACTGCCATCTGAACAGACCTGCCCCTCTACGTACCCCTGAATCCATCCACCCCCAGCCTTACAATGGGGAAAATAAAAATAAAAGAGGTGGTTTGTTTGGAGTTGGAATCCCAGGTTACAGAATGGAGAAAAGGATGATTTCAAAAAAACTGTGATTTGCCAGGCAACCTACAGACTGCCCTTGCCCACTGGGCCACAAAATCGGACACGAATAGAGAGGGACGTGGCCTGGTGCTGGAGGTGGCTGGGACCTGTGTGCATAGATCACTCCGGGTCCATGAGGCCCAGGGTGAGCGCTGCTCCAGCCACGGAGCCCGGCAATGAGGTGGGGATGGGAGCAGGAGCAGAGCCATAGGAGAGTGGAGTAGCTGAGACGCTCTGAGGAACTGTGGCTTAAAACAAAAAAATGACATGAAGGAAACGAGGAAGCTTTTGAACCAAGAACAACTTAAAGCAGCCTACCGGTTTATTCTGGGCAATGCTGTGGGTAGAAGCCAGGGAACCTGAGACAAGGTACAGGTAGATGTGAGGCTGAACAGATAGGTCTCTCTGTTCAGCCTCACATCAGTTTCAGTCTGGAACTGAGGGCTGACCTAGGACCTAGCGACCCCAGTGACCAGACCACCTATGAGAGAAAGTTTCATCTCAACGGAGGAGACAAGTAAAACGGGATCAGAAAGAGGAATTATCAGTGGCGGAGGTGGACTGACATGGGAAGGTGTGCCTGGGTGAGATGAATGAGGCCTTGTCGCTCCCACTCGGGACTCTGGGTGTCCCTGTGTCCTGAGAGTCCACCGGGCTCTCCTGGCTGTTCCCAAAGGCAGAGGTCTATTTGGGAATGAACTTACCACCTCTTTTCTTTTCAGGTAGAAAGAACTTAAAACTTCCGGTTTTTAAGGACAGGTAATTTTTAAAAAATATATATTTTATTGATATTTTACAGAGAGGAAGGGAGAGGGATAGAGAGCTAGAAACGTCGATGAGAGAGAAACATCGACCAGCTGCCTCCTGCACACCCCACACCGGGGATGTGCCCACAACCAGTGTACATGCCCTTGACTGGAATCGAACCCGGGACCCTTCAGTCCGCAGACCGACGCTCTACCACTGAGCCAAACCGGTTTCGGCTAGACAGGTAATTTTTAAGTCAGGAAGAGTTTAAGAACATTTCTCCAGTAATTTTTTTTTAATCTGTCTAGAGAAAATGTGGGACACTCCCCCAAGTGGACCCATCATAGCGGGTTAAGGACTCCTGAAATCTGGGCAGCAGGCTCGTTCTGGACTTACAGCCACTAATCAGGAAGCTCAAATTTGACCGTGAGCACCACTGCAGGGTTGACAGAAAATATGTTCACAGCAAACCCAGGCTGTTCGCTGCATTAACGTGACGGAGAGAGCCCACTCTGTCTTCCAAGTTGAGAATGCTCCACCACGTGGCCTCGGGACCGCACAGCGAGCAGTGTCAGGTGAGGGGGGAAGACACTTCCCCCCTCAATAGGAAGCGCTTGAAATTCAGTCTCAAATAATGGAGCTCCCGACGACACTCATTTCTTTGGGATCTGAGTCAAGACTTTTGCATTTTCAAGTGGCTTGTCATTTTCAAGCGTGCAATTAGCCAACAGCCCTAATTTCTCGTCCAAATGCCACAACACACGCCCCTGACCATAGCCGACACCGGAGGGCCGCTTGGTGCTCTCCTGGGGATTGCTAGGGCTGGAGTTTGTGCTGACTGGAGGGTTTCTGTCTGCTGGAACCCTTCCCTCCCTTCCCTCCATGGTTTCCAAGAAGGCTAAGCGGTACATCCACAAAATAAACACACACACTGGCTCTCAGGCCATACATATGTCATAAGCTAAATACATAGCCCGCGCCTCTTTTCCCGTCCTTCCTGAACAAGCTGGGAACTATATTTGCTTGTCTCTGTTTTATACCAGTTCCTCTGAGTCAGACAGGGTCTACGTCCGGCTGGGCCTCCAACACACGCCAACGTGCCCCCGGGCAGGTCAGCAGGGCAGAGCCTCTTGCACCGGCTGACGGGGGAGCAGACGTGAAGCCAAGCTGCTCTGGCGTTCTCAGGGGGGGGGGGTGGTCTCCGGGGGCCTCCGTCAGTGCCCCAGCCTGGAGACTAGAGGAAGAGGTATGGGGAACAGTGTGAGCCTGCGGGGATCCCGTTGCCTGGAGAGACCCATTTGTTCAGCTGCTGCTGGGCTATCAGACTCCTCTGGGATGAAACCCGGAACCAGGCATCCAGGGTCGGCACGACTCACACCAGAAACCACTGAAAACCCTTATGATAAGAAAGCCATCTATGGGGGGAAGGGAAAGACAACCCCATCCAGCAGTCCCTATTTCAAAGGAAGTATACCAAGAAAGGGTTGGACCAGCCATGGGCAAACTATGGCCCGCGGGCCGGATCCGGCCTGTTCGGCTGTTCTATCCGGCCCGCTGAGCCGAAAGAGCGGAGGGTTCTCTTGCTCTCCCCTCCGCGCCTTCACCAGCAGCCCAAGATGAGAGTGCCAGCATGGTTAGGTTGCTTTTGTTCCAGCCCTCTGGTCCAGTTTAAGAACCTATGGTGGCCCTCGGTCAAAAAGTTTGCCCACCCCTGGGTTGGACAGTCATTGTGTTTTTATCCTTTACGTTCATGAGAAATAAATGCCTTAAGAAGGTTTTCTTTCCTCTGCCTCTCCCCTCAAGATGATGTTTCTCTGGTGTTATTGCCAAAGAAATCAGCAGCTGGAGCTCTGGGCTCTGGAGCTACCTGGGCTGTGGTGGGGATCGCCTGTGAGTGCTTCCTACTCCGCCCCACACACCACACCAGCTGACACCCACACCTTCCACCCGAGGACAGTGGCTTCCAAGTGGATTCCTGGATGACGGTGCATGGGACAGAGCACCACTGTGATGTCATCGAATGCTCAGGGAGGACGCCTCCCGCGAGAGCTCACGGATACTCTGATGAATAGCTAGGCTGTAAACAACATTTCCTTCTAGGTCTACGGTTGGTCCAGAGACAGCTGTAGGCGCCAAAAGCATCCATATGGTCATCTCGAAACTTGATATTAAATCCTTCACTTTCCAAATCTGGAGTCCTCACAATAAAGAGTTGGGCCTTTTTGAGATGTGTTGAAGAATCAAGACCTATGTCATAAAAAATATTTGAAAATTCATGGCAATCACTCCCAAAAGGGTCCTGTCATGAAGATGTGTATCAAAAAACACAGTTTTCTGGGTAGGAAAATGGAGAAACGGCTGTGTCCTCTCCACCGGGGACGAGGAGAGGCGCCCTTAAGGTGACAGTAATTGTCTCACCCTTTCCACCCGGCTCCAGATCAAACTTAAAACTCTCAGGACTAAAACCAGCCAAATGATTAGACTGCCATGGGGGAGGCAGGTAGGCATCGGTGCGCTAATACATAGGAAACATTAAAATGCTTCCACAGAGGTCTGAGCCCTTCGTGAAATCATCCCGCCAAAACACAGGCAGACTAACTACGGCAGGCCACCCTCAGACCTCAAGGGTGACATGGGCTAGAGCTAACAGAAAGTGCTGGAGGCCTCGGTTTCACCAGCCACAGACAGTTGCTTTGTCTCAGGATGTTTCCCAGTGAAAAGCTGTATTCAGAACGCTTCCTGCAGAGAGCATGGAGGCCAAGGAGCATGAAGACACTGTACCTCCCACAGCCTTCAGTTCCCCAGCCCCCACCTCAGCAACAAGTAGCCAGCACTGGTCCTCTCCAAGAGGACCCCTTCTCTGATGCCCCCCAAATTCTCCCCTGCTTCTGCTGGATGCCCGAAGAAGCTCACTGGGCTCCATTCTGTGCTGTTCTTTCGCATCCCTTCCCGGCATCACTCACACAGATCATCAGCATCCGGGTACTTTAGGCACCGTGGTCCCTATGCAGACAGAAACCATGAGATTTCCTAGAGAAAACTGCCCCCTCTCCTACTTTCCTCCATCCCGCTGGCAATGTTGATGCAAAGTTTACAGCATTCCCATGGCTCCATTCATCTTCCCACTCCCACCATCTCAGCACTCCCTGCTCAGACCCCTAATGCCATCTGTCATACCACCGAGATCATGGAGGGCCAGTTAACAAGCACTCCGTAGGGGACAAGGAGACAGCCTACCAAATGCTAGGAGTACTTTCAAGACTTCCAGGTACCTGAGTAACACCCTGAAATTATAGCCCCCACCTTCTCCTCCTAGGTAATCCTTTGCGTCTTACCTCCTTTTCCACCCCAGAACCTCCAATGGGCCCCACCATCCTTCCCTTTATGTCCTAATCAACATCCCCAATTGCTTAACCCTCTCGTCACAGAGTTCCTCGCTCTTATGACATGAGGTTTCTCCTGCTTGGAACACCCTTCCCTCCCCTCCTCGCCTTTCACTTGGAAAACACACCACGTGGTGTCAGCTCAGGATTTGCCTCCTCCAGAAACGCCACCCCAACACCTTTCCTCTGAGCTCCCCAAATATTCTAGAAACATCTCCACCCCTGGACCACCTGCCACAGCCTGAGCTCAGTGAGGGCAGGGGCCGGAGGGAGGCATCTCCGCTGCTCCAGCTCCTAAGACTCCCTCCACAAGTGCGCTGGCATGAACGCATGCGTGATGGACTGAACCGGTGGGTGGAGGGACTCCTCAGAACGCCTGCTCTCTCTGCACCCGGGCACCAGGGGGGGAGGGGGTGTCTTACCACTGCGAGGTAAAGTCCACAAACTCTTCGGAGAACTTGTCCGCGGGCAGCTGTGGGGACGGCTCCTCTACCACCTGTTTGAGCTGCTGGAAAGGCGTTCCCCAGGAATCGTAGGGAAACCGAAGGATGGCCAACTCAATCTGGGGGGAGGAGGGAGGGGAGGAGAACAAGGAGATGATGCTGAAATCGGGTCCGCTATGCAATCTGCTTAATCTTCTCCCAGGAGAACCAGGGGGAAGAAACCATGGGGAAGTTCAAGTACCATTTCAGGGGAAAGAAAACTAATCCTAAATTCTCTAGCAACCCCCCACCCCCTCCAGCCACTCCTCCCCCCCCCTGCCGATTTCCCAGTGCTAGGGATGCTCAGAGGTGATCTTCCTAAGCCTGTTTCAAACCAGGTCCTCCCCCTCCCCATGGGGGCACTTTAAAGTGACAGGCCACAGTCTTACACTTCACGGTTTAAGGCAACCAGATTTTCCACCTCTCAACCTGAAAAGTGATTCTGGACCCTGGGACTTTTAGAGCTGTGTACCGCTGCTGCCACCTGCAGGTCCCTCCCGGGAACAAAATAAAGACGATGGAGGACCCGAGGACCGATCTATTTTTGGACTTGAGTAAAGGCCGCTTCGCTGTCATGGATCACATGTGTGCCTGGCAGGGACATGAAGTAACTCTCGGATTAGCCAGCTGCTGCGCCTGGGAGGGAGCCAGGAGCGCCGTGGCGAGCTCAGGCCCTGGCCGTACGCTGAGCACCCACAACCGCCCACGTCATCAGCAGGCACTGAGCGGAGAGCCTCCGGGCTGAGCCTCAGGGGATCCCGGCATCTGATCAGGTCTTTTCGCTGCACCTGACCTCAGCAGCCACGCCGTCTGCCATAACCAGATCCGGAGAGGCAGACATCCCAAGTAACACAGCTCTGACCGGGTCCACACGCACCGGCACTAATTCAGTAGCTTAAGCTTCCTTGACCCTTGATTAGAATAATTTAATTTTAGCTGAAACCGGTCTGGCTCAGTGGATAGAGTGTTGGACTGAAAGGCCCCAGGTTCGATTCCGGTCAAGGGCATGTACCTTGGTTGCAGGCACATCCCCAGCAGGGGGCGTGCAAGAGGCAGCTGGTCGATGATTCTCTCTCATCGAAGTTTCTAACTCTCTATCCCTCTCTCTTCCTCTCTGTTAAAAATCAATAAAATATATTTTAAAAAGAAGAATAATTTAATTTTAAGAAATCTATCGGGAGCTAGAGTCGGACCCTCTCGTTTTACACATGGGAACAGTAAGACCGCCCACCATCTACGCAAGGGCATACGGGTACTTAGAGGCGAAATAAGGAGCAAACCGGGGCTGCCCAATCCCAGCTCCACTTTCCTCCTGCACCTACTGCAAGCCACTGCCCCCCAGAGCCCCCGCCATCTCACGCCGGAAGGACGCCCAAGACGGGCAGGTAGGGCGTCTGCCTGAGGGTCTCAGGCCCGAACCTCATCGCCCACGATGGCGATCATACGTTACCATGGTGATGCCCAGGCTCCAGATGTCAGACTTCACGCTGTAGCCCTTCTGGTTGAGCTCCGGGTTTATCCTTTCGGGCTGGAGAGGGGACAGGAAAAGACAGAGGGGACATTCTTAGCCCAGTCAAGTCTCTGGGGCGAGGGTGGCACCAGTTGCCAAGGGAGCGGTCTGAAGCTGTAAACGCTGCCTCCCAGGCCATGCGGGCTCACCGACGACCATAAATATCAGAGTCACCACAGTTCTTGCCCTCATTCTACATTAGTCTTCTTGGAGACGAGAATAAATTATATTTCCCTCACAATTCAAAACTGGTTTTCATTTTCCTTCAGAGGAGATGGGATATCAAGCTGCTTCGCCAGGCCAGATTGTTCCTTGTTAAAAACACCAAGAGTCCAGCCCAGCCAGTGTGGCTCAGAGACAAAGCGTGGAGCCATGAACCAGAAGGTCATAGTTCGATTCCCGATCAGGGCACTTGCCTGGGTTGTGGGCTCGATCCCCAGTGGGGGGCGTGCAGGAGGCAGCCCATCACTGATTCTCTCTCATCACTGATGTTTCTATCTCTCTCTCCCTCTCCCTTCCTCTTTGAAATCAATAAAAAATATATTTTTTTAAAAAGAAAGCATCCTAAAAATAATAATAAAATTTAAAAAACTCACAAAAAAAACTAATAGTCCAACAGTCCAGAACTCAGTGAAAAAGAAAATTTAGTAAGAGTCCCTGGGCCACTGTCTGGTGTCAATAAATTGACGCACTTGTAGTTAAACAGGGACAAGAAGTTTTTAAATTCCAAGCACAAAGTCCATTTCGACATGGAACACAGTAGGTGTCCTGTGAGTTAAAGGAGCCCCGGGTCTCTGCAGACGGCAGTGAATCCTCACAGCTATGAGTTTCTCCCAGACTAACATGAATGGCTCAGTTGGGTCATTTAAATTCTTTTTACTGTTCTGTCCTCAACAAACAAGGTAACACACCCTTGCGACTCAGAGTGGGAAACTGTGTGGGCTGCATGCATTGTTTACATGTTTTTCAAACAGTATTTCTTTTTATTTGGTTTTTGGTTTTGTTTCTAATAATATACCTTTTTGCTTGATTTAAATATATATATATAAAGAGAGAGAGAGAGAGAGAGAGAGAGAGAGAGAAGATAGACAGATAGGTAGGTAGATAGATAGAGAGATGAAGCAAGTGACTGAGGATTTCAGACAGGAAATGTTTAAGAAAAAAAAGGAGATGCAGAATATTTCTTGGGTCTTAGTTGTATTTCCATTTCCCCTCCTGTAGCCATCCAGTTCCTATTTCTTGACGCGGTTTGCATTCCGATGCCGCCCCCAGCCCGGACTTACAGCCATGTACGGTTTGCATCCTGCATCGATAGTCTTAGCCACCGAGTCTACTAGGTAGCCACTGATGCCAAAGTCGCACATCTTCACCTGGCCCAGAGCATTGATCAGCACGTTGGAGGGCTTGACGTCTGAAAGCAAGAACAAGGAGAGGCCATCATCCCAGCCTGCTCTGAAGATGCATCGCCCCTACCTGCCACCAGAGGGCCTAAAATCTCCATTTCTCCTCAGCCTCCTTTCCCTGGGGCCAACAGAAGAGTAAATGCCACTCTGACTCACTTACACACTTATTACTGTCAACTTAACTCTATTTCATGGGTTGTCTTTCTTATAGGATTGTGTGAAGCCACCAAATGGATAAGAACTGTTTCATAAAAAAAAAATGAAAAGAAAGAATCAAAGGAAGAAAGAAAAACCCAGCCAGTATGGCTTAATGATTGAGCATTGACCCATGAATTGGGAGGTCACGGTTCGATTCCCAGTTGAGGCAGATGCAGAAGGCAGCCAATCAATGGTTCTCTCTCATCACTGGTGTTTCTATCTCTCTCTTCCTCTCTGAAATCAATAAACACACACACACACACACACACACACACACACACACACACATATATATATATATATGAATTGTTTCTTCTATTTTATCATCTTTATTCTTCCCAACTCCCATCATGTAGTAGTAAGAATTTGACAAATTATTACTGAATCAAATGCCCAATTCCATGGGCATAGTCTGAATTATTCTATCTGAATAAATCCTAGTGACTGCTGAACACTGTTGTAATGAACACTTAAAACTCTCTTGTGATCGGAGATCTCATGTGAAGTGTTCTTATGACAATAACGTGATTTTTAAAAGCCCAGTTTCGAATGATTTACTGCACAGTTAGTGCAGGAGTAACAGCCCATGGAATGAAAAGGCACACTGTGACGTAACAATACACCAGATACAGTCATACCAGCCAGTGTTGGTTGAAGCCCCTTTAAGAGGTGTGTCAGATGTCACAGAGTGGAACTCATCATGAACTCAGATATTCCCGAGTCCATGAGGCAGGTCACAGAGTATACATGTGGATGGAGGGGTATTGCTGAATCTTTAAGCCGGGAAAGATATGGCACCTGCCCAAGTACATGAACCATTGTTGTCTCTGGATAACGGAATTAAAAATTATACTTCATTGTTTCCCCTGGGACACTGCTCACAAAGTCCATGTAATCAGGGGGGGGGGAGGATTATTCTAAAAACTTTTACAATTAAGCTTTATAATGTCGCCCTTCAATGGAATGGTAGGCATACATTTTCTTTCCTTCTTGTTTAATTATATATACATTCTCCCAAATGATGAAATATTTCATCATTTTAAAATAAACCCTTATCAATTGGGTTCACATCTGTTGGTAATCCACATTTTTCTTCCTATGTGGACTCCGTCCCACTTCTTCTCCTCTTCCTCCTTCCTATTTTTCCAATTTTTAAGGATAACAATAGCAACACGCATCCTTTGGAGGTATTTCACATTATTTTCTGGTTCAGAGGACATAAAAATTACCAAATTCAATGTCTTATTAGCTACCAATACTTGCCATTATTTTTTCCCAAAACCTGGTTGAACAAATAATGTCCTTGTTTTATATTCTACCTAATATTAATTTCCTACTTGGTTCCTGCATATTTCTCATGGGCTTCTATGGGTTTGTTGTATATCTGCTTATTTCCCTATCAAGAATTCCTGTGTAGAACATTAGTAAGAATATATTTTCTTCTCAGATACCTCTCAGGGCATCTAATATAGGGCTGTAAAAAATACAGTGCTGCATACTGCTGGAGAAATGAGTATCAGAGAGACGTGGGTAGATATGTGGGCTGAGGAAAGATGGGAGAATGGATTTATGGATGGGTGGATGGATAAAGAGATAACAGGTCGACAGGAAGGAAAGGGGGAAAAAGGGAAAGAAAGAAGAGACACATCGCCCTAACCGGTCAAGGGCATGTACCTTGGTTGTGGGCACATCCCCAGTAGGGGGTGTGCAAGAGGCAGCTGGTCGATATTTCTCTCTCATCGATGTTTCTAACTCTCTATCCCTCTCTCTTCCTCTCTGTAAAAAAATTAATAAAATATGTTTTAAAAAAACAAAAGAAAGAAAGAAGAGATACATCTACTACTGTTTTTATTTTATCTGGCCTCCTGGAATCTGAAATGGCTGTGCTTTAGACCGCACCTTTTCACGGCTGAACGTGCACAGAAATGATCATCTGGTTAAAATGCAGCTGGTTGGTCTAGGGACCCACAGTTCTACTTTCTATCAATCTCCCTGGTGAGGCCAGGTTGAATGAATTTTTACCCTATTTTCTGGAACTGTCCTTCAGGTGATCCCACAGCTCTGCTTGGTAACAGGTATTTCATATTTGACTAAGATGGAATATCCAGAATATACAGCCCATGCCTTCTGATGCCCTTGGATAATGTAAAGAGCAGCCACTTGTAGGATTTGCGATCCAGTCCCAAGGGAAAGCTCTGCAGTGCTCTTGCCTGACTCAGTCCCACTCCCACCAATTGTGGGGTAGAACTCAAGCCAAAGACTAGGAGAGGAACAGCCAGGGCAGCCCCAGGATGCTTACCTCGATGGATGACGGAGAGCTTACTGTGTAAGTGCTCTAACGCTTTTACAATCTGCAAGATAAACACAGGATAGATTAATGTCCCCCATCCCTGAAAAGAAATCGAATGATAAGCATTTCCAGGTTGATTACCCCTGACTTAAGGTCACGAGGTGAAGTGTTTTCTCAGAGAGTGGTGGTTCTTTCCAGAAAAATACACAGGAAGTTACACGAACTAGACTCTGCTATCCATCCGATAGCAGAGAGTATGTTTCACTCCTATACTTTGGTTTTCATTTGGTCTCCAGCATTTTTTCCCCTCCACCCTCCTTAAGCTCAATAGCTTTTAAGGGCAAACACCTTCCTTCCATTTCAATTTCAATTTTTTTTCTGCTTCCTTCTATGCTTAGGAGTCTATGAAAATGTGTAATAACCTACAGATAAAAATTAAATGGTATCAGAATATAGACACCAGGAACGTAGTCATAGCAGATGAAGGCACAACTGAGAGGCACTGGAACTGAGAGTTTACCACACTGAGCCAGAGTTCGAATCTGCTGCAGTGCTCAGAGGGAGAAGCATTCATCTCTCCATCCTTAGGTACACCCTTGCATTCAACATCTACTAGATGATTTTATGGGACCAAAGACACAGGAGACCAGGACATCTCACACTCCCCTTGTAGGATTCATGGTGTACTCACAGAAACTGCTATTTTCCCTAAGATGTCCTCTGGAATGGTTTGGCCTTTATCAATCACTTGCTTGTAGAATTTATCTAGCGAAGTATCCATGAGCTCCATGCAGATCCAAACATCACCCTAGAGAGCAATGGGTTCAGAGATGGTTAGAGAGGATGGAAATGGGGAAAAGAGAGAACAGAGCGCACCTGTCAGGAAGAACTACTTCTTGCCTGAGGTTTCAAAGGAAATGGACAGTTTCTCTTCAAAATCTCAGGAATTAAACAAACGAGATGATCTCCAAGGAGCAAACAAGCAGACAGTCAAGCAGAATTGGCATGTGATCGCCTACGCCTTAGAGAAAATAGCATCGAAATACTCAGTCAAGCAATAGAATGCCCCAAGTCCAGGCCTTTCCTGTGACTAGTCCTAGGATTTAGGTCTGGAAGCCTGCTTCATGGCTGACCTTCCATTTGGAGCACTGATCATAGTCAATCAAAAGGCTGGTTTGAACAATGAGGTTGAAGCATCATAAAAGCAGAAGTAGAGCAAAGAGAAAAACATAAGTCTATATGGTACAGAAGCAGGCTACATGAAAACATAGCAAGGAGCCAAAAGGACAGAACATTTCAGATCATATTTAATATTTATTTAATTTGTTCAATTATTTGAGAGAGATTTGTTGTTCTGTTTATTTTTGCATTCATTGGTTGATTCTTATATGTGCCCTGATCAGGGATCAAACCTACAACCTTGACATATTGGGGATGACACTAACCAACTGAGCTACCCAGCCAGGGCAGAATATGTCATATTTTAAGAGCTATATCCAAACTGATCAACAGACCATTGATACAGACAGTTCTGCCAAAAGACAAAGCAAGACAGAGAGGAGAAAGAGCCCCAGCGTCTTGAACAGGGCACAGCACATCTGAAAGTCATCCTCTCCGCCAACTTTGCACCAGGGCATCGCGCTATCGATGCAAAGCCCAAGACTCTGGGAGACCTGTTCATCAAGAAAGAGGACCAGGATTTGGAAATAGCCTAAGTGCCCATCAACAGAAAAAAAAAAAAAAAAGAAAGAAAGAAACTTACCATTTGCAACAGAATGGATAGAACTGGAGAGCACTGTGCTAAGCGAAATAAGCCAGTCGGAGAAAGATAAATATCACATGATCTCACTCATACGTGGGATATAATGATCAACATAATTTGATGAGCAAGAATAGATCCAGAAACAAATGGGGGGAAGGGAGAGGGGGAGGGAGTGGGGAGTGGGTTAGAGAGCAACCAAAGGACTTGTATGCACGCCTATTAGCGTAACCAATGGACACAGGTATGGCCTGTGGGGTGGGGGCATGCCCGGGGTGGGAATGGCTTGTGGTGGGTGGTCCAAGTGGGGGGAAAGGAGACATGTGTAAAACTTCAGGCAATAAATCCATTAAATTAAGAAAAGAAAGAGGACCGTGGTGGCGCCCGGCATTTATGTGACGAGAGGCACTTCCCTGTGAGTGAATGTCCCCCTATCTTGGAACGGAGGGGTCACCTACCTCCCGGAAGAGCGCGCCGTAAAAGGTGACGGTGAAGGGACAGTCCACCGTCCTCATGGAGACATCCAGGTCCATCAGTAGCCTTTTCTGCTCCTGGCTGTTCACGGTGGCCCGGATCCGCTGAGGGGGGTGCACGGTAAAATGCAGGGTTACTGCTCTGAGGGTGAAGCAGGTAATACCACAGGGGCCTTAAAGGAGACCCCTCCCGGAAGCAGTACACAAAGCCATGGCACAGCTTCCAGTAAAAGCCCTAGGGACTGGCTATTTGAAATAAGGAAGATTGCTATTTATTTGATTTCCCGAACAAACCCCGGTTCAAAAAAACCAAGCAACCAAACAACTGAACATATATTTTGGAAAATGTGCAGATGTTTGGAAATGTATTTCCAAATTACAGAAACAGCCAAGACTGGTTTGACTCAGTGGATAGAGCGTTGGTCTGCGGACTGAAGGGTCCCAGGTTCGATTCTGGTCAAGGGCATGTACCTTGGTTGTGGGCACATCCCAGTGGAGGGTGTGCAGGAGGCAGCTGATTGATGTCCCTCTCTCATCGATGTTTTTAACTTTCTATCCCTCTCCCTTCCTCTCTGTAAAAAAAAAAAAAAAAAAACAATAAAATATATATATTTTTTAAAATTACAGAAACAGTCTGGTTTATCGTATCATGTCTGTTCAGTGCAAAAAAGCCACAGTAGGAATGACTCCGGCTGATTCGGAGTCCTTCAGTAAAGGCCAAAAGCTCCACTTTGGGGACAAGTAAGACTTGGTGGCCTAAGCAGCAGCGGTGAGAGGACTGATACAGCTGTGGGAAAGAGAAGGGACCCTACAGAAATGGAGAAATCCTTCGTTCACATCCCTGTGCTTGTGGGAGAAGAGGAACATCAGCAAACAGAGCCTTCCAGAAATGCCGTTACTTCATTAAACCACAGGGACAATACATCACGAGGCGTTCACATGTTTTGCCTCCTTAGCAAAGAGTCTGCAGGAGAACAAACCGAAAACTCTACAAGGTAAGGGAAAAGGCATCTCCATTCTCCAAACGCAAGGGGATCCAAGTCATCTGACCACCCACACTCTTAACAATGGCCCAAATCTATTAATTCATTTAGAGAAGGCAATTCTCCAAGGTCCTCCCGGCAGCTAACTCAAGAACTATGCAATGATTGTACATTTCTTTTTATAGCGCAGAAACTATGCAAATTCGCTCAAGATGTATTTTACCCTCCCTTTTTTTTTTTTTTTTCCCCACAAGTGGAGATAATTTTCTCCCTCCGTTCTGATTTCCTGGTTTTTTTGGGACACTTCTTTAAAAGTAATAGCATGTAGAGTAAGAGAGACTTTTGAGACATAACAACCAAATGCAATATGTGAACATTTGTTTGGATTCTAATTAGAAGAACTAATAGAGGGACAAAAAAAAAAAAACCTTCAAGACAATCAAGATAATCTTCATTTGGACCTGGTAATAGGTGATACTAAGGAAGTATTTTCCACACATTTGGAGGGCAATCTGTTCCCTACAGATCATATTTTCTGCTTCCCCCTTTAAAGATTGTTTTGCTTCTGTGAAGAAAGCTGGTTTGCACAGGGATGGACAAATGCACATGCCACGGACAGAAAACCTTCGGGGAAGGCCCACACTACCTACCTTCACCGCCATGATCTGCCCGCTGGGCACGTGTCTCATCTTCTCCACCACTCCGTACGCGCCTCGGCCCAGCTCCACGATAGGCTCTAGGTCATCTGCCTTCACCTCAAAGTTCTTCAGGGGAGAAGTGGAATGCAGTAAGAGAGAGCAAAAAGACTGAGCAGCAGACTACCTTGTCCTCTCTCCGCTTTCTCCCAACAGCGTCAGGGTTATTTCCGGTCCAGAAGCAACTGGCCCGGAAGCTGTTCCAAGCAGCCACTGAAAGTCAGAAGCACTGGGAGATGCTCAGACTCCCAAAGCATGCCACTCCCGGGTGATATAAGGTCTAACTCCAATGTAGCTTCCTAATTGCTCTGTGTAAGCTGTCTACACTGGGGTTCCTTAGCCATGTCTCCTGAAATATATGTGTATGCACTGACTGATGGCAGCGAGTTCTGTGCGTGGACTTTGAGAAATGCTCCCTCCCCACAGAGGAGGGATCTGCTGTCTTCAATTGCCTCCCATCAGGACCATAACAGCCTGATTTCAGCTTGACACTCAAACATATCAAGCCCAGCTAGTCTGGCTCGGTGGTTAGGTGGTGACCTATGAACCAGGAGGTCATGGCACAATTCCCGGTCGGGGCACATGCCTGGGTTGTGGGCTCAGTCCCCAGTGTGGGGTTTGCAGAAGGCAGCCAATCAATGATTATCTCTCATTGTTGATGTTTCTATCTCTCCCTCTCCCAGAGTTCCGCATACTGCTTCTTTTTAAATTCAACCTTTCTGATCTATCCCCGGACAAAATATTACAGAAAATATTTTTCAAGGAGACGTGACTTTTCTCACCTGGTTTCCAATAGATATGCAGGCTTTGGAGTCTAAATCTCGAGGCGGCCTAAGGAAAACAGGGGGGAGAGGGGGAAATGTGAGCATTCAGTAAAAAATGTCCTTCCCAAGTAAAATGTAACTGGAGAGATTTGTTTCCTTAGAAATAAGGAGAAAGATTGTGAGTAACACAAAGCAGCATACAAGTGTCAACAGTGTAGGATTTGGAATAAAATACATTTGGGTCTAAATTATTTAATCTCTTGGGAGCTTCCATTTCTTTTTTATCCTGAGGATATTGGTATACCTACCTCACAGAGAAGGAGTATCAAACACTTACCTCAAATAGAGTAAGAGAATCCAGTGAAGTGCCTAGCAGAATACCTACCATACAGTAAATACCCAACAAATATGAGCCATATGGGCATAGATATAATTATAGTATTCCAGGACGCCTCAAACTTCGTTTTTACCCAAGAACACCAAGTGCCCAGTGAACCCCCTTCTTTTCCCACAACTGTTTTCTTTAAAAAAAAATAAATAATTGCAAAATGGTTATCTTAACTCACAAAATTCACAGACCGTAAGAATTCAAAATCTGCCGAAACCAGTTTGGCTCAGTGGACAGAGCGTCGGCCTGCGGACTAAAAGGTCCTGGGTTCGATGCCGGCCAAGGGCATGTACCTTGGTTGCGGGCACATCCCCAGTAGAGGGTGCGCAAGAGGCAGCTGATCGACGATTCTCTCTCATCGATGTTTCTAACTCTCTATTCCTCTCTCTTCCTCTCTATAAAAAATCAATAAAATATATATTTTTTTTAAAAGAATTCAAAATCTATCCGGTCCCTGCCTTTAGGGATTGGGGAGAAAAGGTCGGGAGAGGTGAAATGACTCATCCAAGGTCACAGTGATCCCAGACCCCCTGATTTCCAGGTCCGAATACCATCTCTTCTCTCAGGCTGCACGAAGCCAGGCCCCCTGATCTCCAGGTCAGAAGACCTCGTCCTCTCTCGGGCTGCCTAACTCCGTCGTGCCAGTCTTTTCTACAGAGGGCACACACCACCCGAGGCTCGGCCCGGCAGCCCGAGGCCTGCTAATCCTTGTCTCCGTCAGACAGAGCCCGGCCCGGCCGTGTGTTTACTCCTGCTGCCTCACTGCCGCCCGGACTGCTATCAAGCCACTTAAGAGAAAGACGTTTGCCTTTGGCTCTGCTCCTAACGAGGAGCTTAGAAAAGCATTTTCCTGAAGTAATTGCACCGAAAACATCACGACACAAATCGCATGTGCCAGGAAACATACCGTTAATATGGCCAAATAATAAAGCGAGTGCGGGCCGTCCGTGCCAGTGCTGTCTCTAGGAACTCGCCAGGAGGGACAGAAGGCACGGCGGGAGAGAGGAAAAGAGAAGAGAGCTTTTTGCCAATGACAACTGTCCCCAGCCCTGGTGCACTATAATTCTTCCCCTTCTGCGGCAGCTGAAGAAGGAAAACAATGAGGGACACGTAGGGATGTAAACACAGATATAAACGCGAGTCTTGGGCTTTCTTTGTAAGCCTTCCCTCACCTCAAAATCCCTTCGAAATGCACAGAATAAATTTCCTGGGCAAACTGAAAACTGGGGCCGGGGGGGGGGGGGGGGAGCATGGAAAACACACGTGCACACACTCACACACACATGCACCCATGGACACGCCCAGTGACGTATTTATATGTCTTGCCTTTCCGAACAGGCAATGTTTCTTGAGAACACATTTCCAGACGAGTTAAATTAGTAAAAATCTGAGTCCTCATTCTTAAGCTTTCCTAAGCGGTTTTTCTTCAGCTGTCACTATTTGTGCGAACTAAAGGAAGTGGAAGTTGGATATAAAGACATGTATTACTTGAAAGGTGTGACTATAGTATAAGCGATTAAAAAAGCCAAGACCGGTTTGGCTCAGTGGATAGAGCGTCGGCCTGCGGACTGAGGGGTCCCGGGTTCGATTCCGGTCAAGGGCATGTGCCTTGGTTGCGGGCACATCCCCAGTGGGAGGTGTGCAGGAGGCAGCTGATGGATGATTCTTTCTTATCGATGTTTCTAACTCTCTATCCCTCTCTCTTCCTCTCTGTAAAAAAATCAATGAAATATTTAAAAAAACAATAAAAATTTTGAAATTGTTCAGCATTCTTCCTCCTAAAAGCAGCAGAAAGGGCTGCCTCCGCTTTCTTGTTATCCAGTGAGGGTACCGGGTGGGCCCTCTTCCAGGTCTGCTTGTCCGGGATTCTCACCGGGGCTCAGTCCCCGGGGTGGGGTTTGCAGAAGGCAGCGGATCAGTGACAGCCCGTGGCCCAGCTAAGAGCGATTTTGACAAGTTCAAGGTTATAAAAATACCACCAACGAAGAATAACCGGCAGAGGCCCCTGGAGCCCAGAGGCCTAAAACATTTGCTCTCTGGCTTTTTTGCAAAAAAAAAAAAAAAAAAAAAAAAATTGCTGGCGGCAGCTTTTTACTAATGGCGCACCACACCTCTGCCGATGAGGAGGGTTTTGTGCCATTTTGCAGGCTGAGGAGGGTGGAGTGCAGAGAAACTGCTGAAGCCACAGTCCTCCGCAGAGCTGCAAATAAAACTAGCATCACCTCACTCTGAGTCTCGAGCCTAGGAGGAGAGGATGCATGCTGAAAACCGGGTTAGTGCTTTACCTGCAGTTCATGAATTCTTTAACCTCCCTTCCCTCCCTGCACACACACATGCACACACACACACTCACACACACTCACACTCTCACACATTCACACACACTCACACACACACACACTCACACACACACTGTCACACACACCACACACACACTCACACACACACTCACACACACTCTCACACACACTGTCACACACACTCACACACACTCTCACACACTCACACACACACTCACACACACTCACACACTCACACACTCACACACACTGTCACACACACACTCACACACTCACACACACTCACACACACACTATCACACACACACTCACACACACTCACACACACTCACACACACTCACACACACACTCACACACTCACACACTCACACACTCACACACACACTCACACACACTGTCACATACACACTCACACACTCACACACACACACACTATCACACACACACTCACACACACACTCACACACACTCACACACACACTCACACTCACACACACACTATCACACACACACTCACACACTCACACACACTCACACATGCAGCCTTTTCCTATGAGGGCCATTATTCCCATGCTCCAAAGAGTTTAGCTACCCTGCTCCCATGTGGGGAACCCAGTCTTCTAATCCAAGTCTGGCTGAACCCACGGAGCCTGCTCTCACCCCGCAGGCTTCCTTCCCCTGATGGAAATGATCGATCCGCCCAGGCCCCGGGCCGAGGGCTCAGCGGGCCGCCAACAGCATCAGAGGAGGGCCACGCCTGGCAGAGGGGATGGGTTAGCTGACCCCGTGTCCTGTCCAAGGCTGGGCACGTAAGTTCGCCTGGGGCATGGAGTCTCCGGGTAGGAGGTTTCTACTGTGGGTGGATGCTTTCTGTCACTTTTTTCAATATTTTTGTCGGCTGGGGAAAGAACCAAGCCTGTGACAAAATTCCTTCCCTGGAAGGTATTTCAAAGGGCACCTGGCGTTAGTGTTTTATAGGAATAGCCAGCGTTGGTGTGTCACAATTATTTATTTATAAATGCTGCATGAGTAAGCAGCTCACTGGTTATTGTTCTATCCAACATTAGAGAGCTGACATTGAAACAGAGGACATAATTGAAGGCCTTTGTAAGAGATGGTGAGATTAGAACCCAGAGCTGTACCATGAAATCTTCTTTTTTTAAAAAAATATATTTTATTGATATTTTACAGAGAGGAAGGGAGAGAGATAGAGAGCTAGAAACGTCGATGAGAGAGAAACATCGACCAGCTGCCTCTTGCATACCCCCTGCTGGGGATGTGCCCGCAACCAATGTACATGCCCTTGACCGAAATCGAACCTGGGACCTTTCAGTCCGCAGACCGACGCTCTACCACTGAGCCAAACCGGTTTCGGCCCATGAAATCTTCTTAACTTCCCTCACTCGTAGCCAGCGACCACCTGGCCACAGTCTCTACCCGTCTAATCTGTGGCTACCAGAACACACCTGAGAGCCAGAGAGCCCTGAATTTGCATCCAGTTCTCCCATGTAATAATAGTGCTGGGATAACAATCACAGCAACTCGTGGCACTACCTTCACCGAGAAATGACAATGGGATACATCATATGGATTATGATATCTCATCTTCATGGCAACCACCTTGTTGTTTATTCCTATTTCTTTTTTCAGAAGGAGACACTAAGTCTTAGGAGGGTTCAGTAACTTGTATAAGGTATTTAACTCGTGTAGTTTAGATCCCAAGGACAAACCTTGGCATTCTAGCCCCGGAGCCTGAAGTCTTTCCCACAAGGCTATGCTCGACTGCTTTTGAGCAAGACACCTGACCCTTTCACAGGTCTGTTTTCTGACTTAGAAAGGGTGAGTTTCTTGTGAGGGCTAAGTGAAAGAATGCTGACTGGCACAGAACCGACGTAGAATTAGTTGCCGCCGATCAAGTGAGGGGACAGCTCGGAAACGTAAGTCAAAGACACACTGGCATCAGTCACTGAAAGAAAAGGCCCAAGCCGAGGGACCACACACGGAACTAAAGAGAATGGAGCTCTGTCCCGGGCTATTTATCTTTGCGTAGCACAGCAGAAAGAGGCAGGGCATAAATGCTAAGAGTCACCACGCCAACCTCAGAGAATTGCCAAGGAAAATTCAAACTGTGGAAGCCACTTCTTTAGGAGTAAAACTTTAAGCCTCGGCATTAAAAATAACAACAATAATAATAAGGCTTTCCATGAGCGAACGTGGTAGAGTCTACAATAATGCTTTATACACAGTGAAATGGGAAAGTATATTCAAAGTTTATTCTATCTCCCGCGGAAAACACAACACAGAAAGTGCTTTTATCTTCGCATGGGTTTATAGTCACTCGTTTGTATGAAAGAAGGATTTATGGTGGTTTTCAAATGTTCATAAAATATAGAAAATTAATGCACATTAGAGGGTGAAGAATAAAATGTTTAAAGGGAAGTAATAGAAGACAGTTGAGAGATTGATGGAAGAATATGCCCCAAAGGATAAATAAAGGACATAAGTCAATAAAAATGAAAACAGGAAAATAAAGTTGGTTCTTTTTTAAAAAAATCAATAAAATTAATAAAACTCTAGCAAGATTGACACAGAAAAGAGATAAGACAGACACAAATTACTACTATCAGGGGAAAACCCCATTGAAAGATATTCAGGAAATACTATGAAGGACTTTACTCTCATAAATTCAACAACTTAGAAGAAATGGACCAATTCCTTGAAAACCACCAACAACCGAAACTTATCCATGCTGAAAATCATCAGCTGACCAGTCCTGTAACTACTAAAGAAAGTGAATTTGTAGTTAAAAAGCTCTAGGGGGGAAAATACACAAGCTCATTTTGATTCACTGAAGAATTTTAGAAAACATTTTTTTAAAAAGTATTATATATATTGAAATATTATGTTGTATACCTGGAACTAAGATAATATTATATGTCAATTTTATCTCCAAATATTTTAAATGAATTAAGACCTATTGCATATAGTGCCTGCCAAAAAAAAAAAAGGAACACTCAACAACTCATTTTATGAGGCCAGTATCACCTTAATATCAAAACCAGAAAATAATAGCACACATCAAAACAACAACCCCACTACAGACCCACATCTCTCATGAATTTAGGCAAAAATCCTCAACAAAATTTTAGCTCATCGAATTCAATAATATATAAAAAAGTAACACCCTAACCGATTTGGTTCAGTGGATAGTGTGTCGGCCCTCGAACTGAAGGGTTCAATTCCAGTCGAGGGCATGTACCCTAGTTGCAGATTCCCTGGCCCTGGTCAGGGTGCATACAGGAGCAACCAACTGATGTGTCTCTCTCGCAACGATGCTTCTCTCTGTCTCTCCCTCTCCCTTCCTCTCTCTAAAAGTCAATGGAAAAATATCCCCGGTGAGAATTAACAAAACAAAAAAGTAATATATCACAACTGAGTGGGAATTATTTTGGGTATGCAAGGCCAGTGCAAATTTTAAAAAATCAATCAATCTAATCCATATCAACAGGACAAAAAAGAATCTGTGGTTGTAGCAACTGATTTGAGGAACAAAAAAAATTTTCAACAAAACTCAACATACATTCATGATAAAAAAGAAAAAAGAACCTACCAGAACACTTCAACCTCATGAAAAGTGTCTATAAAAACCTAATATGCTGAATGGTGAAAGATGAAATGCTTTTCCTCTAAGATGAGGAACAAAGCAAGGGCGTCTGCTCTCACTAGTCTTACGGAGCACAGTACAGGAGTACAGGACATTCTAGCCACTGAAATAAGATGAGAAAAGAAAGCTTTAAAAATACAATTTAAAAAGAAAGAGATGAAAGTTACCCCCCCCTTTTTTTTTATTCAGAAGGCATGGCTAGCTACACATAAAACTCTAAGAAACCTACCAAAAATCTCTTAGAACTAATAAGTGAGCTTAATAAGGTCACAAAACAAGATCAACAGGAAAATCAATTGCACGTTTAGCTACTGATAATGAAGTGCAAACCAAAATAAAAATAAAAATAGAATGCCATGTACAATTGTTCTCCCCTTCCACCACCCCCCCCCCCCAAAAAAAAATACTTAGGCTAACTAAAACCTAATGTTATGATGAAAACTATAAAATACTGATTTTTAAAAAAATCAAAGTTAACCTAACTACTTGGAGAAATCTACTGGGTTCTTGGATAGGAAAAAACTCAATGTTAGTAAAAGATGCCAATTCTCCCTAAATGGTAATCTCTGGGTTAAACACAATCCCAATCAAAACCTCAGCAAGTTTATTTGAAGACATCAATAAGCTTATTCTAAAATTTGTATGACAAGCGAAAGGCCCTGAACAGCCAAAGTCATTGTGACAAAGAGCAACCACATGGAAGGAATTGCTCTCCCTAATGCTAAATCGTACTATATAACTGCAGTCACCAAGTCAGCGCGATATTCGCAGAGGGACAGACACACAGATCAATGGATAGAGAACCCGGAAATCGATCCATTGGGTATGCTCAATTAGTATTTTACAAGGAAGCAAAAGCAAGTCAGTGGAGGAGGGGTAGCCTTTTCAACCAATGGAGCTGGAGCGCTTGAAAATGCATTGGTCCAAAACTAATAGAGCTCACCCTAAACCTCAAGGAGAGGGTGTCCCTCTTCTCCAGGACTTGAGCTCACTGGAGGACTTGGGCCAAAGCCTCAACCAATAAAAAATTTTAAAAAGTGTTCCTTTACCTCATTTTGCCTTCTGTTTATGTGGGATAGGACCTAGGTGTCGGGAATCGGAGTTCTCATCAAAGACCATTTTCCATCTCACCCCGTTTTACAGTCGTGGCTCTCACAAGGATTTACTTGTTTGCTCAGATCTATATGGAAAAGGCCAAACAGTCCACACCCGGAGCCCTTGCTGGACTAGCGGGGGACCCCACCTGCCAAATGCATCTGTGGCATTCACTTTCCAGCCAGCCAGTCACGTGAGGCACGGAGGTCAAAGCTGCCCATTCACTGCAGCCTGACCGACCTCGTGTGATTAGTGCAAGTCTCAGAAGGGCGAGCACCCAGCTTTTCCCCTGAAGGCCTCTTCCTTCGCACCCCTCTTCCCAAGGTCAGGATATTACCCGCCGTTCAAATGTGAACCCCCGTACCCCAGAAATCTGTAAAGTGTGGGTGTTTGGATGAAGACCGCGATCTTGCCAACTTACGTGGAACTGGTCTGGGGCTGTTCAAATGCTTCTTTGGGAATTTTGAGGCCAGGGTTTCGCTTCTTGCCTGCAGGGAAAGACATGAGGATAACATGTTAGGGTCTGTGTCATGGCACTAGCACGGGGACAGGGAGGGCAGCAGCAGGAGAGGGCTGACCTGGGACCATATCTCTCATCTCCCATTCAGGGCTCCACTCCGCGCCCAGGAAGTCTGTGAGTGACAAATGCCCTCATGAGCAGAGCTGCAATCAAGGATGAGGTTTTCCGCAGTCCAGGGTGAAGAGGTCAGGTTAAGAATGCCAACTCTTGGCCTGGCTGGCATGCACAGTGGTTGAGTGTTGACCTATGAACCATGAGGTCACAGTGTGAATCCTGGTCAGGGCACATGCATGGGTTTCGGGCTCAGTCCACAGTGTGGGCTGTGCAGGAGGCAGCTGATCTAGACTTCTCTCTCATCATTGATGTTTCTATCTTTCCTTCTCCTTTCCTCTCTGAAAACAATAGAAATATATTTTTAAAAAAAAGTAATGCTAACTCTGTTTATCTAGGAAGACCTGGCCTTTCTCCCTGATGGGAATTTGTCATTCCAAATTCTCTCTTATACAGGTAATGGCGGAAGGTGCTGGTTATAGGTGTGTGTGTGTGTTGTGTTTTTTAAAAAATATATTTTGTTGATTTTTACAGAGAGGAAAAGAGAGGAATAGAGTTAGAAACATCAATGAGAGGGAATCATCGACCAGCTGCCTCTTGCGCACTCCCTACTGGGGATGTGCCCGCAACCAAGGTACATACCCTCGACTGGAATTGAACCCAGGATGACACTCAGAACGACGCTCTATTCACTGAGCCAAACCGGTTTAGTGGTGTGTGTGTGTTTTTTAATGTCAGTGAAACACAGTCACCCTTATCACAGAATCCCACCATCTT
Source organism: Vespertilio murinus (assembly GCA_963924515.1). Lineage (NCBI taxonomy): Eukaryota > Metazoa > Chordata > Mammalia > Chiroptera > Vespertilionidae > Vespertilio > Vespertilio murinus. The sequence goes on from OZ004718.1 coordinate 6,361,323, forward strand.
CTAAATCCCCTGTGAACAACTGATAGAAAACCATGGAGGTAAAATAAAAATAAAAATAAATAAAAATACTTTCCCACCGTCTGCCCTGCCCATTCTCAACCGCCTGCCAGAAGTTGAAACACCTGAGAGAGAACTAGAATAAAATTTATTTACATTTGCCCTGTTCCAAAAAGGATTAAGATAACAGATGGGCTCCTGCAAGGAGGTTATCGCTTCTCAGGGAGCCAGATGGGCACAGAACCGATGTGTTCGTCACTGGGCTGAAACCACAAGAAGGCTGAGCTCAAGCTATTTTGTATATGAGTGAAAAGAACAGACTGAGAAGCACCAGCTCAGGAGGCAGATCAGAGGACGTCGCTGTGGAAGGGCCGGGGATTTTCCTCGTGTAAGGAGATCCGAGGTGTCTCCTGGCGCCAAAGCAGAGCTGCAGAGGAGGCCCCGGAGCCACTTGCCTTCTCAGCTCTCCTGCTGCTGCCAGTGAGCAGGCGGAGCTGACTGAGCCCTGGACAAGGTCTTGGGGAGAAATTCTGCAGATGCAGAACTTTAGAAATCAAGCCTTGAATCCTGCTGGCTGGACAACAACTCCCAAACACTCCCGGGACTGCTCTCCACCACAGAGCCAGCCATGACCCAGTCGGAATCGGAATCCAGGTTTCTGGACCCCCAGGTCAGAGCTCTTTCCACTGTTTCACGATGGAAGAAGTTTAGAGATGACCAAAGAGAGAGGGGTGACGAAAGTATGGGGTTTTTTAAAAATATATATTTGTATTGATTTCAGAGAGGAAGGAAGAGGAAGAGAGAAACAGAAACATCAATGATGAGAGAGAATCACTGATTGGCTGCCTCCTGAGCATCCCACACTGCGAACCAAGCTGTAACCTGAGCATGTGCCCTGACCAGGAATTGAACCAATGGCCTCCTGGTTTGTAGGTCGATGCTCAACCATGGAGCCACACTGGCTGGACTGATGTATGAAATTTTGAGTTAAAAAAGCAAACAACTTTCTGCCAGCCAGTGACCTCAGAGTCACTTTTCCTCTGCCTTTCCAAATTCTCAATTGTAAAATGAGGAAGTAGCATCAATACCTACTATATATCTATATCTATATCTATATCTATATCTATATCTATATCTATATCTATATCTATATCTATATCTATATCTATATCTATATCTATATCTATATCTATCTATATCTGTGACCTTCATCACTGAGTGACTGAAACAACCAGCTGACCAGTCACTATGACACACACTGACCACCAGGCAGCAGAAACTCAACACTCTCGCAGCCAACCTCCTGTGACCCCTCCCCTATAGGGACTGGGCGAGATTCCCTGATCGGCCAGGCCAAGGAACCCCACACATGCACAAATTCACGCACCTGGCCTCTAATCCTATCAAATAAAGAGCTAATATGCTAATTAGATCAAACAGCTGAAGGCCCTTCTGGACGTCCTTCCAAACAGCCTTCTGGAAGAAGCTGGGGCTGCAAGGACCAGCCGAGGCTCTGAGAGGCTGTGGGGGCTGGCTGAGGTGGCTGGGGCTGTGAGGGCCGAGCCCCTTGCATAAATTTCGTGCATCGGGCCTCTAGATAGGCTAAGATGAGAATCAAATGGGATACTTATAAAAGGGCACGGAGATACCTTAAGTAGCTGTTAATTATAATCATTCAGAGAAAGAACCTGTATGGTGTAAGACAGTGATGAACAAAACTGGCCATATTATCAAAACCCAATACAATTTATAATTGAGTCTTCTATTTTTTTTCTTTGCTTCCCATGCATTCAAAATCCAAAATCTGGTTCAATTCTGCCAGGTTGTACAAAGCCAGGGGGAAATGCCTTTTAGGACCACCTTCCTTATAACCTGTTCCCCCCTCATGTCGGCTTAACTATACGTTTTATCAGGTTCAACACTCACCACTGACTTTCTTTCACCTGGAGCTCAGGGCCATTTAGCAAATGATACTAAATGAGCCAGCTGCAGACAATACCCCACGCTGCACTGTGACCCAGGAAGAATACCAGAAGAATACTAAGGGTGGGACCTGACTGTGAGAATCCAAATACAAGGTAAATGGCCTAATTCCCATCTATGGGCCCCCATCAAATAGAAGGGGAACACTGTGTTAAACAAAATAGACTAGTACCCAATGACTAACAAATTCAGATAGCTGGATACAGATGCCAGTATAGGTGACAGGTGATACAGGCAACCCCAGCAGCCGCACCCCAATACTTCCCTTGACATTCTGAAGATAACCCTAAACAAGCATCAAAACTATCCCACCAGCACTAAAAACCCTCCAGGTGTCATTTCCGTAAACCCAAAGCAGATGTTACTCCTCCATTCTTGCATTTCTCCCTCCTTGACATCTTCTAACTCAGCTCTTACAAGGTACACAACACGAGAAAAACAGCTCTTGATGGAGAAAACCTCTTTTGCCCAACTTTCCCAGAGCAAAGGAATTACACCACGGCAATGAATTATTCGCCATTCCTTAGTGGCAAATGATCATTACACTACAACTCCACACATTCAGCACATCTACACCACGAAATAGTCGGTGAGAGAAAGAGAGAGGGACCCTGTGGCACGGGGACTAACGGAATAAAGGACCATGACAACAGCCAGGTCTTGGGGGTGTGAGGAAGGACATCCAGAAGGTTCTGACGGCCACAAGAACAGTAGTTCCAGGAGACACGAACCCTAGCCGGATTACAGGGCTGGAAACTACCCTGCCTCCCTCTTAAAAAGTGGATCGGACGGCACAAAATTCACAAAACACACACATACACACCCCACATTCCATAATTCACTTACACGCTCGCCCCTGCAAACACAGCCCCGTGAGAGGCCAGCGGGAGGGACTCCGGTGAGGCGCTGGAGGCTGCAGGGAGGGCTGGCGGGCAGAGACCCCACAGAAGCCATGTCCGCTTAGCTGCCGAGACCACAGTGCAGCAGAAAGAAAGAAACAGCACTGAGCAGGCTCCACCCTCCTCGGGTGCAGATCTGATCGCAGCAAACCTCCGGGAGTTTATTGTTCCCGGGAAACAAACCGCCACTTCAGAAAGAGGGAAGGGAAGCGGGTCCCTCCAGACAGTGAGGCGTGCCTTTCATCAGGAACCAGACCCAGAGGAACAAATCTATACGCTCATTCTGCACGCTACAGCATTCTGCAGCCCTTCTATATAAATCTATACACTCATTCTGCACACTACAGTATTCTGCAGCCTTTCTCTATAAATCTATACACTCATTCTGCACACTACAGCATTCTGCATCCTTTCTATATAAATCTATACACTCATTCCGCACACTACAGCATTCTGCAGCCTCTCTATATAAATGCCCCCTCTGGTTTCTTAAAAGGGAGAAAAAACAGTATGTGGTCCATTTCAAGCCGCGTTGATTTCAAAGCAATCTGTTCCCGCTGGCAAGGCTGCCAACCCCAGAACGCTCACGTTGGATGTGGTGTGACAAAAAATTAACGGATAATAAAGCTACGTGGCCGAGGGTGTTCAACAGCATTTTCCCTTGACATGCTAAAGCAAAAAACGACCCAAAGAAAAGTATATCTGAGCGTAGGCTCTATTGATGCCACATGCCCAAAACGAGCCTTCTGGGAAAGAGAGAATTCCGTGAATTTCTGGAGGTCTCAGCCAGCTGTGCCCTTTTATTGGCGCAGTCTGCAAAGGGTGAGCCTCCCGGCCTGACCCAGCCCATGCAGGGCTGCGTGACATCAGCCAGGGTCACACCCATGCCTGTTTTCTCTGAAAACACGGTAGTTGTGCCGCTCCCCCCTCCACACACACACACACACACACACACACACACACACACACTTGCAAAAATTTATCTTAGAACAAAGCTGGGTCACTGTGATCCTGGCCTGAAACAAAAAGGCACTGGAGGGAGAAAAAATACACCAAACCTTGCTCATGGTTAGAAAACATTCCCCGGCCATAGGAATGTGAGCTGCCTTTGCCCGTGCCGTAAATGATGGGGTACCCAGGACCTCCTGCCCGGCGCCCATGCAGAGAGGCAGAGCATAAAGGGCCTCTCTCATGTGCCTTATTACATAAAACAGAGGGCCCAGCTGCCGTGCCAACCCACACAGGGGGAGAGGCCCGCAGGGTCAACCAAAGGTGGCACCGTGAGGATATGCTGACACCCAACTATTTGTCATCTTGGCTGCCGGGGAGGGGAGGGGGGCCCCCGCGGTGGGCATAATGATGAGGGTTTATGATTATTGACCCGGCTTTACAAAAGGATGGCATTGCTCCCAGGGCCCGATTTTTTTTTTAAAACCTGTTTCCCAATGTGAATGGGGTTGCCAGCCAAGTAGCTGGCAACCTGGAGGCCTTGGCTGCCCTCTCCTTAGTCCTTGCATCTCGGCTTCAAGTTCCAAGGGGAGCTGGCAGGAGCCCCGGCCGAGGAGTGTCATTCTGTGTTGTTAGGTTGCCATGATCGGATGCAAAGCAACGGAGGAAGCAGGGCAGGTGCAGGGGGTGCAGGGGGGACACTGGCTCTGCGAAGCTGACGCGAACGTGGGCACACACGCTCCCGTCCCCCAAACGCTGGATCGCGTCCATCCCCGATCTCTCCAGCCCATCTGCCAGGTGTCTTGGGGGTTACATAAAAGTTAGAGGAGGGAAGTGCAAAGCTACCACGTGTAGTCATTTTGATTTCAAGGAGGCAGCTGAGTCTGGACTTGACCTTCGTGTTCTCAGCGCCTACGGGGCTGCAGTCCCCTGGTAGACAGGAACGCAACTCACTGCACACCCCCACGGGACCTTCCCATACCTTCTGAAAATCGCTGTCCTCACTGACCGACACCTAGCACAGTGGGAACTGGGTGCCACTGTCCCAGGTCTCCAGCATTTTAGTTTAAAATGTCCACTGAGTTGCCCAATCGACATGGCTCAGTGGTGGAGCGTGGACCTAGGAACCAGGAGGTCACGGTTCGATTCCTGGTCAGGGAACATCCCCCGCAAGAAGTATGAGGGAGGCAACAGATCAATGATTCTTTCATCATTGATGCTTCTATCACTCTCTCCCTCTCCCTTCCTCTCTGAAATTAATAAAAATATATTTAAGAAATAAAACAAAATGCCCACTGTGTCAACAAGAGATCTCCAAGACCATCTTCCATGTATATGCCTCATAACCTTTTCTCGCAGTCTCAAATTATTTTTGCATTTATGTATTTATTTGTACATGTATTTATTACTTCTTGATTTCTGGTCTAACTTCCCCATATAAATTCCATTGTGACAGCCATTTTGCCCAGGAACTAAAAGGTTGTAAGTAATAATTTTTCAGGTTCAGACTGACGAGGAGACGTCAGCTATGTTTTCCAGTAAAGGAGTGTTATGCCATGTACTCCATGTTTCCAGACAATAAGGTAAAGAGATTCATCTTTGATCTGCAGGATGTTTTGAAACTATGTTTTGCGCGCGCGCGTGCGCGCGCGCGCGCGCGCGCACACACACACACACAATTCCACACATACACACCTTGGTGTTTTAAGCTTCCATGTCTTTGTTCATATTTTCGCTGAAATGTTCTTTTTTTATTGTTGACAGTATATATCCCCTATACTCCCTTCTGTCGCCCCCTCCACCCAGCCCCTACCCCAACCCAGGCCTTCTTCACACTATTGTCTATGTCCATGGGCTATGTATATATGCATCTATGTTCTTTGGTTAATTTCTTCCCATTCCCTCTCTCTGAGATCCGTCAGTCTCTCCTATGCATCCATGTCTCTGGAACTATTTTTTTCCTCAGTTCATTTTGTTCATTAGATTCCACATATAAGTGAGATCATATAATATTTGCCTTTCCTTGACTGGCTTATTTCGCTTGGCATAATGCTTTCCAGTTCCCTCCGTGCTGTCTCAAAGGGTAAGATTTCCTTCTTTTTCACCGCTGCATAGTATTCCATGGCATAAATGTCCCACAGCTTTTTTATCCACTCATCTACTGATGGCCACTTGGATTGTTTCCAGATCTTAGCTATTGTAAATAATGCTGCTATCAACTTAGGGGTGCACACACTCTTTCTGATTGGTGTTTCAGATTCTTAGGATATATCCCTGGAATGTTCTTATCACCTGACTCCACTGGTCAACTTCAACACTCAGCTCAAGCATGATCTCCTCAGGAACACACACACACACACACACACACACACACACACACACACGTGGGCAAAATAAACACCTCTCATCTGTGTAGCCATATCTTGAAAGTCTTCTTCCTACAGGGCCTGAAACTATCTGGTCCCCCATCTCTTCCACAAGAATGCAGACTCTTCAAAGCCTGACGCCATGTTTGGCCCATACACACGGCTAGCATTAGACCCAAGACATAAGAGGCAAAGGCCACAACAATCCGGCTCAGAAATAAGCTGCTTAAACTTTTCAGAGGCAAAATCTATGGGCTCTGGTAATTTACTGGATAAGGTATAGAAGATCAGACACCTAGTAGTAGTAGTAGTTAATAGTAGTCAGAGTAGTTAGTAGTAGTAATAATACTAGTAGATGGTGGTGATGGCAGTTGTTAATAGTAATTAATAGTAGTAGTGACCTGGCTTTTCCCCACCTAGATGGAATTAAATGAAAAGGGCAAGTCAGGCCAGTTGGGGTGGTGGCGGGAGAAGGCAGATAAGCACTTGCAATTCAAGCGGGTTAATTGTGAGATGCTGGCAGGGCATGGCGGATTTCAAGCTGGCAAAGAGAGTTTCAGAGAGCTGGACGAGTGGACTCTATAGGCCTGGGAGTGACAAACAGGGAAGTAGAAAATTCTTGAGCCAGGCAGGGAAGCAAGAAGAGCATTGGGAGCAAGGGCAGCCAAGGTCAGGACATCTAGAGACAAGGAGGTGGGGAGGAAGGAGCAGCACCAGGGACAGGAAGAAGCTCTGGGTGTGTCAGAGGAGCATGCGCCAGCCCGGGGGGGGGGGGGGGAGCTGCACTAACTGCTCCCTCCCAGGGGTCCTTGCAAAGGCTGAAAGTGCTCTGGGGTTTCCTAAGCTCCCTGTGATGGAAGCTCCCTTTGTAGACCCGGCAAAGTTCAAGTTTGTCCCGTTACGTTAACAATTTGGGGCTACGTGCTCTTGAAAGAACTTAAAAGCAAATCACAGCCAATGGCCTTGAGTTGTGGTCTGAGCCCAGAGTGAAGGTAGGAGGCAGGCAGCGGTTAGATGGGAAATCCCCGCCGTCTGTGCTCGTCTCCTTCCTCATTTATGTGCTGCTTCATTCATGAGTTTTTATCAAAAGGAAATGGAGTCATGAGGGTGTTAAAAAGTTCCACTTTAAAAAGCAAAACAAAACATGGTACTGGGTTACACACACGTAAAATGTAGTGGTGCGTTTGATCGCTGCCAATGCTCGCCGGTTAGGTTTAAAAAACAGCATTCCTATTTTAGAGATAGATACTAGAATGTCTCCAAATGAAATAGCATATTTCTAGAATTTGTTTCAAAATAATATGGTGGGCATAGAGAGATGTGATGAAATGAGACTGGCCATGAGTTGGTAATTGTCAACACTAGTCAATGGACTCGTGGCAGTTCATTATATTATCTGCTTTTGAGCATGTTTGAAATATTCCAAAATATAAAGAGTTTCTTAAATAGAGACTGAATCAGAGAAAACTCTTGTTTAAAAATTAAAAAGGGGAAATAGTTGAGAAATTAACTGCAAACGAAGAGGAATTAGTATTGGTAGAGAGTCCTCAATGGATGCCCTTCGCTGGATCAAAGGAGGAGAAAGTGCTGGCCCCCTTCCTATTCTTTCTTTAAAATAATAAAAAATAAAATAAATACATATGTGTGTGTATACATATGTATGTTTTATTGATTTCTATATATGTATGTGTGTATATATATATATACATATATACACACACACACACACACACACACACACACATATATATATATATATATATATATATATATATATATATATATGTATTCTTTACTTCAGAGATAAAGAGGGAGAGAGATATAAACACCAATGATGAGAAAATCATTGATTGCCTCCTGCACGCACCCTATTGGGGATTGAGCCCACAACCTGGGCATGTGCCTGACTTCCTGGTTCATAGGTCAATGTTCAACCATTGAGCCACACCAGCCAGGTTCCTTCCAATTCTTTCTAATGTGATGCCATCTCAGAGAAAAAATCATAAGGAAGAAATACAGCCCTTTCTCCAAGCCTGCAGTACATTCTAATATTACTTACGTCAAGAAGGTAAAGAAACTAGGGACAAAGCAATATTAAAAAACTAGCCAGTTTGCTCAGTGGATAGAGCACTGCCTTCTGGACCAAAGGGTCCAGGGTTCGATTCCGGTCAAGAGCATGTACCTTGGCTTAAGGCTTCTCCCCGGCCTGGGCCCTGGTCAGGGCTCATGCAGAAGGCGACCAATTGATGTGTTTCTCTCACATCGATGTTTCTCTCTGTCTCTCCCTCCCTCTTCCACTCTCCCTAAAAATCAATGGAAAAAATATCCTCAGGTGAGGATTAACAACAACAACAACAACAACAAATCAGCAGGATTCTTCCCCTGGAACCCCACGCCCTCGGCCAAAGAAAGGGAGACCAATCCTCTGCGTCTTGGTTGTTTCTGCAGCACTGCATCTCCTTCCTCCCCACGGACGCTGGGCACGGGCACGTTTGAGAATGTGTTTTGCAAACCACAGCCCGGCGAAAGATGGAGCGGCCTCTGTCTTTGGTTCTGCCACATGCACCACCCGGGCATAGTGCAATGCCCAAGGGTGGCACTGCTAGTTTGAGGTTCATGACGGGCCATTAAAACACCAAGACCAGGGAATCACTTTGAGAAAACCACTCAGTTTCAGCGGTTAGAGTTTCCGAAAAGAGAACCCTCATTTACAAAAGCAAATGTCTTAGATTCAAAACGGTTTTCCTTATGTAAGTTGACTCACATTTCAAAGTGATTTCAGGTCATCGTGGAACCCTGAGGGGGGAGTTGAGAGACGCAGGCTCTTAATTTCCACTCCTGAGTCAACCATCGTCACCTGGATGGCAGAGCATTGCTTCACGTGGCGCCGAAACACAGGGCCTCAAAAAGAGTGAATTTGCCGAAACCGTTGTGGCTCAGCAGATAGAGCGTTGGTCTGTGGACTGAAAGGTCCCAGGTTCGATTCCGGTCAAGGGCATGTACCTTGGTTGCGGGCACATCCCCAGTGTGGGGGGGTGTGCAGGAGGCAGCTGGTAGGTGTTTCTCTCTCATTGACTTCTAGCTCTCTATCCCTCTCCCTTCCTCTCTGTGGAAAATCAATAAAATATATATATTTTTAAAAGTGGAATTCTCCTGTAATGAGTCTAGAATTTGTTCCAGGCAGTCACCTTAAAACCTGTCAATTGGTTACTCTCCAAGACTGAGCATGCAAAAGGTACATAAATCCCCCACTGCACCGGAGAATGTCCCACCTACCCATGTGATCAGCAATGTTGAGGGAAAGGTATAAATTCAATTAAGTTCCATGATACACAGTGACCTACAATTTCCCCAAACTGGGAAAAATACAAGGGAGTTCATATAGATTAACTAAAGGAAGTTAATATATATAATGACTCCTGGATTGCCAATCCAAAATACAGGGAGCTAACCCAAAATACAGAGAGTTAATATTAATATATATAATGACTCCTGGATATATTGATGTTGTAAGATTTTTTCTCTCTTATATTTTATTGATTTTTCACAGAGAGGAAGGGAGAGGGACAGAGAGCCAGAAACATCGATGAGAGAGATACATCAACCAGCCGCCTCCTGCCCACCCCCCACCGGGGATGTGCCCGCAACCAATGCACATGCCCCTGGCGGGAATCGAACCCGGGACCCTTCAGTCCGCAGGCCGACGCTCTATCCACTGAGCCAAACCGGTTTCGGCTGATGTTGTAAGATTTTTAAGTTGCAAGTTTTTATTAGATGGATTTTAACTGCATAATGTTGATGGCGATTCTCACAAGTCTTTCTTATTGGATCGTGGCATGCAGAGCTGAGGGAGTGAAATCATCACTGGATGATTTCAAAGCCTCCGTCAGCATCACATGTGGCTAAGCTGGGAAACAAAGCAGAGGCCTAGTGGGAAGGGAACCAAACCAGAGCACCCGTTTGCTGTGGAACCTTGGGAAGCTATCCATCAAAGCCTCATCCTTAAAAAGGGACCACTGCTAAGGACCTGGCCGGATGAAAGGAGGCCAGCGATGTATGCAGCGCCGCCGGGTAAATATGGGCTAGGCGAAGGAAAGTGGCCAAGTCGGCTACACTGCTGTGTTTGGCAGCTGCTTTGTTATTAACAAGTAGCTGCTCATGAGAATAATAAAAGCAACTAATGTTTATTGAGAATTTATTATACGCAAGACGCGGCGCTCAGCCTGTCCCATAAATCCTCAGCGCAACGGTCACACAACTGCACGGGGTGAGTATTTATGTCTTCTCCCGAGTCCCGCGCGGGTCCAGAGGTAAGCGGGCAGCCCTCCCATATAGGATAATTATATTTAGCCCTGCAGTTGCGATTACTCTTCATCACGGGCTATTTGCGCCGGCTTGCAGAAGGGGGATTGCTGAATGGTGTCGGCAATGTTACGGCTGGGAGCCAAGAAAGAAGTCCTGGACTAGATCCCCTGACCAGGCTTTCTTACTCTGATGGCCAGACCTCCGGAGATCACAGAGGCAGGTTAGAAAGCGGCTTCCCGGGAACCATGGTGACAGGAGCTGGGTCTCGCGGGAGAGCCAGCCTCGACGGTAAAGCTATACTGCCACGAACGTTGTCACATTTCTGGACTTGAGTTCCCCGGATGCTAAGATGGAAACATGCCGTCAGCAAACCAGCTACTTTCCTGGCTAAATGGTGCTCTGGCCCCAGCCTCCCTGACGACATCACAAAGCTTTCTACTGTGAGAGGAGAGGGCTCTGGCTCTGGGGTGTGTTTATAAACGAATACCCCTGCTCTACGGGGGGGTAGGGGTGGAGGTTCTGATGAAGTGGATAAGCCTAGGTCCTACCTGACAGAAATTACTTTAGCAGGAGGTTAATGGTCAAGCGACCGAAAGCTGTGACTGTGGCTTCTGTTTGCAAAACACTGTGTCTCAGTGACACTTTGCTGTGTGTGGTGAGGGCCCCCCCATATCAAAAAAAGGGGACTCTCAGTCCACTAATGGATCCCTTGCTCACCTCATGCTGATGGTAATCTCTACCTGATGCCTCTCCCTTCCTACCAAAGGATTAACCAGCCCCAGACTAGACTAAACACTCAAGGTCACCGAGACTCTTAAAGCTGGCCAGCCACCAGAAACCGTTAACACTCCAAGTAAAATAAATGCACAAAACCAAATGCATCTCAACAACCCTTCGGGGGCTTTTTTTCTGTGAAGGAAGAACCCGTGTCTCTTACTAAGGACACTATTTTCTCTCCAGGAAATTGCTCCGTCCTCCAAGGCCTAAACCATAAATAAAATGAGGCTTTACACCAAATAGCGCTCCCACTGCATCTAGCCGCGTCACCAGAACCCGAGTCCACTTGCGGTTCTCGGGCCTCCAGCATGATGCCTGGGAAAATGTTTTTCGACACTTTGCTCACCTCCTGTTATAACTTCAGTTCACTTTCACATCCAACATTTGTCTAGGTAAGATATGTTCTAGACTTAACTTTAGTGTGGGGCTCTGAACTTCCTTACCTGGGCTTCTTCCTCAAAAAAATACACATCCATGAAAACAGGAAAATGCCCAGACTTTTCCCAAAAGGTAACTGTGAAAAAGCCATAAAGCACAGAGTAGACTGTAGAAGCGATGAAGATCCGTGGCAACTTTTGGCGTTTGGTGTTTGTTTGTTGCACATTTATGGATGCTTTCTAAAAAAGTGACTGGGGAATTTGAGCAACAGTCTAGAGGAGAGAAAACGCAAGTGGGAGAAAGAGGCAAAGAGATGGGAAAAGTGAGCAGAAGGGGCGGGGCAAGGTCCCAGTGGGCCTTGTGAGATTGACATCTCGGTGGAGAGAAGGAGGACTCAGGGAGAAGAGAGAAGGGTCTCTCTCTAAGATAAGAAGAAGAAAGAAGAGCATAAAGAGTGACAACCCAGAGAAAACTCAATGTGAAGAAAAGCTGAGAGAGGCACTCGTATTGACATGTAACAGGGTGTTCTGCCAAGATTTCCCCTGGGACCCGGGGAAGCATGAAGCCAAGACACATTAGAAACAGGCAGGATAGAAGAGGTCAGCAAAGGAACGCCTGCAGCGTCAAATGAAATTCTACTCAGCACTCGCCGGCCGCGCCTAACATCTGAGCAATTGGCTGATGCTCTATAAAAAGTGTGAGAGGGCCGAAACTTGTTTGGCTCAATGAATAGAGCGTCGGCCTGCGGACTGAAGGGTCCCGGGTTCGATTCCGGTCAAGGGCATGTACCTTGGCAGCTGATCAATGATTCTCTTTCATTGATGTTTCTAACTCTCTATCCCTCTCTCTCTTCTTTCCTATAAAAAATCAAATATATATATATATATATATATATATATATATATATATATATATAATTTTTAAGTGTGAGAGAGAAATTCTAATAGGCACCCTCCTATGGAAGCCCGGAAGGTAGGTGGGATCTAGAACATCCTTATTTCTTTTAAGAACCTCCTCCATTCCAAAGTTGCTCATCTTCAAACGAGGAAACAAATGAGTAAGAAGTGGTTACCACTCAAGAACTGCCCAAGTCCCCAAGATCACGTGTGAGTATGTGATGCATTCCACTCTTTGAGAAATAGTAGAAAGTTGGCTACTGAAGAGTTTGAAATCTTAATCTATGGGCTGCAGACCCCCCAGGTCTACAATATCCTTTGCCCTCTAAGTTGTATTGTAACAGCTTTATTGAGATATAATTCACATGACGTATCATTCACCAGTCTGAACCATACAATCCGATGGTTTTTCGTGCATTCACAGAGTTGCGCAACCAGCATCACAATCAATTTTATAACATTTTTTACTACCCACAAAAAAATCGTACCCTTTAGCATTTAGTCTCCATTTTCCACCAATACTATCCTTCTCTCTGGTCCTACATTCTGTCTGTATTGATTGGCCTATTTTTGACACTTCATATAAATGGAATCAGATAATATGTGGGCTTTCATGGCTGGCTCCTTTCACTTAGCACAATGGTTTCAAGGTCCTTCTGTGTTGTAGCATGCATCGGTACTTCTTCCTTTCTAATGCCAAATGATACTTCATTGTGCAGATATACAAATATATTACCTATTCAGAAAAACAGGTTTAAAAATGGAAGAAAATAATCAAATGCCATAGAAGCCAGCAGTTAATAGCAAATAATAGAACAGTCTTTATGAATGACCGCAAGGAAGTGGTGCATGGTAATAAGAGAGCCCTGACATTGTCAGAACCTAGGTTCTTTTTCTGAGTCTGCTCCTCACTAGAGACATGAAGGCATAAATTGCTTAACTTTTCTGGACTTAATGTGCCTGAAAATTCTGGGATCAGTTTACAGTCTGTACAACTAGTTAGCGCCAACATTTTCTTGGACCAACCAACCATCCGCTAAGTTCTTCACATGCATTTGAATCTCATAGCCATTCTATAAAAATTAACCATTTCTTCAAAAATTTAGGAATACATCTACCACGTGATCCAGCCATTCTACTTCTGGGTATATACCCAAAACAATTGAAAGCAGGGTATTATGGGCTGAATGGTATCCCCACAGATTTCATATGTTGAAGTCCTAACCCACTAGTACTCCAGAATGATTTTGGATATAGGGTCTTAAAAGAGGTAATTAAGTTAAAATAGAGTCATTATGGTCCGTTCTAATCCAACATGACTGTTGTCCTTATAAGAAGAGAAAATTTGTAAATCTTCAACTTGAGCCATGTCAGTACATTGCCTATTCAAAGGCAAGACCACATGGAGATACAAGAAGACAGCCATATATTCACCAAGGAGAGAGTTTTCAGAAGTAACCAAGACCTTAATTTCAGACGTCTAGCCTCCAGAATTGTGAGAAAATAATGTTCTGTTGTGTCACCCACTCAGCCTAGAGCACTTTGTTATGGCAGCCTTAACAAACTAATACCCAGATCTCAAATAGATATTTGCACAAGCATGTTCACAGTAGCTTTATTCACAATGGCCAACAGGTAGAAGCAACCCAAACGCCCATTGACAGATAAATGGATAAATAAAATGTGACATATACACACAATGGAATATTATGTAACCTTGAAAAGGAAGGAAATGTTGACACAGGCTACAATATGGATGCACCTTGAAGATGTTAGGCTAAGTGAAATAAGCCAGACATGCACAAAAACAAAACAACAATAAAAACAACAACAACACAAAAAAAAAACCACAACACTGTAGGATTCAACTTAGATGAGGTCCCTAGAGTAGTTGAATTCATAGAGATGGGAAGGAGAACAGTAACTGGGGGTAAGAAGAAAGGGAGAGAAATGGGACTCGTTGTATAATGGGTCCAGAGATTCAATTTTGCAAGATGTCCTAGAGATGGATGGTGGTGATGGTAGCACAACGATGTGAATGCGGTTAATACCACTGAACAGTGCACACAAAAATGGTCAAGGTGGTGTGGTTGTGTTACATATATTTTGCCGCAACGAGAAAGAAAAACAAGTGAAAAACGAAATATTCTTCTCACCATATGAGTGCAGAAACTAACATGTTTTCGCAAGTTCCAACAGTCTGTATTCCCATCCAGGCCTGAATCCCAAAACCCACGCTAGATATACAACTTTTCCATCCTAACACTACATTGCTTTTTCTTTTAAATCAAGAAGACACACCAGCTTTTATTCTTTCATTTCTGTTACTACAGAATTCAGGTGATTTTCAGATGATTTGACTTTCCCTGCAAGCATTTTGTCAGTTGAGCTGCTTTGGGAAGGTATGTTTTCTTCAGAAAAGTTGCTCTCTTACCAAATCTCACCTCCCAATCTCCATATTTCTGACATGTACTAATGTACTATGGCCTCTTATTTCAGGTCCACCCCTTCTCTCCCCCCCCCCAAAAAAAAAGGAAGAATGAAATGGAATTTCTCCAAAATATACAGGGGTTATACGTTAGGGATGCCAAGATATCCTACTCCTTTTATGCCAAGACTATGTTCGCTTAACTTCAATGTATTACTCCCTCTCCCAGTTGTCTCCATGTTTGAAAGCAGTTGGCCCAGAAGCTTCGGTCTTTGAAAGGCTAAAACTAGGACTGTCCCCGGGGGTAAGACTGTGCAGAGTCCTGTGAGCCAAGCTGCAAACAGGTTGGGGCTGTTGGGAGGAACAGAATGTCCTCTGACAAAGGGGAGGGGTCCAGAGTAGCCACAAGCAGCCAGAGGAGTGGCACGTGCTATGGAGGGAGGGGGAAAGAACAGGAGAGGCCTGAGGGGAGAGGTGCAAAGTCCTAGGCCATGAGGCTAAGTTCTGCAGAACTCTTTCCCCTCAAGAATAGAGGCCCCCATACATGGTTGCAAACTATTTTTTTAAATATATATATTTTTTAATTGAGAGGAAGGAGAGGGAGAGAGAGATAGAAACATCAGTGATGAGAGAGAATCATGAACCGGCTGCCTCCTGCACGCCCCCTGAAGGGGATGCCCTGACCTGGAATCAAACCGTGACCTCCTGGTTCATGGGTTGATGCTCAACCACTGAGCCACACTGACCAGGCTGCAAAGTATTTTTTTAAACTATTTTTAAAAAAACTATATTTTCCCTTAAATAGTATAAACCAATAAGAAGACATTCCACCCGGGCATATCAGGTTAACTCTCCAAATCTTTCGGTCCTGGAGAAAAACAAACGGCCGAACTAATCATGCAGCAAAGAGACATTCTAGGAAATAAAAGCGCATCTCCTGGGCTCAGTTCCCCAAAGAGTCTCACGATAAGTCAAAAAAATATATTACATAAGCATCCAAGAAATAGTCTAAATATGCATCGATGGTGGCGGTGAAATCCTGACATATTGAATACAGCTGTGCGTAAGTGGGCCACGGACTAGGGCTACGTCCTCTTTTTCATATCAAATCAATGGCTGGGGCTACTGTAGCGCCTCTTCCCTTTGCAGAATACCACCTGTTCTAGATTTCCTGGCAGAGGCTGCGGTCCCTGGCGACACCACGCTTCCTTCTGAGTATTTGTTTACCCGATCACATTATGTGTCAGTGAACTGAACGTGTGTGCAAGCCCAAGCGGAAGCACTAGCCTAGGGAGAAAAAGGGAGACACGCGGATTTAACGTGTGTCTAAGCTCGAAACCCTCGGAGAGTCTTTATCCTCGGAGTGTAAGAGGATGAGGCGTTCCCGCCTTCCCCGTATCGTCCACCTTGCCCCTCTACTTACTGAGATCACATTGACAAACAAGGCTTTGGCACAGAATCCTCTGTTTTCACCCAGCAGGTAGCAGACACGTGGGCCAAACAGACGAGGGCAGTGCAGGCTGTGGTACAATGTGCCCTGTGAAGCAGCAGAGGCCAGGGGGCATGGGGCGGGCGTGCTTGGAGGAATGCATCGCCACCCGTAGATGGCAGGCAGCCTCCTGTTCTCGGCCACTCCGGTGCATGGAAGCGCTCAGGTGGCAGGAATGGGGGCTGGGCAGGGGTCCAGCAGGATGGGCTCCCTCAGACCACTCCTACCAATGACCTAGCCACCGCCACTGCTGAATGTCCAGCCCATCAGCAGCAGAGATAGATGCTTCCGCCCAGGGGCTGGCAGACGCCCTTGCAGGTGCTCAGGGCCCTGAGCACCTGCAAGGGCGTCTGCCAGCCCCTGGGCGGAAGGTGATTATAGCACACCACGCCCACCCGGAGGGGAGGCGGAGCCTGCGATTCCAGCTTCCCCACTCCAAGTGTGGGTCTGCCTTCTCTGTGAGGAGGCTTCTGCAAGCACACTATGCAAGATACCAGCATGGTATCCCACTGTTGCAAACCAAGAAACTGGTTAGTTCAAAGGAGGTGCAGCTATGAGTGTATGGCCAAGAAAGCCACTCATTTGATTACAAACTTCATAGTTAAAAACCCGCCAGTTTGACTGTGAAAGACAGGATCAGTTAGGGCCGTGGTCGGCAAACTCATTAGTCCGCAGAGCCTCGTATCAACAGGACAACGATTGACATTTCTTTGGAGAGCCACGTTTTTTTAAACTTACACTTCTTCTAACACCACTTCTTCAACATAGACTCGCCCAGGCTGTGGTATTTTTTGGAAGAGCCACACTCAAGGGGCCAAAGAGCCGCATGTGGCTTGAGAGCGGCAGTTTGCTGACCACTGAGTTAGGGCACTAGCATGCCTTCTCTTCCAGTATCACCTTGATTCATGCCCTGACCCTGACATTTCCACAGAAAACGTGTTTCCGCTCAGTAGTCAGAGGTGTCAAGATCTGGGTCCTAGGTGTGATCATTGGTACTGGGGTGTCACTTTTTCTCAGCCCTATCACCAATGACAGGTATAAAATACAGGGATGTGTACAAGCATATACATACATATAAATATGTAAACACTTTTACATAAAAATACACCTATGTATGCATCGGCACATGAACATACATATACACATCCACATATGGCCAATACCAAGCAATCCACACGGTTCTTTTTGCCTTCTCTTGTTTGCTAGGTCCTATAATACAAGATTGTTTGCTCCATACTACTGTTTGTCTATCATTTTAGGAAGGATACATTTTTACCCAAAGCTCCTCATGTAGAGTTACCCTCCTGTCTTACTGGCCAACAAAGAATCACATACCTATGCCAGAACCTACCTCTGGCACAGGACCATTGCCACTGGCTTTGCTCAGACACTCTTCCACCACCTCCATGCCCGAGGCTGGGGTCAGGGCCTCCGCTCAAGTGCACGATTGACATGGAGAAGGGTGATATACACAAGGAGAATAGGGCTTCTCTTTTTTTCCTTAAATTATACATATTTTTAATTTTTTATTTATTAATTTGAGATAGAAAGCGGAAGAGAGAGAGAGAGAGAGAGAGAGAGAGAGAGAGAGAGAGACGTCGATTTGTTCCACTTATGTGTGCATTCATTGGTTGATTCTGATATGTGCTCTGATCAGGGATCAAACCCTCAACCTTGGTGTATCAGGACTGGACACTAACCAACTGAGGTACCTGGCCAGGGTAGAGAATATGGTTTATAATAGAGAGAAGGTAGGGGAGCATGGAGCTTGCACATTATGGAGTCAACCAGCTATGTCTGCTACAAGAATCTACAATTCACAGAGCCGACTGGTCAACACAACTCCTCTGAAATGACATGCGAAGGTTTCTTTGTGTGTGCGCATGCACACTTTCCTGGGAACAGAATCCGCAGTCCTCATCCTTTCTCAGAGGGCTCGGGGCCCCAGGACACGTTCAGAACCATGCTCTTCATTTTGAACTAGTTCAGTCCCTGATCTTAATTTACAGAGCACAGGACGGGTCTAGGAACTTAAAACCCCCATTCAGAAAATTGGAGCATTTCCCCAATCTTCTTTATTACTCCCTGGGCGGGAGTCAGAAAACCAAAGCGCCTGGCCTGTGTTGAGACACAGACGTTTGTCTCAATTTGAGTCCCTCGTCAGCTTGGTCCTCCAGACTGACTGTTGGGGCTTCTGGGGCAATTAAGGGCACTAAATCCTCCGCGAATTAGACACGCTGCCTTTCAACTCATTCTTCTAAAGGACAAGGCCACGGAGCGGGAGTCCCCGGAGGAATACAAGGAACAGACGTGCAAACTGTCATAAAGAAGAAGGAAATCCATGGCTCGGGAGCCAGAGAGCAAATGTCAAGGCAGCTTGTCAGTGTCAATGTGTTCTGGGGATTGTATCCCATCGGCCCCTGGTGCAGAGTGCAGAGTCCCAGAAATCTTGCCGCCACGTGTGACAGCTGCGGCCACAGAAAGAGATCAACGCGTCCAGGGCTTTCATGGGCTCGGGCTCCTTCCCCCTAGGGCCCCGTCTCTATCTGCAACCGCTGAGTACAAAGGCGCCACTGCAGGCATCACGCCAGGTAGGAAGGGGGAGGGGGCCATGGAAAAGCATGTGCCCTTGGGCGTGGCCCTTACATTCTTTGCCAGGCAGACAACTGCTGTGCAGATAGAGATGACATCACGGGGATCTAGATTGCTCTTGGCCACCTCGGCCACAGGGTGACCCTCTAAGGCGATCGAGGCAAATGGGGCGCTTTGGAAAGAGGACACTTGATCATTAAACCAAGATGAGAGCTGTGCCGAGGGGCAGGCCCAGCAAGCCAGATGGCGGGCGGCCTCCTGGGTCAGTGCTTCATAAGATTCTGCTCTGGCCGAAACCGGTTTGGCTCAGTGGTAGAGCGTCGGTCTGCAGACTGAAAGGTCCCAGGTTCAATTCCAGTCAAGGGCATGTACATTGGTTGCGGGCACATCCCCGGTGGGGGGTGTGCAGGAGGCAGCTGGTCGGTGTTTCTCTCTCATCGACATTTCTAGCTCTCTATCTCTCTCCCTTCCTCTCTATAAAATATCAATAAAATATTAAAAAAAAAAAAAGATTCTGCTCTGGTCTCTGTCATCCACCCATCATGTTGTATGTGCCTCACACTGGGCCGAGCAGCACAGAGTATGAAGAAGATCATTAAAAGGCGGTAGCATACCATCGCACACCGTGGCATGTATTCCTTGCCCATAGAATCCTCTCTCTTCGCTCTAACACTACCCCAGCTGCCTTGAGCAGCAGCCTCCTCGGCAGCCTCGAGATCCAAATGAGCTGGCGTTTACTCTGAGCTGAGGCAGTGGAGGTTCTGCATGGTTGGGTTTTTAAGTCTTTGATTCAGAATATATCCAAGTGACTCACTGGACTATTTCGGTCTTGGGAATTAGGCTGCATTCAGAGAGTCCCGCTGCCATCTCACGTTCCAGGGTAGACGGAAGCCTTCCTCGGAAACCTCTGGAACATCTGCCTGAGTTTGGGGAGTCAACCAGATCGGTTGACTCTTAAACGCTGAGGACATTTTCCCATTTTAAGGCACCCCCAGATCCTCCCCTAGGTCAATAATCATTTATGGGCATTAACCTCCATTCTCTTGGCTACAAAAAGCATTTCAAAGCAAGGACCCCTAGTTTCAGCCTGGCCAGTGTCGCTCAGTGGTTGAGTGTTGACCCATGAACCAGGAGGTCACAGTTTGATTCCTGGTCAGGGCACATGCCTGGGTTTTGTTTGAGCTTGATCCCCAGTGCGGGATGTGTGGGAGACAGCCAATCAAAGACTCTCTCTTCTCATTGATGTTTCTATCTCTCTCCCTCCTTTTTCTCTGAAACCAACAAAAACATATTAAAACAGGAAGAAAGAAAAGAAAGAACTTCTGGTTTCTTGCTGTCTTCATCACAGGCCAAAATTAAAAATTAAAATTAAATTTAAAAACTTTTATACTCCTGATGCCTTAGGAATGCAAAGGCTTCTACTGCAGCCATTACGCTGGATGGGAAGGGGGAGTGGCATAAAAAAGCATGTGCCTTTGGGTGTGGCTCTTACATTTTTTCCAATATTAATAATAATTTTTGCCAGTAATAATAAATTACTTTCAAAAGCAAATATTACAGATTTCCTGAATTCAAAAGTAGAAAATGTTTATTATAAAATTTAGAAACAGAAAAAGTATAAAAAATAAAATTGAAGTTAGCCAAATTCCCACCACCAGGCAAAACTATTTGTTAATATTTTGGTTGCACTTCTTTGCCATCATTTTTTATACATATCTATAAATGTATATATGTGTATAGTTACAGAAAAGTCTTATAAAATTAAAACCATACTATATGTACATTTTTTAGAATTTTGCAAAGTATCTCTATTGATTTTTAGAGAGAGAGGAAGGGAGAGGAATAAAGAGAGAAACATCTATGGGAGAATAGAACATCAATCACTGCCTTTTATACACTCCCTACTGGGGATCGAACCAGCAACCGGGCATATGACCAGGAATTTAACTATCAACCTCTAAGTGCACTGGATGACACCCAATCAACTGAGCCACACCCATCAGGGCCTATATGCACAATTTTTAAAATGCTTTCAACCCTTAGCGCTTTATGGTGAATATATTCTGCAGGCATCAACCATATTTTTGTCAACTTCTTTTTCAGGTGCAAAATGTTCCATTCAACGCACTACAAGTCGTGGTTGTGAAAATGTATATTTATTCATAATTGTTAAGTGACCACTTGCATAGCTAGCATGCTTGTCAGTGGCATGTGTGAAATATGTCTGCCTCCTTCAAAAGGACAAGTCGAAGGACAATATGCTAAGTCACTCGGCTTTACAGAACTTGGAATCAATCCACTTAGAACAGCCCAAGACCTCTGAAATGCATCAAGAGATCAGAGCCGGGCTGTCTCAGACTAATGGCTGATCAGAGAACAGAAGGGCATGCTCTGGAGGTGAAGGGGGGAGATTTGCTAGCTACTACAGCGTCTAGAGAAACCACTTAAAACTCATATGAAACAATTTTTAGCTTTCTACAGGCTTTGCACTGTGTTAAGTAATGGTGACACCAAGATGACTAAGCCATAATCTTTCCTCTGAAGGACGTCCCAGCCGACAGGGCGATACAGATGCAACAATGACACGTGGGAAGCTTGAGCCTGCTAAGATGAGGAGATTGCTTGGATGGTCTGGGTGAGCCCAATCTAATCATCTGAGTCCTTAAAAGTGGAAAGGAAGATAGAGGGTCAAAATCTCAAGAGATCAACCCCTCCATGCAGTTGTTCAAAACAGCTATCCTTAACTTCCTCCTGTGGTTTCTCCCCATGTCTAATCCAATAGATCACGTTGACTTTATCTCTACAATTATTTTAAATCTGCCCAACTTTCTCCATCTCTCTTGCTGATGCCTTCGCCTACAGTGTAGACTCTACACCATCCCCATCTCTTACCTGGACTTCCACAACAACCTCCTACTTGGTCTCCACACCTTCTCCTTCTTCTTCCTCTGACCCACACACCACAAAGTAAGAGTAACAGTGAAATGTGAATTTGAGAAAACTGCTCTTGTGTTTAAAATTCCTAAGGGGCTTCCCTCTGAACCTGGAGTAGAAATGCACTCCTTACTATAGCCCACAAGGCCCGGTGTGATGTGATGTGGCCCATTTTGTTGATCCCACCATGAATCTCTCTCTTTGGTGGCTCTGTGCACTCACCATTCTCTCTTAGTTTTCAGTGCTTGGAGCCCACCCAGCTTCTACACATCTCAGAGTCTGCACAGACTGTCTTTTCTGTCTGGAACATTTATGTCTCCACCTCTTTCCATTCTAGGTCCTTCTTGCTCTTTTTATCCTCCATCCAAAATCCTTGTTTCTTTCTTCTTCTTTTTTAAAAACTGTATTTATTGATTGATTTTAGAGAGGAAGGGAAAGGGATAGAGAGATAGAAACAGCAATGATGAGAAGGAGAGAATCATTGATCAGCTGCCTCCTGCACGCCCCCCATTGGGGATCAAGCCCACAACCTGGGCATGTGGCCTTGGCTGGATTCAAACCTGGGACCCCTCAGTCTGCAGACCAATGCTCTATCCACTGAGCCTCACCGGTTTCTTTCATCTTGATAATGTTTATAAACACCTTAGTTATGTGCCTGTATACCTGGCTTTGTTGGTCTTCAGCATTAGAACATAAGTGAGAGCAGAAACAGTGATTAGTCAGTCCACTGTCCTACACTCAGCCCAGCGAAGAGCGTGACTGACCCAGAAATGGTTGCTGAATTACTTACTTCTTTAGTCATTCTGGTGGCAGAAGAGTGGGTTGAGATGGGGGAACAGCCTGGAGGCAGGAACATGGACTGAGAGATTGCTGCAGAGTTCCAAAGAGAGAAGAGAGGAGCCTGGACTTGATCAGTAACAAAAAAGATGAAGAAGAGGAAAACTGAACTACCCCCTAGGACAGTGGTCGGAAAACCATGGCTCCTGAGCCACATGCGGCTCTTTGGCCCCTTGAGTGTGGCTCTTCCACAAAATACCACGTGCGGGCGTGCACATACAGTGCGATTGAAATTTCATGGCTCATGCGCAGAAGTCGGTTTTCGGCTCTCAAAAGAAATTTCAATTGTTGTACTGTTGATATTTGGCTCTGTTAACTTATGAATTTGCTGACCACTGCCCTAGGAGAATGGCAGGTTCCAAATGAGAACTAGAACAAGAGAGAAGCAGCCAGGGGGGGACGGGAAGGGATGCATCTGGGTTGAGTGGAGTGAGGTTGAAAGATTGTCCAGGTAGAAAGAAATAGGGTTAGACAGGCAATCATGATTTGAGAGTCATGATTATCTACAGATTTACAGATTTGCCCATATCAGCATTTTTTATAGTAGATTATTTCCAGGGTTTTCCCAGTTGCTTCATCAAAAACCACCCAAGTCAACCTAGCAGCAGTGAAATGGGAAAGGACTGTGTCCAGAGCCTTCCTCTAGAGCAGTGTTTCCCAAAGTGTAGTACACGTACCCACAGGGGTATAGGAAGAGTTTGGTGGGGGTACGCGTTGCACCGGAGTTTGGTGGGGATATGCACTGCACCGTGCTTAGCTGCGCCTAATTCTACGTTCTCATAAGTCAAGTCAAGACAGTCTTGTGAGGCGTGAGATGGTCCCGTGTACAAATAAATGTTATTTATAATATAACTTTTATTTATATTTTATTATGAATAATTTTATTTTTCGTTTATTATTATTTTGTGTATGTACCAAAAAAATAAAAAATAAATATATTTTGGTTGTTATTAAAATACATCCTTTTTTTGACGAGGGGTACTCAGCGTTACGAAAATTATAGAAGGGGCATACATATGTCAAAGGTTTGGGAAACACTGTTCTAGAAGAATCGATCAATACACAATGAAAGGAAACTCACCACAATGGCATTTCCTCCCACCTCTTCCCCCTTGATCATCTCAAACCTTCCTGGCTGCAGATGGCCCACTTCCTAGCTAACCCACGTCAGCTTCTGAGCACCAAACGGCCATGGTGCCTGCAGAGCAGACCAATCAGATATTCCTGAGTAGCAGACACAACCCCAGCTCAGGATTTCTCCGGGAAATCATCATATATGGCAACTCTTCCTTTCTCCTTACTCCCTTCTTCTTTGCTCTATGGAGACCTCTTTATCCCTGCGTGGTATTCAGAAAGATATAACCGGCTGGGGAATACCTAGCTTCAAGTATAACGCTGACCAGAAGGACAGAGTGGGCTCCAGCCAGCTGGCCGGCGCATGAGTCATCCCTGACTCTAACCGTGATCCGGGTAAATATTGGGATACACTTTTTCTGCTTTGTTAGTATTGCCATGAACAGATTCCATGGCAGAACAGACCTCCGCAGGCAAATGCTGTAGCAAAACTTCCCTTGTTATTCTAACTACTCAAAATTCTGAATGTATTTTGATAGCTACACAACATTGCAATAGAGAGTTCCCTGTATCCTGCCCAGCAAACACCCATTGAATTGATCATGGAAGCAAATCATAGGTCTTCAAAGCTGGAATAAGGCCTTCCGAAAGAGGAAGTCACATTGCTCCTTACAGAGGAACACACCGAGACTGCTGCAGGTCCCATGAGTCCTGTGAACAAACCTTTAAATCCATGCACCAAGTAGGACCTGTTTCTATGAGCAAAAGCGGGGGGGGGGGGGGGGGGGCAGGAGGGTAAGACACCCATGGCATGCAGACGGAAGGATGGCTAAGCTGTTCAGGATGGGTACACACTTTACGTAGGCAAGAGCTTTATCCCAGGCCATCAAAGCAACAATGGGTAGAACGGGGACTTGAACCTAAACTTCTTTTTAGTCTAATTCACTGTCAGAGGCCACCTTGGCCTTGACCCTCGGGGGAGAGGAGTAGAGGGCTCCATAGAAACCCAGCTGCCCTCAATAGCACTCTGTGTTCTCGGGTCATTTTATGGAAGGACGGCATGTTCTGGAAGCCACAGCGACCAGCCAAGCATTTTTTCCCCCTGCTGGAATGTACTTGCCACACCAATCAGCTGACCAGAGTCCAGGCCCGGGTTACAGGAGATGCTAACCTGCTCCCTGCTGACGGGGGAGGCGGCCCTCCGGGTCCCTCTCTCTCTCCTGCCCGGTGCCCCTCGCTCCGGGCAGAGCCTGCGGGGAGAGGCGCCTGCGTGCCCAGGGAAGGCCCGGGAAGGAAAATCCAGCATTCTGTTTGCACGTTACCATCCCCAATGTGTGTGATTCATTCCGAATGCAAACTGAAAACCTCACTAATTTCGCCTTCCTTTTCCAAACTGTCTCCTTTCAAGTTTTTACACATAAATTCTGCCTAGGACTGACATCGTGTTTTCTGCAAAAGAAAGCACTCCGACTGCCAACCGTGGAGGAAAAGTTATGAAAAGCGGTACACAGCTGTTATTGGATTTTCTTTGCTTTTTTTTTTTTTTTTTGTAACGGGACCGATGATTAAAACGAAATCATGCTGACCGGGGCTCCTTCCTGGCCACTAAGAAGCTGGAGGAGCCGGTGACCGTTTCTCTTGCCCTCACTATCAGGGTGAGACTTGGGCAGAGGATGCAGAGGCCTCAGATGACCTCCGCTGGGCAGAGGGTGCCCGGGCGATGTTACATGGCAGCTCCCTGGGAGGTAGCCCCGGAGGCAAGTGCAGCCCCACAGCTTTCTCAGCAGCCTGCTTTCTCAAACCAGCTCTCCCCAGAACAAAAACGACCCTGTCGGGTACTGTAAACAGTCAGAGAAACAGGCCTCTAGACAAAGCCGGGCTATTCAGCGGGGCCCCAAGCTGCCTCTTCCACCCCTCGGGCGGGCGCACTGACCCAACAGCTCATGCAGGGGCGGCTATAAACACTGGAAGGAAAGAAATGTCAGAAGGAGGAAGGCATTTCCAATACGCTTCCCGTTGCATGGTTACCACCTGCTGCTGGCCGGGCCAGCGGTACACGTACGAGGGCTAGAAGCCACGTCCCCTACAGGCCTGGGAGGGAGAGGGACACACGCGACTGCAGGGGGAGTGTCACCCAGAGAGGAAAGGATCAAGGGAAATCGGAGAGCTGTCTCCCAATCGTTTCAAGAGCTGTCACGTGGGAAGGGGAGCAATTGCTCTGAGTTACTCCTGGAGGACACTAGCTATTCACCCTAAAAAGGACTTTCTCACAGCCTGCTGGAAAGAGCAGTGAGCTTTTTAAATCTGCACCACACAGCCCTAACCGGTTTGGCTCAGTGGATAGAGTGTTGGTCTGCAGACTGAAGGGTCCCAGGTTTGATTCCCATCAAGGGCATGCACCTTGGTTTCAGGCGCATCCCCAGTAGGGGGTGTGCAGGAGGCAGCTGATTGATGTTTCTCTCTCATCAATGTTTTTAACTCTCTCTCCCTCTCCCTTCCTCTCTGTAAAACATCCATAAAATATACTTAAAAAAATAAATCTGTACCACACAGGTTTTCAAAGCAACTCTTCCTTTATCCTCCCCCTCCCCCCCCCCATCAAAAGTCGCCCAGACCTTGCCCTGGCTGGCATGGTTGAGTGGTTGAGTGTCGATCTGTGAACCGGATTGCGGGCTCAATCCCCAGTGTGGGGCATGCAGGAGGCAGCTGATCAATGATTCCCTCTCAACGTTGATCTTTCTCTCTCTCTCTCTCTCTCTCTCTCTCTCTCTCTCTCTCTCTCTCCCACTTCCTTCATCTCTGAAATCAATAAAAATATGTTAATTTTTTTTTAAAAAGTTGACCAGACCTAAGAATCTGTCTTTGGCCTCTTCTCTCCCTGTGCCTCTCACCAGTGTTACTGTCAAGGTTTCTATGACCCCAGACAACCTTTCAACACCAAACTCAACTACTGACCCTCCCATCTTTCAGGGCCCCATATTTCTCCAAGCCGCGGGCCTCTGAGCTGTCACCGATGCACAGTCCCGCTCCTTTCTACATTAACATCCATGCTTGTGCCCTCTCCTTCCCCAGCCTCCTCTGCCCACACCCCTCAGGACCCCGCAGCTGCACCAGGAAGGCTCACACATGTCCCACCCTGGATCTGCTCAGGCGACTGCAGTGGCTGAAATGCTGCTGCAGGGACACCTGCTCACCTTTCCGGGTTGAGTCTCGACCTGCTTTCCACTCACCCTGTCTCCATCGCTCCCTCCCAGTCCGTGGACCCTCACCTGCCCTGCATGTTTAGCAAATTGTTTTATTTGATGACAACACTGTCCTGTGCCAAACCCTTAGCGTCTTAAAGGCAAGGGGCTGAATCTGTTTCATTGTTCTCTCCCCAGAGCCTAATGTACTGTCTGGAATGTGTTTGCTGAGTGTGTAAAAAAGAGAAAGAAAGAAGGAAGGGAAAGAAAGGTAGAAGAAATGGGAGATGGAAGGAAGGCAGGAAGCCAGGAAAGCAGGAAGGAAGGAAGGAAGGAAGGAAGGAAGGAAGGAAGGAAGGAAGGAAGGAAGGAAGGGAGGGAGGAAGGGAGGGAAGAAGGGAGGAGAGGAGAGGAGAGGAGAGGAGAGGAGAGGAGAGGAGAGGAGAGGAGAGGAGAGGAGAGGAGAGGAGAGGAGGAAGGGAAGGAGAGGAATGGAGGGATGGAGGGAGGTCTGTTTTGGGGGGAAGGATGCCCTGCATTTGTTGCACTCTTATTCTATTTTTCTATTTCCTTTCCATTTGAGTTCTTCCTCTTCTTCTGGATTTTAAAGATTTCGTTTGCAGGTCCTCAAAGGGAAGATAATGTCTGGCTTAGCTACTCTGAATAGGGCCGCATTCTGTGAAACAAGGCAAGAGTCTAGCCAGAATCAACACATCACAAGAATCACAGGGGCAATTATTTATCTGAAGAAATTTGGTAATTAAGTGAATTAGGAACTAAAATGACTAGCTTCATGCTAAAAAAAAAATGCAGTAAACCTGAATTTGTAAAACATGTTTTTAAGCATAAAAGTCTTCAGTGACTGACTACTTTCCTACCCTGGGGATTGGCAAGCGAAGGGAGAGTAAGATCCAATTTCTCCCTGGCTGGGAGGCTGGGAGTCATGCTCAACTGTGCGCACCAGCAAAGAAGCCAGATCCGTGATACATGACTTTGACAAGGTTGCCAACCTCTAAGAGGTTTGCTTTAATGCACTCAAAAAGGTCGCTGAAAATGAGAATAAAGAAGGCCCTTGGTGACTTTTGCAAGAAGAGACTGGGTGGCAAAGTGGGGAGAGAAGCCAGATGGCAGACATCCGGAGATGAGTGGGCAGCGGGAAGATGCAGGACAGACACAGCGGCAGCACACTTGGGACCTGAAGGGAGCAACACACGCACAGAAGTGGGAACATTCTAGAAGGCAACAGCTGTAAACAAAAGGCTTTTCTTTTTCTGAATCTTGGTGAGACTGTGCTTTTTTTTTTTTTTTTTAATGCCAGCACTCCAACAACGGGGTGAAAGCCAGGTGGGGATCTGGGGGCAGCAGGAGAGTGACGACAGTGCTATTAACTCAACACAAAAACTCAACAGAGTGGACACCACCGTGAGGTTGGGTCACCTAAGTCCAAAGTTTTGGAGGAAAATAGAGATCGCTGTAGAGTTAAGATTTGACCTGGGATGTGGTTCTCAGACTTCAGGGTCATATAAATGTCCTGGAGTATTTGTTTAATAGACCGTGGTCCTATCCCCTGGGATTCTGATCCAGTAGGAGGTCCAGAGCAGGTCCTATGCATGTGCATGTTGAAGAAGAAGTGGGGGAAAGTAGGGAGAAAGACAGGGAGGGAAAAAGGAAGGAAAGAAGTTAATTATAACTGTTTTAGAAGGAGCCCTTGTATTCCAGTGTAAAAGTGTTATAGGTAGTAATGGGGCCACAATAGGAGACCAGCTAAGCGCAGTAATTCTCAAACTTTATAATAATGTGCATACGACTCCTCTGGGGCTTGATAATTTTCTGTGGTCGGTGGCTGTCATGTGCATTGCACAATATTTAATAATATATCTGATATTTAGTAATATATTGACCTCTCCCCACTAGATGCTGGTAGCAACCCCACCCCTTTGTGACAACCAAAGTATGTCCTTAGACATTACCTAATATACTCCAGGGAGTAACAGCTCTCCCCGTGGAGACTCGCTGAGTTAGAGGAGTATTCCAGGGGCAAAAGAAGGTGCCTCTGACTTTGCAGTGATCAATCCTATTGATTTTTCATACTGAATAAATCCAATGATGACATACCTTTCACTTCTATCATTTTTCTACTTGGTTCATTCTGACTTCTATTGACACAATTCTGTATAAGAAAAGGAAAAGGCATGGGAAAGGAGGAGAATGTAATCTAATAATGTAAAACAAAAAACACAGGAGTTCAAGCTAAGACAGAAGGCAAAAGACTGGAAGCTACTGATGTTACAATGATGTAATGTCATCAAGTCTCTCCTTCTGAAGACTATGAATAAAGCATTGGGGTTGTGGAAGGGATAGTAATTCTAAATGTTCCATTTGTTCCCCCATATTTCCCTGCCCTCCTTGCTCTTGGAGTAACCCATGTGATCGCTCTGGCCGGTGAAATATGTCACCTGCAGCCTGAGGCAGCGGGAAGCTCAGAGCTGTTCTCCAACCTCTTTGTCCTACAGACTGAGAAGGCCATGTGCGCTTGATGGTGCAACCACAGAATGGCGGAGCCTCTGTCAGGTTGGGTCACTAAGTCACTGAGTGGGGTAGGTTTCCCTGCTGATTCACTTGGGACATCAAATGAATCAACAGGGAAATGTAGCAAACCACTGAGATTTGGGGGGAAGGGGTGGTAACCCAGTCCAACCGAACAGAGTGAGAATAGTAACCCCACTTCAATGAAAGGACAGCTAAAGGCCTCGGAATGTATAACACAATTTTTCATCAAATTATCCCTTGCCAAATTACTTTAAATATGTATAAATGGACAAGAGAAGGAACGTTGTTGATCAGCTGATGCCTCGCACACACACCTAGATCTAATCGTGGTTTTTACATTTTCACAGGATTCAGAAAAGAAAAAAAAACATGTGGCCCACAAAGCCCAAAATATTCGCCATCAGATTTTTAAAGAAGTTTGCTAAACCCTAGTGCATGCCAACCACAGTAACCCTTTATGGGTTTCAGGGTGAACAAGTTATGTAGCTTTGGGCTCCAGATCTGAAACCTGAGGGGAAGTCGCTGGGAGCTCCTAGAAGCTTTTCCTTCCTGGTCAAAATAATAAGACCCAGGGGGAAAAATGCCCCCTTCTCTGCCTGCCTTTTGCTGTTGTCATGTGACCAGGAAGAAAAAGCCAAGCGAACCAGAAAGCACATCAGATGCCATCTGAAGCCAGGGCATGGCTGAATTATTGAATGAATTAACCCTCCCTGGAACAGTGATGCATCGCCAGGTGTCTCTGCAGAGAGGGTAAAATAGCCCTGTTGTTGCAACTACTTTTGTTGGGATTTCCGTGTCTTAGAGTGGACAAAATCCTATTGGCTTTCTAGCACCGTGCAGTAAACAGAGCAGCTCTCACATCCCTAGCATGATGGAAGCTGAGAAGCTGCAGCAGGCATTAGACCTTTTGCTCCTGGCTGGAAACTTCATAACATGGCAGGGCCACCTCCCGGTTGGCCCCAGGAAGTCATGGTTCTCTTAACTCTTGCTTCGGAAAGAAAGCCCTAAATCTTCCAAATTCAGCCTTGGATATGAAATGCTTGAGCAACCCCAGTGCCGCCACAAGGTTAGAATTGTTCATTCGTAAGATGACCAAAACATTGTTGGTGAACCAAATGCTACTGGATCCCTTAAAAAATGTCCCTACCCACAAAACACTAGTATCCCTATATCTACAGTTTCAAAATAGCTCAACATATCTCTATAAGAGTTCCTTGAGCACAGCCAGCGTGGCTCAGGGCTTGAGCATCGACCTAGGAACCAGGAGGTCACTGTTCGGTTCCTGGTAGGGGCATATGCCCAGGTAGCAGGCTCGATCCCCAGTGTGGGACATGCAGGAGACAGATGATCAGTGATTCTCTCTCAACACTGATGTTTCTATCTCTCTCTCCCCTTCCCTTCCTCTCTGTAATAAATAAAAAATATATGGCCCTCTATCTCCCTACATGAAACAAACAAACAAAAAAGGATCCCCTTTAGTTTTGCCATTAGGTTCTCTTCAAGAAATGTCATCAAATATGTCAAAAATAACAGGAAATCAAGGATTGCCAGCCAATCAATAAATGTGATATTGATTTGCTTATCAAAGTTCTTCTCTGCCCATCAGTAAAATACTATCTTCACTTTAACCACCTGGTACTCAACCATGGACTCGATTCCCTGACACTGTTCGAGGGTTACTCCCTCTGGACTGAGGCGGGACATCTGTCCTGATCATTCCCTCCAGAGAGGCCGGCTTCTAGGGCAATGACTTAATCACTGGGACCTGGAAGCTGTCACCATGCTCAAAGGCTGTCACCGGACTCATTGATGAAAAGAGCCCTTCTGGCCCAAAATACAGATATCAGCCGGTCACAAGAGCTTCCCGATATTTCTTTGATTGCTCCTACCAAACCACAGCGAACAATGTCTGTAGTGTTGCTGGGAAATAAATTTGTCTGAATACAGCCCTTAAAATCTGAAGCATTTTATATTATTATAATATAATAATACAAATACAATAGTTATAACCTGCGGGCCATAGGCAGTTATCTGCACAGGTTAAATGTCTCTCTTTATTTCAGCATCCAAAGCTAGTATTGTAGACATTTGGGGGGGGAGGGGCTTCTTTAAATCCAATGTAGTGGTTCTTAACCTTGGCCGCACACTGGAATTCCGGGGAGCTTTAACATATAAGATGCCCGGTCCTATCTCTGGAGTCCTGATTAATTGCTTCAAATGCAGCGGGGGCATTGGGATGTCTGAAAGTTCCCCCAGGTAATTACAATTTACTCTCAGGCTGAGAACCGCTGGCCCAAGGTCAATGGCAAATAGAAGAAATGTAATTAAAGAGCTACACCCAAGGGGAAAGCCACCAACTTGCATTTACGAAGGCCTAAGAGAAAGGACTAGGAAAGGTTCCTCCCACTACATATTGAACACTTCTAAAAATAACAGGAAATCAAGTATTGCCAGCCAATCAATAAGTGTGATATTGATTTGCTTATCAAAGTTCTTCTCTGCCCATCAGTACAATACTACCTTCACTTTAACCACCTGGTACTCAACCATGGACTCGATTCCCAGATTCCCAGGGCAGGAACAGAGAAAGAAGGCTTCTCACACTTCCTTTATTCCTAATATCTTTTAACTCTGGCACTACTAACCTTTGGGGCCTGATATTTCTTTATTAGGTGGAGGGGGGGAGGGTCCTGTGCATTATAGGGTGCTTGGCAGCATCTCTGATATCTACCCACGAGAGGCCAGGAGCACATCCGCAGACACCCCACACACCCGGTTATGACAGCCAAAAATGATTCCTGACATTGGGAGCAGCCCCGCCCCGAGTTAAGAACCGCTGCCTTAGAGGAACCCGTGCCATGGACCCTACCTTCCCCTCGCCGGTCCCTACCTCCTCCATCCCCATGGCTGCTGCTTTACTGAAGGCCATCCTCTTTAAGCTGGACTTCTATCACCCTCTCCCAGCCATTCTCCCAGCCTCCCGCCTCCCACCGCCTTCCCTCGGAGCTCCTGTGTCCTCTGAACTTCAGCAGAGTGATGTGGCTAATGGGGTGCAACACCCAGAATGGCCTGGGCCCTGAGGCATTCCCTCCCCTCCTTACTGAGCCTTCTCCATTGGAGGAGAGCCACTCCACTGTGTTATGTGCCCTCCACAGGGGCCGCCTTCATGCCGTGACTGCAGGCGTATCAAGGCCTGGCCGGCCCCTGTGCCTCCGGGCGGAACCCTTCCAGCTCCAAAGCATCCCTGTTGGACCAGCCTTACAGCAGCTCTGTCGTTCAGTCCTTCCTTCTGCCCCATCCTGTTTCCTGTGCTTCCCCTCCAATGCTATCCCCCCAAACACTCCCCAATATCTGCCTTGCTTGGCCTGTTTCCTTGGATTAAGAGCAAAGTCATGGAGTTGCCTTCCGGAGTTACAAATCTTATCATAACATTCCCCTCCAGCCAGCCTGCACGGGCTCCACCTGGCCTACACAGAAGGACCCTAAAGAGAAAAGACCCGAGAGGCCTACAGGGCATGACAATCAGCAGAGCGCTGGGAAAGCGACTCTTGGCAGGGGGGAGGGAGAGCGAGCCGGGGGAAGCCCTCGTATGTGGCATTGGTTGATCCCATGGTGTAAATATTTCCACCACTGTCAATTTCAAACGACCAGCAGCTAAACAGCCCACTTGCAAAACTACCGGCTGGTTAATAAATGGCTCTCTCTCCCGAGCCAGACACGAGCCAGCTCCAGCAGACGGCTGATAAATAACTCTGGACCATCCGCTACTGTGAATGCTCATTGTTCTCCCGCGTGCGTACTCCTCAGCCGTGGCGGATTCTTGTCATTCTCCGACCACCGGGATGCCTGGAGGCTCTGTGCGTTTATTCATGTTGTTTTCTGTCTCCGATGCACTTCCTCTCCCCGGCTGACTCATGCAGACCTACTCAACACTTCGGATCCAGCGCCAGTGAAATCTCTTCCCTCAACTTTTTCAAGAGGCACCCCTGCCCATCCTATTTCACACACAGATTCAGTGGAACCTTCTGGCTCTTGTGTCTACAAGTACCCAAATACTTTCCCAGCACAGGGTTGCTATTATATTCTGGTGTGCGTGTCTACAAAGCTGTAATTCTAGATTAGAACTACACTGAGGGACAGCTCTAAAAAAAGAGAGAAGTATTTCAAGGAAAAATACTCTTATTACCCCAAATAGGAGAGCAGTTTGATTCCCTGCTTCCCAACTCTAGAAATGCAGGGAGGCAAGGCATGGGCAAAGGTTGGGGCGGGGGCCTGGCCTCTGAATCCTTCTCCCAAACCCAAGTCCGGAAACAGAGCCAGAGCAGAAGAGCACTGGGAACAAGAGCGCCCCCTGTGGACCCAAGGAGATGGGCAGGTTGGCTGAAGGTTGACCTCCTGGCCAGCAACCTTTCCAGATGTTTCCACTGCCTCAGACTCTGGGTCAACCAGGTGCTTTCTGTGCTTCAGATTTAAATCAAGCCGCACCTACTCACTCAGCGCCTATTGCCTGCAAACCGCTGTATCCTTAAAATACCGACAGAAATGACCACCAGCCACCCAAGAGAGTCTAAGGAATAATAATCAGCCTTAATTATAAGTCTAAAATAAAAATGTATTCTGCCCTGCCGAAATGGGTTTGGCTCAGTGGCTAGAGCGTCAGCCTGCAGACTGAAAGGTCCCAGGTTCGATTCCGGTCAAGGGCATGTACCTTGGTTGCGGGCACATTCCCAGTAGGGGGTGTGCAAGAGGCCGCTGATCGATGATTCTCTCTCATCGATGTTTCTAACTCTCTATCCCTCTGTCTTCCTCTCTGTAAAAAAATCAATAAAATATATTTTTTTAAATGTACTCTACCCTCAAAACAAACAAAAAAATCTCCACAAAACCAAAAATAATACTAAACTCTTATATACCACCTGCTTGCTTTACTAGTATACCACTCTCTGCTAAGAGCTATACATATATTAACTATGTATGTGTACTTTATATGCTATATCTTACATATAATGTTATTATATATAATAGTATATAATATATGTCATAAATAGTAATATTATAATAATACAAATATAATGCAATACAATATAAAGACTTAAAACATAACATCATTTTATATGATTATATAACAGAATCTTCACATCCAGCTCCTATGCCCTGGGTACTAGTATTAAGTCCTGGGTACTAGTATTAAAACCTGTAATAGTATTATCCCTATTTTACAGGTTAAGAAACAAAGATGTTAAGTAATTCACCTAACGCTAATTAGGGGGGGGAGCCAGGATTTGAACCCAGGCAGCCTGGCTCCACAATCCACGCTCTCAATCAAACGAAGCGAAGGAGAAAAACAGGCTCCTTTGTAACTTTCGCCACTGCCATCAAAAGACTGGCCACGTCCCTTTCAAAGCCTGCGAGCTGGGCGTGGCGGCGACCTTTGCCCTGGGCCTTAGCACAGCATGCATGACTGATCACCTGCGGCGCTGCCAGCACCCTGGCTGCCAGGGGGGCCTTTCTTCCAGCAAAGCTGCCATGTGGAAAAGCCCTGAAGCCCCGGGACAGAAGGAAGGAGGGGCAAAGAGCAGGAGAGAGGGCACCTCTGCAGCCAGCCATGCACACGATCGCTCTGAGCGATGCTGCAAAGAGCCCAGAGGAGGCAGAGCCCCAGCAGGACATCCGGGCCCTGCAAACAGTCAGCTCGCTGACCAGGAGCTGAAGAAGGAAGCCCCGGGGGCCCAGCGGGGAGATGTGGCGGCGGGGACAAGCCAAAGGAAAAAGCAAGGGAGAGCGGAAAAGGGCCTTGGCTGGTGGTGGCTGCGCCTGGGAGCGTGGCCAACACTGTGACACGGAGCCTGGGAAGCAGAGGGACAGCCCGGGGAGGCCCAGAGCCGCCCAGCACGGCCGAGGCAGTCAGGCCCCGCACCTCAGCAGCCGCTGGTGAGCTCTCTGTGCGTGCAGACCATCAGGATGGTCGCGTTTCTTAAATAAAAAGATCCCCATGAAGTGACCAGGAAGGAGAGAGCACCTTTGAGAGTCTGGAGAAAGACAGGATTCAATTAGGCCTCAGTGCTTAGAGGATTAAGCTTTCATTTTTAAAAAATGCCCCGAGGCCGAAGCCGGTTTGGCTCAATGGATAGAGCGTTGGCCTGCGGACTGAAGGGTCCCGGGTTCGATTCCAGTCAGGGGCATGTGCCTTGGTTGCGGGCACAACCCCAGTGGGGGGTGTGCAGGAGGCAACTGATCCGTGATTCTCTCTCACTGATGTGTCTAACTCTCTATCCCTCTCTCTTCCTCTCTGTAAAAATCAATAATTTTTTTTTAATGCCCTGAGAATATTTCCCTCCAGAGCCAAAGACCTGAGCCATTGTTTGATTTCGTGGTGGGGTAAGCAGTCCCGGGCAGAGACAGTAGAAGGGGCAAGACAACTGAGAGACATGCTGCAATAATATTCAGCTGGCTTTGTCTCCCTGTGGGGATCCTAGGCACACGGACCGAGCTCTCTTCATCCTCACCCTCAGTGTGGTGCTACCCTCTTTCTGCAGCCTTCCACATGCAACCTCTCAGTTGTGGGTTGAAAGGACCCTGTCTGCCAGCTGCCCTCAATGGTCTGGCCGGTCTGCACTTCCCTGCCCACATCTCTTCCTCAGCAAGCCTCCCTGTCCCGTGCCTGCTTCGTCCCTCCCCACCCCCCACCCCCCATGCCTTTCTTAACTGACTCCCCTCTGGTCCGCCAACGCTCACCCTTCCGAATGCCCCCATGGCCCCCATGGAAACACCGCTCTAATTCTTCCTCTCCTCATCGCCTATCTCTCCCCTGTTTGCTAAACTGCCTCCCAGCAATCAAATTCCATTTCCCAAACTTAACATCTTTGTTTCTTAACCCCCCTTTGCCTACACCTCCGTTGTATGTAGGAAACAAAGATGACAACAAAATAGTTATAGAAATCGTGCCCGTCCTCAGACCTGCTGCAAGTATCCGATTCAACAGACTGCCTCTTCACAGAATTACAGAACTCAGCACCCTTTTACAAAATCACTGCGAAGTCTAGCCACTGTGTTTTCCAGCGCCCGATCCCAAAAACACTCAAAACAGGGCCCTGGTAGAAATGGCGCTGGCGGAGGTGGAGGCAGGAAAGTGCCTGAAGGCAGAGGGTGAGAGGGATGAGTGGCTCTCTCTGGAGAGCCCCTGATCTGTGTTTGCATTCCCCACCCTGCTATTAACCAGCTCCAGGACCTCAAGGAAAATGACTCAGCCTCCCAGAGCTTGGGTTTCCTCACCTGCCCAAGGCCGAAAACAGCCCCTGCCTGGTAGGTGAGTGGTGAGGCAATGAGCTCACACACACAGGGAGCGCTGGCACCTAGCAGATTAAGCATGGGTGGAGAAACTGAGGCACAGGGAGTCGTTTGGCTCGGCCTGTCCTGCGACTACTGGTTTGGCCCATGGAAAGATTGAGCCTACAACCAGCAATGCAATCTCCAAGCATTTAATTATGTAGTTTAGGCTTCCCGTGTGCGGCACTCAAAACACCTGTTGGCGAATGTAAATCTAGATCGCACCCTTCGCTCTGTCCTCACCCCCCGGGAGAATGCAGGGTCCCATAGCTTAACAGTCCACCGTCCATTACTGGCTCGATTATATAAACTTGATATTAATGGAAACAGCCCAGTTTCCTTTCATCGTCAGAAGACACTAAAGCAATGAGAGCTAACCTAGCACTAAAGGAGGCAGCAGCTGGTAAGACAACATGCTGTATGCCCAAAATACCTTGGTGGCAGGGTAAAAAAAAAAAAAAATAGACATGATTTTTCCCTGCTTAAACCCTTAACTCCTTAGGTGTGTGTGCACCTGTCTGCTTGCTTGTGCAATGTGACATACCGTATTTGCCGGCGTATAAGACGATTTTTTGGCCCTGAAAAATATGCCTCCAAGTGGGGGGTAGTCTTATACGGCGAGTATATAACAAACTCTGTATTTTTAGTGGAAATGTTAGGGGGTCGTCTTATACACCGGCAAATATGTATTTTCCAGGGCCAAAAAATCATCTTATACGCCGGCAAATACGGTACCTATTTTAATAACGTGAA
This sequence comes from Vespertilio murinus, assembly GCA_963924515.1. Lineage (NCBI taxonomy): Eukaryota > Metazoa > Chordata > Mammalia > Chiroptera > Vespertilionidae > Vespertilio > Vespertilio murinus. The sequence continues at coordinate 6,399,037 of OZ004718.1, forward strand.
ATAAACTTGAACCAAAGTTGAGACGGGTGCATCTGAAACTGAACTTGATAGTATAAATATCTCAAAATAAGGAAGAGATACCTTCACGAGGTTGGCTTTTTTTCAAGATGGAGTATAGAAATGCAACATATCCCTCCTCCAAATGACCACCCATGCATAATAAAGCAAGTGTATGTGACCACCCATGCATAATAAAGCAGCTGTGTGTGTCCTACCAATACAATTGTTTTGCATCCAATCGAGAGCTGTTTTAATACCCCTTATGGTACTCGGGCATTTACAAACAATTCATTTGTTACACAAATAAAAGGGAATTCTTCCAGAGAAATACCCGTGGTGTAAGTGAAAACACTGAAAGGGAAATGGGAGAGCCCCGAGTCCTGGCCTCAGGAGTTCCAGAACCCCCGAACAAGCTGCTTCACTTACATGTGCAACCACCTTCCCTTCTGCAAAACAGGAAAAATAACTGCCCTCCTCCCTCGAGTCCCTGGTGAGGATAAAACAAACGTTCACCGATGATTTGACCTACGGTTACTGAAAAGCGTTCACAGATCCAGCCACTGCATCCCCCACGTGAAATCTCAGTTTTGTTACGTGGACGGGAATTAGCCTCTGACAGACCTAGCTAAGGCTGAGCCAGCCCTTTTGCTTTTGAGGTCAGTAAGTAATCTAAGACTTGAGCGTTTGCTCTCTGCTGCTGAACTTCCCCCGACTCGAGTTTCCTTCCTCTCTCTCAGAGGGTTGGGAAAATCTTTTTCTCGGGGAAAATGCCCTCCGGAGTTCCCATAAGTCTCCAGCTAAAGAAAGCTGGTGGGCGGCGTGCACCTGATGGCCGGCTCACAGGCGGCCGCGGACATCTGTCATGCATTTGGCCCCTGTCCCTTCCCTATGTTTGGAGAGTCCCTCATCCCGTGGGGCAGCGTCAGCCACCCATTATAGAAGCAAGCTGCTGGAGACTCACGTTCCCAGCATCCTTTGCACCGGAGGGACAGGCCCAGGGCAGACCTGGGATCAGCCCCCGGGGATGGACACAGGCAGGGACAGTGCAGGAGCCATGTTGGCACCTGACAATGGTAGGGGCGGCTCCATCCAGTTAGGGGGGGGGGAGGTCCGAGGGCAGCTCATGCCCCACAGTGGTGGTACACGCTGCGGGCTGCCTACCTGTGCCCACTGGTGGTAGCAGTGGCCTCGGCATGAGCCCCCATTTTGCGTGCATTTGGAGGCTTTGTTCCAGCTCTGTTTTCTCTGATTCTAGTTCTCTGGCCCACTGGCAGCTCTCAGGAGCGACCCCGAATCCTTCCCGTGGATTCCTTCCATCCCAAGATCAGCATGAGTCAATCTCTACGCCTTTGGACAACACGTTCTCATTGATTGAGAAATCATTCTCGAGGCCAGGAAAACAACCAAGATCCGCGTGGCGCCCTGCTCCATCCAGGAACGTCCACCTGAGGAGCCGCTAGACCTCACGACCCTGTTCAACCTTTCCAGTCACAATGCACACCACACAGCAAGCCAGCGTGCACGGACAGGGACAGAAAAAGAAAAAGCACCTGAGAGTAACCAAACTGTACTTCAGTGGCAGAGAGAGACAAATCAGACGTTAGGGATCTAGTTTAAGGTTAGATTACTTAATGTTTTAGGGCCACGTCTATTCAGACCTTTCATGGAAATAGAATAGGTAGCAAGAAAGCAGCAAGGCCATTTTAGTAAAAAACAAAAAAACAAAAAATAACAACAACAAAAAAAACATTTGAATTTGGATTACACCATCTCCTCCTCTCCTCCAATGCCCTATGGACAATGCATCCCATGCACACACCCCAGCTGTACCAAAAGCTTACATACCACATGGGACATGCACGTCCACGCCTCCTTTGCTTTTCCTCTATTCTTCACTCTGACTAAAATGTGTTCCCTTGGATGGTGAGCTTTTATTCATCCTTCAGAACCCAGCCCCAATGTCATTTCCATGCAAAGCCTTCCTCATGCCCCCTACATAAATCACCTCTGCCTCTGTGTCGCTGAAACCTCAACTGTAGCCATTATACCACCCTTTTTTTAGAGTGTTAGTCATTCCCCCCAACCCCCTCCCCAGTAGCGAGCACACAGGACAAGTGAAGGTCCTTACCAGGGCAGGGATTAGGTTAAAGCAGCACTCATCCTCAAGTGCAAGTGCATAAAGCCGGTACTTACTATCTTTGTTTCTTAATCCAGAGCCTATCATAGAATACTAAGTGCTCAGACCCTTGTCCACTGAATGATGAATAACAGAAGAAAAGTGTATAGGATTCGGAAAATGTTTGTATGATTTAGAGAAGGCAGCGTTGGCCAAACAAGATGAATAACCTTAGTAAAGACAAGGGCTCTGCGACTCCCAAATTCAGAGGAAGTTCATAAAGGAAGAGACCAGGAGGGGAGGGGGGGTCAGTCCCAGGAGATGCGAGCACTTGAGCTGGGCAAGACTGGAAGGGAAGGAGGGATGATTAGTCAATCTAAGAGTAGGCACCAAGTATGGGAGAGGTAAGGCTTGGGAAGGGGAAAGAAAGATGAGAGGATGACTAGAGGAGAGAAGGCATGTTAGGGGGTAAAAGTATGCGGAATAGAAATTGGACGGGCTGGGTGGAAAGAGGACAAAACACCCTAGAAAACCAAGCAGAGTGATTCTGGAGCTTGGGACCGAGCACCAGGACAGAAAATACTAGTTTGTAGTAATAGTTACAAGACCAAGAGATTCACTTCCTTAGAATCTATCATCTGATGTCAAACTACCTATTAGAAATGACATATAAGTGAGCGTAGCGCAGGGTGTGGTTCAAAAGTCAAACCAAAACAACCAACAAAACATGAGGCCCAGGAAAATGCAGGCAGCACGGTGAACTAAAAACCAACCCCTGTGCCCATATTCTCGCACTGGTGCCTTTCCCAGTCCCACAGCCATGGGTAGGCCTGGCTTTATAAGAAGATAGATATTCATGAATATGTTAATTCAGTGGCACTAAAAAAAGTCCCCTACCCCCTTAGAAATGTTCCCCCATTCCTGAGAGTTCATCCTAAGAAATGTATTACTTTATCTTTAAGCTGTTTCCAACATAACAGTGCAAATTTCCCTGGGTGAATTTTTTTATTTAAGTTCTATTTCCTACATGTATACGTAGTTTATTAATGACTTTTTGGTCTGTTGTTTAGGTGCTAGGTTTTGTTAGAAACCACAAAGAGGGGGGAAGTGAGCTCTATCCACAGAGTGGAATGCTATTCAGCCGTAAGATAGGAAGGAAGTACTGACACCTGCTACAACACGGCTGCTCAGTGAAAGAAGCCGGGCCGGACACAAATGGCCACACACTGCAGACTTCCCCTCGTAGGAAACGTCTGGAGCAGGCCAATCCAGAGACAGAGAGCAGATTTGTGGTTGCCAGGGGCTGGGAAGGTGGGGGATGGGGAGGGACTGCTTTCCATCTGGAGTGATAAAAATGCTCTGGAACTAGAGAGCCGTGATGGTTGCACAACCTCAGGAATGCACTGAAAACCACAGAAGGGTATGCTCGAAAATGATTTAAATCATAAGCTATATTGTGTGCATTTCACCCAATAAAAAACACAGGAGACACACGAGGATTCTGCAGGTGTGATAAGAAGTTCTCATTTGAGCCAGACCGATGTGACTCAATGGTTGAGTACCAATCTATGAACCAGGAGGTCACGGTTCAATTCCTGAACAGGACACATGCCCAGGTTGCAGGCTCCATCCCCAGTGGGGGTGTGCAAGAGGCAGCCAATCAATGAGTCTCATCATTCATGTTTCTACCTCTCTCTCCCACTCCCTCCCCACTCCCTTCCTCTCTGAAATTATATAGATATATTCTCATTTGAGAAGTGAAAGAAAAGGCTTAAAAGGGAGGGGAGGCTGAATTCACCAAAAGCTATCTTGGTCCATTTTACAACTTGGCATGAGGCTACCTTGGATACTGTCAATAAATAATTTCTTCAAACAGTACTTGTTGAGTACCTACTATGTGCCAGGCACTGAACCTGGCTCTGAGGATACAAGAGTAAATAAGATAAAAAAGTATAATGAACCAGAGCAAAAGCCCCTATCTAGTCATTTTAATAAAAACACATGCAGAATATTTACTGTAGAATCATTATTATAAAACTAACAAAACAAACAAACAAAAAGACAGTTGTTCTCCATTAACTCTCCTGCTAAGAGTGCCTGAAAACTAGCATATCCAACAATGAGAAAAAGGAGGCAAATGCTGTCTGAACAGAGAGAACCAAAGGACTGTGCTCTTGGGAGGAGTGAAGTTAGGGTGGCAAACGCTCCGGGGGAAAGGATAGAATTTAGATGAGATCGTTAACCAGCAAACCTGCCATCTTTCCAAAGCTCAGTCTCTCCAGAGGACAGCTGCTCACTTCTGAAAGCGTGGTTTGAAGTCTAATAGTCTAAGACGGCTGGTAGGGCATTTCATTTCTTTTAAATCAATTCCAAGTGATTGGGATATATCTTATATTCTTATTGTTTGTTTCAAAAGATTAGTTATTGATTTTTAGAAAAAGAGGAAGGGAGAGGGAGAGAGAGAAACATTGAAGGGCTGTCTCCTGCATGACTTCCACGGGAGATCGAGCCATAACTAGGAATCAAACCTGCAACTTTTGGTGCACGGGACGAAGCCCCACCAACTGAGCTACATCGGCCAGGGCTGACTAGAATACATTTCAGGGTGTGTTTTTGTTTTTGTTTTAATTTTAGGGCCGTCAGATCTAAATCAACACATAACACTGACTCCTGCCCTTTCCTTGTAGACTTCGGGACCCTTCGTAGACATATATCCTTGCATTTTACAACTCCTCTGCAAAGAACAAAGTTCTCCCTCAAACTGTTATTGACCTTTTATTCTCAGCAGAGTGAAAATGGACAAATGCATTCTGAGAAATAAACAAGAGTCCAGTTAAATGTAGATTCAAGATATTATGAGAGTACGGTGGAAGTAGTTGGTATCTTCCAAACATCTATCAAGAACAATGAAAGCATGGATGATTTTCTGGAGCCCAACTGGAGTTGTGGAAAGGTGAAATGCTAGAAACACTTCATCTGCAGGCATTCAAGCTTCATAATATCATGCTTCTTTATTTGCACCTCATAACCTCTGTTTTCTCCACGTGTTTTAGTCTTAACATATCTTCCCAATCAAAACAGGCATTTTAAAAAAAAAAAAAAACAGAGAATGCAGTGATCATCCAGTTACAAGAAGAAGAAACTGAGGCCCGATGCAGTCAGATGAAGTAGATGAAGTCACAAATCTATTTTAAAAGATAGAGAACACATCAATCTTTTTTCTCGGATTTGTTGCTAAGTTTGCTAGGAGTACTATGCCTGTGCAAGGTTGTGGATATACAAACTTAGAATTTTATTAGTTATAAACAAAAACAAAAATTTGCCCAGCTGGCATAGCTCAGTGGTTCAGCATAGACCTATGAACCAGGAAGTTGATACTCGATTCCCGATCAGGGCACATACCCGGGTTGCGGGCTCAATCCCGAGTGTGGGGTGTACAGGAGGCAGCTGATCAATGACTCTCTCTCTCATCATTGAAGTTTCTCTCTCTCCCCCCTTCCTCTCTGAAATCAATTTTAAAAAAATTTTTTAAAAGAAAGTTGAAAAACAATATTAACTGCTTTATCATTTGGAAGAAAACATGTTGGGTTTGGTTTTGCATTTCATCATCTAGGTGCTCCCTCCTGCATGTCTGCAAGACTCTAGAACCACGGAGCAGTCTCCTCTTCCACAGATCAAGATGGACTTCCAAAGGTCCAGACAGTGACACTCCCTGGCCCTCCCACACACAGGCCGGGGTTTCTGTCCTGTTGAGCCTCCAGAATGGCAGGCACTCAAATGTGACCTCATGAAGGAAGCAAACGGGGTGAGCAGACAAGTTCCCTGCGTCTTCGTGGGCAGGAATGTCAAGTTAGCTAAAAACAAAACAAAACAAAACAAAAAAATGGGGCAGGAGACAGCCCCATAGGAGTGAAAACCGTGCAATCAGACCTCAGAGCGCGCCCTGCAAAACAGAGGCAAGTGCACGTTGGTGCAAGGCCAAGGAAATGTCATGAGTTGAGTCAGCAAATGGTAAGTTTAAGAAAACTACGTCCAACACTAATCAACCCATGCAGACTCTCTTCCCTGTAAAGCTTGATAGCTCTTTTCCCCTACCTGATAAAGCTCGTCACAGGCTTGCCAAAGGAGAGCTCTTCCGTGCCAGCTTGGCTCTCCATGCCATACCGAGCTCAGACTGTTAACAAAACCTGTTGCTAAGGGACATGGCTGCATGGTTGAGTCCAAAATGCAAAATTGTATTAAATATAGCTGCTGGAAGAGACCCTCTCTCGGCAGTACTTCACACTGTGTATCTGAGTCAGGCGGCAAATGCTCCCGGAAGGGCTAGGCCTTCCACTCCTCAGCTTGTTGCTCCTACCTTATCTCTCGCTCTGTTCGATGACCCCGGCATTCCAACCACTTTTGGGATTTTTCTGGATTCTCATGCCCTCTCACAGTCTCCACAGACCGGCGCTTGGGTCTTCTTTTGATATCCCACCTCCCATTGCTGACTCTCCCGTTGGTTTTCCAAGATGCAAGCAATTTATCATGTTTCCTTTGAGCTGCCACTAAATCATAAATATTGATACACACGTCTGTCCCCATGAGATGTGAGCTTCCGGCAAGTAGAAATGGTCTCTCTGCACACTCCCCGGTGCCTCCCCGTGAGCCACAGTGAGAAGACTCTAATCGATGTACAGGGGATGAGTACATGAGGAATGGCTGCGTGCGTTATGGAGAAGACCCCCTTCAATCATCTGATGACCTTGGAGTAAACAGAGGTCCTGATTCCCACTGTGCCTGGGGCCCTGGTTTATTTTTTATCTTTATGCCTCGGGAGTTAGTTTCTTTCTTGATAGGAGGACTAAAAGGGCTACCCAGAGAGTCAAAGGTGAACTTAACATCACGCTGCCCCTGGAATGATAACAGCAGCCCAGATGTGGCAAGAGACCTAGTTCACTATGACCTTGTGCACTATCACCTTGTTCACCAGACCTAGTTCACTATCACCTTGGCTTTGTTAATCTCTTGATGGTAATTGCTTCATCTATACCATGAGGTGTTCAGCCTAAGGCAGTGGTCGGCAAACTCATTAGTCAACAGAGCCACATATCAACACTACGACGATTGAAATTTCTTTTGAGAGCCAAATTTTTTAAAACATATCTTATTGATTTTTCACAGAGAGGAAGGAAGAGGGACAGAGAGCTAGAAACATCAATGAGAGAGAAACATCTTATCAGCTGCCTCCTGCACACCCCCTACCGGGGATGTGCCCACAACCAAGGTACATGCCCTTGACTGGAATCGAACCTGGGACCTTTCAGTCTGCAGGCCGATGCTCTATCCACCGAGCAAGACCAGTTTCGGGGAGAGCCAAATTTTTTAAACTTAAACTTCTTCTAACGCCACTTCAACATAGACTTGCCCAGGCCGTGGTATTTTGTGGAAGAGCCACATTCAAGGGGCCAAAGAGCCACAGGTGTCTCGAGAGCTGCAGTTTGCCAACCCCAGGCCTAGCTGACCTCCAGGGTCCCTGCTAGCTATAACACTTCAAGTTTCTAAACATTTTACATCTTGTCAGGTATCTATGGCCCAGACTCTTTGTACTCTTGGGCAACTGTCCCGGCACCAAAAAACTATTCTTGTATTTATCCCTTTGCCATTAGAGAGCACCAGTGCTCCTTTTCTGGGTTCTGCTATTGTTGCTTCTTTAACTGTTCAAGTGGCCTCCTTATAAAGGCAATGAGTAACAGAACACGGTTATGTGTACATGGTCTGGGTCTCTTCCACTCACAGAGAAAATGGGAGAATCTGAGGAGAGGAATTGTCTTCTGTAATAACCATGCTCTGTATTATTAGCAGTATGCAAACTTGAAAATGATATAAAACACCACAACACTGAGAAAGGTTCGTTCACGTTTCAGTCTAAGCAGCCATATTTGTTTTCATTTCTCATGCAGTTCCTTCCTGCCTGCTTTGTTATGTCAACCTACTTCTCTGTTGCAATTGTGCCCCCTGACCCGGATAACCTGTTTCTACAGCAGCTCCAAGTGGGCAGTGAGCCACGGGCTTATTACCCCTTGTGGACACACCAGACGAGTCAATCCAGCAGCCACTCAGGATCAGAGAATTTGTGAGACAGAGAATTGGATCTCAGACCAAAGAAAGAGTGGTGGGTACTAAACCTTCAAAGTCATAGAGATGATGCAGGGCTGGTAGCTCTTTCAAACCATGTGCACATTGATGAGCTAGCAAAAACCCTACGTGTGTGTGTTGGGGGGAGGGGAGTTTGGGGGGGATACAAAAAAGATTCAGAAAATAGAATGAGTCCATGTGAAGGGACAGAGGGAAAAAGAGGGGGTCAGAAAATGCAAGCTTGATTCAGTGAAATTCTCCCTAATAAAGATGCAACTGGATTCAATGAAATTCTCCCTAATAAAGACTGTGGCCCAGCCAGGGCGGTTCAGTGGTTGAGCATTGACCTACATATGAACCAGGAAGTCACAGTTCGATTCCCAGTCAGGGCATATGCCTGGGTTGCGGGTTTGATCCCCAGTAGGGGGCGTGGAGGCAGCGATCAATGATTCTCATATCACTGGTGTTTCTACCTCTCTCTCCCTCTCTGAAATCAATAAAATACTTTTTTAAAGAGACTGAACTGAGGTAAAACAAAATACACACAAACACGTATGCATATATTTTTATATAGCTATACAGTACATGCATCCTTTCTTTCTGGGCCATAAGTATCTTTTCATTAATGTTATGGCCCTCTCTTCATAACCCATTGCATCAGGTAGTTATTTGTCACTGAAGCAATTCCTCTATTACTATGCAATGAAGGGTTTTTATTTTTCACTATTTCGACATGGCAGTTACATAGGGAAAAACATGAACTTTGGAATTTAAATGAACTAGATTCAAATCCCAGCTCTTCAAACCACCATCCTGGGCAAGTTACAAACCTGAGTTCCAATTTCCTCCTTTGTCAAATGGGGATGATGTTACCTATCTTGCAGGTTTTTGTGAAGGTTAGAGCTAATAAGTAAAGTGCTTATCACAAAGCCTTGCACATAGTAGGCACTCAAAGAAAATTACCTGCTCTCATAGGATACTCTCATACATGGAAATGCTACAGTAGATGGAACACGCCCAGCCCATGTGGCTCAGTGGTTGAACATTGACATATGACCCCAGAGGTTGGACTCTGATTCCTGATCAGGGCACATGCCTGAGTTGCGGGCTCATCCCCAGTGTGGGGAGTGCAGGAGACAGGCAATCAATGATTCTCTCTCATCAATGATGTTTCTTTCTTTTTTTTTTCTTTTTTTAAATATATTTTATTGATTTCTCAGAGAGGAAGGGAGAGAGAGAGTCAGAAACATCGATGAGCCAAAACCGGTTTGGCTCAGTGGTAGAGCCTGTGGACTGAAAGGTCCCAGGTTCGATTCCGGTCAGAGGCATGTACCTTGGTAGCGGGCACATCCCTGGTAAGGGGGTGTGCAAGAGGCGGCTGGTCGATGTTTCTCTTTCTCATTGACGTTTCTAGCTCTCTATCTCTCTCCCTTCCTCTCTGTGAAATATCAATAAAATATATTTTTTTAAAAAAAAGAAAGAAACATCGATGAGAGAGAAACATAGATCAGCTGCCTCCTGCACACCCCCCACTGGGGATGTGCCCGCAACCAATGTATGTGCCCTTGACCGGAATCGAACCTGGGACCCTCAGTCCATAGGCCGACACTCTATCCACTGAGCTAAACCAGTCTTGGCCATCACTGATGTTTCTATCTCTCTTTCCCTCTACCTTCCTCTCTGAAATCAATAAAAACATATTTAAAAATAAATAAATAAAAGGGAAGGAAAATTGTTACAGGGTCTCCATACTGCCCGAATGCCTTCGCAAAGACTGAGTCTAAATCCCCATTTGCTTCCAGAACAATTTCTTCTTCCCAGCTTGGCCTTGGCGTTGGATGCGGAGGGGCCGGGGCTGCTTCTTCGCCTACTAACCTGAGGGACAGAAAACCCAGCGGCTGGTGTCAGCCTTAAACGCAGCGGCTGACACCCCAGCAGGATGGCTGTTTCCTGTTTTCCTCCAGCTCTGTTGGTCCCACTCGGAGAGCTGTGGGCAGGTTCTCAGTGCGGAGATAAGTCTGGGCTTGTTGTAAACAAGCCCCAAACTAGTTTCTGTTGCTGCTTTTCTGCGAATCCTTCTACACCCAACCTCCCCGGGCTTCCTATGATGCATCACCACACGACAGCCGGAGGAACAAAGATTGCTCCCGCAGCTGAAAGGAAGAGCTGAGGTGGATACCGGTCTCTTCTATGCGAGGCTCAGGTGGAATAAACGCACACACAGACACACACACACACACACACACACACACACATTCACGCCTGGATTCTGCACACTGGGACTGGGGACCCAGTCATTCTCTGATCCTTGCTTTCCCACTGACCGTCCTGATTTTCCTTTCTTTGCCCTGCATGCTGACTCATCTGGACTTGACTTTCTGCCTCACGTCTGCTGTGCACCTGTCCCCTTTCTTGCTGTTTGGATCGCCACTCCCAGGACCAGCTGCTGGGCCCTGAAGAATCCCTTAGCTTCCCACAGCATGTTCTGGGGTTGCCCACCTGGCCCCTACATGTGAAACATGCCGCTGTCAATACCCCGGCAGGACCATCTGACAAATGACGGACGTCTATTCTACGCTGGGGAAGTTCCTTCCCGCTGACCTTACCCCCAACTGCTGACCTTACCCCCAACCACCTCACACGACAGGCCCTGACAATTTCATCCCTTCCTGTCCCCTCTTTCCGGAAACTGATCCTGGTATTTTGATACATCGTTCTAATGTAAACCGACTCAGACCACGTAAGGAAAAACATACAGCTGCCTTCTAACTCCATTAAGTATACACACAGTTGAAAAGACCTTTGGTTAATAATCAATGTAGCGAGAACTTGGTAACGCGCGGGTAGTATTTTTTAAAGGCTTACAGGCCTCTTCTAAAAATAAGCTTCCCCTGGCTACAGATCCTCGGTTCTTGCTCTCATTCCCTCTTTAAGCTTCGTTCCGTTAGGACTCACCCCATCTGTTCCAGAGGGAAGGCTGTCTCCTGCCCCCAGACTCCAGGTGCCCCCTCTGTGTACATGGAAGCTGCTCGTGTCAACTGTGTGATTGGCATGTGTCGTTACCACTGAACACTAATACATTTTGGAAATCAATACAGTGACAGTGTGTGTGTGTGTGTGTGTGTGTGTGTGTGTGTGTGTGTGTGTATTCATGTGCTAATTTAACACCCCCATATAGAAACATCCAGTCTGTCATTACCATAGAAAATCAGAAGAAAGAGCAGGTAGTCGGTTCAACCAGATGGCAAGTTTGCTTGCTTATTCTTATGATGAGAACCACATTGAAGCTCCATTATATCAGGTTAATCTCCCCCATCTGCCAACAGGCTTTCCTGATCTTCCCTGTTAAGTTATACCCTTCGCCTTCCTTTAGTTCCCACCTGCGTCTTACACCAAAACCTACCTGCACCTCACACAGAGCAGCAGCAGTTTCATTAGTTTGCTGACATATTTGTCTTCCCCTGCGCCATGCCCCCGCTCCCAACCAAAATTCTTTTTTTCTTAAATATATTTTATTGATTTTTTTTTAACAGAGAGGAAGGGAGAAGGATAGAGAGCTAGAAACATCGATGAGAGAGAAATATCGATCAGCTGCCTCCTGCACACCTCCTCCTGGGGATGCGCCCACAACCAAGGTACATACCCCCTACCGGAATCAAACCTGGGACCCCTTATTCCACAGGCTGACGCTCTATCCATTGAGCCAAACTGGTTTCAGCCCATCCCTAATTCTTATATTGAAGTCTTTTTTTTTCAATTACAGTTTATATTCTATATTATTTTGCATTAGTGTTAGATGTATCATATAGTTCTTTGACAATCATATACTTTACAAAGTGTGCCCCCGGGGTCCTATGTTGAAGTCTTAGCTCCCAATGCCTTCAAATGTGACCTTACTTGGAAACAGGGCTGCAGCATGTATCATTTGTTAAGATGAGGTCATACTAGAAGAGGGTCAGCCCTTAAGGCATCACACCTGAGAGGGGGGATTGGACACAGGAACACACACAGAGAGAACGCCATGGGAACAGGAAGGCAGAGAAATTGAGGGTGCGTCTACAAGGTAAGGCATGCCGAAGATGGTCAGGCAACCACCAAAATCATGGAGCAGATTTTCCCTCGCAGCCCTCAGAAGGAACCAACAGTCATACCATATGGATCTCAGACGTCTCATCTCTGGAACAGTGAGACAACACATTTCTGTGGTGTAAGCCACCCACTATGTGGTAGCTTATCATGGCAGTCCTAGCAAATGAACACCTCCTACCAGACTCTGAGCTTCTTGAGGGCACAGACAGAAGTCTATTCCTCTTTGCATCCACCTAGCACAGTGTTAGGTGCAGATTATGTATTTAATTTTGTTGACGATGTTTGTTCAAGTCAACCAAGAAACAAATGGCTCTCTGCAACCTCCACCTACCCACCCACCCACCCACCCATCCACTCCATCCACTGATTCTCTTGTTCTTAGATAGGTCACACCCTAAAAAAAAATGAAATTTAGAAAAAGTCTTTCTAACCCTAATGAATCAAAAGTTCTCAATCTTATTTTTAAATCAATTCCAGTATTAAATCTGTATCTCCGCCCTCCCCTACATTGCCTATAAAAATAGAAGCTCATTCAGGAACAAAGTCCCAAGCGAGAAGACTTGGCCAGCCACGCGAATGAGATCGTATAGCTGGCAGGCCCTCTCCACCGGGCTGGGTCACGTGCTCTCTTGACCTGGACAGCAAGGTGAGGCAGAAGCTGTCCTGTGACTTGCCGGACTCTGACTGGCTGGGTGATTCAGCCCACCTGCCTTACCCACCCTGCTGACCCTGAGTCAGATAAAGTCACAAAGCAGAAAGGTGACTTAAGTAAAAGCTTCCCCGAGAAACAACCTATTGTAAACTCCAAAGCTTAGGTCACTGTGCATTTGAAACTAAGGCTATGAAAGAAAAATTAATTCAATCTACCCATTGGGTTAAATATATTTGTCTCTTCGATGATATTTTTTCTGAAATTAAAAATACACACACACACAGACACACACACACACACACACACACACACACACACACACACAAATGTATAAACTCCTTTGCCAGTATCCAATATCACGCCTGAGAAATTAAGTTTGCTGAAACAAAGAGCCATCTGGAGCTCCACAGTACAATGAGAACTCAGAAGTCCATTAAACAGTTCTCTTCCTCCTTAACTGACTTCAGATGATTCCAGAAAAGGGGAAAAGCATGAAGAAATGGAAAAGGCAGGTTGGCAGGTTAGGAGACATGAAAATTATAGCTGTGGCCATGTTCTGGGAAATATTCCCCGACTAAGCTGCGCATTGATTATTGAACCAACAGCTTGCTTACATAATTACAGCGTGCCTATAAACCCGGTTGATATGATGATATACTTGTTTAACTATTAACCACCAGGTTTCCTGGAGTTTCCACAATCCAAAAACACCTAAAAGTACGTGACACGATGTATTCCATGTGTTGACCTATTTTGAGTATAAGCAATGACAACAGTATAGAGCTTGGTATGAAAAAGGAAGTTCTTAAAACACACACACACACACACACACACACACACACACACACACACACATGTAAGGTCATTTAAGCTCCAGATAATTTGCTAGGGCATCTTCCCTTTGTTATCTTCTAAAGAACTGCTCTGCCCATATTAACATTCTATCGGTGCCCTTAGACATCTTAGATCTGGAACACCATTTCCTCATCAATTCTGAATGTCACCTTGATACTTCTCATGCTCATCATACAAACTTTCCTGATCTCTCCTTCATCCATAGGACGTCCCACCTCATAGCACCTCCTTTAAGCATAGCCAGGAATTCTAGCTTGTATTCTGCACATTTCTATGCCTTTTTATAAAAAAAATCTCTTACTAAACTATAAGCTCTTCTAGGGCTAGAGAAAAAGAAGAATGAAGCAAGTCTATGTTTATAGTGAGCTTACTGTAGCACACTGCCTCAAACAAGGTGCAATCAATAAATAATTATTGAATAAATGAATGCCAGGCACTGGCCTAAGCATATCACATACATGACCTATTCAAGTTTCATAACAATCTGGTAAATAAGGGTCAGCCTCTCCATTAGCAGGTGAGGAGGCTAAAATTAGGGGTGATGTAGATTTTCCAAGGCTCATAACTTAGTTACATGGAAGAGGAGAGTGGAATGCATTTATTTGCCTAGTTCCCCCTTTCCCGATGTCTTAAATATAGATTGGAAATTTATCTGTTGAATATATCTGAACAAATCCCTTATCCAAGCTCTCACTTTAGGTATATTCAGAGTCTTTGGGGCTATTTTTTTTTCAAATGGCCAAGGATTTTAGGGTGCAGGAAGGAATAAGTAAAACAGGAAGAATATGTGTATAGTTTTTAAGTATGTGTATAGTTTTCAAATATCACAGAAAGACTGTTTCTGACCATTCAATGCAAAATGATTCCCACACTTCTTACCATTCTATTGCCACTAGTTCTTAGATTCTAGCCTCACCCTTCTATCTAACCCATCCTTCCCATGCAGGATTGGCAGAGGGAGAAGAGAGAAAGGAAATAAGCGAGTAGTCACTCAACATCCCCACCATCCATTCCCATGGCTTCCACCTGGATCATGGGAAATAACTCAGGGACAGGTGTGGCTGTTCTGCTTTGGCTGGCGAGACAGCTGAGAGAGAATCCATTCCCTTATCCATCCCTACACCCTCCTCTACCACAATTCAGGCCATTCTTGTTCCTTCTACTCCATCCAGCACAGGAGCAAAACAGCGGAGACACAGGTTCATTCACAATTTCAAGGAAACTGCACTTGTTATAATTACAGAGAAATAACCAGGAAGAAGAGAAATCTCTAAGCCACAAAGGGCTGCAGTCAGTATTTCTCTGGTTAGGTGTGGTGCCACACTGACCATGTTCTTACTATTGCTTTAAAACAATTAAACTTAGAGAGATTTGAAGATAGTGGCACAGGTATACGCCTCTACTCACCACCTCCCACAACCACATAAAAATTATAACGAAAATACAGAACAACTGTCATCCACAACCACTGGAAAGATGGCTGAATGGAGGTCCTACAACTAGAGAGGTAAAGAAGAAAACACACTAAGACTTTCACAGGAGGTGCAGGGGCACGGAATGAGCTGGTCCAGCACAAAAGGGGGAGGGAGGTCGTCTCTAGGGAGGCTGCCCAGAGGAGCAAGTGGTCCCAGCCCCACACCAGACCCCCAGGTCAGGGCCCCAGAAAAAAACCCCTACAGGCAGTAAGAACTACAGGCTGTAAAAACCAGTGAGGATTGGGGCTCAGTGTCTAAGATGCTGTTGGAGACCCAGCTGTTCTTCGAAACAGGCCGGCACCATGAAATGAACTTACAAGGTCCTGCTTCCTCTGAGCTCCAGCACCAGGTAGATGCTCTAGGGAACACAGACAAGTAAGTATGAGGAGGAACTGGGTTGTCTGCATCAGAGAAGAAACTCAGGGGTGGCCTTCTTCCAGGCAGAGGTGCTTGCAGGGATCATTCTGGATTCAGTGAACACATCAAGGCTCATCCCACCCAAGCTCCTCTGTCTTCACGTAGCTCCCACACACCCGCTTTCTCCCTTCATTTCCAGAACCTTTACCACTACCTTCCTTTCGAAATGCACACAAAACCCACAATGAAGGGACTCTGTATGCAAAAGGACACTCACCCCCCCACCCCCTCCACAAACACACACAGTCTGTGTGTGTGTGTGTGTGTGTGTGTGTGTGTGTGTGTGTGTGTAGACCTGTCTGGGTGAGTTGGAGGCCGTCTTACCATGGAGGGAGGTTTAATTTTGACGCCACACAGAAGAAGGGATGGAACCTCTGATCCGGGTCATGATCGTCATCAACAAAGCCAGGCAACTAACGGGGGTCACAACAGAGTTGCTTTTCGTTTATTTGCTTTTTAAACAAAAATATGGGCTCCAGAGGGGAGAATGAAGGGACAAAGAAAAGAATGAATGAACAGCTTCTCCATGGGAGGGGGAGGAAGAAATATATATATCTTAAGCAGGAAGCATACAGTGAGGGGAAAGGACCCCAGGATGGGCTACAGGAGACCAGTCACTCAGCTCATGAAAATGAGCAACATCCTGCACATCTCCTAAGTAGAAGCATCCATCTCTCACACATTTCCGGTGGGTGGGTCCCAAGATCAGGGGCTGAGCAGTTAGCAAGTAATAATCCAGGTTAACAACTTCCAATTAAAGCTAAAGAGGAATGCAATATGGAGGCCCCATCATGAAAATACTCCAGGTGCTGACTAAGTACAGTCATAAAGGACAAGGCCATCAAACTTTACTTTTGAAAAGGGCCAGAAAATAAATACTTTGGTTTTGTGGGACAGTCTCCATCACAACGACTCAATGCTACAATGGTGGGTGAAAAGCAGCCACGAACAACATACAAATACATGATGGGCATAGCTGTGTTCCAATAAAACTTTATTTGTAGACACTGACTTTGACTTTTATAAAATTTCCATGTGTAATGAAATGTTATTCTTTTGATTCCTTTTTTTAACAGGTGGGGCTGGATTTAGCTCACGAGTGGTAATTTGCCAAACCCCAAATCCCAGTTATGAGCATGGTCCCTGTAGTGAGATTAGCCTGGCTTTGTACCCTAGCTCTGCTGAGGGTTACCCAGCCATTGGCAAATTAGTTCCCTCCCCTGAGCCTCAGTTTCTTCAGCTGTAAGTTAATGATAACTGTATCTGTCCCCAAAGGATTCATGTGAAGTTCAAAAGCATAATACGTGGAAAGTGACTCATAAAATAAGTGATGATGATGATGATAGCATTAGGTGTGGGTTGTAATAAGCATCTAGATCCACAGATAATAGTCTTTTAAAAAAGGGTTGATCCTAACCCAACTTAAGGAGGGATGTATAGGGTAGAAAATAAAACAGATGACGAGAGTGTCAGCAAGTGCCCATTTAACGCTTCAACTCAGCACAGAGTTGACTAAGTTTTGAGGATTTGTGATAGACTTCCCATGTGTGGGTTACAACTTGAACCTTCTGTAGAAAGAGGGGGTTTCAAGGGCTGCAGACCAAGCTGTATGGAGCAGCTCAGGGAAAGAGACCATCTAAGGAGACAGAATGGGCGAGAAAACCCAGGGTCTTGGGGGCAGCAGGGGCAGTGGTAGTGATGGAGGAGGAAGTGGGGGATCATCTTCCTTGGGGGTTATCCATGGGAAGTCCCTTGTTTTGTCATGGTGCAGCCAGCTGCTAAAAACTTCCAGATTACCTCTGACAATCCTTCAGAGGCCCAAGTTCAAAGGTAACTTACAAACCAGGCCCAGAGACCAGCACAGGATTGGAGAGATTAACTTCGACCCTATCCCACTAGGTTCTTTGGATAACTCATCTTAGTTCTGGATATTTTTAAAGGGAAAGTTAGTTAGCCAAGGATCCTGCAACCTTTAAGTCTGTTTAAAGGGCACCAGTAGGAGAAATGGCATGTCTCCAGCCATGGTAAGCTGCTGTTTATGCTATTCTTTCAGGCTCCAAATAACCACGCAAAGATATAATGGGGATAGGAAGGCAAACAAGGAAGCACATTATAATTTAGTCGCCCCGAACTTTTTATGAAAGATGGGAGGAAACAGAGAGATTCCCTACTAATAAAAATTACTGCCGAAACCGGTTTGGCTCAGTGGATAGAGCGTCGGCCTGCGGACTGAAAGGTCCCAGGTTCGATTCCGGTCAGGGGCATGTACATTGGTTGCGAGCACATCCCCAGTAGGGGGTGTGCAAGAGGCAGCTGGTCGATGTTTCTCTGGCATCCACATTTCTAGCTCTCTGTCTCTCTCCCTTCCTCTCTGTAAAATATCAATAAAATATATATTTTTAAAAAAATTACTTTCATTGACATTTATTGAGCACCTATTGTTTAAAAACACATTTTTATTGACTTCAGAGAAGAAGGGAGAGGAAGAGATAGAAACATCAATGATAAGAGAGCATCATTGATTGGCTGCCTCCTGCACATCCCCCACTGGGGATCGAGCCCCCAACCTTGACATGTGCCCTGACCATGACCTTCTGGTTCATAGGTTGATGCTCAACCACTGAGCCATGCTGGCCAGGCGTGCACCTATTATACACTGAGTGGTCAGATTATTATGACCACCCTATCAGTACTTTGTTGGGCCACCTTTTGCCTTCGATACTGTGGCAATTCTTCTTGGCATTGACTCTACGAGATGTTGAAAGATGATGTGAGGAATCAGACACCATGCCTGATGGATAGCACTGTCCAGTTCTGTGAGATTTGATGGTTGTAGAACCAGTTGCCTGCTGGCTCTTTTAACTTTGTCCCACAAATGCTCAATTGGACTGAGATCTGGTGATTGTGGGGGCCGCCTAAGCAAGATGGAGTCTCCCTCGTGTTCTTGAAAGCACTCCTGCACAATATGAGCACCGTGGCATGGCGCGTCGTCTTGTTGGAAGAAGCCATCTCCATTGGGATACGCCATCCACATGACGGGATAAACTTGATCAGCAACCATACTTAGGTGTGTTGTGCTGTCCAGACATTGTTCCACACGAATTAAAGGGCCCAAATCATGCCAGGAAAACATGCCCCAAACCATAACGCCGCCCCCACCAGCCTGAAGGGTTGTACTCATGCACGTGGGGTGCATGCTTTCATGCTGTTTCCGGGAAATTCTCACTCTGCCATCTGCATGATGCAACCAGAAACGTGATTCATCGGATCACATGACTTTTTCCCCCCCGACTGTCCAATCTTTGTGTTCCTGGGCGAATTGGAGACGTTTTATCTTGGTGACTGCAGACAGCAAAGGTGTTCGAACAGGCCTTCGGCTTCCATGTCCCATACGATGCAGGGTACGGCTAATGTGCCTACAAGCGTCAGGTGGTCATAATAATCTGGCCACTCAGTGTACATAAGCACAGTACTCAAAGAGGTGAAGAGGCAAAGAGGTACCAGAATAAATGTTAGCCACCCAGCAAGGGTTTTCAGAGATTGTCGGGAAAAGGCAGACAACAATTATAATGGTTTAAACCTCCGGCTATCTTGTGCAGGCCATGGGAATTACAATGAAAGCATTTGCGAAATACCCTTTGGCAGAGGGCTGGTAAGAAACCCCACCGCCATGATTCATATATCACCATTTCTCGGGCACAGAAAAAGAACCCCCACTGATTTTCCCAGCAGCCCCCTCACTAAGCTGCTCCCCACAAAAGCAAACAAAACCAAAAATGTGAAATATACGAAAGATTATGAAGGGGAAAAAAATGTTTTGCAAATGTGGATGACGAGTGTTTGTGTGTGGTTTGGTAAAAGGAATTTTGAGAGAGGGGATCAAGAGACATAAGTCCTACCTCGGGCAGAGCACTTATTTCCAATGCGTCAGTTTGCTCCTTTCTTAAAAGCCATGGTCGGATGAGAAAATGTCTTTCAGAGCTCAAGATTCTGACATCAGGATGCATAACTAGACACACTCACTAAGAAAGCCCAGCCTAAGCATATGGTAAGTGAGACTGACTCCTTTAACTTGTGAGATCATCCAAGTTGATCCTAGCCTTAATTCTTCTAACAGACTGAATAAACTAAAGCAAACCACCCTTTATGATTAGACATTCCACATGAAACTAACAAAAAAGGAAATATTCTGCAACAATGCACATACCACGACCACGTGCTAGGTAAGCATTACTTTTAAAACTACGGTGAAACTGCTTTTGCCTGTGGAGATAACTGAAAAATGCAGAATGTCCAGAAGTAAGTCATTTCCCAGACTGGAATGTTAATCGGATCATTACATTTTTCTTAGTATTTGCATACGGGTCTCGATTGCTACAGACCGTGTAACAAAACGAGTTTGTAAAGTATGTGATGTTTACATAGGACATTTTGGTTAAAATGAAAATCAGAACTCACCAGGAAATCAAATTGTTTAAATGCATAGAACCCATCTTTCAACCCATGATTACTTAAGCTTTGCAATTTTGGAATGTTCCGGCTTAACTTTTAAAATGATTCGAGCCCCAATTTAAAATGTTCAAGATACATTCTCTGAGAAAAAAGAAATAAGTCAAATATATGAAACACAAATGTCAAAAAAGGGGGAAATGCAACTTCTTTATTACTAAGAAATGCAAATGAAAGTAAAGTATTAATAACTCTTATTGACTTGGTAGAGTCCTCACCTGAGGATACTGTTATTATTACTATTTTTAATACTAACCTGAAGGTATGCTTATGGATTTTAGAGAGAAGAAAAGAGAAGAAGAAAGCAGGAGAGAGAGAGAGAGAGAGAGAGAGAGAGAGAGAGAGAGCGCTCAATGTAAGAGAGAACATCCATTGGTAGCCTTCCATATGTGTCCTGACCTGGGATCAAACCCACAACCTTTTGGTATATGGGATGATGCTCCAATCCATTGAGCCACACAGCTAGGGTAGTAGAGATTTCTTAAAATTATTCTACCTAGGATGAAGAAAAGTAGGCATAACCTTTCTGGACAACAATTTATTTGGCAATATTAACCATGATGTTTAAAAGAACAGAATGGACACTTCCAAGCATTATTGGTGGAAATAAGAATGTGCTATTAGCTCTCTGGAGGGCAATTTGGCATGCCCTTTGACCTAGCACTTCCACTTCTAGGAAGTCATTCTAAAGACATAATAGGGTAAATGTGCAAAGAGGTATATTCAATATATCCCTTGAAAGTTTGTTTACAGCTGTTTAAAAAAAAACAAAAACTATGTGGAAGTCTAATTGAGGGTTGATTAAATGGCTACATTTTTAAAAATTAAATAAGCAACTGTTAAAAAGAATGTGGTAACTACATGTGTATAAATATGAAAAGATATCCAAGATATATGGTAGAGTATAAAGCAAGTTGCAAAATGTCACATGCAGTGTGCAAAATAGCATGTGTAAGTATATATGTATGTATGTGCAAATGCAAGGAGATAGTCATCAAAATGTTAACAGGCAATTATCTCTGGGATGTGTGAATGAGGATTCTTATTTCCTTATAACGAATTTCTCTTTGGCTTGAATTTATTTTCAGCGAGCATATATCATTTTACAAGAACTTAAAAAGCTATTTAAAAGGTGAAGACGAAAATGGAGAGTGGAACAGAACTGGATAACCATGGCAATTTAGTGTAAAGCCATAGAATGCACAAAAACGTATACACTGGGATGATCATCATGGTAATACTCATAATATTGGAAGTTAATAGCCCTCCCGTGTTCTCTGCAGCATTATTTACAATAATCAAGATAGGGAAACAACTAAAGTGCCCTTCAACAGATGAATGGATGAAAAACTATGAGTGTTATGTATAAAATATCAGAATACATATATATATATATACATATATATTCATATATGATTCCACATATATACAGCCATAAAAGAGAATAATATATTGCCACTTGCAACATGTATAGAATCTGACAGTATTGTGCTAAGTGAAATAAATTAGACAAAGACAAATACCATATGATCTCACTTATATGTGAAATCAAAAAAAAACAAAAACAAAAGCAAAAACTGAGCTCATAGATACACAGAACACATTGGTGGGGTGGGCAAAATGAGTGTAAGTGGTCAAAAGATACAAACTCCCAGTTATAACATAAGTAAGTCATGGGGATGTAATGCACAGCATGGTGACTATAGTTAATAATACTGTGTTGCATACCTAAAAATTGCAAAGAAAGTGAACCTTAAAAGTTCTCATTACACAGAATATCTCCAACTAACATATGGCAAAGGATATTAACTACACTTGTGATCATTTCATAATATATACAAATTAAGGGCCTGGTGCATGGATTCGTGCACCGGGTCTCTAGTATACATATAAAAGTTTTGGTTAATCTCTTCCCGCCCTCCCTCCACCTTCTCCCCTCTGAGATTCATCAGTCTATCCCATGTTTCCATGCCTGTGCATTGAGCGTCTTCCCCCTGGTTGTCATTGCACGTCATAGCTACCAGTCGAACAGTCAAACAGTCAAACAGTTGCTTAGGCTTTTATATAGTTAGATATTGAATCATGTTGCACACTTTCAATCTAATATAATTTTGTACGTTAATTATACCTCAATTTTTAATAAGTTAATAAACACCAAAGTTCTATTTAAATAAACACAATAGAATTCGGTATTAAGAATGGTGAAACAG
The DNA here is from genome assembly GCA_963924515.1 of Vespertilio murinus. NCBI lineage: Eukaryota > Metazoa > Chordata > Mammalia > Chiroptera > Vespertilionidae > Vespertilio > Vespertilio murinus. The sequence continues at coordinate 6,421,477 of OZ004718.1, forward strand.
ATTAACTTGGAAATATTTCAGAGTACCTTGGGAAGTAAAACGAAAGGTAACTAAATATAAATTAATTTTATACATATTTTGGATTCATTCATATACTTATAGGAAAAAAAATGCAGAAGGGCATATGCCAAAGCGGTAACTGGTGATTGTGATTTTCCTTTTGCATGTTTTTGAATATTTCTATAATTAACAAGTATTTTTAAGTTTTAAAAATAATCCTTATAGATCTTGCAGATTTTAGAACACTGAAAAGTGGTTACGAAAAGGCTAATCTGAAAAAAGCAAAGGCGTGAGAATCTTAGCCATTTCCGCCAGCTCTACATTCACCACCAGAGACCCCCCGCAAGCCCCTGGCCCTGACTCCCAGCTTGCCGACCGGTGATGAAGGCCACACCGACACCAAACAAGCTCCGGAACCCCAAGGTACCTATTCTGGTTCTGTGTCCTGAGACAGAGGAGCGTATACAACACACTGGCTCCGATTACAGGCTAAGCATGACAAGTCCGGCTGGCACAGCCTAACAAAGGAATTTGCAGGGAATGAGAAATTAGCACACCTCATTTCCCGGGGTGGAATGAACTGCAAACGCAAGGAACCCATGGAGGGGTCAAATCCTTGCCTATCCCTCTCCCCGCACGCTTCCGGATTATGCCTTGCAGGCATCTCTCATGTCCTGACTGACCCAGTGCTATATTTTTTAGGTGATTTTTATTTTATTTTAAAAAGATTTTAAAAAGGGGACTCTCTACTAGTTACTGTACTAGATGAAGACAAGCTAGTATTTTTTAAAGGTGAATGGAGGAAGAGGTGAGGAAGAGTGCATCTCAACGGGGGCAAACTTTTTGAATATTTTCAGGTGACCTAGGAAATGCCTGACCTCCCTCCCCTTCTCTCTCCCTCCCTCCCTTCCTCCCTCCCTCCCTCCCTCCCTCCGATCATTATGGCTGATAACAATAGTTTTGCTCTCCGGGGCCATGTAGATGACACATTTTTCCTGTAGCCTGTCTTCCTGTAAAGTGCACTTTCTGGGTACCCTTCCTGTTCCCGTACACTTCAGATTTCCTCAAAAGGCATGCTACCAACGTTTCATATTTGAAAAATGTCAGCTCAACCCCAGACAGCTAAGATAAACACGCTGGAAAGCATGCCACCTAAAGCTACGGGCGGTGGAAAACAACATTTCTTTTTAAGAAATTCTTTCTCGGAATCTCACGGTAGGAAAGGCTGAAGAGGAGCAGCCCGGTCCTTCCAGCTCCCGGGCAGCCTGTAATTCCTCTGCCTGCGCTGCGCCTTAAATTAGAGGTCTGGGAACCCGAATTATAGTGATCTAGAAGGTTCGGAAAGGCCCCTTGCATTCAACATGTTGTTAAATTCTTCATGCGCTAAGAGGTTGTGCCCACCTTTCACTTTCCCTCCCATTTCGTTTGCTTCTAGTATTACAAAAGAAGTTTGGTATTGAAGGGAAGAAAAGAAAAAAAATGCCTTGGCCCTTTGAGAACACCATGGCTGACCGAGGCCAATTCCACATGTAACATCCGGGGCTCCTTCGTCGTTTCTGAAATGATCACCTGCTTACTTTTATCAATGATTTGCCTTTTGGACGGGGACCCCACGTCCACACCAGACGTACCTTCCAAATGGAACCCACTTAAGTAAGCCGCCTGATGCATTGTGGGCGCTCCCATCATGGAAGCGAAATACCACGCTGGTATCTCTTTTAGCTTCCCAACGCAAAAACTCGCTCTGTTTTTGCCCAGTGGGCCCCCAAAAAAATGCAAATAGAAACCTGATTTGGGTTAGCCCCTGAGGTCCAAAGATAAGATTGTGGTGAGCACCACTTTCCTCCCGAAATCTCCCTGCCTATCTCCCAGAGGAATCTTTAAACTCCAACTTTGGTCATTTCTCTCCACTAGCTATGCGATTATCTCGTATCGGAATGACAAGATGGCCTTCAGCAATACATGCTTTCTGGCAGCACCAACCGCACGGTGAGTTTCCCGATGCAAACGGACTATATTTTAAATACTTTTGTGTGCACCCAAATCCTGTGCAGTGTGTGGGGATACATATTATATTATATTATATTATATTATATTATATTATATTATATTATAACACATATACTAGTGTGTGTGTATATATATATGTCATAATATATTTATACATATGCTAAACTATAAAAATGAAATGAATGAATGAGTGAACCTATACCAAAGACAACCTAACTAGATGCCATCTCTTTAATGCATCCAAGCATGGAACATCCCTTCTAAGCGGTGCCCTCTCTGATCAAGGAGGACGTTGCAGGTTTCCCCTGTTCTTAGGGGACCTCTGCCCCTCAAAGGCCAATGCCTAGGTACTTGAGCACCCAGGTTTTTTCGATTTCCATGCCCTCCTCATCTCAGAGGAAAACAGAGCCCTACCTCGAACTTGTGAGAACACGTATCACTTTCTCCTTGGGCTAACACGCACGACTCCCGTCCAGCAGAACTCAAAAGTGGCAGGAAGCTTATGAGACGGGTTCATTTCGCCAGCTCTTACCCTAGCACGTACGCTGCGTCCTTACTTGCCCAGGGCCCCCAGGTAGCCTAGCTCACCTGGAGTGCAACTCACCTCGTCCCTCGGACGTTCTCTCTGGCATACGCTCTCTCTACGGCTAAGGAGTTGTTCGTGAAACAAGTGGCTTAGTTGTCCTAGAGTACCTGACAGCACCCCGTCTCTGATGTGCTTTGTCAGGAATTTTATTTTTCAATCCCCTCCCCAGCATGACACTAAGCCTCCAAAATAGAACTGTGTGAAAAAAATAATAAAGAAAGAAATATAAAAGGAAAAAGAAACAGAAAAAAAAACCAACAACAACAAACCATTAAATAAAACAAAACAAAACACCATAACCCGGAACTTCTGACCTAGTAAAACTGACTAAATATATGCAATGACACTTAAAAAGATTTCATTATGGCTGTTAATGAAACAGGACAGTCCCTGCACGCCGGTGTAATGTTTCAAAGCACGGTTGTCTCCCAATGTTTTCCCTACGGAGATGCAAAGTATCTCCCGAATGGGAAGGCATAAAACATCAATGTCCTCATTACGGCTTCTAAATATTGTGAGTCAATAAGCAATTAGTGTAAAGTGCAAAACCTCCAAAGAGAAAGACTCCTTGTCTGCTTTTTTTTATTTTTTGTAATCTGCTATTATGCACACTTCACCTTTACTTCCTTTAAAAATCAAAAGTTGCTTAATGTTCAAAGCGTATCAATGGAAATTTAGCTAAATGCTGGCACAGCGACGGCTCATTCCCAAAGGAATATAAGATCACATTAATTCCCTACTAGTTTAACTCGAGTTTTACCTTTCATCTTCACCCACGGACTTTTAAAAAAAGTTTGTATTTCTGTGGCACCGAAAATTAACTTATAATGTGCGTGCATGCCAAAGAATTTTATAATTACATAAAGCATTGCACATTTAGACGCTACCAACCTGCTCTGTCTCTCCTGACTGTGCAAAAGGCAAAAAAGAGCTCAGTAATCCTAGCAGAAGAATGCAAATAACGTCAATGCACAGCTGAACTGCAAGCCTGCCTTACAGGAACTCACTGTGTCTGCAAAAAAAAAAAAAAAAGAAGAAGAAGAAAGAAAAAAAAAAGACACACACTAAACAGGAAATGCAACTGAGCTGTGGAAAACCTCAAACTTAAACATGCAATCGCTAGGCGAAAATTGCATCCGTGCATTCACAAATGCATGCACAGCCCTCTGCATTTTTGCAGTGGATGCAAATAGGCTCTTACCTTTCGACTGAGACATTTTCCCCTTTCCTTTGATGGGGGAGGGGAGCACAAAAGACTTTGCCTTGCTTCTCTTCTGTAGCTAGTTTTGCAACAAAGATGCAAGCTGCAGGCGTGCAATCTTCATGCAAGTGGAGTTTCTCTTGACCGATGCAGCAGATGGACTTTCAGAGAAGCAAGGTGGAAATGCACACCTTGCAAAACAGACTGGAAAGTGATTTTTTTGCCCCCAGTTGCAACGTTAGGGAAGGCTGTGCTGCAGCTACATGATGGGCCAGGGCTGGCAGCTAAAAGCTCCAAACTTGGAACTGAGTATCTTGTGCGCAGACGTCCTTCCTGCGAAGGGCGCGGGGTCCGCTGGGTAATGTAGTTCCCGGGCAGAGTCCGGCGGGCTCTGATTTCAGGAAACGTGGTGGCTCAGGTCGCAGGGCGGGACGACTGCCCGCGACAGAGATTGGGCTCAGATAAGTCAGACACTCACTGGGGCTGTGAGTGGTGAGCGGAAAAAAAACCGTGAAGGCCAAGGGGAGGGGGGGCTTTTGTTACCAAAAAGCCCCTGAAACAACAGTTGAAGAGCATTATGTGGGCTGAGAGCTGTTGGCTCCCGCCGAGGGTCCGGTCGGGGGCCCTGCGTTTGCAGGCAGCACCTGTTCTGTTCCTGCCGGTGGGTGTTTTATCCTCACACCTCCATTTTTTTTTTAATTTTTTTTTTTTTTCTCGCATGGAGATTGGTGACTTGGCTGGCTGGAGGTAAGGTTGGTTACCTTTGCAACTGCAGGGGAAGATGCAACGTTTGAGTGAGAAATGATCCAGGTCGGTGACTTTTCCAGTAACCTGAATTCAAGAGGAGGCGGTGGGTGGGTGGAGGGGGAGTTCATAGTTCTGTGGTTAAAGAGGAAGTTCTGCTCTTTATATATCAAAGCGAACTTGATCAAAGTTAAACTATGTAGATGCCTTTTCTCACTTGGGGGGAGGAGGAGGGAGGGAGGGAGGAGTCCTCTCAAAGGGAGAAAGTGGGTGATAATCTTAAATTCAGTGGCCCATATTTGAGCTGCTGAATTTCTTCTGGGAAATTAACAGACATGTGTTGAGCTCAGAAAACGTGCCAGGGGCCTTCCCAGGGCCTTGGGTCATCCCTCCAACTTGTCCCTATTGTTCCTGGAGGACTGGAGGGGGGCACCCGATAATTCCAGGCAAGGAGTGGAGAGAGGGGGCTGAAATCAGCTCGGACTTGGACTGCACCACGTAGGACCAGACTCAGAGATGTGCTCTGAAGGCAGAGGGGGGAGAATTGAGAATTTCAGGCCCCGGGGGGTATGAGCCAAGCGCTCACAGAGGAATGAAGACCGCCTATGGAGGAAGCACTAAGGACATCATACTGACTAGTCTGCAAAGGTGGTGGGGGTGGGGGGCATTGACAGGGGAGGGCTCTGTGGGGCCACCAAGGCAGGCGAGAGGTTTGGACTGGATTCTGCAGGTGTCTGAGAGGTGGTGAGGAGGTTTCTGAAAAGGGGCCGCAGATTCATCCCAGGAAAAGTTGCCTCCTGCCACCGGGAGAGACAAGAGATCGATGGGGTCAGTAGTGAAAATGCAAGTTGGGGCCCCTACGATTGAGAGTTCGTGAAGAGTTCTAGGAAGCCCCAGCTGGTTTGGCTCGGCGGATAGAGAATTGGCCTGCGAACTGAAAGGTCCCGGGTTTGATTCCGGTCAAGGGCACATGCCCAGGTTGTGGGCTTGATCCCCAGTGGGGGACTTGCAGGAGGCAGCCGATCCAGGATTCTCTCTCATCATGGATATTTCTATCTCTCTCTCTCCCTCTTCCTTCCTCTCTGAAATCCATAAAAATACATTTTTTTAAATTAAAAAAAGAAGAATTCTAGGAAGCTAGGGCCTTCTGAGTAATGGATGAGTCAGAAGGAAGAAGGCTACCTTTTTCAACTAAAATAGCTCTTTTTTTTTCTTTTTTTTAATTAAGATATTATATGTGTACATATCTTACTACTAATAGCTCTTAAAACAAGTCACAACAGGCCATGGGACTCACTTAAGTTGAACCCCTCCATTGACATGATTATGAGGTAATCAAAGTCACCTCCTGTTCCTACTGCTTCTGCTCCTGAGAGAAAGGGACTTGCTAGCTTATGTTGAAAGGGCGAGGCTAGAACCCTGCCTCCTTGTGGGGTAGGGCGGAGCTATCCTCCATCTTGTGGCCAGACCCTAGCCCTAACCCAACCAATCAGGGTCCATATCCACCCCCCCCCTATAAAACCCATTGAAATGTTACATTCTTTCTCTTTACTGCCATGCTGTCTGCATGAGTAGAATGGAGCCCATGTTAGCATGGAAGACTCTCATGCTAATTGCATCAGATTTGGGTCCCTGGTAGTCTTTGAGGATCACAGAATCTCAGCACAACAACGTCACTGTCCTGAGCAAGTCCATGCTGCTGTCTCGTCCTTGCTTTCCTGCGTCTCGTTGAACCAGCGGGCATGTGGGTTCGGAGAGCCACCACGGGGCGCCCACCTCACTTTCCCGAACACGGACGGTGCACCTGCTAGGTGGCAGGCCCTGGGAGAGCAGGCAGGCCCGCTCAGCCCCAGCCGGGCCTGGACAGCCCTAGAGCTCGAAGCTTCCACGTGCATTCTATGTGGCGCCGGTCAGCAGTATTGCTCTTCGCTTGCCCCAGATCCCCTCCTGGACGGAAGAGTTCTAATCCCAGCTTGTCCGGTGCGTTTTACTACTGCCATTTCTGCTCGCACGTTCCCTGCAGAGGCACGCACAGTTCACCGCTGGCCCGCGTGGCTTGTGTTCTGAAAGACAACCTGAAATTCATATTCCCATAGAAACGAAGAGCTGTTCAACAGCCAGCCAGCGGGCAAAGACACGGCCATGCAAAGCTCCTCTGACCCGTAAACCAGCCAAACCATACCTGTGCAAATAGGAAGCTTTATCCATTTTTTTCTTTCTGGGAAAAATACATTGTTTTTGCATTTCCTTCGGGAAGTCGGCCTCTCCGTGAAGCCCTGGATTCCAGAGGAAAGGGGTTTTCTTCTTGCCTTGGTGGCTGAAGGTCCCCTCTGTGGAGAAGGGACTGTCCTCTGTGAGCCTGTGCTCCGCTGACCAGCCTGTGGCTGTGTTCCCTGGACAAGAATCCATCCCTCGCCGAGATTCACAAGGGTGGCATCTGGCGCGATTGTTCTTTTGCTGGACGGTATACCAGATGTTTATCCTGAGGGGGGCCTGAGCGCCTTCTTCAAAGCCCCCATAGTTGTCATTATCTGCACTCCGGGTCTTTCCAAATTGCAAGGTCGGTGCACTCTCTCTTCCCCCGTTTCTAGTTAACCTTCAAGATCCACTGCAGACCCCTTGGCCTGGTTTCATTGGCTCCTCAAGACCTGGCCCCTGCTATGATCCAGATTCACTGCTCACCCTGTGGTGATGCTACAGCCAGAAGCCAGGTTTTCTTCCTCCTTTCTTTTCTTTTCTTTTCTTTTTTTTTTTTTAAATATGTTTATTGATTTTTTTTTTTTTTTTTTACAGAGAGGAAGGGAGAGGAATAGAGTTAGAAACATCGATGAGAGAGAATCATGGATCAGCCGCCTCTTGCACACCCCCTACTGGGGGTAGTAGTGCCCACAACTAAGGTACATGCCCTTGATTGGAATCGAACTCGGGACCTTTCAGTCCGCAGGCTGACGCTCTATCCACTGAGCCAAACCGGTTTCGGCCTTTCTTTTCCATACACTACTCTCTCTTCCTGCAAGCCTTGTCCTTTCTCTACTTATTGCATTCTGATTTTTCCTCGAAGCTACGTCTGGCTTAGCTGGCACTTCCCTTTCGGCCACTTTCTGTGACCACTTTCAGAGTGAATGAAATATATGCCCTAATTGCATAACACCCTGCACACACCTCTCTCGGGACACTCATCATAAGGCTGACAGGTGTTCAAGTATGCATTTGTCTTCCCCAGAAGACTGGATGGGACTACTGAAGACCAGAGAGAGACGTGTGTGCCCAGTGCCCAGTATAGTATGCACTCGGATGCATGCTGAAATAATGAATGGAGTAGGTAAGGCCAGGACCTATGACCATGGCTAATCTAGAAAAACTAGATTCCAATGATGGGAGTAAACTAGATTCCAACTGCAAGAGAAACTAGAACACCTGTGGAGGGCCCTGTGCTGTCAGGTTACAGGGATTAGATTTTTGGAAAGAGGCCCTTAGATTCAGTCAGACTGGCTATGAAAGAATTACTCTAGAGCAGCCGTGGGCAAACTACGGCCCGTTCGGCTGTTCTATCCGGCCCGCAGAGCCGAAAGAGCGGAGGGTTCTCTTGCTCTCCCCTCCGCTCCTTCACCATCAGCCCAAGATGCCAGCATGGACAGGTCGCTTTTGTTCCAGCCCTCCCGTCCAGTTTAAGAACCCATTGTGGCCCTCGAGTCAAAAAGTTTGCCCACCCCTGCTCTAGAGGTATATGTGGGGTGGGGAAAGTGGTGGGTTTAGGGTGTCACAACCAGTGATAACATTTCCCCCTCCTACATCGTCCCCCTCCTCGCCGACCAGGGTTCATTCAGCAATGTCTACAGACATTTTTGGTTGTCATAACCAAGGGGGCGGGGGTGAGGATGCTGATATCTAGTAGGTAGAGCTACACATGTGCATATATGTACACATATTCCTTTTTTTCTCATATAATACTCACTTCTTTTCTTCTCTGATCCTGCCCTATTTGGCTTTTGAAAGTCTGAGGAAGTCAGAGCTCTACAGAAAGCCAAATAAATGGCTGTGTTCTAACTGTGAGGTTCGGGTTACCATTTGGAACTCCTTTGTAACATTCCTCAATCCACATAGAATTAACTGCTGATTTGCATTATACAGGGTGATCAAGAAGAATGGTACCCTGGCACCCAGATTCCCAGATATCTCATTGTGTCACTTCTTCCAGAGAGAACATCTCCAGAACCCCACGTTTGTACGGTGCCTTCGTTTTCAGCCTTAAAGGAATGAAGGATCTTGTCGTGGCTGTCATTTCCATTGTCAAAGGTGATGTATTACAAAGGTCAAGGGTGATTGATTCATGCCTTGGAGACATGAAAGGTGCACACTGAACATCTATTCAATGACAGAAAGAGCTGGGAGAATTTCTTTATTCTGGGAGTTGTCAAATAATGGCTCATGCTCCAAATTCATCATGCCTGCTCTTTTTGTAAATAAAGTTTTATTGGACCACAGCTGCGTCCATTCACTTATTCATTGTCTTTGGCTGCTTTTGAACTACCACAGAATTGAATAATGTGTCAGAGACTGTCTAGCCCACAAAGCCTTAAATATTTACTGTCTTGTCCTTTATAGGATAAGTGTCCGAACCCTGATTTACAAATGGATCTTGTCTACATGTTCCTATAAATCCCAGTTACTGACTAATGCATTTCCAAAAAGATTTAGTTTTTTCCCCCCCAATTACCCTGTACTTGAACTGTTCCTATTACAAAAGTCTTCAGTCCACAACTATCCTGTAAAATCCTTCAGAATACTGTTGAACAAAATGGAGACCCTATATACCACAGCAGGTGGCAAATAGCAAGCCTGTTATAAATATTTCTTCATAAAATCCTTAAAATTAAGCATTGATTGTAAGAATCATGGACCTCAAAACATAAGAAAAAAATTAACTCTTAGTTTTCCTTAAACTTTCCATGTTTTATTTTTCCTATGTATTTCTTAGGATAGTCAAGTCCTAGTATGTTTAAATACTAGGTCTGTGAACTATAGAAGGATTGAAGGGGGAAAAATAGTCAAAATATCCAGTAGAGGCAATACCTGCTACAAAACACACATATCACAAATCTTTTTGTCCCAAGGACCAAAGGAAAAACGAAGAAGGAAGCACCCCAGTTTATTTTGACCCATTGTAAAAAATAGGAGGCTTTTCATAAGACCTGTACTTGTGACAGGTGTGGTATAGGTTTTAAGAAAATGGGCAGATAATAACCCCTGGCCTGAGAGGCTAAAAATCTTGTAGGCGATGTTAATAACATCTCCGTAATATTTTAAAGTGTGCAAGCTCTTTCCACGTACACCGCATCATTGTATCCTTACAGTGACGCTGTGAAATGGGTTGTCCCAGTTTATCCCAGTTTATTATCGTCAGCCCATGTTGTTGCTTTTACTTGGACAAGATGGAAAAACATGCGATCTAAACCTGATTTCACTGCAGATGTAAAGACTTGTCTTCTGAGTCCTAGCTCCTTATTTTAACCTACCCAACCTAGTCTTAGGCTACCCAACCTAGTCTTAGTCTATCCAACTAGTCTTAGGCTACCCAACCTAGTCTTAGGCTACCCAACCTAGTCTTAGGCTACCCAACCTAGTCTTAGTCTATCCAATCTAGTCTTAGGCTATCCAATCTAGTCTTAGGCTATCCAATCTAATCTTAGGCTACCCAATCTAATCTTAGGCTATCCAATCTAATCTTAGGCTACCCAATCTAATCTCAGGCTGTCCAATCTAGTCTTTAACTAGGCAGCTCTTAGTAAATGCCCTAAAATTGTGCCTTTTCCAGGCAAAGAGTAACCTGGTAACATTTTGCTTCATTTTATATTAGTTATGAATAGGATAAGCTCAATTCAGGACTTATAAAGTCCAAAATAGATCTGTGTGTCTCCATTGCACTCTGTACTTGAGCCAACACACTATGACCATTCAGTAAATGCTGTGCTCTCTGAGGATGAGTTAGAAACACTGATATAGGACAAAGTGTTGTGCCTTTCAAGGCTCCTTGATCTGTTTGCATCGATATTAATAGATGGCTGTAGGCCTCAGTCATAGACCTGAATAATTCAGGTCGTACTGACCTGCTAGACTTTAAAAAAAAATCCAACTATAAAATATTCTGGGCAATGTTTTAGATACATACAGGTTGTAGGACATGTTCACAAATCCACAGAAAATTAGGAAACTGAACTGCCATGGTATAGAAACAGCTAGAGATAACCTGATAAATGAACATTTTCTTAATTGTTACATTAGGATGAGTGTCCAAAAGGAATTTTTGTAAGTATACTGACTTTCCATATTCTCTTTTGAAGTGGGTAGACTAATAGTTTTATTAGTGGGCCAAACTAATAAAAACAATGGATTCTAATATGTTCTAAATTAATATGTTGCATAAACAAATAGTATTTTATACATATTAGGTTAGAAAGTAGCTACCGTATTTGCCTGCGTATAAGACGATTTTTTGGCCCTGAAAAATATGCCTCCAAGTGGGGGGTAGTCTTATACGGCGAGTATATAACAAACTCTGCATTTTGAGTGGAAATGTTAGGGGGTCGTTTTATACGCCCAGTCGTCTTATACGCCGGCAAATATGGTATTTTCAGGGTCAAAAAATCGTCTTATACGCCGGCAAATACGGTATTTGAGGATATAATGAACATTTAGTGGTATTTTATCAGTTGGGCTTCCTACCATAAAGAGGTTACAGTTAAGGTTGACTTTTTTTTTTTTTTGAGAGAGAGAGGGAGGGGTGGGGAGGGAGTGGGAGAGAAATTAACATCAATGATGAGAGAAAATCATTGATTAGCTGCTTCCTGCACACACACACACACACACACACACACACACACACCCGCCGTTCAGATTAGGGATCCAGACTGCAACCTGGCAATGTGCCCTGCTGGGGACCTCTTACCTCCTGGGTTGCTGCTCAGTCTCTGAGCCACACCAGTTGGGCAAGGTTGACCTCTTTATGGTGCAACGGCATGACCTACATGCTCTAGGCCTGTTCATGTTTCTGTCTGCTCTATTATCTACACTAATAAAAGAGAAATATACAAATTGACTGTACCGCCATGACACTCATCAGCCAGTCAGGAGTGAGTATGCAAATTAACCCAACAAAGATGGAAGGCCAACTTGCATACACAGGCATGAAGTGAAGACTGAAGGCTCTGGTCCAAGCGAAGACTGAAGACTGAAGATTAATAATGTGGCTTCTCTGCTGCAACTAGAGTGGCGAAGCCTAACCTTGAAGCTCGGCTTCTCCACTGTGACCGGAGTGAAGGCCCAGATCCCAGGTGCCAGAGAAAAACCGGAGCCGGCAGCCAGGGGATGGAAGGCCCATTGCTGGAATCTTCATACAATGGGCCTCTTGCCCTATCTAATAAAGAGGGAATGTATTAATTGACTGCCCCACCCTCAAAGATGGCAGGGCCCACATCCAATAAGGAGGGAATATGCTAATTGACTGTCACACCCTCAAAGATGACAGCACTCACAGCCACAAGATGGCGGTGCCCCAGGCGAGCCCAGCCACTCTTCATGCCTGTCTCCAGAGTCCCCCAGTCCCCTCAGCCTCCCAGCTGCCCAGGGCCAGCCTGAGGTGCAGGCAAGACTTGGATTGTGGCCACCCAGCCTCCCAGGGCTCAGGTAACCAGGTCTGGCCGAGACTTGTGCTGCTGGCATTGGCAGCAGCAGAGGTGTGATGAGGCATCGCCTTCCCCGGATGGCCAGGTCACCTCCCAGTCCTGAGGGCTCCCAGACTGTGAGAGGGGGCAGGCCAGGCTGAGGGACGCCCCTCTAGAGCACGAATTTTCATGCACTGGGCCTCCAGTAACAAGTGTAACAGCAGAGGTATGCTGGCCTGCACGCTACTGCCTCGGGAATTCTTCTGCAGCTATCCATTTGAGAGCCCCTTTCCAGCAGCCTTACCTGACTGGCATTTAGATGGAAGATGGAGACAACCTCAAAGACAATGAGAGATTTCCTTTCTCAGGGCCTTATTGACCCTTTGGTTTCTGGTGTTTATGAATCCAAATAAATATCAAAATGCATTTATTAAACAGTTTGGAGGTACATCTCCAAATTGGGTGCTACATATATAAAGGAACGGGTGTATGGTAACACCATCTGGCACTGTGAATGTATTTTGGAATGCTTATGGGAATTTCAAAGAAAATTTGAAATTGTGCGTACAATTTTCTTAAGCTTATTTCCATGAGATCCATGACTTAGGAAGCTTATTCTACAGGTTTTTGATAGACATTTGAATGTATTTTTTTAAATACCCAGATAGTGCTATGTGTACAAACGTAATTCTTGGCTCTTAACTTTTAATGACGCATTAATTTTGGGTAGATTTAAAATATGCTATGTACATCCGTGGACACCGGGGGATGGTGAGAGCATGAGGGAGGGGTGGAACAGGAACAGGCTAGAAGAGGTTAATGGGGGGAAAGGAGGACCTCTATCATACTATCAACAATAAAGATTTTTAAAAATAAAATATGCTATGTAAAAATAAAAATCTTTAAAGGACTGACAGACATCACAATATTAGTTCTTACCCCAGCTTAATGAGGTGCTAAGCCAGAGTGCATCTCAGTTTACAATGAGAGAAACTGAAGTCCATCCACAATATAAATTTGTGACTTCGTGGATAGAATAAATAAAGAAAGCAGAGGATGATTATGACATCTGGCCATCAACCAAGCTAGGATTAAAAAAAAAGTATTGTAATGCAGAATGTGAGCAAAAAGGCACCTCAACTGTGAGATACATCCCTCTGTTTACTCCCGTGGGTTCCTACTTCGATGTTTATCATCATTGGAGGAGTCAACTTGATCCAGATTTTTTTGGTTCCCAGTGTGGACTCCCGGCTCTCCTAATTGCTAGTTCTATGACTTGGACTAAAGAGGTCACCGTTTCCTCTCTGTGTGAAGGTGATGAAAATCGTACTGACCTCCTGGGGAGTAGAGAAGATTGGGTGAATTGGTAGACCTAAAGCTCGAGGAAGAGTGCCTTCGACATCAATGGCCATTGGCTATGGAGGCAGGAGGGTATTATTATTTCTATTAGGTGTCCAGGCATTGGCTCCTGGGGAATAGAGATACTGTATTTGAAACAGAAGAACCTTGGGATGTCACTGGGAGAGATAAGAAAGCTTTGAAATTAGAAGAATGTTACCATCGTCATAAGGAAATAGGACTAGGAATGCTTAGTTTAGTGGAAGGGAAAGATAAAAGAAATATTTTCTTCTTTTTTTATAAATATATTTTACTGATTTTCCACAGAGAGCAAGAGAGAGGGATAGAGAGCTAGAAACATCGATGAGAGAAAACCATCAACCAGCTGTCTCCCGCACACCCCCCACTGGGGATGTGCCCACAACCAAGGCACATGCCCTTGACCAGAATCGAACCAGGGACCCTTCAGTCCACAGGCTGATGCTCTATCCACTGAGCCAAATCGGTTTCAGCAAGAAATATTTTCTTATTGTAGCAAGTCACAACACTGTCCGATGCTTGTTTAGAGGAAATGGAGGCCGTCTGGAGAAAACAATACCATTCCACAGTGTGGAATGGCCTTAAAGGGCAGCTGAATAGCTCAGGCATGACGTATATACCGTAGGCCTTTGGCTGGATAATGTCTTAGATTAACATAGCAAACAGCAGGGAGTAGACTAGCAGTTAATGAGAGGTGAAAAGAGTTGTCAGGCTTCCAAGATCAGTTATCATACATCTTATTAAAGAAACTAGTGGCCCATCACACTATCGCATGCAGCAGGCCGCCCGCCACTTCTACGACAGCTGGTGGGGACCGCAGAGCACCACCAGGAGCCTCGCTGTCTCCACAGGAGCCTGGAGGGAGCCACGCTGCTTCCGTGGGAGGCGGGCCTGCCGTCTCCTCTCCGGGCTTATGCTTGGCCGCAGAGGCTGTGGGCCAGGCCCCATCCCCCAGAGGCCCTCCGAGGCTGGGGTGTCACTGTGGTGACAAAGCAAGTGTCCCATTCTGTCCCAGAGGCCCTCTGTCGCCACAACGACAAAGAAAGCATTCCGCCAGGCCACTCACACTGCCCACTCTCAGCGGCAGCCCCCCCAGGATTGGGGGACTCCAAGGAGGCTGAAGGGACTGGGCGCCACCATATTGTGGCTATGGGAACCGCCATCTTTTGTGACGGAGTGATAGTTAATTTGCATATTACTCTTTTATTCGGTAGGATATACTGAGAATATTATTTTGGTTCTTTCTAATCTTTTGAATGCCTTAGTACCTTAAGATTCTAAATACTCCATTTTATCTATATATATTTCTTACATTCATTGCCTTTGTCTTGTAACCATTTTGTCTTGTTGCTGCCATTTTATTATTTGACTCATTAAGTAACTTAATTTTAAAAGTTATTTTAGGTATATTTTTAAAATCACCAACATATGTTTTCCAGCAGCTAAATTAATCTAATAACTAAACAGTAAGGGGCTTTAAGTATGTGTTGGAGATATTTCCTTAGTATTTTAAAGTAGAGAAACTTTTAGCAAGATTTATTACTTAATTCTATGTTTTTATATTACTTAATTCTATGTTTTATATTTATGCAAAATGACCCACAAGAACCAGAAAAGAAAAAGAAAAAAACTAGATAGTTTTTATCTAAAATATTTTGCTTCCCATCATAGTGAGTTAAAGAACTTACCCAGAAAGTAAGTATTGCAGTAGCATGGATAGACCAAGAGAGTATTATGACAGTGAACTAAGCCAGTCAGAAAAAAGGTAAATATCACATGATCTCACTCATATGTGAAATCTAATGAGCCAAATAAGATGGCGATCAAAAACAGAGGCATGAACAGACTGTTGAACCTCAGCCAGGGGAGGGTGGGTGGAAAGAGATCAACCAATGAACTTGTATGCATCTACGGATAATCGATGGACACAGTCGATGGGGTGGTGAGGGCCTGTGGGGAAAGGAAGCAGGTATGGGAATGAGCTGCGAGAAGTTAATGGGGAGGGTAAGTTATTCGGTAGGATATACTGAGAATATTATTTTGGTTCTTTCTAATCTTTTGAATGCATTAGTACCTTAATATTCTCAATGCTCCATTTTATCTATATAAGGAAGTAGTCTTCCTTTACCAAAGTTAAGAGAAGTCCAGACCTGAAAATCACCCTGTAAGCATCTTCCAGATTTCAAAAGGACAGCATTGTATTGGAACTTGAATAAGTATTCAATAAGGCAGCCCATACATAGCATGTTCCATTGCTTTCTGTCCATGATGTTCCTATTTTCTTCGGTTATTATGGATTCCATAGATAAATTCTGACTTAGCTGAAAATGTCGACAAGGCGAGGCTAAAGTAGGTCTACAGTTGTGAGTGTGCAAAGCACAGAGAGCTCTCATCGTGTTACTCTTGATTGATTGTTGTCTTATGTTCCGTACGAACAACTGTACACCTACTTTTGCCCACCCTGTACATTAAACTTGCAACTATAATTCATCTGAATGAATTACTTCAGGAGTTTATCATGCAGGCTCATTTTTCATAGATAATTAGTGGAGGTAAATGAAGTACATATTTTTAAGATTTCATGTTCACAGAGACTGAGAATCCTTTAAAGAAAAAAAATGTTCTTGAATTAAGAGCCGAGCAAATAAATACCTTGAGCCTTGTGTCTTAAAAACGGCCTTTTCAAAGTACGTCATGAGGAGGATGAAGAGCTGAGCTATGGAAGATGATATTCCAGTTATCTCTTCAATCAATTCTGTATAATGCTTCAGAAGCGGAACAACAAGTAATATGAAATCATTTTTCAAGCTGCTATATGTGCACACTCTTTGTTCTATTTCTGTATTCATTGGAACAGACAATTTATGCAATGTGCCTGTAATATTCCAAGAACAAAGACCAATTTCCCTCAAGGTTATGAGAGCTCCTGAATTTGACAAATACATAAAAAAATATTTATTTTTTTCCGTGTCACTTTTAGAGAATGAAGTGTGCTTGATTTCCAGAGTCTCCATGAGGGGTCCCTGGAAGTCTTCCCACTGCATGCATTCAGAAAGCAGATGTAGACTTTTTTTAACACGCATTAGCAAGTAGTAACTAACCGGGAGTGTTGTAGCGGGTGGAGGACGGAAAGGACTTGGGCTTCTGAATGGGAGGGATCTCTAACTCTTGGGAAAACAGGCATCCAATAGATCTGTGAATGATCCTTCGTCTAGGCCTCAGGGTGCAGACATAAATATCTGTGAATGAAATGGACCCAGGTGCTGTCTTTAAAATATATTTTTATGGATTTCAGAGAGGAAGGCAGAAGGAGAGAGAAATAGGAACATCAATGATGAGAGAGAATCATCGATTGGCTGCCTCCTCACCTCCCCCTCCACTGGGGATTGAGCCCACAACCAGGAATCAAACCATGGTTCATAGGTGGATGCTCAACCATGAAGCCATGCCAGCCGGGCCATGTGTTGTCTTCATTTTTATTTTTTTAATGTATTTTATTGAGTTTTTTACAGAGAGGAAGGGAGAAGGAGAGAGAGTTAGAAACATCGATGAGAGAGAAACCTCCATCAGCTGCCTCCTGCACACCCCCTACTGGGGATGTGCCCACAACCAAGGTATATGCCCTTGACGGGAATCTAGCCCGGGACCCTTGAGTCTGAAGGCCGATGCTCTATCCACCGAGCCAAACCGGTCAGGGCCACATTTGTCTTTAAATAAAAGTAAAGAAAGGATGGAGGAAGGGCACTATAGTCCTCTTCGGGGCACTGCAGAGCCCCTTGGCTGGTTTTGCGTTGCTTTGGGGCGAGGTGCAGGGCTGAGAGGAGAAACCCTCACATCTGGTCCCTCTCCCGTGACTGCCCAAGACCATGGCATGGCACGTGAGCACACAGCAGCGACACAGGAGACCCCAGAGTCCACAAGCAGCCCTGTATCTTGGCTTGCCTGGTCCTGGATGTTTACACGGTTTCATCCGCTCTCTTTAATTGTGCCGACGGTGCCTTGGGAGAGAACTGTTTCCCCCACCACATACCCGAAACAGTGTTCGCATTTAAGCGTGCATGGCTCCCTGAAAAACAATCCCATGTGGGGACCTGCGGACTGCAAGAATCATGGGGGCTCCCCAGCCACCCTCCCTTTCCGTGAAACCTAACCTGCAGGCACAGAACAGAGATTTCTCTCTCTCCACCCTCTTCCCCCCGCCCCCACCCGGCCCCTCACCTTAGAGGGCACAGTCCTGATGAAACTTGTTTCCATCCCATTCCGCACAGAGGGCAGAGTTCTGAATGTGTACACACTTCTACCCCTGTCCGGTTTCATGTTATGGGATAGCTGTCGATACGTGTGTGTGCCTGCGTATATACAAGGAGAAGAGGGGGGAGGGTCGTGCAGAACTAAGTCTCAGTGTAATGCCCACCCAAGAAAAAACCTGAGGGGCACCTCTCAGTAGTAGTTGGGCACTTTCGGCCATTTTGCTAAAGCTTGGGACTCCGTTAGCAGACCCCAGAGGGGAGAAAAGACAAGCAAGGGTTTGGGATTATAAAGCCTTGTCAATTAGAGCTGAACAGAGAAAATTAGGGCTGTTTGAAAGTTTACCTATGCTTTATTTGCGTACTAGTTGGGATGTTATGCTCAAATTCCAGCTGCTCAAAAGCCAACAGGCTTGCCTGGCCAGCATGGCTCAGTGGTTGGGCGTCAACCTATGAACCAGGAGGGTTCCTCGTTAGATTCCCAGGCAGGGCATATGGCTGGGTGGTGGGCTTGATCCCCAGGGGGCGGGGGCGTGCAAGGGGCAGCAGCTCTATGATTCTCTCTCATTGATGTTTCTCTCTCTCTCCCTCCTTCTCCCTTCCTCTCTGAAGTGAATAAAAATATATTAAAATTTTCAACAACCAAAAAACAAAAAACAAACAAACAAACAAAAAACCCCAGCAAGTTCATTCTGATATCTCTAACTTTTGGAGTTGCTTCATTTAGTGACTAAATTTGGGAATGAGGAGCAGGGAGAAGGAAAGCACAAAACTGCAAGAACCTACACTGGGACTACGTACTCCTTTTAGGTCAGCAGGTATGCGATTTTAGCTCTAACTGCCTGGCTGGTCTCAACAGATGAAGAGGAACATGATGGCTATGGAGATCAGGCAGCTCTCCTCTTGAGTTCTGCCCCTCATTCTCATGGTGGTTTCATTTATGTGTTCATTCGTTCTGCTTACGGGAGACAATGCAGTAGGGAGAAGCACGAATGCTTGCATCGCACTTGATAACCTTATTCTTCCCAGGAGATTTATCTGTTGGTTGTGAATAGGAAGAGCTTTGCTTGTAGGATCCATTTCTGCTCACTGGATTTATGTGGGTTGTGATGATGGTGATGATTTTTTTCTTAAAGTTGCATTTCAACTTCCATACACACATACATACACACTAGGGGCCCAGTGCACGAAATTGGAGGGGGGGTTTCTCAGCCCAGCCTGCACCCTCTTGGAATCCGGGACCTCTCCAGGAATGTCCAGCTGCCAGTTTAGGCCGGATCCAGCAGGGCTCCCTACAGGATCGGGCCTAAACTGAGTCGGACATCCCTCTTGCAGTCTGGGAATGCTGGCTCCTAACCTCTGGCCTGCCTGCCTGCCTGATCACCCCTAATTGCTCACCTGCCTGCCTGATTGCCCCTACCCACCTCTTCCTCTGCCCCCGCTGCAATAGCTTCAACCGGAAGGTCGTTTGGCTGTCTGGTCTAATTAGCATATTACGCTTTTATTATTATCAATATACTTTGGAAATCTGAGAGAACACAGAACCATGATGTTATAGCTGACCAGAGCCTTTGGTAAAGGAAAGGACAGCTGAGGAGTAGCTGAAGGGTCCCAATAAAACCCTGGTCATAATATGAAGGCTAACTAGTTCAGTAGATCCTTTCAGTTGTATAATTTCTTACTCGCTTGCTGTGTTCACGGGCACCATCTACCTTTTCTGGGGAAATGGCCTTGTGTCTTTTTTTAGAAGTAGGCTGGATAGAAATCATAAACAGGCATCCTCATTGTTTATCTCTTCACTTGCAGTAGAGGCTCTTCATCTCAATTCATGTCAGCAAACGTGGCCTTCTCGTTCTCTTCCCAACCTCGGTGCTGCTGACATTTTGGACCAGGTAATTCTTCGTCATAGGGTGGCTGTCCTTTGCACCTGTCATCTCTGCCCAGTGGGTGCTGGTAGCAGCCACCTAGATGTGACAACCACAAGTGTCTTCAGACACGGCCACATGTCCCGGTGGTGGCGGAGGTAAACCACCACCGCTAACCAGGCTCCAGGATGAGCAGGCTTCCCAAGCAGTCCGGTTTACACACGTGTTCTCAGGCGTGTGGCACTCCCTTTCACACAAGTGGCATCAAACGATGAAAGGATCACTCAATGTATCTCAACGAGTAGCAACTCCATGCTTCCAGTTGCTCTTGCCAAAACTGTGAAGACGTTCTTCATTCTTCTCATCCTCTCGTACTCCCTGAATAGTTGGGATGTTACTCTCAAATCCCAGCTGTTCAAAAACCAACAGCAGCCGAAACCAGTTTGGCTCAGAGGTAGAGCGTCGGTCTGCGGACTGAAAGGTCCCGGGTTTGATTCTGGTCAAGGGCATGTACATTGGTTGCAGGCACATCCCCAGTAAGGGGTGTGCAAGAGGCAGCTGGTCGATGTTTCTCTCTCATTGACGTTTATAGCTCTCTCTCTCTCTCTCTCTCTCTCTCTCCCTTCCTCTCTGTAAAATATCAATAAAATACAAAAACCAACAGCAAATCCAGGGGAAGAAAACCATCTCCAAACGATGTGCCTTTCTCTCAGTGCTTCCAGATACCACACTGGCCTGAGCCGCCTCTTCTCTTTCTCCGAAGACATGTGCCTCTCCTCATGCTGTTCTCAGCACAGCTGAGCAAAGTCACCCAGTTTCCCTAGCAAGGAGGATCGTGCCATTCTTCTGCTCACCATCCTCCAACGGCCTCCATTGCACTCAGAGAAAAGGCCAGGGTCACCACACTGGCCTAGGAGTAGCTGGGTAGGATCTGCTTAACCACCACCCTCCTCAGTGCAGGTAGCCTCCTGTGAGCCTCTGGACCTTATTCTAGCCAGCACGAAGAGGACTCCAAGTCGGAACCCAGTTCCAATGTTCAAGCTCAGTCTTCACTGCTAGGCACTCCTGTCTCTGCCATACGTCTCTGGGTGATTTCATTTGGGGGCACTTGTGTCTGAATGAAGGGTCATCGTGTGTATCAAATTTATAGAGAACTTGGTCATCTATGCATCATGAATCATGATTCGTCAGAGAGGCTATTGATTCTCTTTGTAATCATTACACCTTAAACCAGGGGTGGGCAAACTTTTTGACTCGAGGGCTGCAATGGGTTCTTAGTCTGGACCAGAGGGCCGGAACAAAAACAACCTGACCATGCTGGCACTCTCTTCTTGGGCTGCTGGTGAAGGAGCGGAGGGGAGAGCAAGAGAACCCTCCGCTCTTTCGGCTCCGCGGGCCGGATAGAACAGCCAAAACCCGCGGTCCGTAGTTTGCCCATGGCTGTCTTAAACTCATTGAGATCAGTGAAGGGACAGGGAATAATGTTTGAGGCCTGGCAGTTAGCCTGGGCAGTTGTTCGGCAGGCATGGGGTCGTCTGGCATAATGTTTCCTTTGTGAAAAGAGAACAGTTGCAACAACAGTATCAGCAGGTCCTGAAGGAGGATTCCAAGAAGCAGCTGAAGGGACCCAGAACACCCCCCTGGGTACAATGGGTTTAATTTTCAGTGAAAACACAAAGCAATTACTTTTTTTTTTAATGTGACTGAATCCTTTAATTAAACACAATTTCTCTTACTTACTTTTTATTTGATTTTTGTATATGGACAGATGAAATATGAATGGTGGATGGGTGGCCGGAAAGAGAAAAATAACGGTATGAAAATGGCATTTCTATAAACGCTATTGTCATGAAAACACTAAAGGTTCTTGAATTGACTGCACGAAAAAGAAAAGGAAGTGAAATTGAGGGAACTTCGCACGTCCCTTTATCACAGGAAAACTCATTTCCTAAAAAATGTCTCTATGGTTAACGAAGGCAAAGCGCAGGTGCGCATGTTAAAAGCACGGAGCCTTCGGAGTCACAACGCTTTCCGAAAGCATGGCCGGCTCCAGGCGTGTGCCACGCTCTCCTGCCTCCCCTCTTCCCTGCCGGGCCTGGTATCATTGCTGCGCATCCGGGTCACGGCAGCGAGCACTTCCGGTCCTTTAACTAGACCGCCCAGGGCTGCTCCGCGCTCCCTTCAAACAGGTTCCGGGGCCTCACCGTGCTTTCACTTCTTGATTCTCTGTTCCCGAATTCTCTGAACAGCTGAATGGTGTGACCGAGCCTCCAGAAAGCGCTCCTGCGTGCTATTTCCTTCCCTAAGTCATTTCGTGATTGAAAAGATGTCCTTCTAAAGGAAATGGCATGCTCACCCTGACCCGTTTGGCTCAGTGGATAGAGCGTCGGCCTGCGGACTGAAGGTTGCGGACTCGGGGCCTGCAGGAGGCAATGATTCTCATCATTGAAGTTTCTCTTTCCCTCTCCCTTCCTCTCTGAAATAACAATAATATATATATATATATATATATATATATATATATACCCACTGAGTGGCCAGATTATTAAGCTCTTTGAATGCATAATAGTCTGGCCACCCAGTGTACTTCTCTTGAGTACCTCATTTATTTGATATCAAAGATACTATAAATCGCGCATCTGATCAGTGTTCCCCTTTGCACTGGCTGATAGAAAGCTCAGGGCAAATAGGTGGTTGATCTCCAGCAAAAGTCTAGAATACTTTTGGTGCCCATTTGAGATACAAATACACTGAGTGGCCAGATTATTATGCATTCAGAGATCATGATAATCTATATATATATCAAGAAGAGGAGAGCGAACTCTTTGGGGACTTTAACTTTGCAGGATTTCCCAGGCCTGCATTGGAGTCCGCCCCTCTAGCCAACCCATGGTTTCCCAGGCTAGACTGACAGGCAAGCCTGACTTCCCTGCGCACGTGCCCACCTCCCCAGGTTCGATCCCTCTGCCCCGGGCCTTGCAGGGAATGGATAGGAGCATGAATGCTTCCCAGGGAAGCTGCCGGATGACCGTGCTTATCACGCCTGGCCTCCCCTTTGCTCTCTTCCAGGAATGAACAGGAGAACCGGCTAATTATGGTCATAACACAGGTAACGGCCTGGACTTGCGCCTGGAGTCAGAAGTCCAAACAGGGTTCCTGGGAACTTCCAGCCTGCAGCCAGCTGATCAGAAGCACAGGTCCCACAGAGCCTGGGCTCGGGGTCAGCACCTTGGACTTGGAGTTGGCGCCTGGAGGGAGGGCGGCCTGTGGGAGGGAGTCTGTGGAATCTGAGGCTGCCTCTGGGCAGAAAGTGTCTGAATGGAGATGACCTCTACATCGGCAGTTGTCCTGAGTCCTGCTTAGTGGTGTGGGGGAAACCACACACACACACACACCACACACACACACGCAGACCACACACACACATACACACACACACAGACCACACACACACACACACATACACACACACCATACACACCACACACATACACACCATATACACACACCACACACATACACACCATATACACACACCACACCAGACATACTACACACACCACACACCACACACACACACACACACACACACACACACACACATATCCAATTGGAATCAGATGCAAACTCCAAAACAAACCATTTTTCTAATCCTCATTTCAGAGAGGAAAAAAAAAAAGTCAATGAGCTAACGCCATGTGTTAGTCTCCCGATTTGGAGAGGATGTTTTTCACGCTGGCTTTTTGAGAGGAGTGCAGTGGGGAGGAGGGTGGGGAAGGAATCCCAGGAGCAGTTTAGAGCCAAGTACCTCTTGGGTTTCCTCCGTAGACTCTTCCGTTTCTCTCGGGCCCTCTCATCGTTGATCAACGTGGCTGTGTGTTTGTTGCTGTTTTTCCCGGTGACCCTTTCAACGTGTCAGGCCGGTCACAGCCCTTCCTTATTTAGAATTCGCTAGCGGCTCTCTCCCGGAGGGAACGCGGGGACGTGACTCTGGCTCACCGGACCCAGGAAGGGCAGTGCTCATCTTCAGTCCCATTACCTCTTGACCTTGTTCCTCCTCGAGCCACAGAAGCCAGCGGGTCTGTCCTTCCCCCAGGTGCTCCCCGCCTCAGGGTCTCCTCCCTGGAACACCCTCCCTCCCCACCCCACCCCACCGCGTATCCCCAGGGCTCGCTCCTTCTGTGCCTCTACGTCTTTGTTCAGGTATCCCCTCCAAGTGACCTTCTCTCTACCCCGTCGTTTATTTATTTCTGCATTTTCCTCACGACTGCCCCTCCAGCTCTGCTCCCTCTCCCGCCCAAGGGGAGCTTCCTGAGGGCAGAGGTGTTTTTTTTTGTTTTTCTGGCTAAAACAGTATCTGGCACACGGGGAGTATTTCATAAATGTTGGTTGGATTTATGAATTTGTTGTTGTTTGTTTTGCTTATCGTGACATCAGGGGAGAGAAAGTCTTTGAGGACAGTGCTCCTGCCTCTTCAATTCTTTTCACTTATAATCTTCTGTACGATCTACTGAATGTATCTTGATGAAGGTCAGTCTTGTTCCTAGGAAACCTGCCCCAGTGGGTAACAAGCTCACAAGGAGAATGCCTTCCTATTTATTCAAAGGACATCTTTATCCACAGCCAGCTCAGGTTTCTCTGTTCAGTGGAGTAACATAGAAATACGTACCTAAACAAGATATCCTCACTCCTCGGCATTGCAAGGTGGCTAGGAAGGCTAGGAGGAGGAAAAATACACTATTGCAACTCCTCCCTTACTAGGGTGCCATTCTCAGAATGTCCACAGAGGGCCCTAGTGCGACTCCTCCATTACCAGAGTGTTATTCTCAGAATGTCCACAAGAGGGCACTATCGAGACTAAATTTTTATTAATGCCATTACCACTTGATTAATAATACTCAGCATTAAATGACTTGTGATCCCTCCCTCACCAACTGCTCCTGTGGCATTCCCCATCTCATCAATGGCATCTCAGTTCTACCATTTGCTTAAGCCAACAACCATGTAGATGGCTTTGCCCACTCTTTCTGCTTACTGATCCATATCTAATTCCTGAATAAATCTATAGGCTTTACCCTCAACATATATTTACCCCAAAGTTAGCTTTTGCCACCACCTTCACATCAGCTTGGCCTAAACCATCATCATACTAATTTATTACTGTAACTAGTAATATCATAACAGAACAAATTTCTCTATCATAGAACAATAAATAAATCATAATAGTTTTGATGGTCTGTGTTCACCCTGCATGTAAAACATGATGGCCAGTGATGGCATTAATACATCTCCAGGGACTTCCCATAAAACATTTGATTTCTGAACTATTCAAAACAATAACAGTTTTCTTACACATATTTAACCCAGGCCAGTCTGTGTGCATGTTTTAATCTGACAAATTCCTGTGCGACGTTATCATGACACATCAAACAAACTAATTATTTCTAGTATCTCTCTTGTGATAAAGTAAAAGAATAAAACTTTGGGCTTCTCCAAAATTTCCCTCTAGAAAATCTTAAAGATGGATTTTGTATAAAAGATATCTTGAAATTTAATTTTTTAAAAAATATTTCATGTCAAGCTCTGGGAAGGCAATTTAAAATATTGTCAAAGGAAATTTAGGGACTTAAGACAGGGTAATGGGTGCCTGAGACACTATTTAATAAATGTGACAACATAAACATTTAAAAATAAGCAGAGGGAAAAAATGGCCATCTACAAACCAGTAAGTACTGCACACAGAATCTGCCAGCACTTTGATCTGAGACTTCATTGACACTAAATTTTTATTAATCTCAGTACCTCTTGATTAATAATATTCAGTATTAAATATGATCTGAGACTTCAGATCCAAGTCTCCAGAACTGTGAGAAAGGAATTTCTATTGTAATTTAAAAAATAAAAATGGAAGATCAGAAGAAGCACAGAATACTAGCATTATTATAAAGAACTGTAGGTCCTTCATAAGTGAGAACCTTTGCTTTTTCTTAAATAATCAAAGGTATAATAAAGTCAATACAAAGGCAAAATAATTATTCTGGTCAGACACAGACTCTTTGCTACATAGGCAGATTACACAGAAAGCAAACAAACATTGATATCATAGGTAAAAGGCAAGAATCAATAAACCAGGGAAGCAAACCCAGCAGAATGGAGAACATGTTGTTACAATTATCAACATTTCATAGCTTCTACCGAGACTCAAGTATTATAAATCAAAGTAAATAAATTCACTTTCAGAGGGTTTTTTTTTTTTTTTTTTTTTTGCTTAATTATGGTCTTTCGTATTCTGGGACAAACTGAACTTTTATGGCATTAATTCTCTTTTTAGGGTATCTGTGATGTCAAAATAATACTAATGAAATAATAATACTAGGAGGATATTAATATGATGTCCATCATTGCTATCTTCAAGTAAATCAATAACTTCAATTTCCCAATTTCCAATACAGTAAGCATAGATAGTTATAACTCACACAGACAAAGATCTTTGGAACACTCAGTAGGTCCTCAAAGTATAAAGTTGCCTAGAGAACAAACAGGCCCTAAAAAGTGTTGCTTTAGAACAAAACTTCTGTTTTTCCTTGAAAAGTGAAAGCAGAGTTGTATTTCTCCATTACTATTCCTCTTGGTGTAGTTTCAACTTCTTGTTTAAAGATTTTAAAAATATTTTTTCTTTATTGATTTCAGAGGGGAAGGGAGAGGGGGAGAGAGAGAGAAACATCAATGAGGGGAGAGAATCATTGATCCGCTGTGCCCTGTACACCCCACACTGAGGACTGAGGCTGCAACCCAGGCATGTGCCCTGACCAGGAATCTAGTATCTTACACAAGTATCTTTTAGCAGCCTGGCATCACTCATGAATACACATAACACAGCTTTCTACAACTATATTGTTATGGACTAAATGTTTGTGTTTTCCCCAATTCATACACTGAAATCCTACCCACCAAAGTGTCAGTAACAAGAGGTGGGGGCCTTCTGGAGGTGATTAGGTTATGAGGGTGGAGCTCTCACAAATGGGATTAGTGCCCTCATAAAAGAGACCCCAGAGACGTCACTCACCCTTTCAACCATAGGAGGACACAGTGAGAAAACGGCCACCTAGGACCCTGGACACTGGACCTGCCTGAGCCTTCATCTTGGACTTTCCCGCCTCCAGAGCTGTGAGAAAGTTTGTTGTTTAAACCACTGAGTCTATGGATGTCTGGATAGCGGTCTGAACAGACTAAGACATGCATCTCTTACATATTTTTAAAGAAGACAAAAACGACTACCCAAAGCTATAGCATGTCTATCATAAAAATAAAAGCCAAAAATATGTAATAATTACCCATTAATTCATTCAACGGAATATCAGTCCAAGGCTGGATAGGGAAATCTGAGCTGAAAAGTTATAGACACAAGAATCAAAGGCAGTTTTGAGCTTTTGGATTTGGGGGGCTTCAATTTTGATGATAAAGAACAACAAAAACGTTTTAACCTTTTTATGTTAAGATAGTGCTATTTATCTGCCTATCATCTCTTTCTATCACCTGTTTATTCCTTTACAGCTTTTTTAAAGCTCATTCTTTTAAAGTTTTATTTCATCAAGTTGTACTTGGCTTCCAGGGTGTTGCTTCATGGATGTACCACTGTGTTTTGAAATCCCCAGTCTCAGTAATATGTCAGTCATAGAGATTAAAATGCCCACTCGGGAATCCCAAAACAATGCAAACAAACATTGTAAGAAAAAGTTGAAAAATGTTCCATCGTTTTATTGTCTCTGTTTTTATATTTAAAGGAAGGAAAAGCTGAGAACCAAGAACTTGAGGAGGTTTTAAGGCCATTTATTCATAGGATCCCCTCTTAAAGACCTATGATATAGGTTTTCTTTATTTAAAACCCTCGTCTATTTTGCAAAAAATAAAAATAAAAAACTCGTTTTGATAGAAAGCAGTAATACAGAAAAACTGCTATAGAAAGAATGTCCCCCCTCCATAATCCTATCATGCTTTATGATAAAGCCTTACTGCCCCAGCTAGCATGGCTCAGTGCTGGAGCGTCATCCTATGAACCAGGAGGTCATGGTTTGATTCCTGGTCAGGGCACATGCCTGGGTTGTGGGCTTGATCCCTAGTAGAGGGCATGCAGGAGGCAGCCGATCAATGCTTCTTTCTCATCATGGATGTTTCTATCTCTCTCTCTCTCTCTCTTTTTCTCTCTGCAATCAGTACACACACACACACACACACACACACACACACACATTTAAAGCCTTACTAGCACCCTAAATGTGTTCATGTTCAAGAATTTTCTCTCCTTCATCTTGCAAGGGAAATCAGAGACTTAAGAGAGAGCATGGAAGTAAGAACTAAATTCCAGGTCGAGTGCCCCAGGTGAGCCATGTGTCCCAGGGGGCCATGTGCCCTGGGAGAGCCGTGTGCCCTGGGGAAGCAGTGGGACCCAGGTGGGGGGGTGTAAACCAGAGGAGGAGCGGATTCTATTCGTGTGGTCCTGAGATAGTCACCATAAAACAAGCAGACTGCCAAATGAGGAGCAGATTCTATTCATGTGATCCTGAGATAGTCACCATAAAACAAGCAGACTGCCAAATGACAGCGGGGAGGGGAAGGAGACCTGGGTGGAGATAAGAGATCAACCGAAGGACTGGCATGCATGAATATAAGTACAACCAACGAACACAGAACTCTGGGGAGGGAGGGCATGAATGGGAGGTGGAGGGGGGGGGGCAATGGTAAGCTATGTACACATATAATACCTTAATAAATTTTTTTTAATGAAAAAAAAAAGAACTAAATTCCACTTTTGTACTAGGAACATTATACCATCCCCTGTAGAGAATGCAAATGCTTGGAGCATAAACTAATTCACTATTAAACAGTAACAGAAAGTTGCCCACCATCGCCCCGGACAGGTATCTTGGGGACACATTCACAGCGTGTTGCTTTACGTCGGACTCACTTTCCCATTCTCAACTGGCCCGTTCCATTCAGCGTCGCTTTACGGCACGACGCGCACTTGTCCCCTAACTTTGCCCGGAGTTGGCACCAAGCGAGTGGAAATGAAAACATCCTTCACGTCAGCCTGTCTTGCCTCACAACATTCCCGAGCTGTTTTCCCCACGTTGGCATTTCAAGGGCAGTTCTGTGCTCTTAGGGCTGACCAGGTTTCCGAGGCAGAGGTGGCCCGCGGGGTGCATCAGCCAAGAAAGAAAAGGGGAGAGTGGGATTCAACTGTGCTGACCCAGTGACGGGAGAGGACACTGCGAGGTCCAATAACAGAGGGTTCAAAAGTTCATCTCCCCGTTTGTTTGCTAGAAAACCCAGACAGAAGTGCCCTTCGCCCCAGAAAAAGTGTTCTTACAGGGTTTAAGTTTGCATCTTGAGGTTATTTTTATAGCATCTCTGCTGGTTTTTCGATTGCCGTAAATAGAGAGGGAAAAAAAAGCCAACAAACCACTAAGTTGAGAAACTGGAATGATAATTTGAGCAGGGTGATGAGTGGGTAGGGTATGGAATAAAAATGCAGTTCTTCATATAGGAAAAAAAAATGTCCTGTTTCAGAAAAACAAAGCTTTTGTGGTTCTAAAAAAAAAAGGTCATTTCAGCCCTGCTTGCTTATTCAACTTAGCAGCTCAGGTGTAGCAATTCTAATTCATCAAATGTCTAATTCACTCTCAATTGAACAGAAAAATATGTAATTAGGTGGGTATAATTTACTTGGAATGAAATTAGGTTTCCACGTTAATTTAGCTTCTGTGCCCATGGTAGTGTGGAAATGCCGGTTTTTTAATAGTCTTAAGAAGAAAAAAAAATGAGGTTTCCTTGTATGCGGACCTAATACAATTGCACTCAGGCTGGAAAATAATATGCACAGCGTTTCAACGGAGACTTTTAGAAAAGACGGGTGTCTCACTCAAAGAACATTTTGATTCCAATAGAAAATCAGGTGGTGCCGAAACCGGTTTGGCTCAGTGGATAGAGTGTTGGCCTGTGGACTCAAGGGTCCCAGGTTTGATTCTGGTCAAGGGCATGTACCTTGGCTGCAGGCACATCTCCAGTAGGGGATGTGCAGGAGGCAGCTGATCAGTGTTTCTCTCTCATCGATGTTTCTAACTCTATCCTTCTCCTTTTCTCTCTGTAAAAAAAATCAATAAAAAATATATTTAAAAAAAATAAAATCAGGTGGTATTTCTCCTCTTTCTGTTGACAGGTATCCCTCCAATAGAAGGGCAGCCAAGGAAAGCTATGGCAATTCGCCATCACTACACCTCAGCTGGGAGCTAGAGATTTAAGTGTCCTGGGATCCACCCCCAGAAAAAGGAAACTTTCTCTACTACTATACAAACATACTACCATAAAATAGTAACTCAAAATAACCTGTGTCTTAGACAGATGAGAAGTTATCAAGCCCTGACCTAAAAGAAAAATAATACCCAGACCGAGGGACTACTCTGCGCCAGGATGTATGCGACACGTGGCCCTTGTATTATGCCATTGCATTCTCATAACAACCCTATGAAATAGTTACCAGCATTTATGTCCACGTAACAGATGAGGAAACTGAGGCTGAGAGAGGTTCAATTATTTCCCCAAACAAGCCATTGTGTGCTGGAATTGTGATCTGAATTTACATTTTGAAAACCACTCTCTTGCCCTCGGTCTTACACAAAGTCCTCCAGGCTACAGGAGGTAGTCTTGTTTTTAAAAAATATGTATTTTTATTGCTTTCAGGGAGTAAGGGAGAGATCAAGGGTGAGAGAGAACCATTGATTAGCTGACTCCCTAACGCCCCCTCCTGGGGATGGAGCCTCCAATCCTGGCAGGTATGTAATGGTAATTCCATTTTAAATGCCTTGCTGTCTTGTATGTCCAAAAGGTAAGAAAGATAGTTGGTTATTTTTTTTAAAGTTAAATTTAAGAGCCAGGTTAACATAAATTCTATATTTGGGGAGTTCCTTCTTCTCAATGTCCCGAACCTCGGCGGTTTCATGAGTTTCCAGAAAGGTAAATGAAATCTGCATTTTTTTTTGTCTCTAGGCGTACCAGTGCCATCTAGTGGTAAAAGAGGGCTACCACAGGAATGAAATCCTCTATAGAAAACATTTACTTGCTTTTCACTTGCTATTTATCATAATTAGCTAATCAAAATGCGCGGTGTTGTAACTGGATCAGAAAATAATGTTGCAGCCTAAAACAAGATTATTCAATCATTGGCTTAAGAAAGTGTGGGATCAGCCGAAACCGGTTTGGCTCAGTGGATAGAGCGTCAGCCTGCGGACTGAAAGGTCCCAGGTTTGATTCCAGTCAAGGGCATGTACCTTGGTTGCAGACACATTCCCGGTAGGGGGTGTGTAGGAGGCAGCTGATCGATGTTTCTCTCTCATTGATGTTTCTAGCTCTCTGTCCCTCTCCCTTCATTTCTGTAAAATATCAATAAAATATATTTTTTTAAAGAAAAGAAAATGTGGGATCAGATAAAAATGGATTATAGACAAAGGGCTTATTAAACACGAAACATTTGAACTTAACATCAAATTGTACTTCGGAATGAACCTGAAAGCAACATTTATTGATGTTTTTAGAGACCGCTGAGAGGTGTAAATGAGGAAGAGGCGGAAATCCTGAAGGTAACGGTATTCTACCAGAATCCTCTCCTCTTCCCCTTTACCTAACTCCTACTTACCTTTCAGACCTTAACACAGGTGTGACTTCCTCTGGACAACGTCCCTCCCCCTCTCAGGCCTGTATTAGAGGGATCACTTATGTCCTCCAGCCAACTGTGGCCTCCAGGATGCTACTGGCCACAGCCCATTGTCACTTCACTACAGTCCAAACTCCTTAGCAGCTGGTACCATGTCTGTTTTAGTTACTACTAGAGGCCTGGTACATCTCATGCGCTGGTGGGGTCCCTTGGGGCAGCTTGTGGGGATCGGGTCATAAGCCCTTCATTGGGCACCAGTGGGTCAACTGAGTGGCACTCCCACTGTGGGAGCACACTGACCACCAGGGGGCAGCTCCTGCATTGAGCGTCTGCCCCCTGGTAATCAGTGTGCATCACAGTGACCAGTCAACAGGTCACTCAGATATATATATGTCATATCCTAATGTTTACATGCAAGTTGGTGCAAAAGTAGGTTTACAGTTGTTGATATGGGAAATAATACAATCCTCTATAATAAAACCCTAACATGAAAATTGACCAAACAGCGGAACGACTGGTCACTGTGATGCGTACTGACCAACAGGGAGCAGATGCTCAATGCAGGAGCTGCCCCTGGTGGTCAGTGTGCTCCCACAGGGGGAGTGCTGTTCAGCCAGAAGCAGGGCTCACGGCTGGCAGGTGCAGTGGTGGTGGTGGGAGCCTCTCCCGCCTCTCATGCAGGCAGGTGGTAAGAAGCAAGGGGTTCTGGGCTGCAAGAGGCCTGGACTGCAAGAGGGATGTGACTGTTGGCTTAGGCCTGATCCCGGGGGAATTGGGCCTAAGCTGGCAGGTGGACATCCCCTGAGGGGTCTCAGACTATGAGAGGGTGCAGGCCGGGCAAAGGGACCCCCCCAAGTGCACGAATTTCATGCACCAGGCCTCTACTACTTAGTAAATAATAATATGAGAAGAATG
Organism: Vespertilio murinus; assembly: GCA_963924515.1. Classification (NCBI taxonomy): domain Eukaryota; kingdom Metazoa; phylum Chordata; class Mammalia; order Chiroptera; family Vespertilionidae; genus Vespertilio; species Vespertilio murinus. Next base: position 6,453,790 of record OZ004718.1, read on the forward strand.
TTCCCTTGCTTTTTCTAGCATCTAGAGGCCACCTGAATTCCTTCCTCTACCTTCATAGCCAGAAATGGTGGTTGAGTTCTCACAAAACATTACTCTCCCTCTTTTCTAATCCCCTCTGATACTTATAAGGACCCTTGTAATTACACTGGTTATCGATTTCAAAGAGGAAGGAAGAGGGTGACAGAAACATTAATGATGCGAATCACTAATGGGTTGCCTCCTGTGGGGTGTGTGTGTGTGTGTGTGTGTGTGTGTGGTGTTTATGAGGCCTGGTGCATGAATTCGTGTATGGGTGTGGGTCACGCCAGCCTGGCCAGGAGGAGGGGACATGGACTGTTGGCCAGCCTTCCTTCTGGTTGAACTCCTGGTCGAGGGGACAGTTTGCATATTAGCCTTTTATTATATAGGATATACACTGAGTGGCCAGATTATTATGTGTTCAGAGATCATAATATTTAGGCAACTCAGTGTATATATATTATTGACTCACATTGATCTTGGCAGACACTAAAGCCTCTGGATGTTTTTGACATGGTTAAACCAGAATCCCTCCTATTTTGTACTTCTGCCATTTTATTTTTCAATTTGAACAAATGGAGGGATTGTCACATGTTTCTACTGAACGTTGCCTTACATTTTAGCTTAAGAGTTTCAAATATTCATACAATATTGTTTCCAGGTTCAGTTCTCCGTCATATTTTCTCTGCAATTTGGGCTTTTTATTTTCCAGCCTCTGATTTGACCAGAATGATCACAATGACCTCACCTATATAATTGATGAAAAATGATAAACAAAAATTTGACTGTGATTATCCAACTAATGTTGATTTTATCTAATTAAAACTATATTGAGCTCTTATTTTAGACTCTAATCCACAAATATCATGGAAGACTGGCTTAGATGTTTTGCTGAAATTAATTTATATCATGACTACACAATTTCCATTTTAATCCAAGGATAAAAAAAAAAAGGAAGCATAATATACTTACCTTTAGGTAGTTTGGTTCTTAGTGACTACCAAGCTTTATTATTTGTAACTGTTTGTAACATATAGTTAATAATGTATTCTGGAATTTCACTCTTCTGTTTTAAAGTTTTTAATGGCTACCTTTTACACAGCTTTTAAAAGCAGGTGATCTTTCATCTTTTTCATATTTTACAGTTTCTCTGAACTTAGCAGTGGGTCTTAGGTTTCCTGTAAACAGCCGTGGGATGTAATTTGTGCCTGGAACTCATGAACTTCCTTGAAACAGATAGGTGTTTGCTTACTGTCTCCTCACCTGTCTCGAGTTTCAGTTCCCCTTCTGTGCTGTTTCACCTTTACTACTTTCAAGTCCACTTTCCTTTCTGAGTAGGGAAAGAACACACAAATAGTCTAGTCCCTTTTTTTAACCTTTTCATCATATCTTAGACCAACTGATAAGTTTGCATTTCTAAAAACCAATGCGGGCTTATTTCCCTTTGCCTCCCAATATATTCTCCAAATGGTTAAATCAATTTCCCCATCGTCTCCTCTGGAAGGCACCAGGTAATTCTAGCCCTCAATGACTTCTCTACATTCCTTTCTAGTTTGCACCACATAGTTTAACAGGGAAAGAAATATTATCTTCCTTGATATACTCTTAATCATTTCTTTTTTTTTTTTGGTCTCTCAGAATAACTGTTGATTTGTTTACCTTTTTTTCCCCCTTCTGCTGCAAAGTTGGGGTTCTTGCTGAGCACTCAATACTAGGCACTCAATATCCTCTTGTTGGTTGCTTATGTTTTTTTAAAGATATTTTATTGATTTTTTTACGGAGAGGAAGAGAGAGGGATAGAGAGTTAGAAACATCGATGAGAGAGAAACATCCATCAGCTGCCTCTTGCACATCCCCTACTGGCGATGTGCCCTCAACCAAGGTACATGCCCTTGACTGGAATCGAACCTGGGACCTTTCAGTCCGCAGGCCGATGCTCTATCCACTGAGCCAAACCAGTTTCAGCTACTTGAGTTTTTAAATATCAAATTTGGCAAGATATTCTTCAAATATTAATTTCTGTGAATACCTTTTCTGTTTAGAGAAACACAAAGAATACTTAAAATTCTTTTAAATATAATAAAATCAACAATATTATTAATAGTAATAAAAGCCAAACTAAAAGTACCCTTGGAAGTCACTTTCTTCTCTAACCCTCCACAAATTAATAATTAAACATTTCCTTAGGCAATTTAATAACGACCTCAGCCACACCTGAGATGGTAGTTTGGAATTCTATGGTGAAAGATATGAGATTCTTTCCTACTTTCTCAGTCAAGAATGTGCTCCTTTATTTGTCTTGCTCTATTCTCAAAAAAAGTATCAATTGGAAATTATACCTAATTTAAACCCTGAATTGAGAAACCACATCACTCTCTTGGTACTTGATGATTAGCCTGTGGAAATAATAATAGCATTTCATAGTAACAGATTTTTTAAAATGGTATATGGAATTTTCAATGTACTGACCATATACTGATGCAAAATAATGTATTGATAAAGACATTAGAAAAAAAATTGCCCTAACAATCTAGAAATTTTGTTCTTAATTTTGGCTAAAAAAAAAAAAAATCCACCTAAGAGATCCATTAAATAAGGTTTTGGTTGCTAGCAAGAATAGAATCTATTGTTCACTGGGAGGAGGTTATGGTGTAGGTTGGTGTTTAGGTTAGCAAGCCTGATTTTCTTTATAGGAAGACTGTCAAAATCTTGGTTCACCATTTAGGAAACTTGTTACATCTCAATGTATGACTTCTATGATCTATGTATTCCCAAGCGACTTGTTTGTCTAAGAATCTATTAATGAGGTCTGGGGATTTAGGTTGCCACCATGACAACCAAGCAGAATGGCTTGTTTGCTATTTCCTAGATACAGAAGCTCAGAAAGTAACATCTTCCCTGCAGATGGTAACTATGGAAATGTAGGTTAGGATGATGCGGGTAAATTGTTTACAGGGTACACGCAATCTGAGAAGCATCATCCCACACACAGAGAGAAAAGTATGTCATGGACAATGCGTTACACTGTGTAGTCTGTTTATTAAAAGGTCTTCCTCAGTATCCTGTTATGTAATTCCCATAACCACATTATCGTTATAATTTTGTTGCTCATTCCATAAGAATTTAATATTTTCCCTTTCTTTTTTTAAAAACTTCTTTATTGATTAAGGTGTTACACATGTGTCTTCCTCCCCCAACTCATGCCCTCTCCCTCTTGGTTCCCTTTCTCTTTTAAGGTAGATTTTGTTAGGCAAATGGATGATTAGTGGGGATAATAATGACAACAGTATTTATGTATTCTTGTATATGTGTTGTTGTTTTGTTTTTTTGTATATATATATATATATATATATATATATATATATATATATATGAAGGAAGAGGAAGAGAGAGCTGGAAACATCAATGATGAGAAAGAATCATTGCTGGGGCCTGCAACTGGGTTTGTGCCCTGACTGGGAACTGAAACATGACCCCCTGGTCCATAGCTTGATGCACAGCACTGAGCCACGCTGGCTGGCCTATGTATTTTCTCATCAGTAGTGTTGTCCACAGCATTTGCCCCACACAATGATGTATAAAATCTGTACACTTCCATTGGTACCAGAAGAAAGTTCTTAATCCCACACTACTTACAATTTAATGGAAGAGATGGTTGTATAAGTCACATGATATGAACAAGATGGTAGCATGTGTGCAGTTGAGAGGAAAGTGAGATAGTTTTGTCTTGGGGGTGAGAGTTTTACAGAACAATTGGGTTTCAGTCATATTATCTTGAAGCACTAGTGCAGTGGTCGGCAAACTGAGGCTCCCGACCCCCATGCGGCTCTGTGGCCTCTTGAGTGTGGCTTTTCTACGAAATACCACGGCCTGGGCGAGTCTATTTTGAAGAAGTGGCATTAGAAGAGGTTTTAAGTTTAAAAAATTTGGCTCTCAAGAAATTTCAATCGTTGTCCTGTTGATATTTGGCTCTGTTGACTAATGAGGTTGCCGACCACTGCACTAGTGGAAGCAAAAGCAGACAGAATGAATGACAGAGAACATCAGAAGGACAAAAAACTCAAGAAACAAAAGTCTTGAATAGCGGTAGAAAGAATGAGTCAGCTTCTGACTTTAAAGTGGTTTAAGGCTACTACTAGTCAGAATTATAATTGGAGAGTTGGGGTGAATGGTATAATTCAGTAAGACTTTTTTTTTTTTACCAAGTTTATCTTTGATTTAACTTATTTGCCCACAAGGCCAAGGCCATTAAGAGTGCATTCTCTTTGGATAGTCAGCAGTGTGGAGATAATGGAATATGGGCCAGGTATGGTAAGTGCTTGGGGCAGCAACCGGACCACCCTGATGAGTGTGTGGTTTTCCCACCACTTTGCTGGGCATCTGAAACTGATCGCAGAATGGTATTGAATGTAAATGGTGGTTGAAAAATGTAAATAAATAAAGTGTAAAAAAAAGCATTCTTCTAAATTTGTAATGAAACGGTTTTAGCTATTTCAAGAGAAAAATAGATCAGAAATAATTTCTGTTACCTGCCTTCTTCTGCATTTGGGTGCAGTTTCTCGGATAATTCATTTCCCTTCCCCAAATCCCAATGCCCGATTTTTAGTCATTATGGATTCTGCTAACCCTTTTTCAATTTCCTATTTAATCCACATTTGGTAGAATAAATAAAATTCGATTCCTGAGAGAGTTAGAGAGAATAAAACGGGGCAGAGGAAAAACTTAACTGTGTTTAGCAAATATCTTGCAGAAAGCTTGCAGCCTTGAGTACCGCATAGCCCGGATAACCACTAGCCATCACGCTGGGAACCAAGGATGGACCGGACCCTATGTCAGCAGAGCGGCTTACAGCCAGAAAAAGTTAATAAAAACCTATCTCTCCCTGTTCTCTTGGCTGGTTCCTTCCTTGGTCTTAGTCCACCTGCGCTCAGGTGCCTGGAATAAAATCTCTTTTGACGAGTTACGGCCTCATGTCATAGGTGTGCGACCCCAGGCCATCCGGACCTTTCAATTCCTTTGTTTTGAAAATTTTTTATAGAGTTTAGCATTGCAATTGTTGGGGAGATCTGGCTTAAATTTGAGCAGAAACACAAATGCACAATGTGCATAGGATTGGCAGAATTAAGAAAAAAAAATTGAAATTAAGTTAAACTCCCCAAAGTAAAGAACTGTGCAAAGAAATGTGGCCATACAACTTAGCTGGTGTTGCTCAGTGGTTAATCATGGACCCAGGAACCAAGAGTTCAACCGTGTCAGGACACATACATACCCAGTTGTGGCTGGATCCCTAGTCAGGGACGTGCAAGAGGCAGCCCATCAATGTCTCTCTCTCATCCATGTTTCTATCTCTCTCTAAAATTAATCAAGACGTATTTTTTTAAAAAAACTCTACACATTTATATTTATATAAAAAAAGAAAAGAAATGTGACCATATGGAAAGTTAGAGAAAAGAATTTGTGATGCTAGTGTTGTGAACATTTTTTAAAATTTATTTTTATTTTATTTTTTATTAAATTTTTATCTGTGTACATATCTTACCATTGTCCCCCCCTTCCCAAACATGCCCTCCCTCCCCAGAGTTTTGTGTCCATTGGTTTTGCTTATATGCATGTATACAAGTCCTTTGGTTGATCTCTTATCTCCCCCATATCTCTCTACCCTCAGTGCTGTAATTTGACAGTCCGCTTGTTGCTTTACTGTCACTATGTCTATCTTATGGTTCATCAGTTTATAATGCTCTTTATTATCCATAAATGAGTGAGGTCATGTGGTGTTTCTCTTTCATTGACTGGCTTATTTCACTCAGCATGATGTTCTCCAATTCCATCCAGGTTGCTGCAAATGATGAGAATTCCTTCTTTTTTATGGCAGCATAGTATTCCATTGTGTAGATGTACCATAGTTTTCTGCTCCAATCGTCTGCTGATGGGCACCTAGCCTGTTTCCAAATCCTAGTTATTGTAAATTATGCTGCTATGAACATAGGGGTGCATATATCCTTTCTGATCGGTGTTCCTATTTTCTTGGGTAGTGTTGTGAACTTCTCCTGAACGTGTAAGTCTATTTCTTTCCCCAGGTGGGGGAAGTTTTCTGTCACTATTTCTTTCAATATGTTTTCGGTATCTTGCTCTCTGTCATCTTCTGGGATGCCCATAATTCTGATGTTGGTTCGCTTGAGGTTGTCCCAGAGGTTTCTCACACCATCTTCAACTTTCTGGATTCTCTTGTCTTCTTGCTTCTGCGGAGGAGTGTCCTCTGGCTCTTTGTGTTCCAAATATTGGACTTGATTCTTGCAATCTTCCAATCTGTTTTTAGGACTCTGTATAATATTTTTTATTTCAGAGAATGTATTCTTTATTTCTAGTTGATCCCTTTTCATATCCTCATAGGTCTCATTTATTTTATCCGCCTTTTCTAAGAGATTGTTGAACAACCTTATAAGAGTGGCTTTGAACTCTATATCCATTCGCTTTTTGTCCTCCATTTCTTTCGTTTGTGATCTGTTTCCTCTTTTCGGCATTTTCGCTGCTTCCCTGAGTTGGTAGGTTGGGAGGATCAGCTGTGTCTATGCCAGAAGACAACCTTATTCCACTAGACTTGGAAACCTGCAAGAGCCTCTCTGATTTCAGCTTGGAATGGGCAGAGTTTCAGGGTGGAGCTTACAGCCTTGGCTTCCGGTTAGCCCCGCCCTCTGAGGTTCCTGAGTCTCAGTGTTCCTCAGTGTCCTTTGGTACTCACTGCAAGCACCTCTGAGAGAAAGGCACCCTAGAGCTTCGCCCGCTACCAGACAGTGTAGTCTCTCCCCCACCAAGCCCACAACTGGGGTTCAGAGCAGTTGGAAGTGGGGTTAAGAGCAGTCCGGAGCTTATGTCTCCTTCCCGCCAGGGCGATCTCGCGGCCCAAACAACAGTCTGTCCTCTGTGCGCGCAATGTGAGCGACTCAGGGGCTCTGCCTTTCGCTGCCGCTCCGCTGAGCTTCCTCCTTACAGCCCAGATTCCCTCTGTATGAGCCTGGACCCCAGGGTCTCGCCCAGAACTGGGGTTCAGTGCAGTCGGAGTTGGGGTTCAGCACGGTCCGGAGCTTTTATCTCCTTCCCGCTAGGGAACGCCAGCCAGGCACTCACTCAGCTGCCCCTCCTCTCCGGCTCTGTCCTCTCCTGGTGCACTCCGCGCACCGCGACTCCGTACCTTAGGCTTTCACAGCTCCTCTGGTTTTCCTTCTGGTTTTCTCTTTCCTTCTAGTTGTAGAATTCCCAGTCAGTCAACTTTCCTGTAGTTCTGGATAGTGTCCACTCTATATTTTAGTTGTATTTTTTGAAATTGTTGAGTGCGGCTGCAGTTAGGCTTTTACCTCTGCCGCCATCTTGTTGTGTCTCCTGTTGTGAACTTTTATGGTCATTTCTTTTACTGCCACGTAGGCCCCTTTATAAACACCAGTTTTTATTTGCAGCAAAAGAAACTCTCTCAAAGATACCATCGGTGCCCACCTGGCGTGGCTCAGTGGTTGAGCCTCGACCTATGAACCAGACCACCCTTGGATTCAGGGCATATGCAGGGCACATGCCGGTGTTGCAGGCTCGATCCCCAGTAGGGGGCGTGCTGGAGGCAGCCCACCAGTGATTCTCATCATTGATGTTTCTCTCTCTCTCCCTTCCTCCCTGGGGGGGGGGGGGGGGAAACCTTAAAAAAAAAAGATACCACTTGTCTCAGGCCATTTAAAAAAAAAATCCAGAATCTGCCCCTTTTCCCTGACTCTCACGAGGACACTGCAGAAACTCAAAGCGTCCTCCCCGGCCAGCTGTCCCGGGGGCGGTGTCTGACGGGGGCCGAGGAAGCGGGACCACGAGGTCACCGCACCCACCGCTGCGGCCGGCAGGGACTGCGGAGGAGGGAAGGAACATGCGGTCCGGGGACAGGACGGCCCGGCGTCGCGGGGGAAACCAAAGAAAAGGACGTTTTCTTACAACTAGCGGCGACCCGGGGGAGGCCGCCGCGGGGAGGGCCGCCGGGTGGGGACTCACACCCGAGCTCCTCACTTGCAGCCGCTAGTTCAGCCCGCGCCCCCCTCCCGGGGCAGCGCGGGGAGGGCGCCACTGCGCAGGCTCGCGGCGCGGGACTCCCGGGCCTCGGCCGCCGGGCGGGCGCGCGCGCGCGCGGGATGCTGGTCTCCCGGCGCCCCCCTCGCCCCGCCCCCCGGCGCGCGTCCCTCACAGACGCCCCGCCCCCCGGCGCGCGTCCCTCACGGACGCCCCGCCCCCCGGCGCGCGTCCCTCACGGACGCCCCGCCCACCCCGCCTGCCCCCCTCACGGACGCCCCGCCCCCCGGCGCGCGCCCCTCACGGACGCCCCGCCCACCCCGCCTGCGCCCCGGCGCGCGCCACGCCGCGGCGGGGACGCGCGCGGGGGGACGCGCCTTCACGCACTTCTCGGAGCGCGGTCTGCACGCACGGAGCGCGTCCCGGCCTGGCTGCGCTGCGGCTCCGGATCCGGCTCCGGCTCCGGCTCCGGCTCCGGCTCCTCCGGCTCGGGCCCTGAGGTGAGGACGGCGCCGGGGGCTGCGGCGTCGGGGGCTCCCCGACCCGGGGGAGACCGCCCGCCGCGGGGGGCGGAGAGGGTCGAGCCGGGCGGCCGTTGAGGGGCTGGCTGCGGCGCGGAGCGGGATGCGGGCGGGCGGTCGGGCGGTCGGGGATGAGGTGGAGGCGGCGGCGGCGGCGGCGGCGGCGGGGGTGGGAGGGAGGCCGCTCCCCAGCGCGCGGGAAGCGCGGGTTGTTCCTTCTCCCCGGGCGTGAGTGCGCGGGTGCTTGGGGGGCTGAGGAGGGAGGGCGCCGCCCGGCACCCCGCACCCGAGGCCGGGCCGGGCCGGGGCGGGGGGCGACCGCCGGGGCGCGTCTGGCGGGACGGGGTCGTTTCTTTCCCCGGGGCGCCGTGGGAGATGCTGTCCGTCACCCCGCGCCCCGCGCCCCCGCCCCGCCGCCGCCGCCGCCTCCCTGGGCTTCGCTCGCTCCTGGGCCCGGGGCGCGTGTGGCGGGGAGGGAGGTGGGCGGGGAGATGCGCGCAGCTCGCGACACGGTCTCGGGGGGAGGGAAAGGCGCCCTGTGTTCCTCGCCCGCCAAGGGAAGCCCAGGGTGCGCGCTGGGCAGCTGGAGGCCGGGGCGCCCGGTGGGGCCCCGGGGGGACCGTCCCGAGCGCCGGGGCTTAGGGCGCGTCCGCGAGCCTCCGGGAGACGGCCGCGTCTCCGGGCGTCAAGGGCGTTCGGCGGCCGGGAAGGGAGGGAAGGGAGGGAAGGGGAGGCCGGCGGTCCGGGGTGGACTCCCGACCGGGAGCCAGGCTTCGTCTTGATCCCATTTACTAATCCCAAGCGCAACCCTCTTTGTGGGCTTTGCAGGTGTTGTTCTGGCTGTGGAGGGTGGGTCTCGGCGAGGTGAAGTCACTTGCGAAGGTCTCAGCCAGGAAATGAAATGAAATGAAATAAAATTAAGGTAGAGCTGAGATTTCAACCCAGGGATGCCAGACGCTCAATTTCTGGCGCTTTCCGTTTCGTGTCTGGGCCCAGAGAGCGGTATTTCCTACCTTTAGGGAAGACTCCAAACCTACAGGAGAAGAGAAGGGTAATTAGGGCCCTTGGGGTGTTCCGGTAAAATCGAACTAACAAGGCGTGAATCCTTGAGAATACGTGTGTGTTTTTTTAAAAGTGTATTTGCATTTAAAAGAGATTGAGTATAGGGAAACCTTACACTCAGGATAAAAGCAAATTTATTGGTGCATTCCAGATAAGATATTCAATATACCTTATTTTCCAGATACTCAGCTAGGTGGCCAGGAGCACCGACATGCATAAAACGTAGGACCTCTGCCCTTGAGTTTAATTGGGAAGACGGTCTTATCCGAGAGTTCTGTAATACCCGACTACTAAACGTGGCAGTCTGCACGGGTGTGTGAATTAATTGGGTTACAACAGTCTCCAGCACGAGCTTTCAGGAGCCACCCAGAGAAGGTGTTGGATAGCTTATCACTGTGCCCTTGGTGGCGTCGCTGTGTTCCCATTCAGCCAGAAATGCTGCCGTCAACCTCAGGTTAAAAAATCTAACCGTTAAGTCATTTTCTCAGGGAGTATTTTGCCGTGTTATTATACTGCCTTTTAGCAGATGTTCAAACAGTAGAGAGGAGAGCATTTATAATTCATCTCCCGTTAAGTTAAAAGGCTTGATTTTTTTTTTTTTTTTTTTTTTTTGGTGGTGCTTTTATTTCATTAGTTGAAAAGCCTGTGTGGGCAGGATTTCTTTCAAGTTATCTGCCAAGTCCGTGCTTCGCAACCCTTCTTCCAAAAAAACAAACGTTCAAAGGACAGAGTGGGCAGAAGTGGGCTTACCGTGGCTCATATGGGAAAATCACGCAGTAATAATACTTCTACAGGAGCCAACGCTTGTTTTGTGTAGTCACAGCTGTGAATCGACTTCTGCCCCACCCTGTAGAGTTAATACCGGGTTCCGTGCATTTATGCTTTTGTGGCTCGGGGTTCTAATGATCAGGCTTCCGTTCGGGCTGAAATGCTAGTAGCACTCTGTCGGGATGCATAACATTACATTAGGCACATTAGCTGTGGATGGGTGGGCGGGCAGGAGGGATGGCGGAGCATGTTGGAAATTTCCAGTAGCTTCAGGGTTCAGGGAAGTAGAAATCAGCTCGTCATCCGAAGGTAATGCGGATGGGGGGGTGGTGATAGGGGGTGTGTGGACGCTTTAGGCACATTAGCTGTTTGGAGGTTTGGGGCTTTGGGAGAGGGAACGGATTAGTGGAATAGATGATTGCCAGGCAATTAATTAACCAGTCAGCCGAGGTATGAAAAGCCGGGTAGAGGAATAGGGTGTGCTGTATGTGGGTACACAAAATAGTGGCTTAATTTGATTCTGCACCCTAGGTGTTCCCCAGCTTACTCCCATTGCCATCTGCACAGTGTGGTGTGGAGCATGCACCTGCAGTCCTCTGCCCCAGTTCACCGTGTGCTCTGCCATATTGCAGTGTCCTTGTTCTTTATGCAAGTTAAGCTTTTTTGGGAGTCTAGCTTTTCCTTTTTTTTTTTTCCCCCTTCTCTGCTTGCAATTCCCATTCCAGTCTTTTCCAAGCTCTTTCCCCCATTTATTACATTGTATTGCATTTTATCTATCTGTAAAGTCAGTGAGAGGGTCTAACTTATTTTTCGTCATTATGTTTAGTGTGAAACGAATGCGCCACTTTTCTCTTTCTTATTCCTTTCATCTGTATCTGGGGGTCAGTAGGCCCCCGCTTTCTGGAAAGAGACACATGGTAAATATTTTAGGTTTTGCAGACCATCTGGCCTGTGTTTCAGTTACCTAACTCTGCTGTTGGAGCACAAAGCAGTCACAGACAATTCTGAAACGGGTGGGCCTGGCTGCGTTCCAGTAACACTTTATTTGCATTTCATGTAATTTTTACACGTCACAGGATATTATCCTCTGATTCCCCGACCCCTCAGTCATTAAAAATGGTACAGAACAGGCTGGATTTAGCCACCACCTCCTCCACTGTAATTTGCACACCATTGATCTCTACAGAAAGCCTCGTAGTTTGCAGGAAGGTGATATTGGTTATAATATTACCATTAGTGGTAGAGAAGCAAAGATAGATTAGGCAGTCTTTTTTTTTTTTTTTTTTTTTTGTCAAGGATCTCATGGCCAAGTTCAAGATGAAGACTAAGAGGTAAAAAGAAAAAAATGATGACCAGTTTGGTAACTGCAATTACAGTTTGTTTATTGGTTACAGACTTGGAACAGAGGAGTGACAATCAGCTTTGCTGGGTGGAACAGAAGCAACCTCCGCCAGTCAGCTGTGGGAGATAGCAGAACATTCCATTTTCAGCTGAGAGCCGCTCTGAGCCTCTTCCAAGCTTGCTCAGGTGATTGGCCGCATCTGTTACCAGAAGGTTACAAACAGCAGGGTGATTCACTTTTATTTTATAGGGTATAATCTGAATTCATTTCTCTCGGAAATAAAACCAATGCATCCCAAAGGATTTTCCCCTAACAAGTATTTCTAAAGGGCAGGTACATTTTGTATTGCTTTGAGAAAGGTGAAATGAGTTTCATAGCATGCTAATGCAGTAATCAAAACAAATTAATTTTTGAGATTGAGTTTCAGATTGTGTAAGCTTTAGTCAAAGTCAATTATTAATATATTAGAAAAGGAGAAAGGGCTTTAGTAGTTTTCAGTTTTCTTGCAATTTATTTGATCTCGTATGAATTATTTAACCTAGGAAAATATTCATCTAGGAAAGTTAAATATTTGATTAATATTAGGTGTTTAAAACCTATATAATTATTATCTAAAGCTATACAACAAAAGTGACATATTCCCCAGGTATGCTGTGAGTCAATTAAACGTCTGTACCTTTATTTCTGTATCTTTCTTATTTAGCAGTTAAGTGGGTTTGTTAAAGAGTTCTAAAAATACTGCATTGGCCGAAACCGGTTTGGCTCAGTGGTAGAGCGTCGGTCTGCGGACTGAAAGGTCCCAGGTTCGATTCTGGTCAAGGGCATGTACCTTGGCTGCGGGCACATCCCTGGTAGGGGGTGTGCAAGAGGCAGCTGGTCGATGTTTCCCTCTCATCGACGTTTCTAGCTCTCTATCTCTCTCCCTTCCTCTCTGTAAAATATCAATAAAATATATTAAAAAAAATAAAAATACTGCATTGGTAAGACTTCGAGTCAGAACTATATCAAGCGTTACAAGTTTTCCAAAGGTATATGTTAAAAATTTGCCATTAAAAGTTTTAACGTATATTAGTTGTAAACTTGTGCTTTCAAGGATCATCTTCTAATGTTGCAAAAGAGAAAGTCTGATACATGTTGTTTGCTCAGCAGCTGCTCTTTACTGTTGTGTGGCCCTGCCCATCATTCCCAGCTCTGCCATGTGCTCGTGTGAACTGGATTACTAGAGAGCGAGCTCCTGCCTATTGTCTGCATGATTCTGTCCTCACAGCCAGTGCTGAATGTGGGGCAGGCCAGGCCTTCTTCTCTGCCTTTCCCTTTCATTCTTCTGAACACCACCACTTGCCGGAGCACTTTACTTAATAGCGGCTTTAAATGTTTTGCCAGAAAATTTCGAAATCTTGGCATTGGCTCCTGATTTTCATTTCTTAAAAAAGAGTTGATATTTTCCACATGCTTCATTTGCCAAGTCATCTCGGATTCTATGAGACTCGGAGTTTTGCCTTAATCCTATGGAGAGTGTTGTTACTTTCTTTTAGCCTGCTGCCAACCTGGTCGGGTTCTGGCTGCAGGGTTCTACCCACACTGTTGGAGCTGTGCTTCTATTTCAGCTTGGTTTACAAAAGCCTTTGCGCTGCAGTTTGGGCGTGTCCCGTGTGCCACCAGTGACAGGTCTGGATCCGGACGGTGGTCTGACCTGTGTTGAGTTCCTCAGGCCTGTGGTACACAGAATAGGATAAGATCCCGGTATGCCCAGTTTGGAGGTTAGTCCAGGAGTTAATAGTAAACAACTTGGCTGTTTCTTTCCTGAGCTCCTTTTGATTTGCTCTCCCTGCTGGCTTCCTCTTTTTCATCCTCCAGCCGGAAAGCAATGGTTTATCTATCATCACTGGGCTACACACTTGTGCCACCACATTCACGGCCTAAGGGGCGTGTGGCTAGGAGGGCAGAAAGCAGTAGGATTTGGCCCCACTCCTTCGGAACCATAACTCTCATTATTGCAGCCTGCCGCTACTTTCTTGGTATTGCAGGGGGATAGGGACACGAGAAAAAACAGAAAACAAAATAAGATCGGCGCCCTGGTGCTGGCTTGCAGTGCATTCCAGGGGAAAAGTGGCAAGTCCCTTTTGGTTGGGTGGCAGTCCTAATTCCTGCTCCCTCTTGTTTCAGTGCCACTGATTGCCTCCCAGGGTCTTCTGATTGCTGTTCAGAGACAGCGTGGAGTATGCTTAACTCCGTCCAACCTGAGGCTGAGACATTCCTTTGTTTTGCCATTAAGAATGGCATGTTCTTACCTGTGTGGTTCCAGTTTTTGAAAAAGTTTTAATTTTTGTTTTTAAATCTCCCCCCTTGAATAGACTGACCCAGAAAACATGGCCACTGCAATCAGGGAGGTGGGGGTTTGGAGGCAGACCAGGACGCTGCTGCTGAAGAATTACCTAATTAAATGCAGGACTAAGAAAAGTAGCGTTCAGGTGAGTTAAGTGTTTTTCTTCCTTATGCCCTCTTGTGGTTTATATTGCATTCCATCTTTAAGAGATGTTTATTTTGCTGAATACACTTTTATTATAATTTAATATTGTTAGGTTCCTTTATTTGCTTGTGAAGTAAAGAAGCCATAGAAAGTACCTAAATGACCTATTTTCTAAATGTTAAAAATTCTAATGATTCCTAAATTTAGTGAATGTCTGATATCAGGGCTTAATTTTGAATTTTTAGGAATGCATTTCCCAAGTTTCATGACATGAAAAATAAATTTCACAGACAACTTTGTTGAACATTATTTTGTAGTTTATTCCCCATAACCTCTCATCTTTTGACTCTTGGTTGACTTTCCCAACATTACCAAAATTATGTCATGTATTTGTTTAAAGTAATGTTTTAAAGCATACATTGCTTTAAAGGCTAAAGGAAAATAAGAACCCTGGCTAACCAGTTAATAATAATTTTAAAGGATGAAAATATATTTTTTATTGTTTTCCTGAAACCAGCAGAACACTTAAATAGCAAGATGAAATAATAGTTCATCTCTATTATAGTGGACTGTTGAATTTAACTGAAAGTAGTTTTAGAAATTTAGGTATAATTAAAGCATGCGTTTTAATGTGGAATTAAATAAAGACATTTTTATGGTCCTCTCTATTAGGGGTGTTTGGTAAGTTATTTTAAATAAAATTATATATAAGTACATTTGTTTAAATACATTAATTTTTATGTCTATTGCATGACTTGTTTTTTAAAATACAGTAAAAATGTAAAGGAAAATTAATACAACTGTTGGGTTAGGATAGAACTGCTTTTACCTTTTGTACTTGAGGGCCAAATTTCTCATATTTTTTCTTGGTATTAATTATATTATTTGCATAGAAACTTTGATGAATTTTATTGCCATTGTTTACTTCATAATTATTTTGTTTCCTTTATTATAGGAAATTCTTTTTCCACTGTTTTTTCTATTTTGGTTAATATTAATTAGCATGATGCATCCAAATAAGAAATATGAAGAAGTGCCTGATATTGAACTTAATTCTATGGACAAATCTATTCTCTTAAACCTAATTCTTGGATATACTCCAGTGACTAATATTACAAGAAACATCATGCAAAAGGTTTCTACTGATCACCTTTCTGATGGTATTGTGAGCTTTTATCTCTGTATTCTATCTGTTACAGAAAACCTCTTCAGTATTTTTCTGCTTGCTTTATCGAGTAAATAACATTCTTAACACTTAGAGACAAGTCCTTTCATCAGAGTGTAGTTTTTAAAAAAAATATTAAAATCATTTAATTCTTTTGTCTTATTTTTCTTCTGAAACTTTAATATATATTTTTGTTAATAGGATGCATATAATATACATTTTGATAGTTTATATTTAATTCTTAGGCCATTACAAAATAAGTGTATTTATATGGGACAAAAGAATTGAAGGGACATTTCTAGTCTGTCTCATGTAATAATTAAGAGGTTGGAAACATATGATAAAGATGATAAAGAAGAATCTTTTCAGATTGCCATACTTACTTATGGAGGTATATGGTGTCAGCTGGAGAAGTGCTTCGTTTTGGAGACTGTGACTGTGGCCAAGTGCCTAAGTCTGTTTTTCTCAGTTTGTACTTCTCACAAAGAATGGAATAGGAAACAATGAGGTATGAAGAGTAAAGTGGCTGAGAGAGAACCTACAGCAGGACTTGGAGAAAGTGACAGAAATGTTCATACTGTGGTGACTGATTTAATGCAATGCTGAATTGTAGAAAATAACAGATTAACATGTTTTATAATAACAGATTAACATGTTTTATAATAGCGTAGTTGTAATTAACTTTTAGTATGTGTCATGACATTATCGGATAGTGCATCATTGAATAGAAGATATTTGTTTATATAATCAGGAGTCAACTAACTTCCCCTATTGACTTCCTTCTGGCTTATTGCTATTTAATATTTTTTATCAAACACCTATCTTATTGGTATATAGCATGTTTGTTGGTTTACCATATTAAGCACAAGTAACGTGGATAATCATAATTTAGCATGCCAGCTCAAAAAACTGATCAGAAATGTAACAAAATTTATTGATAAGTCTAAGCAGGAGAAAAGCATATACACCAAAGAAATGCAAGTCAGTGTATATTAATTTAGATGCCAAAATAGTAGAAACATACATAGATTTTTAAAAAGTTCTGTCTTTTTAATAAAAGCCATCTGAAAGTGGGGTACACCTACATACATGGTAATATGACTAAGAGGACGTTGACCTAACACCCCTTTTTATTCGTGTCCAATCCTGGAGAGCCAGGTCTACCTTAAGAGGTCTGGAAAATCACAGTAATTAACATTTAAGTAATACTTTAAATTTACAAAGCATTTTCATATTTGTAACTGCATTTGATCTTAAGAACACAGTGTAATCAGGTAGGTATTATGGATGAGGATATTAAAGTTTGGGGAATTGTTTGCCTGTGCTCACTCACCTAATGAGTAATAAAGTTAAATACTAATCCCACGTTCTTTCCACTTCACCACATGTGCTGAAGCTTCTGTACTGAAAACTAGTTGCTTGTAAATGAAGCCTCAATAAAATACTTTAAAATTAGGATTATCTGATGTGAAAGGATCTGAATGATGACTACAGTATTTCCCCCGTGTATCTTTTAAGAGAGGAACAGGCTATATTGGTTTTCAGTGCCAATTTTTATTCAAAGAAGCATTGCATCATAGTTACTAAAATATATACTTTAGTGTCTGAGAAGAATTATGGAATTTTCTTCATAAGAAGATATTTGAAAAGAAAATACCCACTCATTTATCAAGAACTTATTTGTATAGTTTAACTTGGAGATAGATAAATGAACTGCAAGTATCATATATAAAGTGTATATTCTTATACCAATAACATGTATTGTACATAATTTATATAAAATCGTGTGTGTAAAATTTTACTATTATTTTTTAGTATTTTTTAGAAGAGCTCTTCATTTTCTAAGAAGCTAGAACATAAAACAGAAGTGCTTATAAAATGTTACATTCATCAAATACAATGGTCTATTGTATTAGATAAATTATTTTAAATTGTAACTTAACTATATTGTTGTATTTTTTAGTCATAATTACTGAAGAATATGCAAATGAAAAGGAATTGCTAGCATCGAGTCTTTCTAAGACCGACAGCTTTGTAGGCGTGTTTTTCAAAGACTTCATGTCCTACGAACTCCGTTTTTTTCCTGATGTAATTCCAGTAACTTCTGTTTATATGGATTCAAGAGGTAAGTAGTTTCCCCTAAAACATTGGAAACTTGTTAAATGCATGTGTTTTGCTGCTCATAGTTTACATGCAAAATTTTAGTTGGGTCCAACATTGGGTTTTCAACAATACTTATTTATTCAGATAAGAAAACTGTCAAGTGTAGCCTGAATATATGTAAGTCTACTTACATAACCACCTATCTACATTTACGTATATAATATAAAATACATTTAGTCTAACACCCATTTTCATTTTAATACATTTATAAACATCAATTACAGTAACACAAAAATGTATCTTGAATTATATGACTTTCTAAGTCTGTATTATTTTCTCCATTTAATTGTTTTCACAAATAGTGTATTACATATCTTTAAAACTTCAAGGTTTTCCTTCCACCAGTGAACCTCATTAGCTTATGTTTGAAACATGGAAAACAGCCTTCAGTGCTTAAACTTCTAAAGAAATATTATTAACCACAGACATTTGTTGATCAATATTGAAGTCACTATCACTATGCTAAGTATTGAATTTGTGGCTAATTCCAAAAAAGCCTTAGAGAATATTTTTTTTTCTCTATTGGCTTAACCTGGGCTTGTCCTTGTATCTGGAAGTGCTTTCAAGCTGATAAGTCATTGTAGAGTAACTTTCCTTAAAACAGAAAAGTGACTTATTTCAAATATCTTTACAATTTCTATTTATTTTTATAATTTATTATCATAACACTTATTAACGTATTCTAAAATTTCAAATGAACAAGTCAAGTCAGGAATGTGATACTTTTAGTTTTTGAAGGGTAATTGCTTATTTTCTTTGGTCCTGTAGAAAATGAGTAATCATATTACTTTAAAAGAAGGCATTTGCAAGTCATGCAGAATCTTATTTCTCACATTTCCCCCTCCCCCGTAGCTGGCTGTTCAAAATCATGTGAGGCTGCTCAGTACTGGTCCTCAGGGTTCACAGCTCTGCAAGCATCCATCGACGCTGCCATTATCCAGGTAAACATGATAAAGGAAGAAAAGAAAACCAAACCTTATTTTAACAATTATGCCCTAGGTATTTACAAGAGTATTTGTTTTGACTGCTGTCAAATGAATAAAATACATAACTTATTATAACTTAAGAAAAAAGATAAGGACAAAGTCATATTTTCTGTTTTAATATTTTTGAAACCCACATTTAACGGATAATTTCTAAATATATGATTCTGCATTCTGTGTATCTGTATTATTGTGTCTGTGTTGACCATAGGTAATATTTGTGAAAGATCTGTATTTTCAGACTTTGCCCCTTGAATAAAAATAACTTAGACTATATTTATCTTAATCATAGTAGTAGATTTTATTTTTTAATTTAACATTTATAATTTATTTGCTAAACATGATTCTAAGTTACGTGCTAATAGTAACCACTTTAATCTTTTCCAACCCTTTGTGATTGGTGCTGCTGTTATTATGTCCATTTTATATATGAAACTAAAGCATAGGGAGATTAAGTGATTTTCCAGAACTCGGTTAATTTAGAGGCAAAGCTGGTCCATCCTATTGCCTTTTGGCAGTGTAGTTTTAGTACTATTCTGCCCCTAGGATTGCATGTAGAATGTTACAATTATATTTTAAAGACAAGCTTAGGCCTGATTCATGCTTCACATTTTTATAAAAATGAACAAGAGGCTTTGAACAGAAGACCCATCTCTGTTGTTAGACTGCTATATAGTAAAATGATTACAATAATGCTTTACCTGGCAGGGTTGTTAAAAGAACCAAAGAAGATAATATATGTAGAATCATTTTATAAACACATGGGATATATTTTACAGATACGTAATATTACACAAATCAGTAATACAGAAGTTAAAGGTACAGACAGTCCAGATCACACTGGAAGAATAGGCCAACCAGATCACATTTTATACATTACGTTGAATATTGGTAGAGGTATCATAGGGCGCTAATTACATTATTCTATCTATACATGCTGTGCACATATATTATAAAACAATAGGATATACTATTTAAAAGAACACTTTTAATGATAGTCATTCATGTTACTAGTAATCATTCCTTAATTCTTTAGTTTTATAAATGAATATGTTAATATTCATACATAATTGCTTAAGATGATAACTATGAAATTTTATTTTCTTTGACAAATTAGTTTTTCAAAATATGTATACTTCCCAACTTCAGACTTTAAACTTTATTGTCTGCTTCCAGAATACATAAAAGCAATATTCTCTATCATAGTTTTGGGGTCAGTCACTATATTTCAGGTGTTTAGCTTCTTGAAGATTGTATTTACTAGGTTATTGACTAATTATTTTTGGTATATTTATCACAATTTTTTAGGGGTTACTTTCAGAAGAAAATTAATCAAATGTATTTACATTTTCCAATTATAGTTGAAGACCAATGTTTCTGTATGGAAGGAGCTGGAATCAACTAAAGCTGTTATTATGGGAGAAACTGCTGTTGTAGAAATAGATACCTTTCCCCGAGGAGTAATTTTAATATACTTAGTAATAGCATTTTCACCCTTTGGATACTTTTTGGCAATTCATATCGTGGCAGAAAAAGAGAAAAAGCTAAAAGAGTTTTTAAAGATAATGGGACTTCATGACACTGCCTTTTGGTATGTTATTAAAAGTTTATTCAGTTTGATTATTAATTATACAAATTTTAGAATTTAAATTTTGTTATTCACCTGACTTGGTGGGAGAGGTACTGCTCCTGTTTTCTCACAGTGATTATCTTTCTCTTGAAATGTGAGACTACTCAACAAGCTTCAGCAATCGATTGGCTTGTTTTAACATAAGAAAAGTGGGATTTGGCAAGCATGTTAACATTCCATGTTAAATTTTATTTCACATTTTGTTCGCACTGATAAAGTGTGCTCTGTGTATCTTAGTGTATTTCTTCAGTGCATAGAATATATGAGATCTTGGAGAGTTAGAAATTAATTGCTTTGTATGGTCCTCTCCCAATATCGTACATGTATATGCTATTAAACATTTAGTTAAAATGATTGAACTTTGTGCATGCAGTTTATAGGCTTTTTTTTTCCCTGAAAAAATGTTATTTGTGTGAATTAAGATGAAATTTAAATAATTGATAGAGAAACAAATGAAAAATGTTTTCACAAGTGAGCATTTTGAAGCTGATAATTTTATAGAATCATGCATTTTTATTAGTAATTCTAGGTGTATTTTTATTAATTTTCCTATTGTGTTGTGAGAAAATTTATTTTGACCCCATATGGGGAGAAAAGTTAATACATTTTGGGAAAAGTTAGTAAGGCATGGGAGTTGGTATAATAGGCCAGTTTACAAAACTTTATTCGATTTTACTCAATGCAACAATTAATTATAACACTTTACCTGATGAGATCATTCTATATAACCTGTTTTCTTTGCTCCTTTTCCCCCCCTCCTGTCAGTTTAGTAGTGATTGGTTTTTAAGATGCATTGGGTATTTTGTGAGGAAGCAGTAGATGGAAGAATTTATGCAAAACAGTCTTTCAGTGCTTTAGGTTTACCTTTGTAAACTGATGGGCTGCAATTTGGAAATTTAGATATCCTTAGCTCTGTTACAGTGATTTTATGATAGCATATATTAAATCATCTACTAACTTGAAAGATAAAGATAAAATGAAACTACTGTAGAAATTCCATTGAGCTCTGATTTGAGGAGAAATTTCGAACAAATATAGTGAATCTGTTATTGATCTTCTTGATCTGATGTGTAAATATGTAGTAATTATGTTGTTAGTGATTAGTGATGTACGGTTTAAAATACCGTAAGTTACCAGGGGTTTGATTGTAGCACATGCAATAAAGAAAATTGTTAGTCATTAAACTCGTGTATGTTAAGAAAATCAGAAGTAATGTGTATGATTGAAATTTTGAAATATTGAATTTAAATTAATCATGATAATAACTCATTTTTTTACTCTTGCAAAGATAATCACCAATTAATATCTGTATCAGAGTATAACTTATCCAGTACTGTACTTGTAATTACATATAAAGTATGAAAGAGTATTCATTTTCAAGACACAGAAATTAATAGATTGATTTAATTTTAAGGATATAATGGCTGAAATAAAGATGAAATTTTGTATAAAGTGATTTATTTTGAACTTTTAAAACCCATGCATTTAACCATAAATGTATCTGTATTCTCATTTTAGGCTCTCCTGGGTTCTTCTGTATGCAAGTTTGATTTTTCTCATGTCCATTCTAATGGCAGTTATTGCAACAACTTCCGCGTTATTCCCTCAAAGTAGCTGCGTTGTGATATTTCTACTCTTTTTCCTGTATGGATTATCATCTGTAAGTATTTCCACTTGAAATAGGAATAAGGAACTGCCAAAATATTTGTTTAATGTAGTAAAGTCTTATTCTTTGGCTTACTTACAGTCAATTTCCCAAGAAAGACAGATTGTTATGAGGTTATTGATAAATGGCACATATGGCATCATTGTACCTCATTCTAGGAGAGGTACAAAATAGTCTCAAGTTTCAATTAAACTTGTTTTTATAAGATGTATTTCACATACAAATCCTCTGAATCTATCATTACAGGATGATGTTGTATAAACATATGTCTTTGTAAATACAGATCTTGGGAAGTGTTGATGTCCATTCAGTATATTGGCTGAATGCTGGCTGTTAATGACCAGCCTTTGCTTTAAGTGGTTCCAGTTCCATCTTGGTTGGCTTATGTACCCATGCTGTGCCAGTTATAAATATTTCACTATCACCTCTTTTCTTTAACATAAGAATTTACATGTCACTCATATACTTTTCTACACAATTGCCCAGTTTTTAACTTGTTTTGTTTCATATCGATACATAAAACTTTAAAGATGGGGTCTATATTTAAAAGCTTATTGATTTATTGTTTTGTTCATGTATGTACATATATAACTCCGGAAACACATAGCCGTAATGGTTTCTGTAGACTACAGATGATCATGTTTGCTTCCTATCTAGATAATAAGCAGTTTTTAAATTTGTCAGCTTAATTTTTAAATGTATGTTACTATTTGTATGAAAATAAAATATCTTACTGTAGCATTTAGAAATTATTGTATTTTAATACCAATGTATATGAACAATGTGCATTAAACTTACTATTTATATTTTATAGGTATTTTTTGCTTTAATGCTGACACCTCTGTTTAAAAAGTCAAAACATGTGGGAATAGTTGAATTTTTAGTCACTGTGGCTTTTGGATTTGTTGGCCTTTTGATAGTCCTCATGGAGAGTTTTCCCAAATCATTAGTGTGGCTTTTAAGTCCCTTCTGTCAGTGTACTTTTTTGATTGGTATTGCACAGGTAGGTGGCATGTTTACGTTGCTTTCACTAAATGTTGTCTTTTCTGTTCAGCTTCATGCAGCTTGTCGTACTACCATGAATACTACCTGTGATTTGGGGGGAAAAAACACGTTAAAATTTGAATCTGAGAAAGGAATATTTGAATGCTGGAGTACATTTTATATTGGTTTCATTTATATTTTCTCCATTTTAATTTGTTCATTTATATTACCTGTTTGTAAATTCCCCTTGTTCTGTGTTAGTATATCTCAGCAGTCTAGTTCATTGCAATAACTCAGTTTGTTAGAAGTGATTAGTTTATGTGTCAGATAATTTAGATTGCTGATGGCCTGCTTACATTGTTACCTGTTGTAAAATAATCTCATGTGTGTCTGGAGGAAATTGTGTGTGGAGCAGAACAAATATTTAATGACTAGCAGTAAAATAAGCAGACCTGCTGGTTGTTATTGGTCCAGGATTCATGGGATTATCATTCACCTAAATAATATTTAGATTTATAAATTTCATTTTTATTGGTCTTTACAGAGTCTGGCAGGTCCTAAGGGAGAAATTCTTGTAAGGAATTGTTTTATGTAACAACATACATTTGGTTAATGTCAGAGAAAAAAAATGAATTACTTAGTAGTAGAAGACATTATTCATGTTAAGATAGATTGTTTAAAAATAGTGAGTTAAAGAAATTTTAGCTACTTAAGACCTCTAAGAGCTGATGTTAATAGATCTTTGAAATCCAACGGGCCCCCTTCATTTAGGAAGGGACCTTTAGTGTCATTTATTTCATCTTCTTTTCACAGATAAGGCTGAAATTCAGAAAGGTGGTATAGTTACAGTTTATTCACTTACTGGCAGGGCTAGAACCTAAATAAGGCCTCAAATTCTAATACAGTTCTCTCTGCTCTGTCACAGATAGCTACCATGAATAACTTAACAATTGTATTAATAATTACATTAATTATAACACCTTGTCCCTTTTCAGTATTAAAAAGATATAGACAATTTTATTCTCTAATGAAATAATTTTACTTTAATTTGTTTGCCTTATATATGGACTATATAAGTCTTTTGTTTGCATTAAATACTATTAGCATCATACTTTATTTTTATTTACTTTGATACTGATAGTATTAGAATTCAATACCCCAGGAGTGGATATATACTAGTTTTAGAAGCACCACATTAAAAACATGATTGAAAGGGATTGCTGATATAAACTTAAGAGTTTGGTAAAGTTCTTACTGTTTTCCTTATAAATTTATGTTACTAACTTGGTAGATTTTAATCTGTTAAAAGGCCCAGTTTGATTACTGTCACTCTGGATATAGGAGTAACTCTTAGTGGTAGCTTTTGCTTATTTTTATCATTTTTGTATAATAACATTGGTGTTTCTGTTCTTCAGGTCATGCATTTGGAAGATATTAATGAAGGTGCTTTATTTTATAATTTGACTGAAGGTCCATATCCTCTAATTATTACTATTATCATGCTAATACTTAATAGTATATTCTATGTCCTCTTGGCTGTTTATCTTGATCAAGTCATTCCAGGTATGTACACAGTTTTTGGATTTAACTTTAAAGATTTTTAGTTTTGTCCACATAGGATCAACTTAATTTTGTTTCTTTTTTAGCCAAAGCACCCAACTTATATTCATTGTTAAAGCTTTTAATTTAATTTTAAATACATATATTTTGTACCCATGTCTTAACCAGTAGTGAATATAAGAAGATTGTATAAAAAAAGAGCAGTTTTTTTCCATATATATTATTTAAGAGAGGGAGAGAGATATAAACAAGAATGATGACAGTGAATCATTGATTGGCTGCTTCTTGCACGTCCCCCACTGAGGACCAAGCCCACAACCTGGGCGTGAGCTGTAGACTGGAACCAAACCTGGGACCCTTGAGTCCACAGGCCAATGCTCTATCCACTGCGCCAAACTGGCTAGGGCAAGAGCAGTTTGTTTTAAAAGGCTTGAGTCCCTAACTGAACTTCTTAACTTGGTACTTCCCTATCTCAGTCTTCTTTGGCTAAAGTGTTTCATCATTTTACCCTCTACGGTTTAAAACTATGAAGCAATCTTGTATCTCCTACCATTCCCCTCATCTTCTGTCCTGCATCTGTGGCAGCCATTTTCCATGGGTGCTCTCCCTGTTTAGTCAGGCACACTGACTTCCTTTCCCTTCGGTTGTCAAAAACAACAGCCAATACAACAACAACAAAACAAAATAGCTGTCTGGTGTGAATGAATCAAAACTATACCTTTTTTTTTGGGTCTGGCCAACAAAAGATACATTTTTTGGTGTGCCCCAGAATTCTAGTATGTTTGTGTGTTCCATGAGATGGATATCACTGATAGAGCAAATTCCTATAGATTCAAAATATTATGCAGTATCCAGTACCCTTATTACTTTTCCCCTTGAGTTCATTATTTTTTTTTCTGTGTTCTAGACTTGCACTGTTTCATATGGCAACTGCTAAACACATGTGACTTTTAAAATTTAAATTAAGTAGAATAAATTAATTCATTTCCTCATAGCACAGCCACATTGCAAGTGCTTAGTAATGGCCACATATGGCCTGTTAATTACCATATCGTCCAGCATAGATATAAGACATTTCCATCATTGCTGAAAGTTGTATTGCGTAGCACTAGTATAGACTCTCATCTAATTACTTAAGTCTAAGAACTTCAGTATTTCCTTTAATCAGGTTAATTACCCACTCAAATCCTTAGTGGGCATATCCTTATTAAATAGGTGTATCTAGTTAAATAGAAACTCATTATTTGTTAATGTCCTCCACAATACTTCTATATATTTCATCTCTTCTAATCACCCTCCCTCTCCTTATGATACTTAATATTGATTAGTACAGTCCTATTTACCTATTTAAACACATATCCAGTGTATTGGATTGTTTTTAGCTACTCATAGCAGAAAATCTTTTCTTACTGGCTTAAACAAGAAGAAAATCAGTTGTTTTTTACTTCAAAGGAAGTCCAAAGATAGGATGGCTTTCAAGTTGTTTGACTTGCTCAACCATGTCACCAAGGACCCACTGTCCCCATGCTTTTGTCAGCTTTGCCTCTAGTTTGGCAGATTTGCTCTCCTCATGTCCTTGGGGTTTTATGCTTCTTTGTTTCATGGCCAGGGGAAGAGGGAGGGTGAAACTTTCTACCAAGTAAGCCCTTTGCTGCTTCTGTCTGATTGGTTACCTGCTTATGGCTGGGGCAATAGCAATCACTAGAGCATGTCAAGAACTGATTAGATCTATTAGAATCTTCTGGGTAATTAGGATCAGATTTCTTTGAAACGTGGCCATCTAGGAGTGGATATTCTTAAAGTGTCGGTTTTGGGGAAGAAAATGGGGGGAAAGGGTACATGCTATGTGGGCAAATGTCACTCTCTACCATATATAAGTCTCCTGTGTTTGTCCTGTTGATGTATTAATCTCCTAATTCTTAAAAGTCTTTTCTATGAACTATATTAATTTTTCCAAAGACTTTCTGTTTCCATAGACACTCTAAGGTAATACATTCAAGCTTTCAAAATATTTCCCCTAGCCAGATATAAACGTTTCCTCTTCTTGAATCTTATTAGCATCATGGGTGACATGCCTCGCACCCTGCATCGTGTTTTAGCCACTTGCTGTACGTGTACTCACACAGACTTACGTTCCTTTAGGGGGAAAATGTGCTTTCCTCACATTTACATTCCATGCACTCTCACTCTCAGCAACTGAAACTGTTTATTGACAGATATATTTTATATCTCAGTATTGACTTAGTACTTTATATCTAAACAAGAGCTAGGCTGTTATATATTTCATGTATTGCCTTTATGATTATAAAACTGGTTTTTGTAAAGTTCCCTATGATGATTCAGTTTTTTTATTTTTCAGGGGAATTTGGCTTACGGAGATCATCTTTATACTTTCTGAAGCCATCGTATTGGTCAAAGAACAAAAGGAATTATAAAGAATTGTCCGAGGGCAGTGCGAATGGGAATGTCAGTTTTAGTGAAATTGTTGAGCCTGTTTCTTCAGAATTTATAGGAAAAGAAGCCATAAGGTATGATTTAATTTTTGGCAAGTTAGGTACAAGAATTGCTGATGGAACATGCCACATTTAAATCCTGTGTTTTAAATAAGCTGTGTAAGTAATTTATCTTAGGAGATTTGGTACACATTTCATGACTTTTAAAGCAGTGTTAATAAGAACTTTTAAGTTCTTACCTTTTTTGCAACCATTTAGAATAAGGTTGTTGCTAGGTTTGAAATTTTCCTTTTAAGGAAAAGATTTTAAAGTAATAAAACGGGTGTTTACACAATTAAGTTGTTTTAAACCTTCTTGGTATTGGATTAAGACAATATATATTAACTTTATAATTTGATTCACGATATGTTATCTAAGTTTTACAACATAAGAAATTGTGCTGTTAATTTCATAGGCCCTTAGGTATTGTGACATAATTAGAATATGTTTAATTTCTAAGAACCAAAGAAATTAATCACTCTCTTGCTAGATCAGTCAAAACCAAATTAAAAAATAATGAGAAAAAGAGCAGGAAGAAAAATGAAAGAAAAAGTGAAGTGCAATTTGTTCTTTCAGTTTAAGAAAAATGTATAAAATATGGGGAGAGGGAAATACTTAGGATATAATTAGTGGGCCAAGGATCTGCCTTTAAAGGGTAAAGCTCAGACTAGTTAATAAAGCCACTAATTATGTAAAATATGTAAAACATTTAAAGTGGAATGAGAGAATCACTTCACATTTATTTATAGTTTGAAATGTGTGCTGATGTGAAATAGCATTTGTTTTTTAACCTGCCTAAAATCAAGTATTTGATGAGTTGCAAACAGAGAAGTATCAAAGATGAGAAGAAATTTCTAAATTGCTTGAGTTAAATGCTTCATTTTGTTTTAGAAGTTGGCTTTTGAAAAATGAATGACATCTAAAATGCAGAGGAATAATATATTTTTGTCTTGTAGGTTTTTTTTTTTTTACAAATGCTTTTATCATTAGTATTAGCTCTCTTTGATTAATTATTTTAGTAGGGAAGTACTTCTTTATTATTCTTACAAAATATGACAGTTTTGATTTAAAGATGTATATGGAAACACACATTTATAAGTTGCTTTAAATACTTAAAGTAGAAAATGGTGTTTTTTCAGAATCAATGGTATTCAGAAGACCTACAGAAAGAAAGGTGACAGTGTAGAGGCTTTGAGAAGTAAGTAGCTTTCCTTAGTATTATATTACAAATGGAAAAACAATTTTTGGGAAATTTAAGCTTCTTTATCATAATTTTCTCTTTTTCTTTTAGGGATATTTGCATTTATTTATGTAATTAATATTCATAATACAACTAACATCAAAGTAGTAAAAGGAAAAAGTAATAATTGTTAAGATGAAAAATATTCAACTATCCTTTTATTATTATGCATGAGTATATAGATTAGTTGCTTTTTTTTTCTTTTGGCTTAACACAGAGATTCTCAGCCTCACTACTATTTATACTTTGTGAGTAATAATTCTTTTTTTGTGAGGGGCTGTCCTGAGAATTGTAGTTGTATAACAGTGGGTCAGTCTGGGTTCTTCAGAACCAACAGAACATATATACTTGATGCACATACTTACAGAGACAAGAGTGAGTTGCTTGGGAGGGGGCAGGAGGGATCATATGTATGAAGGTGGTCCCATCCTATATAATAAAAGCCTAATATGCAAATTTAACGAACAGCAGAAGGACCAGTAGAACAACTGGTCGCTATGATGCTCACTGACCACTAGGGGACAGACGTTCGATGCAGGAGCTTCTCCCAGCCCACGGACTCCAGGACAGCCAAGGCGGGTGCCAGCAGGGCCACCCTGATCGCTCCACCAGTCACCCCGCAGAAGGAGGTGACCGGCAGTGGCAGCAGGTGGTGGCAGGAGGCCAGCCAGTGGGGCCCCCAATAACCCTGCCAGTCACCCCAGAGATCAGCCCTGATCACCAGCCAGGCCTTGGAACCCTACCTGTGTACGAATTTCATGTACCAGGCCTCTAGTGAGATTATAAATGGGAGATGAAAAATTCCTATCACCTAGTGACATGGTGGCTTTGTGACATTGTAGTGCAAAGCCTTACTCGTGTTGTGGTGATGTTGGTGTCAACAAATCTACACTGCCAGTGGTGTAAGAGTATAGCTCGTTGTGTAAGTACACTATGATGTTCACACAAGGACGAAATCGCCTAATAATGCATTTTCCAGAATAGATGGCCATCATTAAGTGGTGCATGCCTATACTTGAGTAGAATATCTAGGTCATGAGTAGAATTGCTAGGTCATATGTTTAACTTTGTTACAGTAAGAACTGGAACATTTTTCTAAAATTGGTACCCTCGTTTGCTATGACCAGATTGTATGACAGTTCCTCTCCAACCTTTGGTATTGTCAGTGGTTTTAACTTTAGCTATTGTGGCAGAATACACTGATATATTAAGGTTTAATGTGCATTTACCTACTAACTAGTGTTATTGATTTAAGATCTTTCTGTTTGTTTTTTGGTTTTCAGCAGTTTTACTATACGCAACCTTGGTGATGTTTTTGTTTTTACCTTTATTCTGCGTCGGTTGTATAGGGCTTCTTGAATCTGTGGCTTGATGTCTTGCTTCCGTTTTAGAGAATTCTCAGCCATTTCTTTTTCCGTCTTTTGTCCTATTTTTCTCTCCAGTTACTTGCTATGACTTTTTACTTTATTCCATTTGTCTTTTATTCTCTTTTCCAAGTTTTTTACACTTTTATCTCTGTGCTCTAGTTTAGGTATTTTTCTTCTGACTTTTCTTATAGTTCACTGATTTTCCCTATAGTTGGAAAGCTATTGTAATCTTTTTCACTTACCTTTTGTAGTTTTTATCTTTCCACTTGGTTCTTTTATGTAGTTTTTAGTTCTTTGCCAACATTCTTTTGTGACTCTGATAGCTAATGATTTTAAATCTTCTCATATGGTGCCAGTATATACATCTCCTCTAGATCTATTTTTATTGCTTATCTTTTCTGCTGGTTTTTGGCCTTAACTTACTTTTTCCTGCCTGATTATTTTTGGCTGAGTGCTATACACTGTATATGAATAATTGCAAAGGTAGATAATATAATCTTCCAGAAATGATTCCTTTTTACTTCTGGCCTACAGCTCTAGGGATACTAAATCCCAGATCACCTTCATTAAATGAAGGGCTCTACTTATAGGGGTAGGCAAAGTAGGTTTACAGCTTAATATAAATAAATAATGCAATACTTAATAAATAAAAATATAAGAATAAACTCTGTGATTCATGTACTCACACTATATGCCTACCCCTCTGTGTGAAGCTGGGTTTTCAGGTCCCTGTTTCCTGCCCTCCTTCAATGACTGACACATCCATCCAATGACATTGCTTTGTTCCATTTTTCTATTATTTAAGTTGAATCTGTCAAGTATTAACTATTCCTATGCTATTGGCCAATTTCTAGTTTTCTTGCCAATATATTTGGCATGCCTGTGAATACTCTTGGGAAGAAACTTTTGCTTCACTATTTTAATTCCTTTAGGAATTCCCCAAAGTAAGTGTACAGATCTTCCTCAAAATTTTATGCACCCTATAAATCAGGGGAACCAAAAATAAAAGTTTATTTTTATTACTTATTGTTTATATCATTTACTATAACAATTATTATTATGGTATAATATTAAACATGACACATGTACATATGCTGTTAACTTTAAATATGTCTTAAATTTATTGACTTAACTAGTATGAATTATCTTGTATAGCTCAACAGAAATAAAAATTATATTTGAATCTTCTCCTTTTTCCCCCTGAATTAGATTTGTCATTTGACATATATGAGGGTCAGATTACTGCATTACTTGGACACAGTGGAACAGGAAAGAGTACATTGATGAATATTCTTTGTGGCCTATGTCCACCTTCTGATGGTGAGAATTTTCTGACATAAAAAAATCTTACTAGTATTATTAGTATGTTTTATTAGTATTGTTAACTAAGGTGTCATAACATAGTTATCCTTGAAATATGTACGATAGATTTTTATTAATGATTTGAAACCAATTTCTGTGTCTATAAAGGTGTTTTATTTTTTTATTACACACATTTGCTTTTAATAGGAAATTTAAAATGAATCATAAAGTAAAAAGGTTCTAATTTTGTACCTATTTTACCAGATTGTGTGTGTGTGCTGATTTTTCATTTTCAAAGAAGGATAAATAAGTAAATACGTGGATATTAAATGAGACCTAAACATATTTCAGGTTGAGAAAATAGATCCAGATTTCTAATTATATGACAATAGTTCAAAAGGAAAGAATAATAAATGTCAATACCATCTCCTAAAATGGAATTTTAAGAACAATACCTCCAACATATAATTGTTATATGTGATTGTCTTGTAGATCAGAATTCAATATGTCATTTCCATGTTTTCACAGTAAACAAAGAGTAGAAGAACAATTTTTATTTTAAGAAAGGGCCAAATTTCCATATATTGAATTTGAATCTTTTAAATTGTAGTTTAATGTTTAAGTTTGTTTATAATTGCATCACTTTGTATTAATATATTTATATGAAAATGTAAATTTTTTGCTATGAATCTACATTTTCACATTGCTTTAACAATTCATAAATGGGAAATATTTGTATTTATTTTATATGAGAAGAAGCTGGAATTCAGATTAAGGGATTTCTCAAGATCACACTGCTATTTAGGGGAATATTTTTATCTATCTGTTCTTTCCACTATTGTGTAATGCCTGGAAATGAAGGTTGTTACTGAAATATCAGAGTGAATAATACACCAATGAAGCTTCTGGCTCCTTGCTCTTTCCACTTTGTAATATGTCTCAGAAATGAGGGAAGAAGAGATTGAACTATAAGTTGAAGTAAATCACCAGCAGTATAGAAATGAGGGTGCATTGAATTTCCAAATTTATATTAATTCTTACCTTATATGTGTAATATACAAGTAACTGAGTTATTAGTGAATATATTAAAGCATATATACTTAATATATTTAATAAGAATGTATATATTTTGTTTTAGGGTTTGCATCTATATATGGACACAGTGTCTCAGAAATAGATGAAATGTTTGAAGCAAGAAAAATAATTGGCATCTGTCCACAGTTAGATATACACTTTGATGTTTTGACAGTAGAAGAAAACTTATCCATTTTGGCTTCAGTCAAAGGAATACCAGCTAATAATATAATACAAGAAGTATGTGATTCATATTGAATTCATTTCTTCTGTTCCCTGTAAATTAGCAGCCTTTTGTAATAAAAATACGCTTGAAAATCTAAGAAAAAAAACCTATTTTGAGTCACTAAACGAAATCCTTAAAGAGAATTAGAATTTTGAATAAAGATTTTGCACGTGTGAAACTGTCCTTGTTTCATCTGGAAGATGCTAGTCTCCAATATAGGTATTTCTTTTCTTCCTTCCCTTTCACATCACCTCCCCTACACACATAGCCTTTGCACTGGTCCCCTTCCCCACTGCCCAGGAAATCACACGAAAGCAAAGCAGACCTTTCCTTCAGGAACTTTTTATCTGTTATCTCAAAAGCACATATGAATATATGTCAAAATTAAATTCTGCACTAAGGTAGCATTTTAAAGGCTGATACTAAAACTGGAACACTTAGAAACTACTAGTGATAATTATGTCAATGGTGTGCTCTGAAAAATAACATTGTTCACGTTTTGCTTTTACAGGTGCAGAAGGTTTTACTGGATTTAGACATGCAGGCTATCAAAGATAATCAAGCTAAAAAGTTAAGTGGTGGTCAAAAAAGGAAACTGTCTTTAGGAATTGCTGTTCTTGGCAATCCAAAGGTAAACAAACATTGTGTCCCTGGTGCCATAAATTTAAGTTATGCGAAATAAAAATATAGGGTGTAGAAAGATGTATGTACACACACATTATGAAGTTTAAACATGCATAAAACAATGTGTGTCATTATAAATGTAATTATAGTAATAAGGCTTTAATATTGAATTCAGAAAGATGCATAACATCTTTACGATAGCGGTCACCACTGGGAAGAGGAATGGAATGGGTGGCCTTTAGTTACAGCTGTGAAATTTTATTTATTTAAAAAAAAAGATCTGAGGAAAATATGGCCAGAAATAAGATTTGTTAAATTTCACTGGTATTGCTCTATTATTCTCTATAGTTTACTGTATATCTGTAATAGCTCATAATAAAATTCTTAGAATAATATGAGAAGAATTGTTTTGTTTTTCACTGCCCTGCTGATTTACTTTTGTATGTGTCTCTTTTGTGCCGTTCTCTGTCCTTAGAAACATAACTAGCTGATAAAATCCTTTGCAAAGTGCTAGAAAACTGCTAGGTATGTGCATGCCTGCAGCTAGGAGACCCAGGGACCCTACCAGCCTGTCACATTTCTCCTTGCTGCTGCAGCTCAGGGCCGGCTCTGGGCTCTGGCTTATGTTCATTTATCTTCTCCCAACCTTCACCACCATGTTCTTTTGAAATTGAAAATACGCTGAAAATAAATTGCTTCTCTAAGCAGCTGTTATATTTATAGCATTTGATTGTTCAGATAAAAACAATCTACTTACTGTTTTGTTTTAAGTTTATCTGATTGTTATTACACTTACATGTTACCTTATAGACATTAGTCTTTTATAATTAAAGCAAGGAAAATATTCACTTGCCAAACTGATAACTTTAAAATCTATGCTCAAGTATGAGTAAAAAACTCAGAACTAATAGAGTTCCAGTTGGAAATAATAACTTGAAATAGGGAAGCTTTAAGTTCACATACAAGTTTTGTGTATTTAGTTTCATGAGGATTCCCTGCCCTCCCCCTGTCGTTTCATGCAGATACTCTTGCTAGATGAACCAACAGCTGGAATGGACCCCTGTTCTCGTCATATTGTTTGGAATCTTCTAAAATACAGAAAATCTAATCGAGTTACAGTGTTTAGTACTCATTTCATGGATGAAGCTGACATTCTTGCTGGTGAGATTTTTTTTTTTTTACTTTTATTTTTGAAGGATAAGGTCATGGGGCCAAATGGGAGATTGGACATAGAGAAGTCAATTTTTGAGGAATAAATAAGGAAGCTGGTGCTCTTAAGAAAGGTTTACACCTTTTTTAAAAGTTACTTTTTTTTTTGTATTGGAGAGGCCCTCAGACTACTCAAGGGTTAATCATTTGCTGGGAGAACTCATAGGACTCAGCATAGTTACACTCATGATATATTACAGTGAAACTGTCACATACAAAGCAAAGAAGCAACAGGAAAAGGCACATGGGACGAAGTCTGGAGGAAACCAGACACAAGCTTCGAAGAATCCTCTCACAGTGGCCACACAGGATGCGCTCAGTTTGTCCAGCAATGAATTGTTAGCAACACATGTGAAATGCCTACGAGGAAAGCTCATTAGAGACTTGGCGCCCAAGGTATTCACTGGGCACAGGTCACGTAGGCACCCTCTGCCTAGCATGTGCCCAGATGACAGATTCCCAGAACGAAAGCAGATGTTAAGTACAGTCTTTGTTGTTTATAAAGTTTAGGTACAGTGAGCCACCCTTATCTGTTCTGGGAATGTTGGGACACTCCTAAAATCCATGTTTCCAGACACCAGATTAAAGACCCCAACATTGTATGTAGGCTGTTCCAAGAATAATAGTCTTAGGTCTGCTATGTTAACTGGTTTCTGCACAACTCGCAACATAAACAGATGTATGAAAAAATTCAACGCATGATCTATACTAATAAAAGGGTAATATGCTGATTAGACCAGGAGACCTTCTAGATGTCGGGCTGAGGCAGAGGTGGTTAGGGGCAAGCAGGCCGGGGGGGGGGGGGGCGGGAAGGGCTTTAAGGGTAAGCAGGCCTGCAGGGGGGCAGCATGAGGCAATCAGGCTGGCAGCATGGGGGATAGTTGGGGATGATCAAGCTGGTGGTGAGGGGGAGCAGTTGGGGGCAATCAGGCCGTTGGTGGGGGGCAGTTGAGGGTGATCAGGATGGCGGGGGTTGGCAGTTGGGGGTGATCAGGCTAGCAGGCATGTGAGCAGTTAGGAGCCACTGGTCCCCGATTGTGAGGGATTTCCAACTACCAGTTTAGGAGGGATTGGGCCTTAACCAGCAGTTGGACACCCCCCTAGGGGTCCCAGATTAGAGAGGGTGCAGGTCGAGTGAAGGATACCTCCATTCCCTTCCCTCATACCCCCTCCCACATGAATTTCGTGCACTGGGCCACTAGTTTTTAATAACTGAGTAAGTCTTAAGAGTTTGAAATTCTAGAGCAACCACTTTCTGCTCATAATATAATCTAATAAATTTGGCATCCCATTCCTTTTCTCATTAATATCTTTGCTAAAACAACTAACATTTTGTTTCTTTTGCTTTTTTGCCACGTTTTTATCTTTGGTTATAAAGGAAATCCTGAAAGTGCTCGCATAGTAAGTCTTAGGAAGAGTCTGAGATACTTAGAGCAGTATTAGGAAAATAGACTCAAGAGTTAGACTGGTTGGGTTCAATTCCTGGCTTTGTCATTTCATATGTGAAATGTGGGCAAAATGTATAGTTTCTCATTGCTTCAGTGGTCTCATCTAAAAAGTAGGTGATGATAATCTAGTACCTTCCTCAAAAGGAGGCTGTGATAATTTAATCAACTAATACATTGGTTCTCATATAGTAATCCATAAAATATGAATGCCAGTTATTAACACTGTTACTAACTTAAAAATTGAAATGCAAATTTCTGTTTGCAGATAGGAAAGCTGTTATATCACAAGGAATGTTGAAATGTGTTGGTTCCTCAATGTTTCTCAAAAGTAAATGGGGGATTGGCTACCGTCTGAGGTATCTATCCATTCTTTATTGGCTTATTCTTTATTCTTGGTCTATTATTATACTTAGGGCTTGCACTAATGTGCTTTGGACAGTTTTGCTTTTTTGGTACTAATTTTAAAGCAGTCAGAGTTTACTTTTTGGTTATTTACTGAGTAATCACACAAAAATGTGATTTTTTGTTTTCTCTAGCATGTACATAGACAGATACTGTGCCACAGAATCTCTTTCTTCTCTGGTTAAGCAACATGTACCGGGAGCTACTTTATTACAACAGAATGACCAGCAACTTGTGTATAGCTTGCCTTTCAAGGACATGGACAAGTTTTCAGGTATTGCCTACTTTAACTTTCGTGGTGGTTGCAATGGGGTCTTCCATTAGGAGTAGGTTTTGTTTACTTTTTTACTTTTCTGTGTAATATTTACATGCTGCCAGGTGCCCAAAGTTAATAATCTGTTTCTACTTTATTTTGTTTTAGAAAATCAGAAATACTACTAGATTACATGCTTTTTTTTTTTTTTTTTTTTTACAAACAGCATGCGATAAACTAGTACCCTGTTTCCCCGAAAATAAGACAGTGTCTTATATTAATTTTTGCTCCCAAAGATGCGCTAGGTCTTATTTTCAGGGGATGTATTATTTTTCCATGAAGTAGGTCTTATTTTCGGAGGATGTTTTATTTTCGGGAAAACACGGTATGTTAACTTTGGTAAATAATTGTGTTTGCTTTGTTGTCAAGAAAAAGAAATTGCTCTATTTGTAGGCTTCAGATAAGATTTGTGTGTGTGTGTGTACATATGCATATAATACACATGCACATATATTTATATGTATATACATACCACAAATATAATTGTGTATGTCCTCAAGTTCTTTTCCCTTTTTCTTGATTTCATGATAAAATACATTATTGTATGTTAAACCATTGAATTATTTTATTAGTTTTTCACTTTATAATGTAGAACTAAAACTCAGTCTCTTACCAGTATATCTGTTTAGGGATCTCTTAAGAACCAAAAAGATATTACTACTGTACATATGTTGTGCAGAATTCTCTTAGCATTTATCTCATAATCAGATAGAAATTTTATGTTAGTTTAATTGGTTTCTTTCAAGAAATAAATTAGAATCATTAACTGGATGGAATTACCTATGCCAACTTAATGTACCCTGCCTATCATTCTGTTCTGTAAAATATTTCTTTTCATTTATAATACGATAAATATCTAACATACATTTCTATAAACAAACAGTCCTTGGGGCTCTTAGCAATTTATAAGAATGTTAAATTGAGGAGCACTGTGCCAGCAGAGTAAATTTAGACACATCCTGTTTTTAAAATGATATTTAAGAATAATTCATGACAATATGTTTAACTATACAGCATTCTTTTATATTTTCTTTCAGGTTTATTTTCTGCTCTAGACACTCATTCAAGTTTGGGTGTTATTTCTTATGGTGTTTCCATGACGACTTTGGAAGATGTATTCTTAAATCTAGAAGTTGAAGCAGAAATAGACCAAGCAGGTAAAAACAAAAGTAATCATACATTTTAGGGAGAGGGGTTAGACTTGTTCATCTTACAAAGTCATTCTCTAAACTGGGGAATTAGTAGGGTGCCAGGACAGCCAGCTTGTATGTAAATACTATTTTATGCGTTACTCCATGCCGCTCTTCAAATTTTAAATGTTCACTTTTTAAATTTAGCGTAAACCCAAAAAGTCTCTGAGGCTCTCATATGGAAGCCACTTTTCATCTCTTTTTATTATTTTTTTTATCTGTTTGAAATTAAGTCAGTTATAAAAATAGCACCTTGATTTCTATCTTCATTGATTAGTTTTGTCTGTTCTTGGTCAGATACAATGATTTTCAATCTTTTTCTTTTCATGGCACACAAATTAATTACTGTGGCATACCAAAAAGTATTATTTTTAACAGTCTGACAAAATAATAGGTATAATTTTTATTTATTCATTTTGGATGGCTATTGTATTAGTGGTGTCATTTTTTTATTTGACAGTAATCAGGTATTACATTTTTTATTTTTACAACATGTTTTTATTGATATTTTAGAGAGAGAGGGAGAGGAATAGTAAGATAGAAACATGAATAAAGAGAATCATCGATCGGCTGCCTCCTGCACGCCCCCTATTGGGCATCAAGCCTGCAGCCTTGGCATGTGCCCTGGCTGGAAATCAGACACAGGACCTCCTGGTTCATGGCTCAACGCTGAACCACAGCCACACCAGTCAGGCATGTTTTGCATACCGGTTGGAAATCACTGGTCTAATGAAATCCCTCTTAGCATGTCTCTTTTGTGTTTGGCTTCTTTTACTTAATATTAGGTTTATAAGATTCCTACTACTGTATTTGGACAGTAGTTTGCTTTCATTGTTTTATACTATTTTATTACAGGAATATTTCACAACTTCTCAAATTTGATAGCCTTTGGGTTCTTCCCACTTTATGGCTGTCTGGATAGGGTGATAGTTAAGAATATTCTTTTACATGTGTTTTGGTGAACATAGGTACATATCTCTGTTGGGTTTATACCTAATAGAATTCCAGGGGTTGTAAGCTATGCATCTGTTGAGTTCTTAATATTGCCAAAGAATATGAGAGTTCCATTTGACCTATATCACTGCCAGATGTGTGAGTCTTTAACATTTACCTGTTTCAGAAAGATTTTCGTTATTTTAAGGAATAGATCATAATTGTCTATCCTTTTGTTTTGGCAAATAGATTATAGCGTATTTACTCAGCAGTCACTTGAGGAAGAAATGGATTCCAAATCCTTTGATGAGATGGAGCAGAGCTTACTCATGCTTTCTGAAACCAAGGCTTCCCTAGTGAGCACCATGAGCCTCTGGAAGCAGCAGGTGTATACAATAGCAAAGTTTCATTTCCACACCCTGAAACGGGAAAGTAAATCAGTGAGATCAGTGTAAGTGCAATCTCTCTTCTGCCTGATGCATTGTTTTGAATGATTCAAATTGGATTTATTACCATATTAATTTTAAAAATGTAGACATATGTAAATAATCTCTGTAGTTTTAGAAGATTAAAACTAGTTTCACATGTTAGAGAAAATAATGCTTATGGTAATTTTATTGAATACCATTAAAGCCTTACCCTTTTAAAAAAAACAAAACACAGCATTTTTTGGTCTCATTTATAAAGTGAGGAAGTGACAAATAATATTCTCAAATTGTGTAATTTTTGAATTAATGTATTTAAATTTTACTTTGCATTCATATTTCTCACAATTGTTTTGCCATCTATTACTAATATTTATAGTAAATAGCAGATTTTTTTTTTATTATAGGGTCTCTGAAAATGAAAAAAATGTTAAAGCATGGTAATCCAAGCTCTCTCCACCCACTTGTGATACCTATTACATAGAATCTAGAGATATTTCGCAGGATAAGGTAGAAGGATGTCTGCCGTGCAGGTGGAAGGGCATTGTGAATGGGATAAAATTATGTAGCAGGCCAGCGGCAAGTAATGATCCATATCATGGACTCTAGTCCGTCTTGCTTTGCCTATAGAGAAACAGTGGGAGTTAAGGTGCTTAGAATGAAATTTCAAAGATCTGAAGCATTCAAAATTTCACTTGTGTTTTATCCTCTTTCTTGTATCTAAAATATCTTTGTGTCGTACATTTTCTAAAATATAAGGACAATAAATAGTTGGAATAGAGGTGGGGCCAGAATTACTTCCTTCAAGAAAATAGGTATAAATGTGACATAACTTCTGGTTCTTTAAAGTTGTAATGATAGGTTTACATACCCTATATAAGTAGTTTGATCTAAAGTACACTTTTACAGCTTTTAATTTTGTCATTGACTATTGACTTTCTCTCCATATTGTCCTGAAATACCGTATTTGCCGGCGTATAAGACGATTTTTTGGCCCTGAAAAATACCGTATTTGCCGGCATATAAGAGACTGGGCGTATAAGATGACCCCCTAACATTTCCACTCAAAATACAGAGTTTGTTATATACTCGCCGTATAAGACTACCCCCCACTTGGAGGCATATTTTTCAGGGCCAAAAAATCGTCTTATACGCCGGCAAATACGGTAGTTAGAAATTCTATTACCATTCAAATTTTTTTTCCTTTTCGTCCTTTTTTTTAAAAAAAAAAATTAGTTCCTTTTAACATGTAAAGGAAGATTTTTAAAAATAGTTGTACATATGAATATGCTTTGAGCTATATTATTCTTTTCCCTTTCAGGTTGCTTCTGCTTTTAATCTTTTTTGCAGTTCAGATTTTTATGTTTTTGGTGCATCGCTCTTTTAAAAGTGCTGTGGTTCCGATCAAACTTGTTCCAGACTTATATTTCCTAAAACCTGGAGATAAACCTCATAAATTTAAAACAAGTCTGCTTCTTCAAAATTCTACTGGTGAGAGTGTGTGAAGGTCTGTGAATGTGTGTTGGTTGGGGCATGGGGGTGAGGGGTAAATTGAGGTCAGAGATGTGGATTTTAGAAATGTATGAAAGGTAAAGGCATGTTCTGTCTGCACAAATCCAAATTAAATAAAGCTCCTTATTAATGCTGAGCAGTATGATGCAGATATGAAATTTTGGTTAAGGTATAGGTGACAGTCTTTAAAAACATTCTAACTTATACAGCTTATAATCACAAAAGTGCCTTTTTAATAGTAGAAGCATTATTCTCAGAGCAGCATGCTTCATCTCATAATTCATGATGAGTAAAATAAACTTCAGAATTTGAAAAATCCTCTTTAGAGTTTCTGCATATAATATTTATGCAGTTATCTACCAAATAGAAATGTTTAAGTTTTTAAGGGTTATCTGAAACATTCGAACTAAGAAAAAAGCACCTTAGATGTAAATATTTATAATTAAATATATTATATTTGTAATGCATATTTTTGGATTTTCTGTTGGGCATTCTTAATACATAATTGTCAGATATTAAAGAATTTTTAAAAAACATATGGCCTGAACAATGGGCAGAATAAAAAATACTGACATAGGATTCTGCTTTCCAACAAACTTATATTCACATGTGATCAGTTATTGCTACATACTTCTATATACAAAGGTAGTTTGTGGTCCCCAGGGTCTTGTCTTGAAAGTTGGGATTAACTAACTGGCAAACCACAGCCTCTTCATTTGCTTATCGTGCTGAAGTATGAGAGACATTTTCACTTAATACAACCCTTTCTATACTTATAATGCTTTGAGGTTTAACATCTCCCAGCATTTCAGTTATGTTCTCATACCTTTTTTTTTTTTTAAAAAAAAGAATAGTTTATTGATTTTTACAGAGAGAGGAAGGGGCGAGAGAGAGAGAAACATTGATGCTGGAGCATAACATGGATCAGCTGCCTCCTGCACACCTTTGAGCCCCTCCCTAAACCTGGACATGGCCCTGACCGGGAATCAAACGGTAAGCTTTCAGTGTCTTGGATGACACCCAACCGAGCCACCTGGGCCAGCGCTGGTATATTTCCTTTTGACTCACTATTAACTGAAGAGCTCTGCCCATGTTTAAAATAATAATTATAGTTGGAGATAATTATAAATTACTCTTAAAATCATCACTCTTAAAATCTGGCTTTCAAGTTTATTATGTAACTTTTATTCTTTCGGAAGAAAAAAATGCATTTACTGACTAAAAAACTACTTTTGAATAGAAAGTGTTATGTTTTGCAATTTTTCTTTTATTAGAGTTCTTGGCGTTTAAAATACATTTTATGATGCTAAATTATACTATACTGCATGGAGCCTTATACTCTGATATTGTGACATTCTTTGTATATTTGGGAGTTGTACATGTATCTCAAAATCTTTCTGCTTTCCGTTCACTCTTAACTGATCTGCAGAAATTCTAATATCTTCAAAGTTTGTCCCTTCTGTAATATTTCAGTATTTCTGGACTTGTTTACACACATATCCCATATTTTCCTAGGCCTTCCTTTTGGTCCTAAATAAAGCCATGTTTCGTTAAGGAATCACTGGCTTCTCTCTGTGTAAACATTGTTGGTATCTTACCCTCCTTACAAAGCTCTTTTGTATCACAGATGATACAGTTCCTTCATTTATAACATAGCTCTCTCAGGAGTACAGAGCCACTTTGGCAAGCTGGGGATGAGAGATCAATTAGAGCACAAGATAGGAATAAATGTAGTCTCTCTCACTAAGATCACTGTTCTCTGTGACACTCAGGTTTGGTCCTGAGCCTGATCCATCCTGCCATACTACTTAGTTTCTCATCGTGTTTTCTTTGGTTGGTTTTGATTTTTCTCCAAGTCACATTTGTCCTTCCTTGAGTTCTGGCTTTTGTGATAATAAAATGTTTTCATTTTCAGGCATGTTGGTATGAATTTTAAACTTAGTTAGGTTCTAGTTTTTCCCTTGGCTCCAGGCAATTTAGAGACTATAAATGGAGACCTGATCATGTGTTTTCCTATTTTAAGGTGGTTAAGGCAGTCAACATTTATAAAGCTTGTCTGTTCGGACCGCACAGAAATCCTCTAAGGAGTAATGTTCCCGAACTTCACACCATGATTTATAGTCTTCCTAAGCCCACAGGTTATCTTGATACATATAATTGCCAGATAGATTTTATTGGCACTAACCAAATTTCAGGAAAGATAAGTAGATAGTCTTAGCAGTAGCAGCAGTAACATTTGCACAGTCACCTTCAGGTTCTGTGCTCAGGCTGACTGGCTCCAGAGCCAGTGTTCTTAGTCATGTCTTAGCCCCATGGTTTGCAAACTGCAGCTCACGAGCCACATGCAACTCTTTGGCCCCTTGAGTGTGGCTCTTCCACAAAATACCATGGCCTGGGCGAGTCTGTTTTGAAGAAGTGGCGTTAGAAGAAGTTTAAGTTTAAAAATTTGGCTCTCAAAAGAAATTTCAATTGTTGTCCTGTTGATATTTGGCTCTGTTGACTAATGAGTTTGCCGACCATTGTCTTAGCCAGTGAAGATAAAATACCTTGGAAGAAAGAGAGGGGCTCATTGCAGTGTTATTAAAAGCCTATATCTGTTTGTCATTTGAACTGAATCTTTACTGTTTGCTTTTTCCCTAACACCAGACTCAGATATCAGTGATCTTATTACCTTTTTCACAAACCAGAACATCCTGGTGACGATGTTTAATGACAGTGACTATGTGTCTGCTGCTCCCCACAGTGCAGCTTTAAACGTGATGCAGTCAGAAAAGGTAAGGGTAGAATACCCATTGGAAAGCTATGGAAGGTTAAGATATTTTCTCTAAAATTAATCATTTGCCAATTTGGCCTTCTTAGGCTGA
Organism: Vespertilio murinus; assembly: GCA_963924515.1. Classification (NCBI taxonomy): domain Eukaryota; kingdom Metazoa; phylum Chordata; class Mammalia; order Chiroptera; family Vespertilionidae; genus Vespertilio; species Vespertilio murinus. The sequence continues at coordinate 6,496,780 of OZ004718.1, forward strand.
AATTAGAATCTACTTTTGGAAATAATAGCTGTATTTATTTAGAATATATTTTGTGCCCTGGTGGATGACCAATAAATAAAGCTTAAAGGAATTTAATTTTATGTTACATTTTTGTTTAAATATCAAAATATCTGAAGATTCCAAACCAGGTTGTATTTGTCATTGAGAATTATTTCTATGACTTGCTGAGTAGCTTTCATTACAGTTAGTGAGGATTACCTTCGGGGATGAGAAAAGCTGGGCACATAGCAACAATATATTCATTTATATTTATATATGGTATGTAATAAGTCTCTCTTTTCCAACTTGTAGGACTATGTTTTTACAGCTGTTTTCAACAGTACTATGGTTTATGCTTTGCCTGTATTGATGAATATCATTAGTAACTACTACCTTTATCAGTTAAATGTGACTGAAACCATCCAGGTCTGGAATACCCCATTCTTTCAAGTAAGCAAATTAAAAACAGTGTGTGTCTGTGTGTCTCTGTGTGTGTGTGCACGCGCGCGTACAATAATAAGATGTGAAGAAGTTCTGTGACATCTCCTAATCTTCTTAAAACTTGGGGATGGTTTACATCTGGGGTTAGGAGTCCCTAGTATTAGTTTACTTTAGGATCAATGTGTTCTGTGTTGGTGCTGACATTTTTGTGAAGTATAAGTATTTTTTATATTAATCCTGGAAAAGTTAATATAATTTAAAAATGAACATTGTTCAGCTAAAATCTGGTTACTGAGGTATATTGAAAGGACCTTGAGATGTCACCTAGACAGTTCTTCTAGGTGGGACTATTGGTTAGAAATATGAAAATTAACTTGTCTCCAGAAAAATACTCAATACTTTCTCTTGGTCCTTATGTTTCCTTTTTTATATGTGGAAAAATAAATGGGCAAATATCTTTCTGTAATAGCGTGTTCATTCACTGTGTTTTAGCATCTTTATTGAGATGTACATCATATACCTTCTAATTCACCCATTTAAAATGTACAACTCAGTGGTTTTTGTTATATTCATAGAGTTATATAACTATCACCACAAATCCGTTTTATATTTCAACACCCCCCCAAGAATCCCTTGTGCCTATTAGTTCATCACTCCCTATTTCTCTTACCTACACCCCCAATCTGCCCTCTTCTGCTTTCTGTCTTTATGATTATATAATCTACACCCAAAACTTTTTTGGCTATAATTCTTTGCCATATTTAAATGGAAATCACATGGAAGATTAATTTAGTACTCCTCTTGTTATAGTTATACATAGGTATGGGAACAAAGTAACATTAAATTTGCATTTTAAAAAGTTTACTGGTGCTCTACCTGGTCTGGCTCAGCGAATAGAGAGTTGGTCCATGAACAGAAGGGTCCTAGGTTTGATTCTGGTCAAGGGTACATACCTCGGTTGCAGGCTTGATACCAGCCTTGGTCACGACTGGTGTAGAGGCAACTGATCTTTGTGTCTTTCTCACATCGATGTTTTTCTCTCTCTCTCTGACTCTCCCCCTCTCTTCCACTCTCTCTAAAAATAAATGGAAAAATATCCTCAAGTGAGGATTAAAAAAAAAATCACTGGCACCAGGATAGAGAGGGACTTCTGTTTGGAGAATTGTGGAGAGAAGAAAGTAAAATCAAATCAGAGATTCTTTTACTAAATAGCTTAGATGATAGGTGATGGAGTATCTGAGTTAATTCAGGGGCAGTAATAATAATGACAGAGGGAAAGAAATGTATGGCATGCTCCATCATTGCTTGGGGCAATGAGGATCTTTTGGGATCTCTGTGTAGGAATATAACACCCTCTCCCCCACCACCCCACCCCTGCTTGGGACAAAAGTTCCTGATTCTCCAGGAAGTTGAGTTTGAGCTTGGGTACAGCTTTTCCCATGGAGAAAAGTAGGGCGTGAAGATCCCAGCTGGCTTACAGTCCAGACAGCCTAATGAAGGCTTCTAAGATCTTTGTGAGATGGTCATGTTCATTGCATAAGGCCACTCGTGGATATGCTGCTTTTCAGTTTGACTTTTAATTAAATGGTTAGCTTAATTTATATGCTATATTATTATTCTGTGTTGTAGATAAGAAAATAGAAATCCAGTGATTTGCTCAGGATCTCGTAGCTTTTTAGTGAGTGGCAAAGTTGGTTCTGTAGCTCACTGCCTGTTCACTTGACCATCTGTTCTTTCATACAGACCAGTGGTCGCCAACCGGAGGTCTGTGGACCACTGGTGGTCCATGAGGTTTGAAAGGTTTGCAACCACTGTAGACTATGCCTAAAATAGTTATCCTCGTTTATTTCTTCAGCGGTTTTGATAATCTTTTAGAATGTACTAAGATGTATCAAATGATTCTTAGTTCCATTTCTTAATCTGTGGTTGTTTTTCAGGAAATTACAGACATCGTTTTTAAAATTGAGCTGTATTTTCAAGCAACTTTACTTGGAATCATTGCTACTGCAATGCCACCTTACTTTGCCATGGAAAATGCAGAGAATCATAAGGTAATGACTCAGTGAAAATAATTACAAGTATAGTTTGCTAATAAGAAATCACATTAAAAAATAACCTGTTTTGGCCCAGCCGGTTTGGTTTAGTGGTTGAGCATTGACCTGTGAACCAGGAGGTCGTGGCTTGATTCCCAGTCAGGATGTGTTCCTAGGTTTCAGGCTTGATCCCCAGTGTGCAGGAGGGAGCCAGTCAATGGTTCTCTCTCATCAGTGCTGTTCCTATCTCTCCCTCTCCCTTCCTCTCTGAAATCAATTAAAAAATATTTAAAAAAAAACACATTTTGCATGAGAACAAGACTTATGTATCTTATTTCAGGAGTAAGCAAATGGAGTATAAATACATTAATTATAATTTGGTAAAACAGGGTGGGGCAAAGTAGGTTTACAGTTGTGAGTACACAAAGCACAGTTTATTCTTATATTCTTAATTATTATATTATTTTCTATACGGTCAGCTGTAAACCAACATTTACCCTATCCTGTAGTAATAGCTATATTGCTCAGATCCTTGCCATCTTCTTTAAAAGTTGCATCCTTTAATTCTTACAACCTTGTGAGGTAAGTTTTATGTGGCCCACTTTATATGTCAGGAAACAGGATGAAGGTGTTGATATAATGTGTGCAGGTTGACTCATCTGGGTTCAGTAGTGGATCTGCGAACTGAATATGATCCTTATGATCTTAATTGGTGCAGTCCCCTTTAACCTTTAATGGAATGTGTTGATTGTATAAGCATTTAATTTGGTGGTAAGTGAAAAAAAAAAGCTTGGAAATTACTGTCATTACCAGAGCTAGAAAAAATTGCTGTGTGTACAGAGGATCTTTAGTATTCTTCCACCTTCTTTTCTGTTCATTTCTCTTTTTTAATACCCCCCATCCAGCAGATGTAGGTGATCTTACACAGTTTTTGAGGTTTTAAAAGAGCCTTCTACTCTTCACTCTGCTGAGATTGTCTTTTTCTTTCTCCTCTAATCAAAATTCTCATTCTCTTTGGGTCTGTTAGTTCAGTTCAGTTCGTTGTCTAAAGTAATTTATACAATGTGATTAGTAATGAGGTTAAGCCTCATCTAAAACTAATACATGTGTCTCAGGAGACATTTAAAAAATATACTCAATTTTTCTGTTATACATATTCATTACACTAATTTAGAAAATATAGGAAAGTTTAAAGAAAATAAAAATTATCCATAATATTTACCACTCAAAGATAAAACGTACTTGACTGTTGCATTTTTCTTATTTTTGTTTCCACTTAAATGGTTTTTAATTCAGATTTCTATTTTGAGGTAATTGTAGATTTATATTGGTTATAGAATATAATGCAACAATAAAAACATCTTGCAAAACTATGGTACAGTAAAAGCCAGGATATTGACATCAAGAGCAGAACAGTTCTGTCATCACAAAGATCCCTTCTGTGGCCCTTTTCAAGCCCACATGCCAACCCTACCCCCTTCTTGACCTCTGGCAGCCACTAATTTGTTCTCCATTTCTGTGATTTTGATGTTTCCAGAATGACTAAATGGAATCACAGCATATTTTTCTTTGGGGATTGGTTTTTCTCACTCAGCATAATTCCCTGGGGGTTCATTCAGATTGCATGCAGTAGTATTTCCTTCTTTGTATTGCTGGGTAGTATTTTATGATGTGGATCTGGATTGTTCCAGTTTTTTTACTATTATGAATTAAACTGCTGTGAACATTTGTATACAGGTTTTTGTGTGGACATATGTTTTCATATATCTGTGATAAATGCCCAGGAGTAAAAATGCCCAAGAGTACAGTGCTGTGTTGTATAGTGATTGAAAGTTTAGTTTTATTAAAAATTGTCAAACTGTTTTCCAGAGTGGATATACTGTTTGACGTTCCCACCAGCAGTGTATGAATAACAAAAGCATCCAGTTGGATTATCAAAAATAATTTTATTTGACTTGGTTTATGTTTTTATACTTATATTGGAATTTATATTTTGTTATAATTTATTGAACACAAAAGTTGCCCTTTTTAAAAAGACCATTTCTCCTTTTTTTAAAAATTGATTTCAGAGAGGAAAGGCGAGGGAGAGAGAGATAGAAATATCAACATTGAGATAGAATCATTTATCAGCTGCCTCCTGGAACACCCCTTAGTGGGGACTGAGCCCACAACCCATGCATGTTCTCTGGGAATTGAACCATAATCTCTTGGTTCATAGGTCTATGCTCAGCCACGGAGCCACATTAGCCAGCTCCTCCTCTTCTTAACTCTATATTACGTGCTTCCCTTACCTCACTCGCTGGCTACTTCTTTCATATAATACTTTTATTAGGAGTGATGTTCTTATAGATGACAGAATCAACTGAATAAAATTGTTAGGAATTTGGATTTGTAACAGATTTTTAAAATTCAAATTAAGCAATGAGAACATTAGAGAGTTAGAAAACTATCATTTAAGTTACTGTTAGTGCTCATGAAAATGCTATTTACTTGTAGTAGTAATAGTTCCCATTTATGTACTACAAAAGAGTATATAAAAAGCTCTTAAATACATTACGTGTGCAGTTTCATGCTTAAACTGAAAGCCCTTTGTAAACCCAGAGGGTACTTGGCGGTTTATTATTGTTCATGAAAGGCTAGTTTTTTAAAGTGAGAGTCCCTTTTCTTGTTTAGAACACACCTTTCCATGTATTTGCAGATTTTCATAAGAAACCATGTTTTAACTAGTGTGATATAGAATCACTGTTGTACAGCTATAACCCTGACAACCTTTGTTTTATTTTAGTCTTATGTTTCTTAGCAGCACTGCTATAACCTGATTCTGAAGGTTTTTTATTGAAGTATTGTTACATCTCATAAATAATGATTTAAATTAATATTATAATGGAATTTATATTATTTGTAAGGAGGGCTTTTATTACCTACAGACCTATAATATAAAATTTTATTTTTTTATGTAAAATTAAGAGTTCTACAACTATTTCCTAGAATTTTTGTTTGTTTGCAAAATGTTTAAAATTATAACTAATTTTTTCCTTTCTTTTTTTAGATCAAAGCTTATACTCAACTTAAACTTTCGGGTCTTTTGCCATCTGCATATTGGATTGGGCAAGCTATTGTTGATATCCCCTTTTTTTTTATTCTTCTTATTTTGATGATTGGAAGTTTATTTGCATTTCATTATGGATTATATTTTTATCCTGTCAAGTTTCTTTCTGTGGTAAGTTAACATTAGTTGTACTCATTCTATTTGTAAATAAAACACTGCTTTAAAAAATGAAGTCTTTCCAAACATGATAATCAGCTGGTTGAATAATATGTATATTAATTTTTTATAGACATTAGAACAAGTTTTTATTTAATGACTGTATACTAGAGGCCTGGTGCATGAAATTTGTGCACAGGTAGGGTCATAGGCCTGGCTAGCAATCAGGGCCTATTGGGGCTTTCTGTCTGCCGGCTGGGGCCTTCCTTCCTTCCGCACCGCATTGGTAAGCACAAGTCATAGTGAGTGATCGAACTCCCAGTCTCCCGGCCAAACTCCCGAGGGGACACTTTGCATATTAGCCATATAATATATAGACTGGAGGCACTGTGCACAAAATTATTGCACAGATCCCTAGGCCTGGCTAATGATTGAAACATGAGCGTTTGGCCTAGAAGGGCAGGTCCCATCTGACCTCTGGGCCCTGGACATAATCTGAGCCCCGGGCCCCTGCACACCCTCCTTCACCTGAGTCTTTAGGCCCCCACCCCGCTCCCTCAGCACCTGTGATCCAAACGGTGGCCCCCCCCCCCCTCTGGTCGCTGTCTGTGGGGCGATTACTGGGGCAATCAGGCCCCTTCTTACACCTGCCTTAGCCTGGCACTGCCCGCTCACCTGCTCCACCATCCTGCTGCAGTCCCTCTGCAGAGCCCATTGGAGCTGGCAGTGCTTCCACTGCCACCTGTTGCCAGCACCGCATCATCACTGCCCACCATGTTCCATGCTGCCCCTGGTGGTCAGTACACGCAATTTCTATTGCTGTAAACAAGTTTTAAAAGCAATAACTTACTACCATTATAAAATAATTCCTTGAAACTGAAGCAGTCTTTTATGTAGATTACCTATTTATGTGTAATTAGAAATATTTAAACAGTCCTTCCTTAAAATGTCTTCTTGTTTCTATGACTGAAGTAATTTCACGAGGAAGCGCTTTTACTTCATAATTTAAAATATGGTTTAAAATCCTAAGTAAAAGTATGATTTGTATTCTTGTTCACATGTAAATGACTTAATAAACCCCTTTATATGAATGATTTATACAAGAAAAAAGCCAGGTGAGGTCTGAAAGTAAATTCTTTTTGCTAGAGATCATACTGATTTTTTCTTAATTTCTGCCTTATAAATTAATAAATGTTTTCCTTAAAAATTAAAAAATGCATTAAATTCTGTATATTAAATGGTAGCTAATAGTTGATTAAGAAAAAGTTGCAATTTAATTTATGCCTTATAAATTAATATTTTCCTTAAAAATATATAAAATGTACTAATGCTATATATTAAAATGATAGCTATATATTAAAATAGTTCATTGAGAAAAAATTTAACCAGCTAACCTGTGTTTTTTGTTTTTTTAAATAAAGAGCATTTTATTTGGCAAAGAAAACTGTTTAGTTTAAATTAATTCAGGATTGTGTTGATTAGTTAAAAGCCTGAGTTTTATTATTTAGGAGCAATGTACATGGTAACTCCTTAGGTAACTATACTTTTAGTTTGTGGAATGATTTGTTGAGTAAGAAAACGTGAAGAATAATTATTCTGTAATATTTTAATATTACTGGTAATTTATGTTTATGTATTTCTGGTTATTCATATTTTTATATAAAATTTCATATTTTTGTTTTACAGGTTTTTTGTCTTATTGGTTATGTTCCGTCAGTTATTCTGTTCACCTATATTACCTCTTTCACTTTCAAGAAAATTTTAAATACAAAAGAGGTTTGGTCCTTTATCTATTCTGTGGTAAGTTACACTTCATATTATTTCATTTCAACTTTACATAGCAGCTTATTTGAAACTCATGTTTTTACCAGAAAAAAGAGAGCCATGAGCTCTTTCAGAATTAAAACGTTGATATGTCTATTGTAAGTACAGGGTTAGCTATGTAGCTGGCAGCATCTTACTGATGGTATGTTTGTCTTCTGCATCATCCACTCCTTGAAGGGATGGGTGATACTGCGAGCATTTAACAACTGCATGGCAAGGAAGCCAGCTAAAAGCAGCTGGTACCAGTGTCTAAGTATCATCTGTGGTCTCATGTTTTACTAGAAGATTGAAAATATAGTTAATGTTGAGTATGAAATTTCTAAACACTTTTCACTTTTTCTTTTCTTTAGACAATGTTGGCTTGCATTGCAATCACCGAAATCAGTTACTTTATTGGACATACAGTTACAGCTATTCTCTATTACACCTTCTGCATAGTCATTCCAGTCTATCCACTGCTAGGCTGCCTGATTTGTTTCATAAAGGTAGGTCTGTTAGGTGTCTTAATGTTTAAAAAGCATAAATAGGACCTAATCTTTAAGGTCTTAGTTCTTGTACAGAAAATAGTGAAACAAAAACACATCATGTTAGCTGCTGCTACTTGATTTAAATGTTATTAATGAAGCAATTTAGAATCACTATGGCATCTTTTTAAGCGTGTTTTTAAACTTAGTTTCAAAGGAGAATGGCTATGTCCATTACATGTTCTGTGATGCTCCAAATGGCATATGTACGTAAATTATAAGTATGATCTGACTTGAATTAGTATTTGGGGAGTTTTTCCAAGAATTTAATAATGTATTGTCCTGTAAATGGATAAGAGAAAATAAAGTGTAGAGATTTTTTCAAAGAAAAAGAAAACTACAGGTTAGTTTTATTAAGCCTGGATAACTGGGGGGGAGGGGGAGAGATCCATGTGGTTAAAAAAATTTGATGAATTATTGCTGTAGGATGAGTCCCTTTTTGTTTCAGTTTAATTGTTTATATTATCTCCCCCACATTTTGGGATAGAGAAAATTCAATTTAAGTACAATTCATAGCTATTAATACTAGTAGCCAACTTATTTATACAGAATACATGTTTGCTGAACAAAATACCCCCCTTTAATCCAAATGTTTCTATACATTGCAGCTAAAATAAAACTATTACAGCACTTGTGAAACCAAATGTGTGGGGTTTTTCCTCACATAAAGCAATACTTAACTCCCTGCAGTTAGCGCAGACCCCACAGTTGAAGACTTCAACCCTTAAGACTGGCCCCCTCCGCCCACTTCAGATGCCAGTTACAAGTTGTGGGTCCCCTGTTACGAATCCTTCTGTCTGAGTTGGCTACAAACCCCATGGTTTTATGACCCTTTCTCAGGTTCAATGATTTGCTATTATGACTTACAGAACTCAGGCAAACACTATTTCCTAGCACCAGTTCAGCGTAACAGATAAACAGATGAACAGCCAGGTCAAGAGGCACACAGGGCGAGGTCCAGAAGGGTGCCAAGGTGCAGGGGCTCTGTCCCTGTGGAGTCCGGAGTGTGCCTCTCCTTAGGACTCGGAGGCACCCATCAACCCGAACGCTCTTCCAACCCCGTGTTTAGGGTTTTTATGAAAAGTCCATTACGATGGCATATGACTTAATTTCCAAACTCCTTGCCTCTCCTGAGGGGTTAGTGGGTGGATGGGACAGAAAGTTCCAGCCTTCTAATCACTTGATGAGTCATCCTCCAACAGTCACCTGGCCTCATTGGAAAGGGGCTTATTTTAAATAACAAATGATACTCTTGTCACCTCTGACACTTAGAAAATTCTGAGGGTTTTAGAAGCTGTGTTCTAAGAACCAGGATCAAAGGTCAAATGTCATGTCCCAATGTCACAGTAGCATTTACATTTTCAATAATTTCTGGCTTAGATTTCTTGGAAGAATATTCGAAAAAATGAGGAAACCTATGATCCATGGGATAGACTTTTGGTGGCTGTTATATCGGTAAGAATGACAAAAATGTTTCTTTGTTAGCTTGTTACTTTAAGAATGTGAGAGGGCAGGCGTGGGCCAGAAAGGGTCAATTGGGGGGAAGGGACATCTGTAATATTTTCAACAATAAACCTTTTTTTTTGTTGTTGGGGGGGGGGGGGAGAAAAGAATCATTGGGTTATGCCATGGCCAAGTGGCTCAGTTGGATGGGGTGTGGTCCCATACACCAAAAGGTTTCGGATTCTGTTACCAGTCAGGGTTCATACCTAAGGTTGTGTGTTTGATCTCCAGTTGGGTGTGAGTGAGAGGAAACTGATCCCTATCTCTTTCTCCTTTCCTTTCTTCCTCTCCCTCCCTCTTTCTAATAAAAAATATCCTTGGTTAAGGATTTTTTAAAAAGTGAATAGTTTGGTTGTATGATTTTAACTCCTCTTAATTTATATCCTCTTGCATAAAAAGTCCAGTGTGTTAATAACTAGCTAATGTGAATTTTGAAAAAACTACCTTTTATTCACTGAATATATCTATTTTAATATCCTTGGCTTTTTCATGTTAATTCTATTTAATTATGATTCTGGTTTCCATAGAGTTAAAAACAAAGCTTCCTTTTTTCTTTGTATTTTATGAAGCAGACAACCAATAAACTTTATTGTGATAGAAATAAAATATATAGAGATAGAAATAATGTGAAGGATTTTCTTACTAAAAATCTTCCTTGGTTTATAATTAAATCTTTTTTAAACTGATATGACTTGTAAAAAAATTGTGGTTAACTTTTTTGGTTTTGGTAAGGAAACTATGTATGTGGTCTTGATTTTGTTGATAGGAAAAACGATTCAGTCATGAGCTATTCTGTGTTCTTCTTTCAGCCTTACCTGCAGTGTGTACTATGGATTTTCCTCTTACGGTACTATGAGAAAAAATATGGAGGCAGATCAATAAGAAAGGATCCCTTTTTCAGGTTAGTTCAATTTTTTTAAAGTTATAATGTTTTTCAGCATATATTTACAGAGTTGTGCAACACTACCATAATATTATTTTAGATCATCTTTATCATTCCAAAAGAAGGCCTGAACCCATTAGTAGTTACTTATTGATTTTTAGAGATGGGGGTGGGGGGAAGGGAAAGAGAGAGAAACATTGATCTAAGAGTGTAACACTGATCAGCTGCCTCATGCTACTTTTGTGGTGTTTCTTTGGGTTCGAACATTAGCCCTCTACACACACTCAGGGAAATCTCATTCACACTCAGACTGTAAATTGTTCTGAACAAAGGCCCCGTTTTCCTTTTGTTTCCTTATTTTTATTTTTCCCAGGCATGTGCCCTAGACTGGGAATCTAATGAGCACTCTCCTGGTGCAACCGGATGATGTCCAACCAGCTGAGCCATACCAGCCAGGGCTAATCTACTTCTGTCTCCATAATAGACTTGCCAATTTTGAACATTCATATAAATGCAATTATACAATACATAGTCTTTTTTGTCTGGTTCCCTTTTCTTAGCATGTTTTGAAGGTGCATCTATGTTATAGCATGTAGCCATACTTCATTCCCTTTTTTATGCTAAATAATAATACATTTTAGATTATACCACACTTTCTCTCTTTTATCAGTTGATGGGTATTTGAGTGTTTGCACTTTTTGGCTATCACGAATAATGCTGCTATAAACATTTGTGTACAAGTATTTGTATGGGCATAATATCTTCATTTCTCTTGGGTGGATGCCAAGGAAAGGAATTGATGGGTCACGTGGTTAATGTATGTTTAACCTTTTGAAGAACTTACAACTGTCGTTTTCTAAAGTGGTTGCACCATCTTACAGTGGTCTCCCTTTCTCTGTGGGGAATACACTCCAAGACCCCCCAGTGGAGGCCTGAAATCATGGCTAGTGCCAAGCCCAGTGTGTGTGCTGTGCTTTTTAACCATACACACTCCCTTTTCACTAAAGGAAGCACTTTCGGACTTCTCTTGGCCTGTCTGAATTGCCAGCATTGCTACCCTTGTGCTTTGGGGCCCATTCTTAAGTAAAATGAGATTTAGTTGAACATAAGCACTGTGACACTGAACTAGTCGATTTGGTAGCAAAGGGATGACTCACACCTCCAGTGAGACAGATTGAGATGGTGTGAGATTTCATCATGCTACTCAGAACAGCATGAAATTAAATCTTAGGCATATTTATATCTGGAATTTTCCATGTGATGTTTTTGGACTGTGGTTGACCATAGGTGAACAAAACTGCAGAAAGCAAAACTGCCTGAAAGGGAGACCGCTGTACATTCCCACCAGGGATGCAGGAGGGCTCCGTTTCCTCCGCATTCTTGCCGTTATCTGTTACTGTTGATCTTTCTCATGTTAGCATTCTGGTGGATCTGAAGTGGTGCTCCTTACGGTTTTCATTTGCAATTCCCTGATGAGTCACGTGTTTCTTCCCTCTCTTGGTACTCCTTTCTGTAAGATAACTGATGTCTTCCTCCTCTTCTTGTCAGGAGGCTCAGGCTGCTTCATCTGCCGCCTTTAATGTGATTGACTTCTTCCTCAGTCTTTCCTGTCTTTCCATTGTTTTCAATGTGTCCAATCCTATTTTCCTTTTTACCTTACTACTAACTACTAAAAGTCAGATTTTCTCTGGAAGTGTTTTTCCTCTGCCTGCTTACCTTTGTGGTATTTCTGTGGGTTTGGATGTCAGGGTAAACTTATTTATACCCAGACTGTAAATCGTTTGAGTTAAGTGTTCTTTGTTGTTGTTGTTTTTATCTTTGTGTGAAGTAGTGTCTGATAATAAATAATATTGATAAGTGAATGAATTTAGATACTATCACCTATATATTGGTGAATGAAAATATGGCTCTGTAGTTCCCATCTTTCAGAGATAACCACTGATCTCATATTAGTATATTTTTTCATTCTTTTCTCTATATAGTGCCTGAATTTTTTACTATTTTAATTATTTGAAAATCTACTACCTTGATATATTTAGGAACCTTTCAACAAAGCCCAAAAATAGGAAGTTTCCAGATCCACCAAACAATGAGGATGAAGATGAAGATGTCAAAGCTGAAAGACTGAAGGTCAGAGAGTTGATGAGCTGCCAGTGTTGTGAAGAGGTAATTTAGTCTTTATTGTTAAGTCATCTTAAATGTGCAGTGATCAGTTCCCCATGCATAGGAAAGTGATCTGAAAAATATTTTCTTTCTGTATGAATCAATCTGAAAAAGAAGTCTATGAAAAAAATATTTTTGTCCACTTACTTTTTTGAATAGTCTTAAGGTATATTAAAAAAAAGATTCAGATTATTGTTACAGAATGATACTTTCTTAAAGTAAATGAACACATATATCTTGAGAATATACTGAAAGGATATACATGAAACTGGTGAGGGCAGATTGGGTGCTGAAATACAGAGGTGGTATAGTTATGTTAATTAACAATTTAAAACATTTTGAAATATATAAAAGTAATATAAAAAAATCAAACGGTAAAATACTCACAGAAGTACAAAAGTAAAAGCTCTGAGAAATTCTGCAGTAAGAAAACTTTCAACCTTCCCTTGATTCAGCATTTCCTAAGCCTATATGACTACCAGAAACAGGTGCCCCTCTTCTTTTCCAATGGAAGCTCTTCTCTTAAGAGAGACTAGCATTGCAGACACATTTTTTAAAAAAATCACTATTTGGTTAATTGAGCCAACTAAAAACAATAAGAATACTACTTATGTCATTTGAAATACTACTTTTTTAATTGATGTAGACGATCAGAGTAACTTCAAATATAATTGCAATTCCACTGGCAGTACCAAAGTTGTATCTCCTCAAAATCCTGACCTAATGTTTTCCAAGATACTGTTAAGCACAGTCATCATCCCATGGCTTATTTGTCTCAGAGACTCTTCACTGGTGTCCCTGACATTGCTGGCCAGCCTGAATGAAAGTAACATCTTTTAACGAGTGGTTGAGCAGTCATGTTAGCCAGCATTTCCTAACTTTTGTTCTCTATTCACATGTGATTCATTAGCATAGGTTCTATGACCAAACAAGTATGGGAAATGCTATACATTATATACATTTTTAGAAGATTTATAATGTTTATAAACATATCATGAGTTTGAGAAGTCCTCTGATTGTGCACGTCCCCAAAGTTGTAACTAGTTCTGTAATTTGGGAAAGGCTGTGGATCTGATGGCCTAGAGTTGGCAGGAGGCCAATTAAATTCTGCAGTTGGAATTCTATTACCTGGGCCATTATTACTACTTTTGGATGGTTTGTGAACTGGGTTGGAAAGTGTAGATTGAGGCAAAGCTTTGTTAATAACAGTGTGTTGGGCCTTCTTTATACTGCTCTCTGTGGGCCCCCAGGCCTGCTCACCCAGACTCAGATGCACTGAGAACATCTGATTGATTGAAGCTTGGTGAAACAATATTGACCAAGTGCTGTATTCCTCATGGCTCCAAAAAATTTTCCCAGGCTCTTGGGCTTCCTCGCTCGCTGCTGGGGACACGCAGCCATCCCACGTCTGCTCTGGCCACCATTGTACCATTATGCACTTAGTTTTGAATGTCATAATTTCAGTGACAAATGGATATTTCTTTATATGATATCCTTTATTTTCAAATATAGTTCTTATGGTATGGACATGAGGTGTGTGCAGCCTGTGTTATGTCAGGATAGGTTTCTGAGTTATAACTCTCTTTTAAACTCTTGTTTCCTTTGTTAGAAACCAGCCATTATGGTCAGCAATTTGCATAAAGAATATGATGACAAGAAAGATTTTCTTACAAGAGTCAAGAAAGTGGCAACTAAACACATCTCTTTCTGTGTGAAAAAAGGCTAGTATTTATTTAATTATTTTTTTCCTAAGTAATATTTTTAAAAGAGTAGTTTTCATTTTAAATTTGACTTGATGATTTTTCTTTTAATTCCTTTAGGAGAGATCTTAGGACTGTTGGGCCCAAATGGTGCAGGCAAAAGCACAGTTATTAATATTCTGGTTGGTGATATTGAACCAACTTCAGGCCAGGTATGACATACAAGGGTGTGGTACATGTTGACTGATTTGTATATTTCATTAAAATAAAACTTTTAATGGCAAGTTAGTATTTTAATGCTTAAATACTATGTTTTTTAATCTTAAAGTTTTAGTATAACATTGTGATCTTTTTGGTTACCTAAGAAAATAATGCACATAGTAAAATTTTTATGGCATACATGCAGGCCCACATACATATATGTATTATTTCTGATTAGCACACCGACTTAATGGATAACAGTAGTATTTCCTTAAGGAGAGGGGAGCTAGTTCTGATGCTGCCATCTCTTTGTCTCTGAGTATAAGCATGTCATTCAACACTTTGTGGGAACTTCACAAAACTGCTCTGATCCTATCTTCTCTCCCCTTGCTTACTTCTCACCAACCATGTTTTTCTGGAAAATGCCTGACACTTTTCTTTGTGTGATATATAGTTATTTTTATGTTATTCCTTACCTCAGTGAGGAATCCCAGTGACCAAAAATTGCTTACCTCACTGGCTCAAATATTCCCCTTCTATTGAGGCCCCCAGTCTTTCTGATTAAGATCGGTGCTGGCCATGTCACTGAACTCGGATTTCGTTATCAGTGCCCTTGCTTCACTGAAAGGAGTGAAAAATCTTACCCCCCTCTAGGAAGGAATTTGAATTAATTCACTTGCCACTCATTTCATCTTGCAAATTAGGCAAAAATAGTGATTTAATGGGTTTGTATCTCTGTAGGTATTTTTAGGAGATTACTCTTCAGATCCACTCGAGGAGGATGACTCTGTTAAGTGTATGGGATACTGTCCTCAGATAAACCCCCTGTGGCCAGATATTACACTGCAAGAACATTTCGAAATTTATGGAGCTGTGAAAGGAATGAATCCCAGTGACATAAAGGAAGTCACAAATCGGTAAAATTTAGAATCTTTTTGTTAGCTTGGAGAAAATTTTTCATTTCACATTTTAAAAGTCTTATAACGGGCATTGCCATAGATCATAATTTTCATAGGAAATGGTCATGACTTTTTCATATATTCCTTACCAAATTGTGTAGCTATGGAAATGAAAAGGCAATTTTTCTATATCTAATTACAGAATGAATTGCCTATAATTATCATGAAACTTAATTTAAGTAAATCTTTTAATTGAGATATTAATTTGTTTTAAATGATGTAAATTGGAGGTCTAATTTTAGGAAGCTGAGTTTTCTAGAAAAAATGTCAGTGATCACAGACAGTACATTATCTGTTTTGCAGAATAACAAATGCCCTTGATTTGAAAGAACATCTTCAGAAAACTATAAAGAAACTACCTGCAGGAATCAAGCGAAAGGTACTTTTATCAAACAACAAATGCCTATGTGTTTTATTGATAGTTCAGTGCCTGATGCTGTGATGATAACTTTCTTGCTTTGAAACTCTCCCTCCCCCATTTTCTTTCCCTCTAGTTGTGTTTTGCTCTAAGTATGCTGGGGAACCCTCAGATTACTTTGCTAGATGAACCATCCACAGGTATGGATCCTAAGGCCAAACAGCATATGTGGTGAGTATAAATGTAAAGCCACTCGAGACACATTATACTGTATTCTACCTTGGAATAAAAGATAAGTTTATTTTATTATAAGTAATGGTTTTATTTTTTTTTTTAACATTTTTATTGATTTTTAGAGAGAGTAAGGGAGAGGGATAGAAAGATAGATACATCAGTGAGAGAAAAACATCACTGACTGGCTGCCTCCTACCCAGCAGTCATCACAGTGCTATCTGTGTCTATGAGTTCTTTCTCTCCCTTTTTTTCTTTTTTGCTCAATCCCTCTATCCCGGCCCCCATGCAGCTCCCCCGCCACAGCTGTCAGCCTATTGTAGAATCTATTTTGTTCATTAGTTCATTTTGTTCATTAGAGTACACATATGAATGAGACCATAGTTCATTTTTTAAAGCATAGAAACATTTGAAGTCATGAAATTTCTATTTGACAAGCTTTTAAAAATAAGGGAAAATAAGTTAAAATAGAAAAATCATAGTTGGGCAAAGTATAACTACAGCAATTGAAATTTGTCATTTTAATTACTCTAATCAAATAATTGGATTTT
This sequence comes from Vespertilio murinus, assembly GCA_963924515.1. Classification (NCBI taxonomy): domain Eukaryota; kingdom Metazoa; phylum Chordata; class Mammalia; order Chiroptera; family Vespertilionidae; genus Vespertilio; species Vespertilio murinus. The sequence goes on from OZ004718.1 coordinate 6,513,356, forward strand.
TAAAAAAAAAACACGGGGTTTTCATTAACATTCAGATACTTTCCTCTTTTTATTTTCTGTCTTGTAGGCGAGCAATTCGAACTGCATTTAAAAACAAAAAGCGAGCCGCTATTCTGACCACTCATTATATGGAGGAGGCGGAGGCTGTCTGTGACCGTGTGGCTATCATGATAGCGGGACAGTTAAGGTACCTATCCCAGCAGCCATTTGGGGGACACGGGGTGGATTTTAAATGTCATCATGTAAAAATGCATATTCGCTTAAATGTTTTCCTTGTTTGATTTTTTGAATCAGTTGGCTTTGTCTAGAATTACTGGGAAATACGTAATTTCCTCACAAAAATATGGCTAGTTGCTTTGCATTTGGAAGTGGCTTAATTATTCAACAATTTGGAATGTTATTTTCAGGTGTCATGTCTATTTCAAAAATTGTTAGGTGTAGTGTATTGGTTTACCTAAAGTATAAAATAAATGTACATGAATTCATACTCATATAAATAAATGAATAAATGAATGAATAAATAAATAAATAAATACAATTTTAAAAAGAAGAGGCAAATCTTCCTTACAGAAAGATTTCACATAAATCTGTAAATACTACCCCCTCTAGTAAGGGGAGCTTAATCCCCCGTTCTCCCAAGGGTGGTCTAGGTTTAGGCAGTTTCTTCCAGGGTACAGAAAGGGGAGGGTGGTAACTTCACAGCGGAGAAGCCTGAAGTACTTGCCTTAACCAGACAACGCCATGTGGAAGTCATGAACCGCCTGATACGATGTACTTTACTGTAAAGTACTTCTTAAGGAAAGTACTTAAGCTCTGTAGTATTTTCTCCAAAGACCTGTAGCCCCAGTCTAAGTGTGAGAAAATACCAGACTGCTCCAAATTGAGGGACATTCCACTAAAATACCTGACCAGTTCTTCTCAAAACTCACGGAAAATAAGGGATGAGTAAGACACTGTCACAGACCAGTGGAGACTAAGGAGCCTTGATAAATGCGTGCAACGTGGTATCCTGGAACAAAAAGGATGTTCACTAGTAGAAAAACTAGTGAAATATAAAGTCAAATAATGTTAATGGTAGTACTCCAATTCCCGTTGACTAATTTTGACATACATGCCATGGTGATGTAAGATAATATTGGGGACACTGAAACTGGGCGAGGGGTGTTTGAAGACTGTGTATTTGCTACTTTTCTATAAATTTTAAAGTATTCCCTCATAAACATTTTATTTAAATCATTTTTTAGCTGAGAAATCATTTTTTGAAACTGTCAAGCTATTTATATCTGACCTTTCTTTTAAACATTATTGCAGGTGTATTGGAACAGTCCAGCATCTAAAGAGTAAATTTGGAAAAGGTTACTTTTTGGAAATTAAATTAAAGGACTGGATAGAAAACTTAGAAATAGACCGACTTCAAAGAGAAATTCAGTATATTTTCCCAAATGCAAGCCGTCAGGAAAGGTAAAGGTTTAAAACATTTAATTATACTTTTTGTGCAGTAATAACCATAAAAATGTGTTACTGAGTTAAGGATTAGGGGAAAAAATTCTGTTTTGGAATACTATTGTGTTAATTGTAGTGAATGATTGGAGTTTGATACCTAATTTAGTGTTAGATCTTTCACTGTAGGATACTACTTAAATTTTTAAAGTTCTGATTTAGTAGTAATGAGAGTTATTTCATTTGCATGGAAAATTTAAAGATTTTAAACAATTTTTATCTAAATGTCAGAATAAGTTATTGGCATATACTTTTGAACTTTAAAAATTTTGAACTTTAGCTTTAGAATACAGCAATAATTTAAAATTTTTTCTACATTTTATCTTATGTTTTCAGCTTTTCTTCAATTTTGGCTTTTAAAATTCCTAAGGAAGATGTTCAGTCCCTTTCACAGTCTTTTTCTAAGCTGGAAGAAGGTAAGTAATATCTGAAGTACATAGCTTTCAAATCATAAGAGAATTTTATTTTAAAAATTTACAAGTTGGGACTCAGTTTATTATAGAAACGATGGCAAATAGATAACTTTTATTAATTTAATCTAAGATATCGATAAATACTAATACTGTAGGGATTTGGTAGGTCATCAATATTTCAGGATGAGCCCCTTACTATTTTGATAGTTATAACCACAGTTTTTCACATTGTGTCTGTGATAGAGTTCCACTTAATTAGCCCTCATAAGTCAGTCTAGAAGTGGGAGTTTTGAGTTTCTTGAATCCCTTCTTCATTTTGGGCCATAGAAGTAGAAATGGTAGCAAGACTTCAGTCGCATCAGGAAAGAGGGGAGGAAAATTCATGGTGCAGGAGGGTGGGCATTCCTAAAGCTTTAAAAAAGCTTAATTGAATCTTGGCCTTTTTAAAAATAATAGTAGGTAGGACAGAGATACGCTGGTGGCAGTAGAGGGCGATAGTGAGTTCCTGGGTGGGGCAAGTATTCAGATGCAGGTTATTTTATGGTATTACATGAAACAGCCTATATTTCCTGGTGATTTCTTTATGATTAAAGAAAATGCCTGAACTACTTAAGAATAATTAAAAGAATGATTAGAAAAACAGAAAAGTTGGTGTTAGATGCAAAACACTGAAATAAGTATTTTTTAAAAGTATATAGATGTATGAATCTAGTTCAAGAAGGCAATAAGAATGGGAAATAGAGAGTAGAGATAAAAATAAATGAAAAGAGGAAGAAGGTAAAAGTACAGAGGAGATGCTTGGAAAAGGCAAAAAGAGGCAAGTGATATTAAATATATTGTGCTTAGCCCATGAGGAATTTTTAGGCTGGGGAAGAGAAATGAAGCAAGATAGAGGCAAATAACATGTTCTGATAGCTTCGAATTTAAATGAATTAATTACAGAGATTATGTTGTGGGTTGTTTTTTTTTAAGATAGTTATCTACTTTGTAGTTACTGCCATCTTTATTCTTAAAAATACTAATAAGTAAAATATTATTTTCTTATTTTAATAGCTAAACATACTTTTGCCATTGAAGAATATAGCTTTTCTCAAGCAACACTGGAACAGGTACTTTAAAGTTAAACTTAAAAACATTATGTAATGGTTTAGGGTTACATTGGAGGGAGTTTATGAACCAAAGACAAATTGCTACACAATATTCCTGAACATGATATGATTTTAAATAACCCTAGGTGCCCCCTCTGCTTATTTTGAATGGCTGAATATTTTACGCTATCATATCAAATTACATTGCTTAAATATTGAGAAATTATTTGTATGGCCGTGCTTCATAAATTAATGAAAAATAATTAATTCATTAATCCTCCAAAATACTTATCTTTGTATGTGATAAATGGAGATTATTCTGTTTAAATATATTACTAGTAATAAATCTTTTGATACTTGAGTTGTTAATGTAACTAGCCTTATACTATTTCTGATTTAGTTAAGTCATTGAGATACAGCATACTGTACTCATGTATTCACTTTTGTTTAGGTTTTTGTTGAACTCACTAAGGAACAAGAGGAAGAAGATAATAGTTGCGGAACTTTAAACAGCACACTGTGGTGGGAAAGAACCCAGGAAGACAGAGTAGTATTTTGAATTTGTATTGCTGAATCTGCTTACTGAATTTATGCTTTATTTTAACTTTGGTTTTAAAAAAGTATGCTATTTGAATGGCAACTGAAGAACCATGAAAGCACTTGGAATTTTCCTAAGTTTCTTAATTGTAATGTTGTGGTTGAATGTTTTTCTTTTCTTCAAATAAAACTACGTGTAATTTATTGAAACTGCATGTTTATATCTGAAGTATATTTAACTATAGTCTTGTATGTGAAATTGAATATTGACTTTTTTTACCTTTCAAAAAGAGTGCTTCTAAATGTATGATTTAAAGAAGTGATAGAATAATTTTATTTTGAACAAGTATCTTTATTTTTCAGTTTATATAATCCTGTTACATAAATACATAATGTCCCAAATGAAATAAAAAAAACTAATACCTAAAAATACATAGAAAAGAGACATAAATCAAAAGTTTCTTGGTTCTCCTTTTTAGATTCTAAAAGAAACTTTGAGTGAAATTTGGCATCTGAAAAGTTAAGTCTCATTGCAGATAGAAGTTTGTGAGAAGTGACACCCACTAGGTGGCACTCATCAATCATAATAAATTAAATGAGACCTTGTTCTTTTAGGTGATTGTAGACATAGCTGACTTAGGTATTTGAAATTACATTTCTTTTGCTGACAGTAAAATTCATACATAAAAGAAGCCAGAATTGCACTCTGTCAAAGTTGGAGTAAGGTCATGGTTAATGTAATCTCAGAAAATACAGTTGACTCTTGAACAATGTGGGGTTAACAGTGCCGACCTCCTCCCATCCCCCACCCAATGTAGTTGAAAATTTAGGTATAACTTTGATTCCTCAGAAACTTAACTAAGAGCCTGCTGTTAACTGAAAATCTTCCTTTTAACATGAACAGCCATTTAATACATATTTTGTATAGGTATCATATATTGTATTCTTACCATAAATTAAGCTAGAGAAAATAAAATGTTATTAAGAAAATCATAAGAAAGCGAAAATACATTTATAGTACCATGTATATTTATTGGAAAAATTATCTGCACAGTTCAAATCCGTGTTGTTCAAGAGTTAACTATACTCCCTTGTAGAACCCATGTATGGACTATTGGTAACAGAGTATAAGTAATACCAGTTGATGTTATATATCAGCCAGATGAATGAAAGTATTAACTTTGCCAAAGCTAATATATTGGGAGTGTGATAATGGCAAAAGCATAAGAATTGGAAGTACTTTAAATAGCCAAACCCTTTAATGAAATTATTAACTATTTAAAATAGACAAAACTTAGTGAACTTTTAGCTCTTCTGTGTAATGAGACATCTGTGATTTTAGACTCTAGGTACAGACTGATATTTCCCCCCACTGCTTTGGTAACTGCTGTCTACATCCTAAAGGTGCCCACTCTACCAGCTATCTCAGAGGTCTAACCAATCCGAGCCGTCTCCGGGTCTCTGCCTGGATTTTACAATCACAGCTAACTGACTTCTCCTTATAAGGTTTATTTGGCTCTTGTTCTTAATCTTTTACTATTAAGTGACAGTCATTTGCCTCATGATACCACACTTTTGGATTCTTCATCTGAGAATCTTACTTTTAGGACTTTAGCACCAAACTTAAGTACTGCATGGTGAATACAATTCCAGACACATTGGAAAGAAAATCGTTACCTTTGTAGATAACAAATAGTACATTGCGTTCACTACACAAGCCATTGCTAAGTGGTATCATAAATTTAAAGAGCTATCTTTTAGTATCCGATACCCACATAAATAACCCAGGGACTTGTCTTTGGGATGCGTGTTTGTAGCTATGCATTATCCTGAATAGTTACACTCACAGTGTAAAGAATAACACTATTAATGGTCTGCTAGGACAGTGACTGAAAAGGTAGTTTTCATACCCGGGAAGAGGTGTTATTTTAAAGCAGAGCATGACTAATACAGAACACTACCTGCTTTTGCATATTGACTCGGTCACCTTCAGTTTAACATCTGGGAAGTGTGATCAGTGGAAAGGAAAAATACAAAGTGAAAGTTGAGATTATACTGATTATGTTCTTTTCTACTATGTTCAGCTTCTTTACTATTATTTTGTTCCTATGGGCATTTTTTTAAAAAGATACTTAAATTATTTTTTTCCTAGTTTTTACATAGAGCGAATATTTTGGTCATGAATTGAATTATTTGTAGGCATGTTCTATTCCCTTTTTCACATTAATACAATTTTTCCTATTCAGAAGTATAACTAATCTTTAGGAAAGCAAAGGTAAGTAGGTTGGGAAGAAAAGAAGACAGAAAGTAAAATATGAAGTTTATGTTTATTTACAGTGTACTGTTCGTCTTATTGAATACTAGAGGCCTGATGCACGAAATATGTGCAAGGGGCTCGCCCCAGCTTTGTCCAGTCTAATTAGCATATTAAGCTTTTGTTATTATAGATGTTACTTTATTTAAAAATACCTTAAATTACGGATCTCAAAATATTTTTATAGCAATGCATATATTGGGCAAAGTTGGGGAAAAAACGCATCACCTAATTTATATTTTCTGTCCATGGTTACATTTTAAAAGTAAAGGCTGGACTTCACTGAGTGACTGTGGTTACTGACTAATAAGGCAGTCCTCTCTGTCTGCAGCACTTAGAAATCAAGCAGTTGGTAACAATTAAAAACAGTTAAAAACGAGTAAGTGCACTTGACACTTCACTTTAAAAAAAAAATCTTAATTCCCCTCCCCCAGTTTGCTCTTAGTAAAAAGGCTGTAGGTTTTCTTTAATAACATTCCTTTGCATTGACGCAAGTTATCTTAAGCCAATAGTTTGATTTTTATTATTAAAATATTTTTAGAATTATTTAATGGAACAATTTATTATTAACTGTTTCAAGCGATGAGTTCTTTGGATAGGAACAACTATCAGTTTTGGCCCTGTAAGATTTTATAATCTAATAGGTGGAAGATAGTTCCTTCTATAACTAACTTTGATATAATATGACAGCTACTTCGCTAGTGGTACTGACACTTTTATTGGAGCACAATTAATTCCACCTAGGGTAATTGGTCATTGTTTTTATTGTTCTCTTGGTCACACAATTTTTCATTTTGATTCTACTCTGAATTTGATGAAATACCATTCTGTATTTTTATGTAATGCATAAATAGGCATTAATTATTTAAAAAATAGAGATGCTTATCCTTAATGTATTTTTAATATTGCTAACATTGATTTTTTATTTTCTTTTCTGAAAGAACATATAACATAAATGAAAGAATTTATTCTTGGGTGGACAATTTTTATATCAGCTATTCTTATAAGGTAAAAGTTTACTTATTTTTTATTCGTAACATGTTGTATGTAAGTATCAATGATGCCCTTTAAGAAAAAAATTGATTATATTATTAGTAATAAGCTTTAAGAACTGAAAATTTAAGACAATCTTTATTTTGTATAAAATGAATTCTTTGTTACTTAGTATTGAGAAATGAAAATGAGTGGCTCATATTAAAAATGAAGAGAAAACCTGGCCCTATAATTGTTAGTAATTTTGTTTTCAAGTACAGAGTAAATGTGTTTATTATATTTAGCATACTAAATTATTTCCAAATATTCAATACTACTTACATACTTACCAACTTTCTTAGAATTTTTGAATAAATTTGATTCTCTCAAACACTTAGGTCCTAACTATGTATAGTATGGTATCAGGTGGGTACTAGACTTACCGGGCTGATTACTTTGTGAGGTATGTAAATGTCTGATCACTGTGTTGTACACCTGAAACTGATAATAATGTATGTCAACTGCAATTGAAAAATAAAATTTTAAAAAAGATTACAGATTTTAATGAACAACTTCTTCCCAAGCATCTAAGCAACTCTTGCAACTCTAATTAATCACCTTTGATTTTATTCATTTTTCCAAATCTTCACTCGAGGAGTTTTTCCATTGATTTTTAGAGTGATTGGAAAAGAGAGGAAAAGAGGGAAATATTGATGTGAGAGAAATACATCGATTGGTTGCCTCCTGTGCAAGCCTCGGCCAGTGCCCTGTTCGGGGAGGAGAGAGGGGCTGCAACTGAAGTACGTGCCCTTGACTGGAACAGACTGGGACCCTTCAGTCCACAGGCCAGCACTCTATCCACTGAGCCAAACCAGCCAAACCTTTTAAATTAAATCAATTCTTTAATAATTTCAAGCATCTTCAAAATAGGCAACATACAGAAAATTATATGTTAGGAGAAGGCTACTACCACACTTGGATTAATACTGAATGTCCCAAAAGTATCAATACAGTAATAGGAAGTATTTTTTTTTAATTTTTATTTTTATATATATGCCTTTCCTAAGGTTACATTTACCAGTAAAAGAGCTATCTTGGGTCACAAAAGATTGCGCTTTGATAACGTGAGATAAGAAATGAGTCCTAGTTAGGTTGTTCATTTAGTGATTGGAATTGATTAAGGGCTATCTGTGACGTAACTAAGTACCAATATAGCATAAAACCCAGATCTTCCTTTAAAGGATATGCTGGCAGCTGCACTTTGGCAATTTTCCAAGCATTTTCATCTGCTGGCAGGTGATTATCTGTGTCATAAAAGTGACCCAAATAAACAGTTTTGTCATATTAGAGGGAGGCAAATGCAACATGATTCAAAAGCAAATTCTCTTAAGCTATAAATGCAAAAATCGGATATGGTTGGAAGGAGGTCATCAAGATGTGACTGCTGGTTAACCCCCGGGCTGGACAGACAGTTGAAGACTCCTCACGTGGTCCCTATCCTTGGGAGGTACATTCTGCCCATTGTTCCCACAGTATGAGCCATTTCCAGGGACACGGCCTGGGGAGAGCCCCGTGTGGCTGAGACCATCTGGATGGTGTCCTGACCATGCAGTGGAGACCTCCATATAAAGATGCTGGCGGGTACAGAGATCTGTTTGCAGTCGCCCAAGAGCAGTCTTGTAAGTAAGTAGCTTCAGCCGACTTCGTGGACTATCCCCTCGTGCCCCCTGAAGTACAATGTAAGCACATTTAATGTGTAAATATATATTCATTTAGTCCTAGTTTTTCTTCAACAGCTGTCCTTGATGTATCTGATAACTTCCTAAAGTATGCATGATGGAACGAGCAGTTCTCATAAGACTAGGATATTAACAAACTTAAAATATATTGCATAATGTTCATGCCCTGTGATGTTCTTGATCTTAATGCAAAAAATGAGAAATTTTAATTTCATGGAAATATCTGTTCTTTTTCTGCTGTGCTCATCAATACGTACTCCTCCCCCCCCCCCCCCCCCCCCAATCAACTGGCTCTAGCATCCACTGCTTAGTACGGCTTTTCTCAACCTGTTCCTTTTGCTTACTTAGAGCTTTTGCTCACTTCTGGCTTGCACTTCCCCCACGGCCTGCATTGTCCCTCCTGCCTCATTGCCTCCCTGTGCACATTGTGGAACCCACTGTATTTCCCAGTTCAGTTTTCAGGGAGCCAAAGCTTTTGATTGGTTTTGTCTCCATTTGAACTGAGCTTTTTATTTAAAAAAAAAAAAATGATTCCAGAGAGGCAGGGAGATGGAGAGAGACAGAAACATCAGTGATGAGAGAGAATCATTGATTGGCTACCTCCTGCATGCCCCACATGGGATTGAGCCTGCAACCCAGGCAGGTGCCCTGATGGGGAAGCGAACCATGACCTCCTGGCCACGCTGGCTGGACTGAGCTGATCTTTTTACAGTCAACAACACATAGGATGAAAGGTGCTGTGGTCGGGTTTCCATGGCACAAATTATGGTCAGCCTTCCATTAAGAACAGCCCGGGCCCTCACCCCCTCAGGAGGGCTGTTTTCCCATGAAGCTGGCTAGCCCCATGCTTGTCCTATTCCATAAAACCCATACATAGAGTTTAACCGACATAGTTCATGCCTTTGAACGCAGATCCTCCTCCCATTGCAAACACATGAAATTCTGGATCTATGGAACAAAACCACTTGAACACCACCAAAGCAGTGAGCTCTGGCTTGTGTCATGTTGTGGCTCAGCAGGATACAAATCCCAAAGACTGAAAGTGGGATCAGAGAAGGCATCTGAAGTTGCCTGGGGATGTGGTGCACAGTACCTACTATCTGGAGACGCTGTCCTGGACACTGGACTTGCGAAAGAAAAGTCAGAGCCATACTCAAGTGGCTGGGGATAGAATTTATACTAATCGAATGGGGTTCAGGAATCCAGATGGAAAAAGTCAGCCTATATTGCCAACTAGATGCAAGATGGTAAGAGTTGTGGAGGCTGTGGAGAAAGGAACTCCTGTGTACTGCTGGAGGGGGTGATGCAAATTGGTTCCTCCTGGGAAAGAGTATGGAGGGTCCTCAGAAAATTCAAAGCAGAACTACCGTATGTTCCAGCAATTCCATTACAGGGTATATCACCAAAGGAAATGAAAGCAGGACAGTGAAAAGCTATCCGCACGCCCGTGTTCATGGCAGCATTACTCAGGATTGCCAAGATGTGAAAACAACCGAGGCATCCTTCGGGGAATGAATGGATAAAGGAGATAGAGCCACTGGCAGAGAAGCCAGCCTGAAAGCCACATCAGAAGCAGCGGTGAGGCAGGCGGTAGGGTGGTGGAGGCAGAGGGCACAGGTAGTTGCTTACTCATAAACCTTTGCCACATGCAGTGTTTGAGGCAGAAGAGTGCACAATCCTGGTGGGGTGAACACAGAAGCACGTGCCATGAAAGAGCTAGCAGAGTAGGTAAAACATACTAACAGTTGCAAGTGAAATGAATGGCCATTCTCATTGCCCAGAATTCTCAATGTCTCAATCCATTTGACTTTATTTAAATGGTTGAAATATAACCTAAAATTTTCTTGAGATAAATGAGGCATGCATATTGTATTAATAGGGGTACTCGTATGAAATATCTGGAATTGGCAAATTCATGGAGATGGAAAGTGGTTGAGTGGTTGCCAGGGGCAAGAAGAAGAAGAAGGGATAAATGGGGAAGTGATTGTTTAATGCTTACAAAGTTTCCTGTAATGAAGTTTTGGAACTAGAGAGTGATGATGGTTGTGTAATATTGTGAATGTCATTAGTGCCACTGACTTGTACACTTAAAATAGTTAAAATGGCAAATGGGTGAAAAAGGTAAAAGATAGATAAGGTCAATGATACCCAGACCCTTTGGAATTAAAAGTCAATTCTGAACATTTTTTATACATTTTATCCTTGAGCGTTCTTTTTACTTATTCTTTGTTTTCCTCATTTAAAAAGACCTCTTAGTCATGTTCTGGACACTTTCATTCTATCTTTCACATCCTTTAACATCTCAAATATTTTCCCATTTTATTCTCACTTTGCACTAAATTTTATATGATTTCTTCAGATATATTTATGGTTTAGTAATATTCTTTTCAGCTGTGTCTAATCTTCCATAAAACTTATCTACTAAATTTTTAAGCTTTATTAATCCTCTGTTAAATTTCTATAAATTCTAATGGGTTATTTTCCTATTAGTTTTTCTTTTCATTTCCTAAATTTTTTTCTTTAATAATTTATACTCTGGCATAATATTTATTATTATTTGTTTTTTGAGGTTGGTAATAGTCCCACTATTTTTATCTGCTGATTATCTTTCATAGTTAACTTTTGATTATGAGCTTAGCTGCTATATCTGTGTGCCTTGTATTCTTGACTTATCTTTATAGATTTCTTTTGTCTTTTCTTTGGGGTTTCAGGATAATAGTGGTAATAAGAAGAAAGGAGGAAGAAGAAGCATTTTGGCAACAGTAATGTGGTTGTGGTGTGTTTTATTCTTTGAACTTTTACAATATTCCAGGCACTGTTCTATTAACTTTCCTTATATTAATGAACTTAATCCTCCAAATAACCATACATATATACAGTTATCTCAATTTTTAAAAATATATTTTTATTGATTTCAGAAAGAAGAAGGGAGAAGCAGAGAGAGATAAAAATATCATCAATAAGAGTAAATCATTGGCCCACAATCTAGGCATATGCCTTGACCAGGAATTGAACCGTGACCTCCTAGTTCATAGGTCTAGCTCAACCACTGAGGCATATTGGCTAGGCTATTATCTCAATTGTTATGAACGAAAATCTGAGGAAGAAAAGTTAAATAGATGATAAAAGGACACACAGCTATGGCATAGCCAGAATTTGAACCCAAGTACATCCACTCACTGCTGTTCTATTGTTCTTAGACATGCTGCTCTGCAGGGAGAATGAATTCAGCTCCTGCTCCTGTGTCCTGTAATCTGACATGTGCTACCTATGCTTGGGTTTCCATTTTCTATGGAGGATACATTTGTTAGGTTTTTGTTTTTAATATATTTCATTGATTTTTTTTTACAGAGAGGGATAGAGAGTTAGAAACATTGATGAGAGAGAAGCATCAATCAGCTGCCACACGATCAGCTGTACATGCCCTTGATCGGAATCGAACCTGGGACCCTTAAGTCCGCAGGCCAACGCTCTATCCACTGAGCCAAACCAGTTAGGGCCATTTGTTTTTTTAATCTAGAGATTGGCAAATAATATAGCCTTACTTCCCATTGGAGTAGTAGGTGAAGTTTTTCTGGTCTCAGTTTCTGATGCTGAACAGTCTGGAAGCTTCTGGATTCATGTGGAGACAGGAGGCCAACTTGAGCACCTGCCAGGCACCGCGCTCGGGTCACAAGGGTATGAAAACACCTCTTTGGACTGCGGGCTTTCTAACAGGCAGTTCCAGCACTCATTTCCCCTCCCCTTTGGTACACCTGAGAATGTGTTTTTCTTTCTCTTTGTTTCTTTTGTTGATTCTTATTTTCTTCTCTTGATCTTTTTCTACTTTTAGGTTGTGGTTATATATCTGAGCATCTATTTTGGATACATTTTACCCACCATTTCAATGTGCTTCTAGCGGGGGCAGGAGGTTGGACACTTCTTTAACAAATTAGGTCAGGTTTATGGGGAAGTCATGAAAAAAGGCCCCCCGCAAAAAAGGTAAATTACAGTAAACAAGTCAAGAAAGAGGAACACAAAGAATACGCAAAAAAGTGGAGTTAGTGAAATACTTAATCTGATTAATTATTGACATCATAGTTGTGAATTTCAATACAATAATGAGAAAGGCAGGGTGGGAAAATGATTTTTAAAATAGAGTACACAGAGTCTAAAGCAATCACAAAATGAGTAAAAACTTGAACTATATTTCAGGTGATTTAAAACAAACTTAGCATTTTTGTTTGGACCCATGACCTATTACTGATATAAAATTTTAATAGTATTTATGATTTTTACCTCTGCCCCATCTGTGAGAGCTTTAGAACATTTTTATTACCTTTGCTTTAGCCAAGTTTAAATGTAAATGACATATAATATTTCACTTGTATATTTATAAAAGTGATTTGTAAAAATGATCCACCTTTTCTCCAAAACATCTCTCAGTTTTATGATTATTAACATCTGTGGATCAGAAGCCATGTCCAATATTTGAGATTTCCCAATTCATGGACTTTGGTTTCCTGTTTTGTCATTTACTTTGCTGGGTCAAGAAAAGTTTGCAACTCTTTTCAGGGAGAGATCAACTATGCAATAACAGATGAGCAAATTTCAAGTTTTTTGTCTGGTTGTCATGCATAAAAAATGACCCAAATCTCTTTTTTAAATTCTTCTTTGTTTTTTAGTCCCTAGAAATCCACTTTTTTTTTTATTATGTTCTATTGCCTTATGAAATTTGGCATTCACTATGAACCGAGGGAAGAGAGGGGAAGGACTTTGTTTATTATTCATTTGTCTAATTCAGGTGTTTCTCCTTGGCAAACTATGGATTGCTTAGCTTTCTCAGGCAAAAATTTGAAATTTGGCTCCAGCACACGGTGCCTATTTCATCTAAAATAGTCAGATATATCATTGGCAGTTGTGTTTAGGCATTAGGAGTGAAAAAAAAAAGTAGCTAAAGAGTCCTTATACAAATTTACTTTGCTTAGGTATTGATTTTACTCAGTCATCATGCTCCCCCCCCCCCCCCCATCTTTATTCATCAAGTCTGAAGGACTCGCTGCGTTTGTTTACCATTGTCCCCCAAAGCCCTGGAGTTGAAAGGCCAAGTGCACAAAAACAGGGTTTGTTTTATTCTCAACCAACCACAGAACGGTCATTTCCGTGCAGAATAATTGGCGTAAGAAAGAAAACAAGTGCATCATGTGCAGCTTGGTCTGACTACACCCCTTTTCAGAGATCAGCCTGAGTTAAGAACTGTTGGGAGTAGGTACCCATTTAAGGAATAAATGAAGAAGTGGCTATCAAAAAATTTTAATTGTTGCCTTAGACAAAAAGAGAACAGTGCTTTGAGAGTGTTTCCCAGAGTACTTCTGATTTTTCAGTAAGTAAAGCTCTGTTTTGGTGTTATGTCAAATATGTGGGTGGACAGGAGGGGAGAGATCAGCCAAAGGACTTGTGTGCATGCATATAAGCCTAACCAATGGGCACAGACACCAGCGGGGGTGAGGGCATGAGTGAGGGGGTGGGAGGCTATGGGGGGAATAAGGACATCTATGTAATACCTTAATCAATAAAGAAAAAAATTAAAAGAAAAATATCTGTTTTTCAGATGTTTTTCTTAATACTTATGTGACTTATGATAAAAATTTTTCTATTTTTTCTCAACCAAGTATATTATCTAGACATGAGTAGAATATAGGAAAATAGTGAAAATTTGCTTCTATGCTAGTCTGAATATTTTAATATACACGTCTAAAATTAATTTTGAGATTTCAAAAACTGAAAAAAAATTATCTCTTGGTTTACTTACAAACATTTGGGCAAAATTACATTCCCATGTGATTTTTTTTCTTTCTTTTTTCTAAAATGTACTTTGTAGTTTGTTTCCTCAGTTATTGAGGGATTTCAGAATTCAGAAAATTGAGATAGATGGTTTTAATCTTCCTGTGTATTAAAATCAAGTGTCAAGTAGTTTGTGTCTGGATTATTATCCATGGCCTATCTCTTTTGATAAAAGTTGTTCAAGTCAATCTGGAAGGTAAATGCCACAAGAAAATATTTCATTGGGGTTATATCTCATGGACATAATTATTCAGATGAACATAATCAGAAGTTTGATATAAATACTGGAATTTCTATTTAAATGCAAAGAATAAAAATATTAGTCTTCAGATACTCATTAGTTATTCATATAGCTGAATTTCTATGGTAAAAAGTAAAAAATGTGAAGTATCTTACAAGTTTTGGTACCTAATGATGTCTTTTCCATTGTAATACTTTGTTATTGTAAAATTGTGATCATAATCATTTTACCTCCCCACCAAATAACTTACAATACATATATTTGATGTATAATTTTATAATCATGAATTATTCAAATATTTTAAATCCATTTTTTTCCAGTTCTTAAAGGTAGGAAATATTCACCACCCCCATATGATCAAGGTTTTTCTTCTTATACATTTTTTTCTGGTTTATGTTCCACAATGTTTACTTTCTTCTTGTTCATTTAAATGAACAGGCTAAATGCACAGGAAAAAGAAAAATGTGTATGAACAAACTCAAGCACTTCTGTGCAAAAATTTTCTTAAGAAATGGAGGATGAAAAGAGAGAGCTTACTGGTATGTTTGAAAGTTTTCTTCTTTCTATAGTCAACATTGTTGTATTTTATTACTTAACGATCCTCATTTTATATTTTAAGTAACAGACTAGATGAATTGATTTTGAAGTTGTCTCTCATTGTATTTGTTGAATTGTGAGACTCACAGCACTCCAGAAAAATAATGTAAAATTGTAAAGACAAATTGTTGACTCATTTTTTTTAAAAATGAGGTTAAATGAAAATTTAATTATGTGATAAAGTGCAACAACTATTAAAGCCACGATAATTTGCATGCAATACACTTAGAGTCAAAAAAGAATAAAAGATAGTGCCTGGCAGAAACTAAAGAATTTTAATTTTAGAGATTTATTTTCAAGGCCCTGAATCATCTACATAGAGACCGTTTCTAAGAATTAAGACCAAGGAACATCATTGATTGTCAGTTTGAATTAGGTAGGAGGGCTGTCTACAGGTAACAGCCCCAAATCGCAGTGGCTCCACTCTTTTTACAGCCTAAGTAAGGTTGGCAGGAAAGTGAAGTGGGTTGGGTAGGTGAAGGGATCTTCTCCACTCAGTCATTTAGGAACCCAGGCTTTCAGCTAGGGACTCTGCCCTCTCCTTGGGCCTTGGAGACTCACTGGATCCAGTGCATCCAGTCAGAAGATGAGGAATAGAAGGACATGGGTTGTGTTCCATGACCCAGGCCTGGAAGTGTCTTGTATCACACTGGACAGTCTCTACCACTCAGTTCCTTTTCGTTTTCTTCGATTTCCTTGACCACTGACAAGGGTATTGCTCTTTGCCACCATAAAACTTATCTGGGATAATTTGTGTCTCATAGAATTTAGAACCTGGTGCCCACACGTACAGAGATTGTCATTCTTTTATCTTATAGGATGGCCTCTCCATTGGTTCGTGAGTTAGAGAAAAGGTGTAGTTCTGTTATGGAGAATGGTATCTGTGGCAGCTTTCTCAGTATGTGTCTTTCATTGAGTTCCTTTCGATCTGACAGAGAGCAAAGAGAAGCCAGTGCTGGGGCAACATTGGAATTTGTCTTTAGTTGTTTGGTGTCAATTGAGCTCTTTAATGGAATATAATATAAATTGTTCTTCCTCCCCCCCCCCCTCTGTGTTATAGGAATGGGGCTTTCCAGTACTTCTAGGACTCTATATGGGCTTATTGTCATATGCAAAAGAAAATAACCAATTTCCTGAAAGTCCTTCTCAGAACCTGGGAAGGGTAGATAAATATAATAGCTCTTTTAAGATTGCTGTGTATACACCGATCTCTGATATAACTAAGCAGATAATGAATAAAACAGGATCTGCTCCCTTTTTGAGAGGTAAGTATACGAAAGACAAAGGAATTACTGATACTGTTTTAAATTTTGGGGAAGATGTGTGTATGTTTAATTTGAAGTTACAGTGACCCATTAAGCTAATTATTTAGGTATTAAAATAGCATATATATTTGGTTAGTTTCTCCTTTAACAACAATTAGCCTATTAAACTCTTTTTCAGCTTGATGGGGGTCCAATTTAGGGAGGCCTACATTTCTATTGGAATTTAACTAAAGCAATACATTTGTCATTCCAGACTTACAGAATAGTGTATAGGAAGAATATGTGGGTGTTACGCAGGAATACAATGATTAAGATTTATTTAACTTAGGGAAAATAATCATCTAAACAAAACAAATTAAGCCATAGTAATTACATAATAATTTCAAAACTATGATAAGTTAGGATGGATAGTCTAAAGATAATCTGTATTGGGTGTTTTTTTGGCAAGCATCTTTCAAGGCCTTCGTTCTAAATGAGATTGTCATATAACTGATATAAGCACCATGTGTATTTCACTCATGGGTGAGCTAGATACCTGATTTTTAACCCTTAATTTTTAACAGGTAAAATTCCTGGCTGTTAGATATAGTCACTTTGTGCTCTTGGTTTCTGAGTAAAGCAAAGATCATAGGAGAGATGTGTTTGCTTCAGTAATTCTGATTTCTTATGCATACCAATTATCCTTTCTTATGCATACTTATTCTGGTATAATCTTTTATGTACCTAAAACTTGCCCTAAGACTTAACATTATTTCTCATGCATGTCTCCTGAGTCTATAATCTAAAACATTAAAATAAAAAAATTCCTCCTTGTCTTTTGACATGTCTTATGTAAATGCAAAAAATTTTATTTTAATTCTAATGGAAAATATAGGATACAATTGGATACCACATTCTGTTTTAGTAAAATTCTAACAATCTTATCTGTTTTTGCTTTGTAACTCACAGAAACAAAGGTCATTGGGGCACCTAATGAAAAATCTTTGGACGAACTGCTTGTGAACAATTTCCCAAATGCAGTGGGAGTCATCTTTGGTGACACTTTCTCCTACAAGTTAAAATTTTTCCATAGACATGGCCTTCCAATTTTGAAGGAAGAACATTTCGCAGGTGATTTTCCCTATAAAATATCATTATGACGTTTTTCATGTTTTTCACGTAAGGAACAGTTTGGCATGGTCAACAGAGATGCTTTCAATGGCCTTTGAGAATACTCAAAAGTGCTATTGCTAACCTTCTCCCAAGGTCAAGCATATTAACCCACTATAGGATGATGCACAAAAGATAATAGAGTCACCCAACATCTGTATGTAGTGAGTTCTCAGGTGGATGCTGCAAGGCTGCAGAGGGTAACCAAAAGTGATAGGTCCCAATCTAGCAGAACAGACATATACTGAGATATGTTAATGGTAAGTGCAAGGGAAAGTCCTTGAAGGAACTTGGACCAAAGGTTTCTAATACGCTTGGGATTAGAGAAGTCATGTGTGGGGAGATGATGGTTTAACAAACATCAGAAAGAATAGCACATGTACAGTGCTAGGGGCATTGTTTTTTCAGAGAGGAAAAGGGCAAGGTGAAGGACATCAGCTAATATATACAGAAGAAGAGCAGTATCACTGAATAGAGAACACTAGAAGGAATGTGATGGGAAAATGAGGCTGAAATTTCTCAAGGCCTAGATCCTGCAGGGCCCTTTTAATCCTAGGGCAGTGGTCGGCAAACTGTGGCTCATGAGCCACATCCGGTTCACGAGCTGCAATTTGCTGCTCTGTTGACTAATGAGTTTGCCGACTACTGTCCTAGGGCAATGGTGAGCCATCCAGGTACAGTAATCAGGGCTCAGAGGCGTGCTTAGATTTCTGAGTCTAAGGCAACGGTGTGGATATAGCCTTGAGGATGGGTTGCAGAGGAATCAGGGAGAATCCTATAAAACACACCAGTGAGCTGATGGAGGCTTAGACCAGAGTGGAGGCAGCTTAGAAAGAGGTGAAGATATTTGAGGACCCCTTAAGAAACAGGATCGAAGTGACTAATATAATGGATTTTGTTTTTTTCCATCCCTTCAATGATGGTCTACTATGTGTTCCGCATTTTTCTTGGCCTTGAAGACTGAAGTAAAGAAAACATACTTAGATAAGCCTGCTAGCACGGATCATTATAGTCCAGTGGCAATAAAGCGACAGAGTAAGATAAAGCAGGAATAGAAGGCAGAGCCTGAAAGAGCTATTTTAGATTACGTATGGTGGCTAGAAAAGATGACTATAATGAGTTCACTTTTGAGAAGAGGGCAGGATGGAGGGAAGGAGTTCACCATTAATTCCTCTAGAGTGAGAGAGAGCACAAAAGAAGTTCTAGCCCTGGAGTGCAATTGGTGTTTTCAGGCACTGCAAGGGGTCCAGTATGGGTGAAGCTTGCTTTTTCCTTTTTGAAGCTTCCTATGCATGCTATGGTGTCCAGGAATAAACTTGCCGCATTGAGAACTTTCATAGAACTTTTTTTTTTTCTATGTGGTTGAAAGTCCTGACTGGTGGATCCCCTTCTAGATTGTTTCTCTTGGATTCTTGTTTCTTGTTCTCAAAGTGCATTCATCCCATAATATTGATTCTGCCCTTCTTTGTGCTCTACAGGTCATTGCTGGTATGGAGGAAGTGAGCCATCGTGTTCACTGGCCAGATACTGGCATTCAGGATTTGTGACTTTACAAACTGCTATTAATGCCGCTATTATAGAAGTAAGGAAACTCCTAGTAAACAATGCAAATTAATGCCAGAAGCATCAAAATGTTGATGAAAGGTGATACATACTCAGGTTTCCACATGGCTATATAAGGAAGCAGGTATACGCAGGGTGAAATGGGCTTTAGGCAAAGGAACACATTGCTTTTTTTTTTTTTTTTGCTTTAAAATTTCCAGTAGTTAGGGAATGAGTGGAAGTTGCAAAAACAATGCCCAGGGAGGTCTGTGTGTCCTTTGCCCAGTTTCTCCAACTGGTAATGTCTGGCATTACCATGGGACAGTATTAAAACCAGGAAATTGACATTGGTACAATCCCCATAGCTTATTGATTTCTCGATTCTTGACTTTAAAAAGTGATTTTGTGTCTTTAAATTCTTTTTGAAGATCCTGACAGATCACTCCGTGATGGAAGCGTTGATGTCAGTCACTGCTATAAATATGAAGATATTACCTTTTATTGCTAAAGAATTCCTTCAAAACGAGATGTTTATTTTCTACTGCTTGATTTACTTCTCCTCATTTATATATTTCGCATCATTCGGTATTACCAAAGAGAGAAAAAAGAATAAGGATTTGATGAAAATGATGGGTCTACAAGATTCGGCATTCTGGTGAGTGACATTCAAACAGCACAGATGAGTAAGAGACCTGAGGAAGCAGTGAGAAAGTGTTACTATTTCAGGACATTATGATCTAAACTCCATACATTTTCCTTCTGATCTGACTTTTTAATTTAGTCTTTGTTAAATTTTGCCGTGCAAAAACAGTTACCCTCATTTGCTGAGCACTTTTTCCGTGCCAGAGTATGTTAAGCTAACACTGTTATACTCATCGAAGAGAGTAAGAGCAGCCCAGTATCCACTGGCCCATGATTGCCAGAGCTGGGACTACAACCCAGGGGCCCTTATGGCAGCTCTCTGGCTAGGTCTGCCCACTGTTGTCACTTGATTTCTTTACAGTTCCTTGTGTTGATGAAGGTATGACCTAATAAAGGCTAGCTTGTGTTCAGAGGCTGGGCCATCAGGAATATATTTTTTTGAGCAACTAAATATCATATGTGGGGTTAGAAGAGATTGCCTGTGGAATGTTCCCAGTACACACAACACAGAAGCTAGCACATAGCAGGGCTTGATAAGAGCATTTTTTTCATATATTGATATATTTATGTCGTTCCCTATGCCATCGATATTTTAAATATATATATATTTTTAATTGATATTTTACAGAGAGGAAGGGAGAGAGATAGAGAGCTAGAAATGTTGATGAGAGAGAAACATTGACCAGCTGCCTCTTGCACACCCCCCACCAGGGATGTGCCCACAACCAATGTACATGCCCCTGACCGGAATTGAACCCGGGACCTTTCAGTCTGTAGACCGACGCTCTACTACTGAGCCAAACCGGTTTCAGCTGCCATGAATAGTTTAAAGTGATTATGAAATTTTGAAATACAAGTGTGTATGTATCTCTGTGTGTGTTTGAATTAAAATCAGAACAGCGCTGGCTGGGTGGCTTGGTTGGTTGGAGCGTCATCCTGTGTACCAAAAGGTGGCGGGTTCTTTTCCTGGTCAGGACACATACCTGGGTTGCAGTTCAGTCCCCTGTCAGGGTGCATATGGGAGGCAACTGATTAGTGTTCCTCTCTCTCTCTGAAATCAATAAACATTTCCTCAGGTGATGATTTAAAAAAATAATAATAATAAATAATAATAAAATAAAAACAAATACTTGAGGAATAGAAGCAAAGACCGAGCAAAATCATTAATAGGTAAGATTTGATAGATGAAAATGCAAATCATAGAAGCTCTAAGTGCTGAGTCCAAACAGAGAATTCTGCAGTACAATCAGTTATAAAGTCCATCGTCTCAAGGAAAATTAAAAAAAAAAAGGTCAATTAATTTTACCCCCAAAGACACCTGATGTTTTTCAGAACTGAAACCAGGGAGACATGTCTCTATAGTCCTCGTGTCCAGAAAGTACTGTTGAGGAATGTGGAACTATCTGTGATAGATGAGGAACTATTTATTGAGCCATCTTTTACAAGCCACATGTCCCCTGAAATAAAAGTGTGATATAGGCCTGGACCCTGACACAGACAACAAGGGGGGTGACGGTGTGAGTGGGGGGGGGGGGTGGTGGTGGTGGTGGTAAGGCAGCAATGGGAGGCTAGGACACATATGTAATACCTTAATCAATAAAGCAATTTAAAAAAAGAAAGTATGGTCTAGGAAATTTGACATTTCCTATGAATTATGTGTTATTAACACAGAGTTTTGATTCTAATATGTAATATGACATGTGAAATAGAAAAAGAGAAAACTGGGTCTTTCAATAAAAAGGAAAGAGAAGAGTATTATGTAGTGGAACTTAGGGAAATACAAAGGAACAGACGGAGTCTGTGAGGAGGGAAAAGACAGGAGCTCCGTATGAAGACACTCTTTCAGTCCAGGCATGTCCTGTGGACCAGCACCTCTGCAGTCACCTGAAATAGGCAGGACCAAGTCAACTCTAGATCAGAATCGGAAAGGCATTGGATATTCACATGGGGATTCAGTCTCAGGGTAAATGCTTCTTAAAAGCATCCACGGTATGCATATAACTGAAAACTAAGAAGGCAATAGATACTGAAACCTTTCATTAAGTATGGGATGTCTATTGCAAATAAATTTTATGACAGCTTTTAAAAACTTACATAATGAATGTGAAATGTAATCAGTATTCTTTTTTTAAAATTATCTTTATTGTTGAAAGTATTACAGATGCCCCCTTTTTCTCCCCATTGACCCCTTCTAGCCCCCACCCACCTCCTGCCCCAGGCCTTCACCGTACTATTGTCTGTGTCCATGGGTTATGCATATATGTATATAAATTCTTTGGTTAATCTCTTTCCACCCATTCATGCAACCCTGCCTTCCCTCTGAGATGGGTAATCTGTGTCTCTGGATCTGTTTTGCCCATCAGTTTATTTTGTTTTTTAGATTCCACATATGAGTTAAATGTGTTATCTGAATTATTTTGTTTTCATGCTGAAGTTTTTCTTGAGTTTAATAACATCTCTCTCACCCCCTACCCCAACTCCGCAGTGAGTTCCTTGTTCTAGATAGTGTTTGAGTTTCCTGTACTTGTAATTCCCTTACCCTGTGGTTTTTCAATTCCTACCTATTGTAGTTCCTTATGTCCTCAGGAAGTGGATTCTGCAGAACATATTATGCTTTTTTTAAAATGCTGAGGTTTCCAGTCAGTCTGAATCATTGCAAAGACATGAATTTTAAAAAGGAATTCTCATAGCAATATTTTTTTCTGACATACCTCAGAGATTTTATTATTTTTTATTTTTATTTACTTTTATACAATATACAAATCTATTACCAGATTGTAGATACAAAATAATTAGCCATTTACAGGCAATAAACATTAATATTTCAAGAAAAATGATTTTAAATAAAATATTACATGCAATAAACATTAATATTTCAAGGAAAAAAGATTTTGAATATTACAATATTGTCAAAACTGTATTTAAATAGTATAATATCACAAAATTTGTATGAAATATTATAAATCTGCAAATAATAGGATTACTTCTATTCTAAAATATATTTTTTCTCTGGCTTTATTTTTGTTCATCAGTTTATGTTGTTCATTATATTCCACAAATGAGTGAGGTCATGTGATAACTATCTTTCTCTAACTGGCTTTCTTGGCTTAGTATAATGCTCTCCAGGTCCATCTATGCTGTTGCAAATGGTAAGACTTCCTTCTTTTTTTTTACCACAATGTAGTATTCCATTGTGTAGATGTACCACTGTTTTTAATTCACTCATCTGATGGGCACTTAGGCTGTTTCCAAATCTTAGCTATTGTAAATTGTGCTGCCATGAACATAGGGATGCATATTTCCTTTCTGATCGGTGTTTCTGATTTCTTGGGATATATTCCTAGAAGTGGGATTACTGAGTCAAATGGGAGTTCCATTTTTAATTTTTGAGGAATCTCCATTCTGTTTTCCCCAGTGGTTGCAGCAGTCTGCATTTCCACTAGCCATCTGCATCCTCGCCACCACTTGTTTGTTGATTAGTTTATGATAGCCATTCTGATAGGTGTGAGATGGTACCTCATTGTCAGTTTGATTTGCCTTTCTTGGGTGATTAGTGACTTTAAGCATGTTTTCATATGTCTCTTGGCCTTCTGTATGTCCTCTTTCAAAAAGTGTCTATTTAGGTCCTCTGCCCATTTTTTGATTGGATTGTTTATCTTCCTTTTGTTAAGTTGTATGAGTTCCCAGTAAATTTTGAAAATTAAACCCTTATCAGAGATAACATTGGCAAATGTGTTCTCCCATGCAGTGGGCTTTCTTGTTTTGTTGGTTTTTTATTTTGATGTAGACCCATTTGTTTATTTTCTCCTTAGTTTCCTTCCCTCATACACTGTTGATTGGAATATAGATTGGTGCAGCCATTGTGGAAACAGTATAGAGTTACCTCAAAAATTAAAACTGGACTGCCTTATGATCTAGCAGTTCTACATCTGGGAATATATCTAAAGAAACCTGAAACACTGTTTCAAAGACTATATTGCATATATTGAACCCCTCTGTTCATTGCAGCACTATTTATAATAGCCAAGATTTGGAAGAAGCCCATGTTCCCATCAGTAGATGAGTGGATAAAAGTTGTGGTACATCTACACAATGGAATACTACTCGACTAAAATAGAAGGAAATCTTATCCTTTGTGCCAGCATAGATGGACTTGGAGAGCATTATGCTAAGCGAAATAAGCCAGTCAGAGGAAGACAAGTACCATATGATTGCAATGTCATGTGGAATCTAATGAACCAAATAAACTAACAAAATAGAAATAGACTCATAGAGAAAAGACTGACAGCTGTCAGAAGGGAGGGTTGTGGGGGCTTGATTAAAAAGGTGAAGGAATTCTCACTCATTTATGGATAATAAAAAAATACAGAGACAGTAAATAATCAAACAGAATCTCAAATTACAGCGGGAACGTTAGGGAGAGGTGAGTGAGAGAAGAGATCAACCAAAAGATTTGTGCGCATGCATATAAGCATAACCAATGGATGCAGAACTCTAGAGGATGAGGGCATGAATGAGAGTGGGGTGGGGGGGGCAATGGTAAGATATGTACACATATAATATCTTAATAAGAGAAAGAAAAAGGTGAAGGGATTAAGATAAAAACCAACAGCTGACTCATAGACACAGATAACAGTATGTTTATGAGGGAAAGGAGGGTGGGAGAGGTGAAAAAACACAATATGATATACAGATGATGTGTTAAGAGAATTATATCCTGAAACCTATATAATTTTATTAATGTTACTCCAATAATTTCAATTAAAAAGTAAATAAATCTTGAACTCAAAGTCAGATAAGCAGTAACATGTTCTACTGGCACATATTGATGCAAGTTTCTAATTTTAATACTTTTGGTGTTACTTGCAGCTATTGAATTCTTTCTTACTTAGGCAATTTTATGTACAGAAAAGAGCTCTGGACTGAGCAAAGTCCCTTGGTTTCATCTTACCTTTGTTAAACTGTTTTACTCTGTTGACCTTGAATAGGCCCATTAACTAATAACAGGGACTGCATTTACTCAGTTGTAAAAAGAGAAGTTTGGACTAAAACACCCTATATGCTTGTTAGGTCTAAGGTTGAATACTATTTCTTAATAACCACCTCATGAGATGTGACCACTAGCATATCTAAAGCAAAACAGTGTGAACTCTTAAGGCATACTGTAATATATATCAGTTTATATAAATAAACTAGAGGCCCAAAATTTGTGCACGGGGGTGTGTGTGTACCTCAGCCCAGCCTGCACGCTCTCCAATCTGGCACCCCTCAAGGAATGCCCGACTGCCCGTCTAGGCCCAATCCCACTGGGTATCCCTCTCATAATCCAGGACTGCTGGCTCCCAATCACTCTGTTGCCTGTCTGCCTGATTGCCCCTAACCGCTTCTGCCTGCCAGTCTGATCACCCCCTAACCACTCCCCTGCCAGCCGGATCAATGCCTAACTGCTTCGCTGCCAGCCCGATTGCCCCTAACTGCCATCCCATGCCAGCCTGATCACCCATAATTACCCTCCTCTGCCAGCCTGGTTGCCCCTAAACTACCCTCCTCTACAGTCCTGATCCCCCTCAACTGCCCTCTCCTGCAGGCCTGGTCAACCCTACCTGCCTTCCCCTGCTGGCCTGATTGCCCACAACTACCCTCTCCTGTCAGCCATCTTGTTGCAGCCATCTTGTGTTCCACATGGGGGCAGCCATATTGTGTGTTGGGAGTGACAGTTAATTTGCATATTACTCTTTTATTAGATAGGATTGTGAATAGGCATGGCAAGAATGGAATGGGCTTAGTGGGGTTATCAAATTTGCTACTGGCCAAGATCTCAAAAATGGTCAAATTATCATTTGCCCCCAGTGCTTCCATGGTTACTCAATTGATTGGCAGCTGTCAAGTTTCTTCCAATTTTACAGTTATAACATGTTGGTAATATATAAGTAAGCTGAAGATACAAAGTGCTTATCCCCTTTAATTCAGCAATTTTACCTAAGAGAAATGTTTTTGCATTTCCCCCCAAAAAAGACAAGTAGAAGAATGCTCTTAGAAACATTGCATTAGAAAAAAAGAAAAGAAACACGCAGCATATTTATGGGCAGGAGAACTTTGAGATATAGTCATTAATGAAAGATTATATAGCAGTGTATACTATTGTATATGTTGATTGGTAAAGGCAAGTTGGAGAGGAATACATATAAGATGACAATATTTTTGCAATGCTCATACTATTTATACAGTATGTGAATATAGAGCTGACACCTACCCAGTAGATACAGCCATGCCAGGGTATTATTAGTGATATTTTAGTTAATAATCTAGGTTGCAGGCACAGGGGGCAATCATACCATTATTCTTTAGATACTTTATGTTTCCAGTGTTTCATACTAAAGTTATAATAATTGCAATAATGTTTTGTCTTTAGGTTTTCCTGGGGTTTAATCTATGCTGGCTTCGTCTTCATTATTTCCATATTCATTGCAATGATCATAACATCCACCAAAATGATAGTCATGACGGGCTTCATGGTCATATTTATACTTATTTTCTTATATGGCTTATCCTTGGTAAGTTCATGCCACGATGACCACTTTCTCTGCTTTAGGTCTTAGCTATATGTAGCAAGAATTGTCTCAGCAGTTGTTTCTTTCATGTGCATTTTGTGTTTGAGAAAGTCCCTCTGACTGTGAGAAAATGATGTAATCTAAATAAAGTTGGACATCACTTTTACATAAAGATCTGAATTAATGAAATGCATCCAAATGAAAAAAATAGTCCTAGCTGGTTTGGTTCAGCGGGTAGAACATAGGCCCACGGACTTAAGGGTCCTTATTAGATTCTGGTCAAGGGAACATACCTTGGTTGCAGGCTCAATCCCTGGCCCCGGTCAGACTGCATGTGTGTTTCTCTCATATTGGTGTTTCTCTCTGTGTGTCTTGTCCCTTTCTTCCACTTTCTAGAAAAAAAAAAAAAAAGTCAAGGAAAAAAATATCCTCCGGAGAGGATTAACAAAGAAAGGAAAGAAAGAAAAATGTTTGACTAAATTATCTAAGATTTGTGTAAATGATTAATAAGAATGCACTTGAGGAGTGAACCCATCTTTTTTCTCCAAATTTCCCAGTCACATGGTAGCTTTACACAAGTATTCTCCCTTTAATACCCCATCTTGCCATGATATCTGTCAATCTCCTCTCCCTTCTCTGAACACAGGCTCTATTTTCTCCCCCTTTCGGGGTGTTTCTTGAAGAAGGTATGACGACCCTCTTTAGTACTTCAATTTAGTTTCTTCCCATCTTTGCAAGTCTGCATTTCTACCCTTTCCCTGAGCAATTCTTCCCAATCCCCCCTCACCCTATCCTCAGCAACAAAAGCCCAACATTTGAATAGGACAAAAAGGGATCCTATATATAAAAGGGTTGAGAAAAAAGGACTGAGCATAATTATACCTTAATATTTTCATCACTGACTCACTCATAAAGATGTTATGACCCTTACTTAATTGTGCCACCTACCAATGTTTCTCAGTGAGCTGATTCTGTATGACAGCTGCGTGTCCTCTCTCTTGCAGATAGCTTTAACATTCCTGATGAGCGTGGTGATCAAGAAAACTGCCCTCACCAATTTCGTTGTGCTTCTCTTCATTCTCTTCTGGGGCGGTGTGGGACTCTCTGTGTTACATAGACAACTTCCTTCATCGTTGGAGTGGATTTTGAGTATCTTTAGCCCTTTTGCCTTCACTGCTGGGATGGCCCAGGTGAGAGGATAGTTAATTGGTTTATTTTTAGTGTTCCAGAAGAATTTGATACTTCCTGACTTTGTATAGTCAACACTTTCAGATGAAGAGCTTTTGATCTAAACAGTTCTACTCCAAAGCTAAATTTGAAAATGTTATTACATTGTATGAAAAAATGGTCAGCTCACATCTCAGATATATTTTCATTTGAAGTGTTTTCTTGTCTTATTTCTATACTAGAGGCCCGATGCACAAAATTCGTGCAAGAGTAGGCCTTCCTTTCCCCAGCTGCTGGCATCAGCTTCCCCTCTGGCACTCGGGACCTGGGCTTCCCACTGGCTACCAGCAGGCACCCAGGCCCTGGGCTTCCGTTGCAGCCCTGGCTTCATCCAGAAGGTCTTCTGGAAGGACGTCTGGTCTAATTAGCATATTATGCTTTTATTATTATAAGTCGTTATAGATAGAAAATTTCTTTTTGCTTTACATAAGGTATTCTGCTAGTTTTTTTAAATTTCTGGGTAAACCTCTTTTTGAAAGCTCAAATATGGAAAATTTTCGAGGCATACATACAGAGTTGAGCCAATAATTATAGGGTAAATCCAAGGGTTCATGAATTAAAGAAATAGAAAATTACCCCAAACCAAGAAGCTCCTTTAAACACTCCTTTCTCCTAGAGTTTAGTTGTAAGGAAATTAATTTCTTTTTTATTAATTTCTTTTTTTATTTAAGTATGTGAACCTAAATGTAATTTTTCAGTTTTTCCTATTTTCACCTTTAAATGATATTGTTACAAGTGTATTTTTGAAATTTTAGCTTGTTTATTGAACGTTGTTTTTAGACATTATCCAGTCTTTAGACCTCCTCCATCTTTAGAGACATTTTCAGTCATTCAAATTTTAGCCATTCTAGTGGATAGGTTATGAAAAATCATCACTAAGTTGATTTGCATTTCCCTGAGAATCGATGTATTTTTGCATTTTCATTTTTATAAATTGATGATTCCAGCCTTTTCATCATTTTTCTGCTACCTTTTCTATCTTTTCCTGATGCTCTGTAGCAATTCCTTAGACATGCTGACTCTGTGACATTTTGCAGTTATATGTTGCTGACTTTTTCACTCTCATAGTGGTGCTTTTGTTTGATGAACAGAGGTTCTTAACTCTGATAAAGTCCAGTTAAGTTAGTTTTTTTAATATATAGAGTAATTTTGTATTTGTTTTAAAAAATTATTGCCTACCCCAAGATTATAAAATTATTCTTCTACCTTTTTATTCTGGAAGCTTGAATAATTCCACTTTTATATTTAGATGTAAAATCCTTTTCAAAATAACTTTTGTGTATTTCTAGGTAGAGGTAATATTAATTTTTCTGCATGAATATCCATGGTATTTTTTCAATCAGTATTTCCTAATATGCCTTTGCTATAAAATAGGAATAGTTTTCTAATAACTTCATTAAAGAACTTCTTCAAAGAGCTACCTCATAAAATGATAATTCTTGCTACTTCACTGCATTATTTTTATTTATTTAATTAAATATTTATTATTTTTGTTTAAATCTTAGGTTATCCACATGGATTCTAATATGGCTGGTGTAACTTTTCCTGACCCATCGGGAGACTCTTATAAAATGATAGCAACTTTTTTCATGTTGGCTTTTGATGCTTTTTGGTACTTTGTATTGGCATTATACTTTGACAAAATCTTACCCTGTAAGTAATAGTGGACTTTTCTCTGATCATATTAAATATTTTTTTCTTAAGGGCAAATAAATATGTTTTAAGAAATGATGAATAACAATTATTTCCCATCCTGAATGTGTTTTAAAAAGTTCTACTTCGTGATTTTAATGGTCTGAAAAAATATTTATGTAAAAAAAGTCATAATTCTGACTTTAATACACATTATAAATAGGCAGTGATGATCATTTTAATACATATTATAACTATGTTGTATTCAATAATGTTAATTTTTTCAAGGATCCCTGAAAATATTTTAAAATAGTGATATTTAGGATCTGTTTAGAACTAGCTGAAATAACTTAGTTTTTCAAATGGTTTGGATTTATACAGTATAGAGCCATAATACAGTGGAAGTACTTTCTAATAAAAATGTGTTTTTCTTATAAGAATATAGGAAAGATTATAAACTAAATAAAACTAGACCTCAGTTGTGAACTAATCAGTGTGTACCTCACATTTTAGGAGGGATATATCTGCCCTTTAAGGAAATATTTTGACATTTTCAGAGTCTTTGTGAAAAGTTTTCCTATATTGTTCATGCTTACAGAAGCATACTGTCCAGTTAGATTTCCTTTATCTTGCAAACAACCAAAAATTTCACATACACCCCGAATTCCTTCACATACAGTAGAATCATAATGCTTTTATCCTTGCACAATCTTTTTTTATCTTATTTTTTACACTCCTTCTACTTTGACTGTAGTTAAGAATTGTTGCAATGTATACCCGTCTTTTTATCACTTCTGGTTGATATCTTGAAGGCCCTTAGTAACAAATACTATTTTTTTTTCTTTTAATCTAGAAAATGACCTTATATTCATCCTGAACAAATACAATTACTCTGTGTACTTTTAATTCAAATACCATACAGATCTCAGTATTATGTTCAATCATATTGCTATGGTCAAATGCTTCATTAAGTTCACAAATATGTTTGCAATTAGTTTTATGCCATATTAAGGCTTTCCTCCCAAATATTTGGTCTTATTCATTGTTCTGAATACCTTTTAGACCAAACTTTATTCAAGCCTTTGGTTCATGCTTTGTTAAATGTTCTGTCTTTTAACTTTTGTGATAATGTTACTTCCTTTGGATTTTCATTTCTTAATTATCAAGTTTTCTTGATAATATGCTCAGTAATAGGAAGCTAGAACAGAATTTCTCTATGACGCTTGAAAGTCTAAGACATTCTGCATTATTCTGAACAAGGATTCTTCTCTCACTTGTTTTAATGTTACTGATCCGATGTTTTTATTACTTTTCAATTAATTAGATGGAAATGAGCGCCGTTATTCTCCATTATTTTTCCTGAATGCATCCTCTTGTTTCCAATACCAAAGGACTGATAAGATCATTGAGAAAGAAACAGATCTGGAGCATACCTCTGATGATGATTTTGAACCAATGGCTCCAGAATTTCAAGGAAAGGAGGCCATCAGGTAATTGCACTTATACTAATTAATGAATGGGTACAAGGCTGTTCCCTTTGGAATTCCAAGGTGCATTTAAGTTTGACAACCACTGGTTTAGAGGGGTGTACACACGTGTGTGTGTGTGTGTGTGTGTGTGTGTGTGTGTGTGTGTGATATTTCTATGAAGAAATCCAGCAAACCTTTGGATATGTGAGCCTAAATCTCAGGAACAATGATGGAGTCAACATTTGGTTGGTGTTGAAACCATGAAAACCAATGAGGTAACACATCAACAGAGTCTAGAGTGAGATGAACAATAATATACATAGAGAAAACCAGTAAAATGGAATGTGACCTTGAAAGTGAGCACTTTTAACCCAGAGGAAGTCATGAATGGTGACCCATAACCCAGTAAGTAAGGATGGAAAAGTACTTGTTGCATTTGGTGATTAGGAGGTCACTAATAACTTCCATGTGAAGCGGTTCACGAGAGTAATGGGTTCAGAATCCACAGTGCAATTGATTGAGAAGGAAGTGAGAAAGGAGGAAGTGGACATGTCAGGTTTGCACTTTCATTTTGAGAATTGTTTTATGATTAGGGAGAGAGAAATTCAGTCATACCTAAAGCAGATTTCCTGGCCAAATAGGAGCTCTCAGGAAAATACAGGTGACAGGGTTTGGGAAAGGATGGTTACAGAATGCAGATACATGTGCTAATCTAGATGGGGGAAATCACCTAGTGTTCTAAGACTAAAGGAAGATAATTATAGAGGATAATTATAGAGCGTTCTACTTTTCTAAGCAAAACACTAGTAATTTAATCACAGCTTTCTAAAGAAACTTGTTCTATTTCATGGGGAAATGATTTATCAAAAACAAGCCTTTGTCTTCCCAAGTAGACTGGGGATGCCATCCCTTCTTTCACACCAAGTGGATGACTGCATCTGTCCAGGGTTGCTCATGATCTGTATCATTTTTATTTCTGTGTTATGTAAGTAAGCACCTCTTTTGTCATTTCAGAATCAGAAATGTTAAAAAAGAATATAAAGGAAAGTCTGGAAAAGTAGAAGCATTGAAAGGTAAAGAAACGGACTTAATTGGGAAAAATCAATGTGAATATTAGAAAAGACTGATAAAACAGAAAGAGAAAGGAAAAAAAGTATACAATGTAACTCCACCATGTGGAAATTAGCTATGATTAAGAACCGGATGTAAAATCCTTCTGGATGGTTCTTGGATAAATTGATCCACAAAAATGGGATCATATAATGAAAAATGCAAGTTCACTTTGTTTTTTAAGATGAATTTTTAATAAGTAATATTTTCTTTGGAAGGAATATTTAGACTTAAAATTGATCAATTTTTTATACTAGCCGGAAAATTACACAGTTTACATGTGCTGGTGAGATTAACTAAAACAAGATGAGTAACACCTTTGACCATGAATGAAATTTCACAAGCCAGTATCCTATGACATAGTTTATAGTTTTGAATGAGCCAACATATCTTATACTAATTATCCTGACAAATAAAGTTTTCTGTAACAAATACTTAAGTAAGCCATAGATCTTCTTCCCAAAAGTGGAGAGTTCTCTGACCTTTGTGTTTATTTTTTAGCAAATGCAGCTTCATTCAGTCTTACTTATTTCTTTGAGATTAGAACTTTATTTGATAATTTAATGTACTTGTATCAGCAAGTGTATTCTTACTCCAGGTTTTTCTCATCAAACACTATAGATTTGTGGTTTCTTTCTTCATTTTGGCCAAGGCTATCCTGAGGTATTTTTAAATTTATTATTTCAGTTTCCAGAGCACATTATGTAACACTTTTACACTCATCAACAACTGTGGACTTTTTAAGTCAAAACACCTTCAACTTCTGCAAGGATTTCCTCTTGTTTGAAGATAAAATTAACTCTAATTCCAAATATTAACACTCTACTTACTTCCGGTGTACATGCATGTGTATATGTGAATATGTAAGTGTATATGTCTCTTACTCTTGCCTATCGAACCAGCCTTATCTAATGTTCTCTTAGATGTCAATATTTTATTTCAAAAACAGGTTTGCTCTTTGACATATATGAAGGTCAAATCACAGCAATTCTGGGCCACAGTGGAGCTGGCAAATCTTCATTGCTAAACATCCTTAATGGGTTGTCTGTCCCAACAGAAGGTGAGCAAAAAGAAGTTCCTCAAAGGCAAGATGTCTGATAATAGAGTGAGGTTATATGTAGCCTTTCTCATTTCAGGGTTTATATTTCCCTCTTTAAGAGAAAATAATGTTTGCTTATCTAAAGTTATTGACCAGAAAGAAATACATGATTTTAAATATATTTCCCAATTTTTTGAAAACTATTATCTTATTCCATTGATACATTATATCCCAGGGGAAATAGACACTACTCTGAGCACACATTTAGTTTAAGAATAATTAGTAGTTGCCAAAACCTGTTTTGGCTCAGTGGATAGAGCGTCAGCCTGCAGACTGAAGGGTCCCAGGTTCGATTCCGGTCAAGGCCATGTACCTTGGTTGTGGGCACATCCCCAGTAGGGGGTGTGCAAGAGGCAGCTGGTCAGTGATTCTCTCTCATCAATGTTTCTAGCTCTCTATCCCTTTCGCTTCCTCTCTGTAAAAAAATCAATAAAATATATATATTTATATATTTTAAAAGAATAATTAGTAGTTAATAAATTCTGAATTCAAATTATTTCTCACTTCTATTTTTAGGATCAGTTACCATCTACAATAAAAATCTCTCTGAAATGCAAGACTTGGAGGAAATAAAAAAGATAACTGGTGTTTGTCCTCAATTCAGTGTTCACTTTGACATACTTACTGTGAAGGAAAATCTCAGGCTGTTTGCTAAAATTAAAGGGATTCTGCCACAGGAAGTGGATCAAGAGGTAGATGGGCATGCTTGGGACTAATTAAACAGTCTGCCATTTATCAAGTTAAATCATGACCACAGAATTCCCCTCAGTGACTTACCTTGTCCTATTAGGAATAGCATTTAGGCATTGAGGTTCTATTTTTTAAAATCTTCTATAATGAACAGTTAAAATTGCACAATGTGAGTCATCTTGCATTTTGAGCTTCGTATATTTTCTCCTACAGGTACAAAAAATTCTATTGGAGATGGACATACAAAACATTCAGGATAACCCTGCTCAACATTTAAGTGAAGGACAGAAAAGAAAGCTGACCTTTGGAATTGCCATTTTAGGAGATCCAAAAGTAAGCGCCACTGTGCATGGGGAGGAATGCAGATGGAAAGTCAATGAAAAGCCACGCTCTTCTTTTACCTCTGAAAGGAGCAGTGCTTTCCTTGTAATGTGCCAAGAGAGAATCTGCTGTAGCTGAGCATATGAGTATATTGGACATAAACGGTTGGATAGGTTTTTGTTTGTCTGTTTTGGTTACTCATGCTATCATCAGGAAATGGGTAATATGAGAGAAAGACATACTTTATATATCATCATCCTCGATAGGTTTTGCTATTGGATGAACCAACTGCTGGATTGGATCCCTTTACAAGGCAGCAAGTGTGGAGCTTCCTCAAGGAGCGCAAAGCAGACCGTGTGATCCTCTTGATCACCAATTCCATGGATGAGGCCGACATCCTGGCTGGTGAGTGTTGATTTGACCTCAGTATCACAATAAACAATCTGGGTAATACTTATTCCCAGAGCCCTGCTCTCATTGCCTTGGTGTGCCTCTGTTACTTACCAATCTGGGGGACGACAGGAACCTACTCCCACTGTAGAATTCCTTGCTGACTATATGATTGCTAGATTTTGGCCTCTAATAAGGTCAAAATTGTGATATTTTTCCCAGATGACCTTTCAATTAATTTAAACATCCAACTATTCTTTAGTATATATATTTGGTTGAAAATATCTACTGGTTCTTTACCGTCCCATAGAAAATATACCCATGTAGCTCTAGCCTGTTTGGCTCAGTGGATAGAGTGTTGGCCTGCAGACTGAAGGGTCCCAGTTCGATTCTGGTCAAGGGCATGTACCTTAATTACAGACTCCTCCCCAGTCCCAGCATAATGGGGGCTCCTGCAAGGAGGCATCCAATCAATATGTTTCTCTTATATGGATATTTCTCTCTGTATTTTCCTCTCTCTTCTGCTCTTTTTAAAAATCAAGGGAAAAAAGAAAATGCACTCATGTAATTTCCATTTTTTTCTTTTTTACATTTTGGAAAATATTAAAATGAACTGAAACTCATAAGCTCATTTAAAATGCATCCATTTTAAGGGGAGTTTCAACATTTTAAATGGATCGTTGATATAGCAATGCCTCATAGAATGCTTTTCTTTTGGAAATCGAAGCATTGGTCCTCATCTGTGTTTTCTAGGGAGGGAAGAAATGACTCCTATCACCCTTTTTCTCTTGTTTCTCTTTACTCAGATAGAAAAGTGATCATGTCCAATGGGAGATTGAAGTGTGCAGGCTCTTCTGGCTTTCTGAAGAGAAGATGGGGTCTTGGATATCACTTAAGGTAAAGAATTTGCAGATACATGTACACACACACACACACACGCATTTTAAAATTGGTAACCAGAAATGTAGACAATTATGAGAGAGATTTGGCCTTGTGCTTAGCTCTGCCAACCTGTATTGATCAATGTTTCCCAAATGTTTTCCCTGTATCCATTGTGATAATCCAAATTGCATAATTATCAGCCCAGGCTGATAGAGCGTAGCAGGGCTGCTTCATGGACCACTTTACACCATCCTGTTTCCTCAGCGGATCCATACAATCCTGTGACATCGTTGCCTTCTTTCCTAGGGTACAAAATCAAATATCAGAAGCTAGTATCAAAAATGGGAGTCAATCTGGTGGCAGTGAGTAAAGAGGAATATGTCTATCGAGAAAATGTTTGCAGGCAGAAAGCATTTAAAACACAAACTCTCTGGCTCATTGGTCAGGTTTTTCTGTTAGGCACTAATTTCTGATATCTGCACGGTCTGGTGTATTAATGATATTTCCTAAGAAGTTTCTTCTGTCTATTGTCCTCACCTCCCTCTGTTTGTCTTCCTACTTGATATATATCAGCTTTCAAATCCATCATGCATTTGTTTCTAAAATTTAGTTGTTCTGAGTTTATGCACCTTCTCTGTATAAATCAGATTTTCTAACCAGTGGCATTATTATTATTATTATTATTATTTACTCATTTTGTTTGTTCCCTGAAAACCAAGTAAAGTACTCAAAGGTTAGCTATTCAATAAAAAGCTCTTCTTTTGTGATAGCACTGGAGGAAACAAATGAATTGTCTTTTCTTTCAAACATTAGTTTGTACAGAAATGAAATATGTGATCCAGAAAGAATAACATCACTCATTAATCATCACGTCTCAGATGCTAAATTAAAAATAGAAAGCAAAGAAAAGCTTGTGTATACTTTGCCTGCGGAAAGTACAGATAAATTTCCAGGTAACTTAAATAAGATTTCAATAGAATGAAATTTGGGAATAAGTGCTTACATTATTATTATAACTTTATTGTTTAATGGATTTGGGTTTCATTTTAGGTTGGGTTTCCTAAGAAGCAGCACTTGAGATGAGGATTTTAGTGCAATTTATTTGGTAATGGATGCTTAGAAGTACCAGTAGGGCAGAGAGGAGAATGAAAGGGGGAGGGGGGAGAGAGAGAGATTGATTGATTGATTTTGGGAAGTCCTTGAGATGTCCAAAGATCACAAGTCAAGAGGTAGTGTTTGGAGGTAGCAGCTACAAATCTTCTATCTATACAGAAGAAAGACCCAGAATATGAGTAGAACTACACGTTGATTTGTGGTGTAGAGAAGAGATTTCCTAAAAAATATCTGCAGGAAGTTCATGGACTGAGAACAGAAGATAGAGTGCAGACAGTGTGAGGATAAAAGGAGAAGTCTGACGTTCATTTCAGAGGGGAAGAGCATTCCAGTGTAATTTTGGTTTTCCTTATTGGGATATTGCAAAGATGTAAGCTTTATGAGCCATATTCTGCATCATCTTTTAAATATGTTAATTCACTAAGTTTAGTTATCCATATGCTATTTCAAATGTATCTACTCCTGTCTGTTGCCTTAGACCTTTTCAGTGAACTTGATAAGGGTTCTGTCCAAGGTGTGGTGAGTTATGACATTTCTCTGTCAACCCTGAATGAAGTCTTCATGAAAGTGGAAGGAATATCAACTGCTGAGCAAGGTACATTTATTTGTATAATTCATATAAAATCAATTTCCCAATGATTATATAGCAATTAGTATTTATAATGCTTATTCCTGATTCACACTAAAGAGAGGAACTAATTCCAAATCTAACTCTGCTGTTTGGGAAGAGCAACCCTCATTTCCTCATTACTAGGACTAAACACAGACTCCTCTTGGAATATACCAAATTTATCTTTAGAAACTACAAGTATTTGTTTCTTTTCGTGGCAATTTTCTTCTATCCTCTGTTACTCATTTCTTAGATACTTTGAGGATGTGAAAGGCCCTCAATTGAGGTCATGAACTCTAAGCAGATATATTTTATAAAAATTGCTCTTAGCTTGTTTATAGACAAAATTCCAGTAAGGTCTCAGTGGAGGAAAGGCCTAGGGTCAGCTCTTGTGTATTTTAATGGGTGATCATAGTAAGGGCTGTCATTTACAGAGGGTATTTGCCTGACACTTTGATCAATGTGTGGCTGAATGTCATTGCTGTCCTTACAAGAACCATTCAAACAAGTGGCGTTGGCACCCTTGAAACCTGAGAAAATCAGACCTAAGGGCAGTTCAGTGATTTGCCCCAAGTTATGCCACTTGTAAGTCATAAATTTGAAAATCAGGTGCCGGTCTTGTGGTTTCAGAGCTGGCAGTTTTTCACCTGGACTTCTAAATGATTGATAGCTTAATGGTAGACATGCAGGCATCAGTGTTCCTTGAATGTACCTTGGCTACTTCTCTGGAGATTTTCTTGAAATTTTTCAGAAGAGTGTTACATATAGGATTTTCTGTGCCTTTTTAAAGACTGGGCAGATGAGATTACCCTTGACTGAAGTCTTCTTTAGATAAGCGTTCAGAATATTTTATCAGTGAGTTTATTAAATGTCGACATGATGAACATAACCTGGTGCTTCTATTGTTTGTTTTATAACCACAAATATCCCAAAACATTTTTTTCTCTAAAAAGAGAAAACTTTGATGACCCAAGCATGTCATTAATAATTAGTACTTGTGTCCTTGTGTGTGTGTGTGCACGAGCATGCATGCCTGTGTTTATTTTGAAAAGCAGAGATGAGAGATGCAGAAAGCCTGCCAGAGATGCAGCCGGCTCAGCCTCCTTTCCCTGTGAGTGACTTGGAACTCTGGAGAATGCAGATGTGTGCAATGGCACGGCTCCGTTTCTTAAAGTTAAAATGTGGAAAGAAAATGCTTTTGACCCTGTGAGTATCAGAGTGCTGTGGTTTTCTTGGATAGTGAGTTTCAAGAAAGGGTTCAGCCAGAATAAAATGTAAAGCTAGAATGAAATACCCAACATGCCTGCCAGAGAATAGCTGTATGTGAGCATTTGATTAGCCTTATACACAGGTCTGTTTAGTCTTCATAGTTAGATCACCTGGTATTTATATAGAAAAACCTTTTTTTATGGTGGGGCAATATAAGGTATGACTTTCGGAATTTTATCATTCATCCTTATGGCTAGCATAAACGTTGATATTCTACAAATATTTGTGAAATGTCTGATGGAATAAATGAAATTGCTACAGATTAATATGGTAACTTTTCTTTATTGGTAGACTGTTGGTATTTGGAATTGCACTGCTCCCATTGATTGTGGAACTGATATTTAATGCAGTATTAAGCCAAAAGAGTGATTGGGAATTTAAACCTGAATTGTATTTCCTCTCTCCTGGGCAACTTCCCCAAGATCCTCTTACCAGCTTATTGATCATCAATAACACAGGTGAACAGAAAAACACAATTTAAATCTAGAAATAAATTATTTTTATGTAAAGGGAGGAAAGCAAATCGTAAGGGAAGAATATGTGTATTTAGACTTTATGAATAGAAAACAATTTCTAGCCCCGCTGGGTGCCTCAGTGGTTGAGTATCACCCCACGAACCAGGAAGTCACCCAATTGATTCCCAATCAGGGTAACTGCCTCGGTTGCCAGCTCTCTCCCCAGTAGGAGTGCAGGAGGCAGCCAATCAATGATTCTCTCTCATCATTGATGTTTCTCTCTTTCCCTCTCCCTTCCTCTATGAAATCAATAAAAATAATATTTTAAAAAAAGAAGAAAAATTTGAGGAACTGTGCACATTTGCTCTTGAGTTTAGAGTTGCTGGGATGAGGGGGCAAGGTAGAAGCATCCTGGATCACTACGTAACCTGGTGGAGAAGAGCCGTTTATCTGCCTGGTGACCCTGAGCTATTATGTGAAGGACAAACTTCAGTATTGATTGAACCACTCAGTTTTGAGACCTCTTTGTTACACCAGCCTTTACAGTTGTTGGCTCCTGTGGGTGCTAGGCTATGGTTTTTCTCAGCTCCTACTTACCTGTTTTCTTTGTTAGGGGCCTATTGACAGCTGTATCCTGATAGTGGCACTCTTTTCCTTTCCTTTACCATTTCCTAACAAAAAATATATCTATGTAATATATATGTATGTAATACATATGAAAATAACGCAAAATATATTCATGTTTTAAAATACATTCATACATTCAGCTAAATGCATTTTTCTGCTATCTGGAGAATAAGGGAGCTAGGGGAGTGCTATTATTAAGTATTTTAGGCTAACCAATCTGAAGTACTCCTCATACATTTTTTGTAGTCCCACAGTATGTTGAGCTAAATTGTGTTTTTTTTAACCAAGAGTCATAAAATAGAATTTACATTGTCTTAATGGTCACATGTTAACTTGCATGAAATAGAATCATAAAGCTAACTCATCACAGAGTAAGATTCGATGAATAGAAGATGGTAGAAAGGGTTCTCTTTTATAGGCCAGTATTATTCTGATGCCCAAGAAGACATGCCTTTATACATAATGTAAATTGTGTATGTGCCTTATCTTTTAAAATTGATGTATATGGTCTTGCTTTCTGTGGCCTTCTGTTGTTGATGTAATACTAGAATCCAACATTGAAGATTTTATACAGTCACTGAAGCAGCGGAATATACTGCTGGAAATCGATGACTTTGTAAACAGAAATGGATCTAATGAACTGTCCTACAATGGAGCCATCATAGTTGCTGGGAAACAAAAGGTGTGTTTGCATCTTGTTTCTTGGTTCAGCTTTCATGAAACACAATAAAATGCTACATTTTACCTGTCTTAACACTGTGGAACGTCAACCCAGCAATTGGACTCACACACGTTTGGGTGATTATTAAATAATCTGTGAAGTTTAAAGAAGTGTTCATAAAACATTTTCTATCTTAACTTTTGAATTAGATGATTTTTTTTTACATCTCAAAGTAGCTGAATATAATTGCATTATTCAAACTCAAAAGTTTTGACTAGAAAATATATTAAATTCTATCATAGAGATCCTTCCAGGAGCAAGACTACTGAACATGCATTCTTATCATAAGGAAACTCAGTCTTCCTTGCATTCCAATGAAAAATCGGAGCCAAATTATGTGAAGCTCCTTCTTTATTTCTTGCCACAAGGAGAAAAAAAACAAAGACCTTTGAAGAGAGAGCATTAAATTCAGTTCTATCTAAACTAAGTCCACCAGGCAAAATGCGATCTCAGTGTGGGACGCTGCATTGCCTGGTAGTTGTTTTATTTGTTACCATCCAACATTTTATTACATGGACCCTTGGTGATATTTAAAGAACATGGATGAATGTGTGAACATTTTCATCAACCTGAAGAACATAAACATTGTCCTAGAAAGTGTGGAAATGCGCCACTGGCCATGTAGCCATGAATTCTTAATGAACCTCATGCTTATTTCCTATCCACAAATACAGGGTTCCTTTGTTTGCTCACTGCAAACCAGCCGTGTTTCCTCATGGGGCCACATTGGAATCCCATCGGCCGAAATGTCCTTATCAACAAAATGAGGACAAAATGTTCTAAAATTAGCAATACTGATAAAAATTCATATTGCTGGCTGTGCTAGGGCCTAATATACGTTGTCCCCTTTAAACTGGACAACAACCCATTTGTTGTATTTACCCTTTCACAGATGAGGATGCTGTCACTCGGAGAAGTCGGTTAATTTGAGGAAGGTCACACAGCTAGAAAATGGCACTTAGGATTTTATATATAAGCCTTTTTCTTTGTTCATTAGTTATTTAGAATTAACATTGTCTTATTTTTTTTTGAAGGATTATAGATTCTCAGTTGTATGCAATACCAAGAGGCTGCAGTGTTTTCCTATTCTTATGAATATTATCAGCAATGGGCTGCTTGGAATGTTTAACCATACACAACAGATTCGAACTTTAAGAAGCTCCTTCCCTTTAGTAAGTACTGGGTTTACTCATTCCAAACAATTAGCAGTTTGATGAGTCCCCTGTGTGTTCCTTCTTTAGCTTTTACATATTTTTATTTGACTAGAGGCCTGGTACACGAAATTCATGCACTGGGGGTGGGAGGTGTTCCTCAGCCCAGCCTGCACCCTTTCCAATCAGGGACCCCTCGATTGATATCCAATCCTTGGCAGATGTCCACTGCCCTTTTAGGCCTGATCCCTCTCACAATCCAGGACTGCTGGATCCCAACTGCTCCCTTGCCTGTCTTCCTGATTGCTTCTGACCACTTCTACCTGCCAGCCTGATCACCCCCTAACCACTCCCTTGCCAGCCTGGTTTATGCCTAACTGCTCCCCTGCCAGCCTGTTTGCCCCTAACTGCCCTCCCCTGCAGGCCTGGTTACCCTAATTTCCCTCCCCTACAGGCCTGAGTCTCCCCCCAGCTTCCCTCCTCTGCTGGCCTGGTTACCTCTAACTACCCTCCCCTACAGGCCCGGTGGCCTTCAACTGCCCTCCCTTGCATGCCTGGTCCCTCCCAACTTCCCTCTCCTCCTAGCCATCTTGTGACCACTTGGGGGCAGCCATCTTGTGTGTTGGAGTGATGGTCAATCTGCATATTATTCTTTTATTAGATAGGATAGAGGCCTGATGTATGGGTAGGGGACAGCTGGTTTGCCTTGAAGAGTGTCCTGGATCAGGGTGGGGGTTCTTTTGGGGCATGCAGTGGCCTGGGCGAGGGTCCTGTGGTAGTTTGCAGGCCAACCATGCCCCCCAGTGACCCAAGCTGAGGCCCTGGTATCTGGGATTTATTTAACTTCTATAATTGAAACTTTGTAGCCTGGAGCAGAGCCAAGCCTTCCGCTTGCTCCATGGCTGCAGCCATTTCTGTTGGGATTTATTTATTGTCTATAATTAAAACTTTGTAGCCTTAAGCAGAGGCCAAGGCAGGCCAGGACTCCAGAAGCTTGGCTTCCTCCATCACCAGGGGCAACCCTAGCCTCCTGCTCTCTCCATCTTCGTGACTGTGGGCATTTTTGTTGGGATTTATTTATCTTGTGTAATTGAAACTTTGCAGTCTTGAGTGGAGGCCTGGGCCTGCCAGGGTGTGCAGAAAGCTTGGATTCCTCCATTGCTGGGGAACCCCATGCCTCCCTCCTGCTCTCTCCGTAGCCAAAGCATCTTGGTTGGGTTAATTTGCATACTTGCTCCTGATTAGCTGGTGCGTGTGGTTTGTGGGTGTAGCAGGGTGATGTTTAATTTGCATATTACTCTTTTATTAGATAGGGTTGTTAACTCTAAAAAATTAACTTCTGCCTTATATTCTAAACAGATTGTGTTTAACATGTTGCTGATTTTCCCCCTTCATTATGCTCAGAGAATTCTCAAGGGGGAATACTGTTCCATAGTCTCCCAAAAAGTCTTCTAAAAAGATTTGTAGTTGATTGCACAAGTATACTAAAGAGAGAATGAGATGTGTGTGAGTGATAGAGTGCGTGTGTGTGTGTGTTCACACACACACACACACACTTGGAAATCAGGAACAGTTGACTTGGAAATCAGGAACAGTTGTTTTAGAATCT
Source organism: Vespertilio murinus (assembly GCA_963924515.1). Taxonomy (NCBI): domain Eukaryota; kingdom Metazoa; phylum Chordata; class Mammalia; order Chiroptera; family Vespertilionidae; genus Vespertilio; species Vespertilio murinus. The sequence continues at coordinate 6,556,104 of OZ004718.1, forward strand.
TATATTTCTAATATAATTTGTTGGTGAACCCTTCATTAACTAAATGGGTAGTTGAGTAACTGATTTGAAGGAAAATTTGCCAGTTTTTCGGCCAGATGCATTTTGATGAATTCCTTCACCCACCCCCAGTGGCTCTGCATTGGGGAGATGGGGTCTGATACACACAAGCTATGTTCTCATGACTCTTTGTCCTCTGCCTATACTTGGCTTGCCAGCTGGAAGCAGTGTATTTGATTAGGTCAGCAGAAGGATCCTCCCCCCTGGCCTTCAGTCACATCCCTCCCTCCCCTTATCCCTCCACCCTAGAGGTGACAGTTGCTTCTCACATTATCATCCTTGCTTCTCTGCTCTTCCCACTCATGTAACCATGGCGTGATTAATTTTGTTCTACTTTTTTCAAATATATATTTTTTTATTGATTTCAGAGAGGAAGGGAGAGAGAGAGAAAGATAGAAACATCAATGATGAGAGAGAATCATGCATTGGCTATCTCCTGCACGCCCACACTGGGGATTGAGCCTGCAATCTGGGCATGTGCTCTGACTGGGAGTTGAACCATGACCTCCTGGTTCATAGGTTGACGCTCAACCACTGAGCCACGCTGGCTGGGACTTGTGGATGGTGATTTTAAGTGTATCTCCTTGAAGAAGAGCTCGGTGGTATCAAGTTGTCCTTTCAGGGCTGTGCTTTATAACATAGTGCCAGCTGCAGTACTTTGCATGGATTCATTGCTAGGTAAACTGAGGAAGACCTGCTGCTGCTCAGGCCTGAACTACCTGTTTTTCTAGGACTCTTAATTCATGAGTCATTTTTTAATTTATTTTGGTTTTTTTAAAAATCCACATAACATGAAATTTACCACCTTAACTATTTTTTAAGCATATGGTTCAGTAGTGTGAAGTATATTCACGTTGTGAGAAACAGGTCTCCAGAACTTTGTCATCTTGTAGAACTGAAGTGCTATGCCCATTAAATAAGAACTCTTCATTCCTCCCTTCCCTGGACCCCAGCAATGACCATTTTACTTTCTGTTTTTTATAAAATTGGACTACTTGTGATACATCATATAAGGACGGTTGTATAATATTTGTCTTTTTATAACTAGCTTTCCCGCAAGATAATTTCCTCAAAGTTTATCCATGTGCCAGGATAATTTTCAAAGTTCATCCTAGCTTGTGCCAGAATGTCTTCCTTCTTAAAACTGAATGATATTGCATTGTGTGTATGTACTGCATTTGGTTTATCCATTTGTCCATGGACATTTGGTTGCTTCTTGGGTATTCTGCATAGTGCTGCTATGAAGTGTGTGAGAAGATATATCTTTGAGATCCTACTTTTGATTCATTTTCATATATACCTTGATGTGGTGGGCCCTGAGTTACTTTTTTTATTCCCCTCCCCTTTTATTTTCTAAGGAAAGAGAGAATCTTATATTAAACCTCATGCTAAATGATCAGAAATCATCTCCCTGCCTCCATGCATAGAAGTTGACGATCTAGATGTACACTTTGTTTTTTCAAAATATTTTGAACAGCACATTCTTTATGGTTATTCATATTTGTTTCATGTTCTTAAATATTTACTAGCTTACAGTGCCTTTTATGTTTACAGAATGTGTTCTTTGGGAGTGAGCTGCCAGAAGGCTCCTTTTTCCTACTTTCCGTTGTTAGCAGCATTTCTCCTTATATCGCCATGAGCAGTGTCAGCGATTACAAAGTAAGGAAAGGCATCTGGGGGTGTGGTGGGGAGGGCGGGGAGGAAAGTGACTTCAGAAACTTCAATAATTGCGTTTTAAATGCTGTGTGTTCAAAATGTAGTCCTGTGAGGAAAACATTTAAGCGTATGTTTAGATAATAGAGTTAAGCATTATTTCTATCAAGTCAAAAATTTAACTTCTTAAAGCACAGAATACTTTTTATTTCAAAATTAAAGGAAAAGTACAGTCATTTTATAGGGATTCAAATTAATCTGATCCTTCAAAGGGGAATATTAAAAACTTTTGACTATATTAACATCTTCACTACAAAGAAGTCATTGATGTTGACATTAAAGACCAGATTTAAGACTTGAGTCCCCTTTCTAACGTGGGGAATACAATTTTTTTTGTTATGTTTGTATTTGGTTATATCCATTATTCAAGTCCAACAGTTCAATGAGATTTAGGTGAGTCATTCTTCATCCTTCTGAGCCAGTCTATTTGTTAATGGAGAATTTACTGGCCTGCAGGTCACAAAAACGGTATTTCTTTTGAAGGAGATTCATTTCTGGATCGTGGTGAAGTCTGTCTTTCTATTGATTATGTGTAAATTAAGGTGGTGCTGTGAATCAAACCTACATAATGAAATAATACTAGTATTGTCAAAAATGGTCACCTTAATGGAATTCATGAAATTCCATTGAGCAGCATATGCATAATTAAAATTATCAGAAGATTTGACAGTATTTGGTTAGATTGTGTTTGACTTATCTTCCAATGCATTTTTTCTGGATTTGGTCTTTAATTGGATCTATGTATGCCCTGTGTTTTTCCATCAGAAGAGAACTAAGTCCCAGCTATGGACTTCAGGCCTCTACCCATCAGCCTACTGGTGTGGGCAGGCCCTGGTGGATATTAGCCTCTTTGGTTTCTTTGTATCTTCATCGTTTTTAATCTTCTGCCTGATAAATGTAGAGCACTATTATTTCACAACTCGACTTGTGTTTGCTTCGGTGAGTGATGCATTACATAGAGATTGTCTAATAAGATGAGTTCATGATACATTTTAACATTTGCTGTTTTATGTAATCAAGACATTTTTATTTTTATTTTGCCCCAAATGGAAACAAAAAGCATTCAAAGTGTATGTTCAATAAAATATTTTAGAATACTTATAAATGTTCCCTCAATTCATATTTTATTTTTTGACTTTGATATTATATATTACCTTTTAGGTTGTGATTATATTTGGTTATGCAGCTTCTCTCATCTTTTTCACATATGTGATATCATTTATTTTTCGTAAGAGAAGAAAAAATAGTGGCATTTGGTCATTTTGCTTCTTCATTGTAAGTATACATACAAACATATAAATAGAGAGATAAAGTTTTTTTTTTTCAACTTTCAATGTAACAGGAAACATAGTCACTTTTTCTCATATTTATCTATTTTAGTGCACTTGTCTACTTATTTTTATACCGTTTAAAAGACGCTACATGTTAATGGAATATTGAGATGTCAGCTTTGAAAAAAATTCAAGATTATCTAATTTAATTCCCCTCATATTTTTAGAATGAAAATAATTAAGCCACTTAGTTAAGGTCACACACAAAAACAGTGATAGACTCATGAAGAAATCTGAGATCTCAGACCTTATGGCATTCTTCAAGTCAAAAAAATATGAGCTAGCTGAAACCGGTTTGGCTCAGTGGTAAAGCGTTGGTCTGTGGACTGAAAGGTCCTGGGTTCGATTCCGGTCAAGGGCATGTACATTGGTTGCAGGCACATCCCCGGGAGGGGGTGTGCAAGAGGCAGCTGGTCGATGTTTCTCTCTCATCGACGTTTCTAGCTCTCTATCTCTCTTCCTTCCTCTCTGTGAAATATCAATAAAATATATTTAAAAAAATATGAGCTAGTAACATGGTGGACAATACTGATGTAAAGTTTGTATTGATCAACATCTTGATTTTAGTAAGCCAAAATATACCTTCACAGAAATCTCATGCAGTTTACAGTAAATTATATCTGCTACAAAGAACTTAGAACTTCATTCAAAATAGGTATTGAGGCTAATTACTGTGATAATTGATCTTTCATCACACAGTGAGTATAACTTTAAACCATGCCAGTTTTAGGATTGAGGTAGTTTTTTATTACTCCCAGAATCATATATAGAAATGTGTCATACACTGAGAGGCAGTACAGTTGTCCTTTAGTGACCTTGGGTTTACTTAGAAGGACAGTATAGGCAATGTCTCCCCATCACTGAGTGAAGCCACAGTCAACAGTTTCTAGAATCCAATGCACTCCTGTACCCCCAAGAGTGTAGCGCTTCATGGGCACCTTGGACCCTTGTCCAAGGAGGAAGCACCCTGTCAGCCCACATTTCAACCCAATGGTGGAGGTGGAGTCACACATCCGGGCCATTTCCTTTGACGCATTTTGGCATCTTCTCTTGTTCCAGTGGGTGAAAAAGGAAGAAAATAAATGGTCACAAAAGCAGAAACTTGGAGTCCTCATAGAATAAGCGGAGTCAGCTAAGTGGACTAAAGGACTCATAGTTATCAAAAATAAGAAGCTAGGAGGAAAAATAGAGAAGTGTGATGTCATGGAAACTAAAAGAAGAGAAATGTGTAGACATGGACAGTTGTGCAATACCTTTGCAAGGAGATCGTGGCAGTTGTAAAACGAGAGAAGTCTTTTGGGTTGACTTTCCAAAATGCTTATTGTGCCCTTCTTTCTGAATACTTGATTATGAGTTTTTGGATTTTTTCCCAATTGTTTTTGATAAGGTAGATTACACATTTCCCCAAAACTTTAAATTCACTTAGTAACAAAGACAACATTCCCTTTTATATACCTAACAATGCCTCAAAACAGTATCATTTTCTGACATAAAGACTTAGCAATCATTACACCCACCCAGAGTTTTGATATCCAGCTTTGTCCCTCACTAATTGTGTCATCTTGAGGATGTTATTTAATATCTCTGGACTGTAGATTCCCCATATATAAAAGAGGAGGAATAAGAAGAATACATGTTAGAGTCATTGTGAAGATTAAAGCAAACAGTGCATGCTCACTTCTTAATGCCTGGTCATTTGTGTAATATACAATGAATTGAGTAGTTATGATTCTTACCAGTTTTATTATAATTAATACGTTAATAAGACCCAGCAAAGGTCCAATAAAGTGTTCAAAGCATACTTATTCACTGATAAACTAATCCTTAAAACAAAATATTAGTTTTAATTTCCACCCTAACATTTACCAGTAATCTAATAAAAGAAAATATTACAATCAAAGTGCACAATCTCCAAAGAATAATTTACTTGGAATGGTGAACTAATGGAGAAGGTATATGACAATTTGAAAAGTTCAGTCTAAGTGATAGGCAGTATGGACTTTTCATAAGGTCATATATGTTCTCATTAATAAAAGCAAATCCTTTCCCTCTTCCTTCTGAAAGGATTGTGTCTGTATATAGGAAAATTCTGATATGTAGATAAGAACATCTGCATCTTAAATGTTTTCTCAAATATCAATGGGTTGAGTATGTCCGACATGTAATATATTTCAACTTGCCTTGTAGACCTCAACCATCTCGTTAGACATGGTTATATTAAGTGGGTCCCTGACATCTGCCTCGCTTTGGACCATGGTGTTTGTTCCCTTTTTCACCTTGAATGGATTTCTTGCTTTTATGGTAGAGGTAAGTTATGTTATCAACTGTGTCACTAATTTTGCAACCTGTTAAAATGCTTTGCCCAAATCTATAAAGGTGAAAGTAGGCTACAGGTTTTCTGGGGCTAGAGGATAGGGAATAGCAATGGGGAGTGACAGCAAATGTATATGATGGAAATATTCTTAAATTGTGGTATTGCTCTCACCACTCAGTACATTTACTAAAAATCCTTGGATTACACACTTAAAAAGGGTCGGATTTTAAGGCATGAAAATATAACCTCAGTAAAGCTGTTAAAAAAAATAGCCTTGCCATATGCACTTTGCAAAACATACACTTATTCTAAACAAACTCCAGATTGAAAAATGTTGTCTCATTAAGTGGGTGTTCATTATTCGTTGTGAGGATATCACTCATTCATTCAAAATGTATATCAAACACTGTTCTGTGGTAGGCACTGTGCTAGTCATTGGTGATATCTGGTGGGCAAGATAACACAGTCCTACCTTTGACAGAGCTTAGTGGAGACAAAGGCCAACCTCAAGGTAGTCAATGCAAGGGACTTCAAGGTTGCTAAGGAGAAGGGCAGAGTTGTAAGCACAGCTGAAGTGCTCTGGAGAGTCAGAGAATTCTTCTCAGAGGAAACAGTGTTTAAACACAGTACTAAAGAAGAAGAATTAATGAGGTAGAGTGGGAGGTAATAAGCATGTTCTGTAGAGGGAAGCAAAAACATCGAAGCAGAAAAGACCAGAAGTCATCAAATAAACTGAATGAGATTCAAATGGAAAGAAATTTACAATGAGGGGGGCAGAAGAGCTCAGTCGGGAACATAATTTCGGGGGCCCTGCCTCATCCTGAATGAAGCAGCTTTGAACAAGGTGGCGAAGGCTTCTCCAAGCTTGTGTTCTTGGGAGCCTGAAAGAACACTTTTCCACGGGCTGAGCAATGCCTGATATTTCAGTGGAATTCCTCTGTAAAACATTTTTCTTCTGAAATAGAAGCAGTCCTGCACAATGAAATATATTGATCTACACCTGTCACACATTATTTAGGCGTCACCAGTCACTTTTTGAGTGCATTGACTGATGAAGAAAGAATAATACAATAGGACTAATTATGGAGGTGGAAACAGTCACGATTGTGGGATTAGGAAGGGACCCTGAAAAGGCTCATGATGGCTCGTTAGGACAAATATTGTTGACCCCTAGAATGTATCCGGATGAAGGCATCTCTCTCTGTTATGCTTTCCGCAAACGTTAAACCAAAATATTAAAGAAAAAAGAGGAATTGGAGAAGACGACGTACCTGCTCATTGAGAGACATTCAGAGTTCAGTAGGGGTCCCCTCACACCTCTGCAGGGAATTGCTTATCACCTATGCATATAGGGGACTCAAGCTTAAGAAAAACATTGAAGATATGCAATACTTAAATGGAAATTGTAAAGCTGATGAATTTTCATTTAGCATTTTTGTATGTTTGTTTGTTTTTGCTTTTACAGAGAATCTATGAATACGAAAATCAAAATAAAGACCCAAATTATGACCTGAGTGGAACTGATTTTCTAGTATGCCTAATAGTAAGAAGATTTTTTTCAACTCACCATTTCTTTTTTTATAGTTATTGTTTAGTTTACTATAACAACTACTTAATCTTGCCTAAAGTGTACCAACTTCAAAGATGTTTTTAATTATAGTCTCAGAATAAGTAATTACATTCCAACATGATTGTAAACCCTAGAGTTACGTTTTATATGCATGAATGGATAGTATACATCCAGAATTCAATATAAAATTAATTTTTCTTGTTTATTTATCATGTATACTGCCTCCTCCAAATTTGAGAGAATGTGTTAAAAATACAGATGGAAGCTGAAACCTGTTTGGCTCAGTGGATAGAGCGTCAGTCTGCGGACTGAAAGGTCCCAGGTTCGATTTTGGTCAAGGACATATACCTTGGTTGCGGGCATATAATTTAAATTATATGGAATATAATTTAAATCCTTTGAATTAGAGATAAAAAAGCAAACGTTTAATTAAAAATAAAAGGGAAATAATGATTATGTTGATGTATTTAAATTGAAGAAAGGCATTGTCTTTGAATATAATGTGTCAGAACTTTTCTAGGCATAGAAGCACATATAAACATAAGTTCCTGCCCTCATGTAGTTTATTTTTTTGGTGAAAGGAGACAGATTGTAAATTAAATAGATAATATATACCATGTCAGATACTGTGTTTCCTCGAAAATAAGACATCCTCCGAAAATAAGACCTACTTAATGGAAACATAATACATCCCCTGAAAATAAAACCTAGCCCATCTTTGGGAGCAAAAATTAATATAAGACACTGTCTTATTTTCGGGGAAACAGGGTAGGTGGACAGGAAAGGCCTGGCTGGGAAATAATGATCTGAGGGAGGCAGGGACAAGTTGTGGAGAGAGCTTGGAGAAGAGCATTCCGGTAGAGGGGTCAGGCAGGTGGCCAGTGTGCTTGTGGCAGAGTGGCCTAAGAGGGGAGTGGTGTGAGAGGAGGCCACAGAGGCCATAGGGACACGTGCGGGTGGATTGAAGAGGTTACACAGTGTTCTCAGTCACCATAAGGACTTTGACTTTGTTTGAGTAACTGAGGAGTCACTGGAAGGTTTTAAGCAAAGGACATGTTTCAAAAGAGTAGCTCTAGTGGCTGTGCTGAGAATAGATGTTTGGAGCAAGGGGAGGAGAGGGAGACCAGGTTGAAAAGTATTGTAAATTTTTTTAATTGATTGGATATAGAGAAAAAAAAACAGCCATATGCAAGAAACACAGTAGTAGATGCCTCTGGTATGTGCCCTGACCAGAGTTGGCAGCCGAAACCTGGGTATATGCCCTGACCTGGAATCAAACCCACCACCTTCTGATGTACGGGATGGCATTCCATCCAACTGAGCCATTCCTCCAGGGTTCTTTTTTAGAGAAAAAAAATTATAATAAAGAGAAATGCTAAGAGCCTGGCCCTGAGTGGGGGTAGCACAGACATGGGTGAGAAGTAGTTAGTTGGATGCTGGGTAATTTTGAAGGTAAAACAGCAGCATCTGCCGGCAGACTTGGTGTGGGTTGTGAGGAGAAAAGAGCCGGGTTCCCCTAAGCTGGATTGTCACTGTGCAGCTGGACTTCTCCCCGGTGTGTAGGATGATTCTTATCTCTTTTGCCTGAAGACCAAAGGTTGCCAACTTAATTCAAATGTTTAAATCATATTTGTGAACAAAATACCTAAATATAACTCTCTTTTGTTTGTTTGTTTTTGCCCCTAGCCTTACTTTCAGGCTTTGCTGTCCGCTTTTGTTCTAAGATGCCTGGAAATAAAGTGTGGACAGACAGTAATGCGAAAGGATCCCGTTTTCAGGTGGAGGAAAGCTTCCTTTCATGCTTGAGGTCCTATTTTAATATTCCTAGATAGGTTCGTCTTTGCAATGTAAACAGCATGCTGGTTTTCACCGGGATCAGCAGAGTGCTGGCTTACTGCCAGGAAACGGGCTCCCAGACGGAGTTCCAGCACTAACCAGCTGGTGGCGTTCCAGTCTCTCCAAAATTTAATGAGTCCTCAAGTATGCCATTCTGCTGTGCAGGATGGGTACACATCCTTGAACAGAGGAGATGGGATGGAACTGGTTGAGCAACATAGTTTCAAGTGCTTTACAAGTGTGTGTGTGTGTGTGTGTGTGTACTCCAGAAAGGGTGAACAATAAGAGATGTTAAGGCAAATGTAGGGCTGATTAGATGGGCTCAGAGTCACCAGAGGCAGTGTAGGTGATATGATTTTTAAAGAGGCACTGGTCCTTACAAACACATTGGAAAGGGTCTGCGATGCTAACTGAAAGAATGGAAACCACACGGACAAAGTGATTCTGGTTACCAGGATGGGAATCTTTTGGCAAAAGCAGAGGCAGTATACAGGGCCATGGTCACCACCAGTTTATTGAAAGAAAGGGGCAGTGGTCATATCACCGGGGGCTGATTCGAGATCCGTCTGACAGCTGGAAAAATCACATGGGATATACGTTTCCTTTTGTCCACAGAATTTCCCCCCAAAGAAGAGAGGCCGGGCCAAATCCAGAGGAACCTATCGATGAAGATGAAGATGTTCAAGCAGAAAGAATGAGAACAGCAACGGCCTTGATGACCACTTCCAGCACAGAGGAGGTAGAAAGCCAAGGGACAGAGGGCATGCTAATGGCACTATCCAAAAACTACCCATAGTAGAGGTTGATGTGCTGGCTTTCACTTTGAAAGTTGAGCGTTTGGTGCATTTTCATGATTCTTAACCATTCTTAACCCTCCCACTTCTTGGGTGTGTCCTAGAAGCTCCAAGAAGTGTACAAAGCAAGGGGCTCTTTTCTTCTTTTGATAAAAATGGACTTCCATCATTTTCAAAACCAAAAACTTAATGAGTTGAGGAATTTACCTGAGTGACATTTGTTTTAGAATTGAAATTTTAAGCGTCATTCATTCCTTTGACTTAGATGCCATGGTATTCCCATGAGGCTAGACACTTCTGTTCTGGGAAGGCAGTGAGCCGGCTTCCATGAAATGATGCTGCTTTTCTCATCCTATTCAGAAGCATGAAATGTTAATGAGTACATGTTGCATTTATTTGGGTTTTGTGTGTATGTGTGTGTGAGTGTGTGATTGTGTGTGTATGTGTGTGTGTGTGTGTGTGTGTGTGTGTGTGTGTGTATGTTTAAATATTTGTATTGATTTCAGAGAGGAAGGGAGAGGGAGAGATAGAAACATGAGTGATGAGAGAGAATCATTGACTGGCTGCCTCCTGAGCACCCCCCATTGGGGATGGAGCCCACAACCTAAGTAAGTGCACTGACTGGGAATCCAACCGTGACCTCCTGGTTCATAAATTGATGCTTAACCACTGAGCCACGCCAGTCAGGCTGCATGTTGCATTTGAATTAAGCAGTAGGACCATCCTCAACTCAGCATCTGATTTGGTTCACGGCATAAGGTGCGAAGGACTCCATAAGGGAGAACATGGGAGCACAGAGTCTCCGAAGGTTCAGAGGAAAATCACATGGTCATCTATTCCAGCAACCCGTCATCATTGCTAGCTGTCTACACAAAGAATACACCGGCCCGAAGAAAAATTGCTGTTCAAAGAAGAAGAAGAAGAAGGTAGCCATAAGAAATATCTCCTTCTGTGTTAAAAAAGGTTTGGAAGAACCCCTTTTTTTATTCATCATAATTTTTAGAAATACCCAGTGAACATCTGTGTTGTAGATACCACTGTACCTGCTGAAGCATTCATTCATTTAACTTAGATAGTGTGTCCCCAAAAAATGCATAAACACTGTAACAGCGGATGACCCAATTAAGTGAAATGTATTTTAATAAGCACTGCCTTCATAATTATTCAAAGTGTGTCTATACCTTTTTGGGAACAGCCTCTATATTTTTAGTGTTCCAAGGACTGGTTTTAGGCTCTGAAAATATAATTATGGAGGAAATAGGCAAGTTCCTGTCCTCACGGATTATATATCCTAATGGCTGTTTCCCCTCCTCCCCATTTGTTTTTTTAAAGCCCTCTTTTTCTCTGGACTCTGCTGCTGAATTGGCAGCACCAGTACTTTCTCTGTTTTTCAAAATATGTTCTCAACGGTGAGGGCGCTCCTGGGCCTGTTCTGAACATATTTTGAAAAAAACAACCTATTAAAAAAATGTCAAAGGTCACATAGGCAAGTTCTGTGCGCAACATGCAAAAATGTGGAATGATAGGTGTGGCCTTCACTTAGGGTCTGGAAGGACCTTCCTTGAACAGCCACACCCTGGGTAATGAGAAGGTGCCAGCTGTGTTAAGCACAAAGAGAGAAGGGCACCACAGACAGAGGAAGCAGCGAGGGCAGGGACTCAGGATGGGGGTGCCTTTGGCATGGTCAAAACACATAAAAAGAGGCCAGTGGCTGCATTGGTGGATGGAAGGAGTGAAATCAGAGAGGTGGGCAGGACCAGATGAGGTGAAGCTTTATGAGATCTGGCACAGAATTCAAGTTTTATATCAAGTTATTAGAATGCTACGGGAGGGTTTTCAGGCAGCATTTGTCACAATTATTTGTGTTTTAAAAAACAAAACAACATGCCATTGTTTGCTCATAAATTTGTGTTGTGGACAGGTTAAGACCCTTTGCGTCAGTTCCAATGAAAGATGGCTTGAAACCAGGTGGTGGAATTTGGGGTTGAGAAAATGTCCCTGAATTCCCAAGTTTAGGAACCACTAACCAGTCTCTACTCAGCACATCTACCATCTGTTGTAGGAAACAATCTGGGCACATTTTTCACTAGGTGAAAGCACCAGTACTTTTTTTTAAAGAACAGTGGTATTGACATCAAATTCATAAGCTTTTCACAAGTACCTTAAATAATTATAGGAGTTGAAGAACATGTTTTGGTGACATGGATTACGTATATGTTACAAATTTCAAAATGGCACTGAGGGGTTATTCACGAAGGTTATTGGAGAAACATTTTCATGTTCTGTTTATTTTCTGATTTATTTCTGATGTATGTCCTGTTTATGTTCCGATTATTTTTCTTCTAATAATCAATGGTCCTCTTTCAGGTGAAATACTGGGATTGCTGGGACCCAGTGGTGCTGGTAAAAGTTCATCTCTGAGATTGATATCTGGGGTCACAAAGCCAACGGCTGGAGAGGTAGTAAAACACGAAGAAACAGTATCTATTCCAAGAATAGAATTCTCACAGTAAATATAGTCCATAGTTTCGTATGGCTAAGCTTTGAATCATTAATGAAGTTTTTAATCATAAATGTAGGAAGTGATTTCTAGAAATATTTCTTTGATGCTCAAAAAATGTAGACATTTATTAGCTACATGTCAGTGTCTTGAGTGATTATGTGATTGGAGAAAAGGCTGCACCTATTTCTAAAACCAGTTTACTTTCCTAGGTGGAACTGAAAGGATGGGGCTCAGTGTGGGGAGACGGCTCGGTCAAGTTCCTGGGGTACTGCCCTCAGGAGAACGGGCTGTGGCCCAACCTGACGGTGAGGGAGCACCTGGACCTGTTCGCTGCGGTGAAAGGGCTGAGGAAAGCGGACGCCGCAGTGGCCATCACACGGTACAGTCAGGAGGTCCCCTTGTGTCAGGAGGCAGGGAGGCTGTCCACTGCTGATGAATCTACTAATAAAGAGTGGAGAGTAGAAAGGACATCTCGCCCTTCTCAGAGGGGTAGAGCAGGGCTGTCAGACAAAGGCTGTGTGGTGTGTTTTTCCCCCCTTTTTTAGTTGTTTTTTTAAGTACTCTTTTCCTCTGTACTCTGATGTTGAATTGACAGCACCAGTACTTTCTTTTTCTTTTTTTTCCCCAAGATACGTTTTTATTTATTTAGAGAGAGGAGGGGAGAGGATGGGAGAAATAGAAATATCAATGATGAGAGAGAACCATTCATCAGCTGCCTCCTGCACGACCCACACTGGGGATCAAGCCCGCAACCCCAGGCATGTGTCCTGACCAAGAATGGAATCATGACCACCTGGTTCATAGGCCTACACTCAACCACTGAGCCACACTAGCCAGGCAACAAAGGCTGTTTTTGACAGTGAATGAAGTATCATCCATTTCTGTTCCTAACAAAATTCTAGCTAATCTTAAAACCTGTTTACGAAATGAAAATCTTTCCCATTCTGAAATAAACTGTCCTTTCCCTTGGTCACTGGAGTTAATGAGAACAGTAGCACCCAGCTTTCCTCGAAGGCTGTTCCTCTTCCCTGTGATGACCTTTTCCCCGTTCTCTTCTTGTTTCCCATCAGATTGGTGGATACTTTTAAACTGCACCAAGAGCTGAATGTCCTGGTGCAGAAATTAACGCCAGGAGCCACCAGAAAGGTACGTGTGGTGTGTGCTGCTATCCCAAGGGTGGGTGGGGGCTGGCAGCAGATAGAGGTGTTTCTCTGCATTTCAGCTGTGTTTCGTGCTGAGCATCCTGGGAAATTCGCCCATCCTGATCTTGGATGAACCATCTACAGGCATGGATCCTACAGGACAGCAGCAGATGTGGTGAGAACTGTCCTCTCAGAGCCAGCAGTAGAAACCTCATGTAATGTAATGTTGCATCCTTAAAATGGTCATAGCAAATCCACGGGTTCCCAGTTCAGTGGAGATACTCCATATTATTAGAAAACAGATATTGAACAAGTAGATTCGCTAATGTAGCATATTCATGTGGTATTCACATTTTTTTAAATTTATTGTTTAAAGCATTACATATAGTAGAACATGTGTCCTTTTTCCCCCATTGACCTTCCCCAGCCTCCTCTATCCCCTCTCCCAGCACAGGTCCCCCACCCTCCTAGTGTCTGTGTCCATTGATTATACTTATATACGTCCATACAAGTTATTTGGTTGATCTCTTACCCTGCCCCCGCACCTGCTCAATCCTTCTAGATTCACTAATGTAGTGTATTCATGTGGTATTCACCTTTTTTTAAGAACAGTAAAATAAACACACTCTAAGGACTTTGTTGGAGTTTTAGGTATTGCAATTTGGGGTGTACTTTGATTTTGTCTTTTACTCATTGAGATGTCTATAACTGTTTCCTTAGGCACTATTAAGTTAATGAAATAATTCCCCATTGCTGCCCTCCCTCACACCCCCCCCCCGTTACCTAAACTGTCAAGTTTGTTTATATAACTTCTTAGTTTTTAAAATCTTTTTAGTTTTCTATCTGAGACTTGCCATTTGGACTAATAAAATTTTCCAATTCATTTTTATGTTTGTGACTGTCTGACCTCTAAAAAGAACTTTATTATGGAAATTGCTATACAAATGTAAAGAGAATCATTTATGAACACATTTTACCCATCACCCACTTTCAACAGTTATCCATACAAAGTCAATACTTCTTCATCTGTACCTCCACGCACTTTATTTCCCCACTCCCCAATTTTGAAGCAAATACTAGGCAGCAGGTCCTTTATTGATAAATATTTCAGTTAGCTTGTAGTTTTTCTTTTTTAAAAAATATTTTTATTGGTTATAGTGAGAAAGGGCGAGGGAGAGAGAGAGAGATAGAAACATCAATGATGAGAGAGAATCATTGATCAGCTGCAACCCAGACATGTTCCCTGACTGGGAATTGAACTGTGACCTCCTGGTTCTTAAGTCAAGCCTGCAACCCAGACATGTTCCCTGACTGGGAATTGAACTGTGACCTCCTGGTTCTTAAGTCAATGCTCAACCACTGAGCCACACCAGCTGGGTTGGAATTTTTCTTTAACTTAACCAGAATCACTCCTAAATGGTGTGGTTTTAAATAGTAAAAATATTTGAAAACTTTTCTTAATGCTATAAAAACCTAATCAGTAGTCACATTTCTCTGTTTTGTTTTTAATTAGGATCTAAATAGTATTCATAAACTGTATTTTGCCTATAAAATTTCCCCTTTCTGTCATCCCCCTGCACCCATCTCATGCTTTTTTTAATGGTGTTGATTTTATTGGTTTACTTCAGGCAAATGATTCAATTAACCATTAAAAACACAGAGAAGGGGGCCCTCCTGACCACCCAAAACCTGGTGGAGGCCGAGACCCTTTGTGACCGCATCGCCATCATGGTGTCTGGAAGGCTGAGGTGGGTGTCTTTCCACAGCCTTCACTTGACCCCCAAAACGAGATTCCCTATGAAAAGGGACAATCACCAGATGGAGTTCTTCTTTTCAGCTCCTTCAGTGACTACCTTTTCCTTTTATTTGAAATTTAGGAATAATGTAAAAAATTTCAGAGCCAATATTCATTCCAACATGTTTTCCTTCTTGTCCATAGATGCATTGGCTCCATCCAACACCTGAAAAACAAATTTGGCAAGGATTACATTCTAGAACTGAAAGTGCAAGAAGCTTCTCAAGTGACTTTGGTCCACACTGAGATTCTGAAGCTTTTCCCACAGGCTGCCCTGCAGGAAAGGTGAATGGAGCTTCCGATTATGGAGAAACCTATTGTGTTTGCCCATTCGGTGGTTCCTTTTCTGCTCTGAGAGAACTTCAGGGTGACTTTATAATGAAAGTTGGGGCCTCAAAAATAGACTTGTTGAGTCTTACAGATTATAAGATTTGGGAGCTACCCAGGTAGCTGTATCTCCCAGGGAAGCCTAGGGACAGCCTTCTGCCATCCAGGGCTGATCCCCAGCTCTGGCGGAAGACTTGGGGGGGGGGGAGTATAGGGAGGGTTCCTGATTATTAAAACCCACACAGGGCCATAGTCAGGCCCATGGCATCCCCCTTGGGCCTCCCTGTAAATATTCAAAAGATGTTAATATTCATAATTTAAAAGATGTCACTGTTTAGGTTAAGTTCCCTTGATAGGGAACAAATAGCAACTGATATAATCAAAGAGTTTTCCATTAATGAACTGAATTGGAAATTTTTTGGAGAGATAATCACCCCCAGAGAAGCAGAAAATAACTGCCTTTTCCATTTTAGCACAGTATCAATATAATGGCACTATCTGAGATCCATGGCAGGGCATATAACAGTCCCATTCCTAGACCTTTGGTGTCACAAACCTGAGAAGAAGTTTTGATGTGGGTGGGAAGGTCACGAAGGGCAAGGCTAGAAGGGCAGCGTCTGGGATGAAGAGGGCCAGTCGTGGAAGTCTGGGCAGCTTTGGAGCTGCCTGGGAGCACCAGACTTCTGTTCAGGAAGGAGCTGAGACTGGGGCACGAGGTCACACAGCCAGAGTAGCATGTGGAAGCAAGATGCCAAACAGCAGTCCCGGGTCTTCTCTCCTCAGAGGTCAGGGACATTTTTTAGTTAAAACCTTTTGAACCCCATCCACTATTATGTCCCTCTTTCCCAACCTCATCTCTCTCTTAGCTTTCTGGTGACAAGGATGAAATATTGAGTTGAGATTAATTGCAGCCTCATTTGAATTTATCAAAGGAACTAGTTCAGAATAGCTATGTTCAACAAGAAAAAGGTTTGTGTAAACTGAGAATAGTATAATTATGCTGGATCATTTCTTGAATACTTATCTCTAACAGCCAACTACTAAAGTCATTTTAAGAAATGTCCATTGATAAATTACATTATTTCATATGTGAACATTGATTTGCATTATTACTTTTTTAATCTTTACCTAATGATATGTTTATTAATTTTTCAAGAGAAAAGGGGAGGAGAGAGAGAAACATCAGTGTGAGGGAGAAACATCCATTGGTTACTTTCTGTAAGTGCCCTAAACAGGGATTGAACCCCCACACTAGGTAATGTGCCTTGACTGGGAATTGAACCCAAAACCTTTTGAGGTTGATACTATAACCTACAGCTTGATACTATAACCTACTGAGCCAGCTGGCCAGGTCTAATTTGCATTGTTTTTATGTCAAAAAAGAAATTGCTGGTAACATCAGTATTTATTTTGATGGTCATTTTTTTTCTCCTTGAAACTCAAGGTCAAATATGACATTTTTCTATTTCCAGATATTCCACCTTCTTGGCCTATAAACTGCCCGTGGCGGATGTTTACCCTCTATCTCAGGCCTTTTACAAATTAGAAGCAGGTAAGAGTGACCATTTTTACAAGAAAACTTTTGAAGAATTAATTCAGGCTTGGTTAGTAATTTAGTAAGAGATAATTGTGCAATACATTAAAAAAAAACCAAAACAGGTCCTGTAGGATATGTATGATCTTAAGAATCCTAATGGTACATAATGGTCGGGATTTAACCCCAGTTTTGGTTAACCCAAGCCTCTGGAAAAAGGTGAATTTCAAGAGCAGATGGAAGCTGCAGAAAACGCACAGTTGTGCTTGTTTGGTTTGATGTGAATTCATAAACATTAAACTCAGAAAGCCCTTTAGTCCTGTCTGCTTTGTTTACATGTACGTAATCCATTCATACCAAGTGTCCTGAATTCTTATTTCATTCCCTCTCTCCTTGCATATCTGTCTCCTTCCCGCTCTTCTCGCACAGTTGATGTCCTTGCTTTATATTTCACTCATAAAATAAAGGCAACAGGAAACTTCCCTGTGTCTGCTTACAAGCTAGGAGACCCTGGACAAAGTTGCTTAATGCCCGCATCTGGATGGCTCATCTGTAAAATGGGGGATAGCATCAGCGCCGCTTGGCAGGGCAGTTGGGAGGATTAAGTGAGCTCATTTGTGAAGAGCCTAGAACAGTGGCTGGCTCACCCAACAGCGCTTGACATAATATAAACCTCTGGTTTGCTCCTTCTACTCTAGACACCCTGACTTCCTGCACTTGCTAGTCCTTCTTTCTGGAATTCTGCTTCCTAAATTTCCAAGCTGCTACCTCACTTCTTTCTAGTTCCTGCTCAGTTATGATCTTGTGATTGTGGTCCTTCCTCGCTATCTATAAAGAGTGCCCTCCATTTCCTATTTATTTCACTTGATTTATTTTTTCTCAGTAGTAGCTATCATTTACTTTATTATACTTATGCAAATTAATATGTTTATTATATATTGCTTGTTTACCTAATGCCCATATTCCTCCCACTAGAATGTGTACTACACAAAGGCAGGGGTTTTTGTTTTGCCTGTTTCATTTACAGCTCTATCCCTGGCACCTAAGGGTGGCTCCCACTCATGGAAGGTTCTCAATGTATAAATGGCGAACTGTGAACTCATGAATATGTAAATCTGGTGACCACTCTGGGGATGCCCAGCAGAGAGCTGAAGCACACAGTTCCACCAAAGTAGTGGGTCCTCTTAAAGGGAATGGAATGGGATTGAAATCTTCCCCAGTGTAAGAGTCTACCAGCCAATTATGCAGTTCCTTCAGGAACCCATGTATCTCCCAGGACACATCAACTAAGTAATAAAACACATGTGACGAATGTGTAATATGAGAAAATTCTAATATCAAGGTTTATTCAATGTGTATTTGTATTCTGACTTTTCATTATTTCTTTCTCTCAACAAGCATTTGTTTGTTCAGCTCTATAGTCCATTTATATGAATGGTTTGTATTTTTATTTCATGTGATTTAAAAAAATTATTAGTAATAAGTTATAAGCGTCTACTGCTAGTCTTTTTTCCCCCCAGTGAAACATAATTTTAACCTGGAGGAATACAGCCTCTCTCAGTGCACGTTGGAAAAGGTGAGCCAACTTTGACAATTTCGTGTGGTCTTTATAAATTGCATGTGACAGTAACACACATTGTTCCTGTCTGTAAGACAGTCAACAACTTGGTAATTCTGTTTTCTTCTTGTTTGTTTCTTATTTAGGTATTGGTAGAGCTTTCTAAGGAACAGAAGGTGGGGTATTTTGATGAAGAGGTGGATACAACCATGAGATGGAAACTCATCTCTCATACAGATGACCCATGAAACCCAAAGCCCGGTCATGCCTTGCTGATGTCCTCTAAGCTTCTGTTACATGTAGTAATTTGCATTTTATATAAGTTTTAAAAATTGTCAACATCAATTTTAGGTACTCTTTGTGTATTTAGTTTATAAATGAATACATTGTAAAATTATCCTTCCCCTCAAATTTTGGGCCAATAGAAAATTTGTGATAAAAGCAACACAAAGTGTTAATGAAGTTATCTGAAGAACCAGGCTCTGGGTTTTGAATAAATAAATAAAACTACAAACTTGGGATTTTTTGAAGCGTGACTTTTTTGAAATATGACATTCACTGAAAAGGTATCTTACTGAACTATATGAAATAGTTCACAGCTAGAGGCGCCGTGATTATTGGATGCCAGGTTCTGATACATCCAGGTTCTGAGTTTGCTGTAATACCCAAGGACGACCCAAGAGCCTTCCTCTGAAACCTTTTCAGGAATTGTTTTGAAACCCACAGTTAGGAGCCCCTCAGCTCACAAAGGAACAAGCACCTGCAGGCATTGGAAAAGCAGTTCAAACCCATCAGGAAGGCAGGCCAGGAAAACAATGGGAATCACCGCAGCATTGGCTGTGATTTTTAAATTGTTGTGTATATTATGATTGTGTGAGTACTGATTTCACTCGTCGCCTCATCAGGAGTTTGGTTTTTTTTTTTGTATATTTACTACTATTTTAAAGTGATTTTCATCCTATATAAGTGTATGCACAAGTGTGTACATCACACACACACACACACACACACACACCTGCTGTACTGCTCCCAATTTTAAAAAAATTTGTGTTGGTTGTACATAATATTTATTTTTGCCTGCTTTTCATGGTTCTCCATTAACATTGTTTTGTTCAACGTCATTTTTGTCATAAAGTTGATCAGATGTTATTGTGAGCCATTTGTTCAGAAGAGAATGTCACAGATTTTCCTTCTGTTTTAAGAACTACCTGCTTAGGTAGGGCTGCCAGCAGGATTTGAGAATCCTTACGGGTGTAAGGCAGACTTTCCCCTGATGGCTATTTCAAGACTCCGAACAGTCCTCAGTTGCCAGGCACATCTGTTGGTCTGTTCTTAGAATTTGCTTCCTACTTCGCAGAAAAATGCCTCAACTCTCAGGGGTGAAGTACATTTTTTAAAAGTATTAATTGGTTTATTTTATGATAGTGGGAAACTCTTGGTGTAGCATAGATGGTAACTTAACCATAAATCTTTATAACATTTATGAAAAGTTCTGCTGTTCTTTTGTCTTCTTTCTTTTCAATTATGGTTTGCATTCAAATTATTTTGTATTGGTTTTAAGTGTGCAGTGCGGTGATTAGACACTCATATACTTGACAAAGTGTTCCCCTTGATATTTCCAGTACCCAGCTGACACCATCCAGTTCTTACAGTGTTATTGACTGTATTCCCTGTGTTGTACTTGACAGCCCTGTGTTTTTTTGTAACTTACCAATCTGTACTTCTCAATCCCTTTATCTTGTTCACCCAGTCCCCAAGCTCCCTCCTCTCTGGCAACCATCAGCCTGCTCTCTGTGTCTATAAGTATGTTTCAGTTTTGTTCACTTATTTTGTTCTTTAGATTCTACAGAAAAGTGAAATCATATGGTATTTGTCAATCTCTGTCATTTCACTGAGCATAATACTCAGGGGTGAAATCTTCACTTCACTTTGTTATATTTAAAAATTCTCTCAGTTCTCACTTTCGCCTCCCGTTTTTCTTGTGACGAAGAACCTCTCCTTCTCCTTTTTCAGGCTGACCTCTCATATTGGTTCTGACCCACTCCTTGCTTATCTCCCCTCCCACCTCCCAAAGTAATGTTCCATCTGTTACTTAATTTCTCTTGTTTTTGTTATTTCCCTTTTCCTTCAGCTTCTAAAAAACACATTAAAAAAATGTACTCTTGACCAGAACAACTAAGTTTGGCTACTATCCAACCAAGATCTTTCTTTCAAAACCAGGCTTCCAAAAACAGTAAGTGATAGCTTAGTTTGGTTTATTTTGCTTCCCTGCCTCACAGTCAACATTTAAAAATCAAAATATGGGTATTGAGCAACGTTTAGGTCCCAGACTCTGTGATGCTATAGCAATGAAGATTCTATAGCGGCCCCTCAGCAGTTTCCAGTCCATAGCTGGAGAGAGATGATCATTAGTTTAAAATGGGGTGAGGTACATACTACAATAGCAGTGACCTTGGTGTGCTACAGGAGACCCTGGAAGGCATCCAACCCATGAGGAAGGCAGGCCAGGAAGGCTGATTGGGGAGAAGAGGTCATAGCCAAGACCTTCAGGACAAGTAAAAATTAGGCAGATAGATGGAGTCATGAGAAGGCCAGTGAGAGGAGGGGTTTATTCCAGGAGAGCAAATAGAGGTATATGAGAGGGTGATGCATTCATTTAAAATGAGTGACCATGCCCAGGGGATGTGGCTCAGGAAGTCATGGTTCAATTCCCAGTCAGGGCACAATCCCTAGTGTGCTGTGTACAGGAGGCAGCCAGTCAATGGCTCTCTCTTGTCATTTATGTTTCTCTCTATCCCTTCCTCTCTGAAATCTATAAAAATATATTTAAAATAATTATATATCTAAGTACAGCTGGAATTGTGGGAAAGGCTCAGGCAAGGGAAGTCTGGAGAAAGAAGCAGGGATCAGATAGTCAAAAGTCTTATATTTTTTGGCAGACAAACCAGAAAACAAGGTAGCTATGAGAGAGAGATAATCAACATTACATGTTGGATTTTTCCATGTGTTGTGAACATGGATGGCTTTCCAGTAGTAGGATGGTACATAGGCAAAAGATAACACAAGGAAGGTAGATGGTAAATACCTAATTAACTTTAAGGGAAAAAGAATAGAAAAAAAATTTTTAAAAATGAAGGTAATACTTGACCAAAGTATTAGCTGAAAATTTCTCAGAACTTAGGAAAACAATTAAGACACAGGTTCTTGGATGACAAGTGACCACAAAATGCCATGCAGGACAAAGGGGAAAAGACAAAAACAAAGCTACACCTGAGCACATTGTCATGTTTCATACACTGGGGGTTGAAGAGAGCATCCTAAAATAGCCTAATTGGAGAAAGACAGTAGCTGAAATGAATGGGGTTCAATGGTACGTAAGCATTCTCAGCAAAACAAGATGTGAGAAAGAAGTAACGTAATTATTTCTTTTATTGTTGACACTGTTACAGATGACCCCCATCATCCCCATTACCCCCTCCACCAGTCCCCTGTTCCCCCAGCTTTCACCACATTATTGTCTTTAACCATGGGCTATACATATATGCATGTATGTTCTTTGACTAATCTCTTCCAGTCCCTCACAGCCCCCTTCCCTCTGAGATCTATCAGTCTGTCCCATCTATCTATGGGTCTGGATCTATCTTGTTCATTAGTCTATTTTGTTCATTAGATTCCACATATAAGTGAAATCATATGGTAACATTATTTTTAATATATATTTTTATTGATTTCAGAAAGGGAGGGAGAGAGAGATAGAAACATCAGTGAGAAAGAATCATTGATCAGCTGCCATCTGTACATCCCCTACTGGGGATTGAGCCTGCAAACCCAGGCATGTGCCCTGACCAGGAATTGATCCATAACTTCCTAGTTCATAGGTCAATGCTCAACCACTGAGCAACACTGTCCAGGTGGCAACATTATTTTTAAAGTAATGATTTGAGACATTTCAGTCAAGATCAAATTCAAAAACAAAAACCAAAAATCCGGAATGACAAAGTAACAGAACTGGAAAAATCTAACAGTTTTTTTCTCAGATAATTTACAAATGGCCAAAACTTATATTAAAATATACTTACAGAGAGATGCAAATCAAAACAACAATGCGGTACCATCTCACACCTGTCAGAATGGCTAACATCAACAAACAAGTGTTGGCGAGGTTGCGGAGAAAAAGGAACCCTCGTGCACTGCTGGTGGGAATGCATACTGGTGCAACCACTGTGGAGAACAGTATGGAGTTTCCTCAAAAAACTGAAAATGAAACTCCCATTTGACTCAGTAATCCCACTCCTAGGAATATATCCCAAGAAACTAGAAACAACAGTCAGGATATATGCACCCCGATGTTCATAACAGCACAATTTACAATAGCTAGGATTTGGAAACAGCCTAGATGCCCATCAGCAGATGATTGGATCAAAAAACTGTGGTATATCTACACAATGGAATACTATGCTGCCATAAAAAGAAGGAATTCTTATCATTTGCAGCAACCTGGATGGAATTGGAGAACATCATGCTGAGTGAAATAAGCCAGTCATTGAAAGAGAAATACCACATGTCCTCATTCATTTATGGATAATAAAGAACATTATAAACTGATGAACCAAAAGATAGATACAGAGACAGTAAAGCAACAAACAGACTGTCAAATTACAGCGGGGAAGATAGGGAGATATGGGGGAGATAAGAAATCAACCGAAGGACTTGTATGCATGCATATAAGCAAAACCAACGGACGAAATCTCTGGGGAGGGAGGGCATATATAGGAGTTGGGGGGGGCAATGGAAAAATATGTACACGTATAACACCTTAATAAAAAAATAGAAAAAAATATACTTACAGCCCAAGTAATTAAAAAATGCATGTTAGGTAATCAAGGAGGTAGGGTTTTTAAAATCAGATTAGTAGTTAAAACACCTATAATTTCTAGTCTCAGTAAGGCTCTGGAGGGTCTGATCACTAGGATTTATTGAGTGCTCACTCAACATTAGGTACTGTAATAAATACTTAGCATATGTTTTTTCTTTAATGCCTACCTTATCTCCAAATGGTACATTTAAAATCCTAAATGACCCTGTTGGAGACAGTATCATATGGGTGAAGAAACAGGCTTTCGAGATAGGTCACTTGTCTGGCATTGCAGAGCTAGCAGAAAGCAGACCTAAGGTTTCAAGGTCAAATATGCTACAGGGCTTAACCTGGAAGGGGGAAAAGGGGGCATATATATAGAAGGTCCTGGGGAGAGATAGGCAGAAAAATAGGCTGATTGTTTTTTACATGGTCAGGGTAATGTACGCCCAAATATGTTTATCAGCATTTAAGGATGATTACTGATAGAATGAAACAACAGAAAGCCCTCACTCTGATCTTCCAGATGGGAGGAGAAGAACCAGGCTAGGGGAAACATAAAAAGGGAACAGAAAAAACATGGTCCAAGTAGAAATGGGGAACTGGAAAACCACAGGAAAGCTTAACTTAGAAACTATGAAATCCGATGACTGGATGAAATGGATGGGTTACCCTAGGGACCTACCTTCTTCCCTCATGGAAATAAAAGATTTGCAGGTGAGGTGAAAAGAAAAAGAAAAGTGACGTCCTCTTAACAGATCATGGAAGCAGGCCAGAAATATGTCTGAGAAGTGCATCTTCACATAAACATGAAGATCATACAAAGGATCTTTCTGGGCTTCTTCTTCTAAAAGAAGACACAAATAGGATCGAGTAGAATCTGTTTACTATATTTTTAAGAAACAAATTTTTGGAAACTATCTGCCAAAACCCAGGAGGTGCAGATGGATCTGAGGAAGGATGAAAAGCAAGGACAGAAAAGTCTCTGGGAAATGAAGAGTTCCCTCTCCCTCTCCCTCTCCCTCTCCCTCTCCCTCTCCCTCTCCCTCTCCCTCTCCCTCTCCCTCTCCCTCTCCCTCTCCCCCAGAAATCAGTTGCATTTTTTTTATACAATAAAGAACTTCATTGTAAAGGGAAACTAAGAAAATAGTCCCATTCACAATTGCTAAACTAACAACAACAACAAAAGCCTAGGGCCGGCTGGTGTGGGTCAGTGATTGAGCTTCAGCCTGTGAACCAGAAAGTCATGATTCAATTCCTGTTCAGAGCACATGCCCAGGTTGCAGTCTTTATCCCCAGTGTGGAGGCATCCAATCAATGAGTCTCTCTCATCATTGATGTTTCTCTCCCTCTCCTCTCCTCTCTGAAATAATAATAATAATAAACATTTTTTTAAAAAAACACCTAGGAATAAATATAACCAGTCTCTTTATCAGGCTGCTGGGCCTATTCATTCTTCAGGTATTTCTTCATTTGCACACACAGTGTTGAGGCTGCACCAGGTCCCACAGTAACAGCTATTCTCAGTCCCAGCCGCATGTTTTAGGCTGATGCAAAGCCCATCACATGAAATCTATATGGCTTCAGGCACTGGATAATATTGATACAAAACATAAGCAAAAGGCAAGGGGAATTGTAAAAAGTGAAGCAGCGTAGCATTTACTTGAGCTCACAGACTGGCGATGATCTGGGTTCTAACCCAGGTTCTGTTACCAATTTTGTGAATTCAGGCAAATTATTTCAACTCTCTGGGCCTCACTTTTCTTATCTGTGAAGTGGGGGGTGATTATAATAATCCCTATCTTAAGTGTGTTTTGTACGTAGAAAACGCCATGTATGATTGCTAGGTAATGCATTAGGGTATAAATTGTCATTCTACTTTTGAAATCCTACTAAGACTCTTTCCCTTTTTCTTTTATTTTTAACTGATTTCAGTTATAGAGAGAGAGACAGAAACATCAATGATGAGAGAGAATAATTGATGGGCTGCCTCCTACACACCCCACACTGGGGATCGAGCCTACAACCAGCATGTGCTCTAACCCCTAACCAGGAATTGAACTGTGACCTCCTGGTTCATAAGTCTTGCTCTGCCACACCAGCTGAACAAGGCTCTTCTTTTTAAATCGGCAAGCTAATACTAAAGAAGAAGAGTGAAGACCTATGAATTGATCAAGGCAACGTTGACCAAGAAGTTTAATGAGGGTGGGCTTGGTGTGCCCCAGTTCCGCAGAGGCTGCACATGAAGAATGAGGACCCCACACGGAAGGGAAAGAATAGAGTCCAGAAGCCAGCCGGGTCCAGAACACACAAGCTCCATCCTAGATTCCAAGTTCTAGCGGGGGAAAAGTTACTGAGAACCATTTCCTAAATTATGTTCTCTGAACACAAAATGTAGGCAATGTTATTAAATGTGATCACTTTGTATTGTCTACAGAAGACAGCAGACATAGGAACCATCAGAAATGGTGAGTGTTGTGTGTGTTTTATTAATATCTGACAATCACATGCACTAATGAGTTCAGCCTGCTTCTACTCTGTTTGCTGAGCAATTTCTGAACTCGTGGAATTGACCGAAGGGTAAACATAATAGATTACATATTGAGGGGCAGTTGGTAAGGAAGACTTCATGTGATTTGCATGGACGAGGGGACACAGATGAGTCTGCTGCCCTGCGAATTGCATGCCTAGCACTTTGCTTCGCCTTCAGCTGTACTTAAGGAAGTCATTGCAGCCCAGAAGAACTTAGACTTGCTGCCTGCAAGCAGAAAGGTAGTGGTGCTTGCTTTGTCTCCTTTCTTCTTCAGCGAAAGACAAACTTCATGAATCCCCAGAAGCTTTGGAACAGCCTTCTCTTCAAGTTACATGAGATACTCAAAAAAATAGGCAGAATGGCAGCTCCTACCTGATAAAAATGTGTGGTAAACAATATGGAAACTAGGACAGACTAAATATCTGTAGTTGCTTATAGAGGAAATAGTTTGTTTTCTGGGACCTGTTACAGAAGTAGCCAGTGTATGGAGTGCAGTTCTTATTTTGTTTCTATGACATGGCTCTAAGTCCCTCCTATTTTGCACTCGGAGAAAGATGCTGCCATTGGCGGGCATGCGATGCTACCAAACTGTATTCTCTGTGTACAAAATTCGGGCAATGCTATTAAACGTGACCATTTTGTACTTTCTGCAGAAGACAGTGGCCATACAGAAACCATCAGAAATGTGTTTTCATGTTTGACTGTCTCATGCATGAATGTGTTCATTTTCTAACCCTGAAAAAAACAAACAAAAAACAACCTCTTTGCTTCATTGCCATATTTCTAGGTCCAGGGTTGAAGAACCAAATTTCAGAGGAAGGTTTGGAGCTGCTTTCTGACTTGATTGGTATACTTCTAGCTATTTTTTTTAAAAAAAATCTCCCCTACCTCCTGTCCCCTGCTTCTTTCTGCTCTGCACTGTCTCTAATGTTTCTTTAAAAGATTGGAGGCCGGGGGAGAAGGGAGGTGGAAATCCCAGTAGGGCCTTGTATGGAAAAAGCTAACGGGGAAAAACTAAAACCTTTTGGGTCTGACAGTACCTCATGCTTTGTTCTGTCCAGCCAGCCATCTGCAGCTCCACACTCCCTGCTGAGGAACTGGCCTGGAGACAGAGCAGCGGGAAACAGTGAGGGAGTCGCCCCGGTGATGTGAGCAGAGAGCTTTGGGCAGTAGCCCGGCTGAATTAAGACCACAATCCTTTTCGGAAATCAGTCTGCCACGGAACTCTTCACAATAAACGTGAAATTAAAAGCATGATGTACTAGTGACCCAGAAGGAATGTGAGCGCTTCTCCAGGAACTGCCGAGCCCCGAGGACGCACCGTGTCTGGACGATCATTCCAGATTTCCTGCGAGTAAGTGAACCTCGAACCCTGTGGTGGTGTTGCCTATGGAAATACCACCGACGACTTCCAACGGGAAATGCCAAACAGTTGGATGGAAACTATGAAGGGAAGTAAGTTATTAATGACTCATTTTGATTTGTCAAATCATCTGAGTAGTTCCTATTGTAAGGCTAAGTAATCGGTTGGAGAACTAAGACTTTTTTTCCCCCCCCTCCTTCTCATTTTTACCCCATGACTAAAGCATATTTGGACCAAGTGGCATATATTAGCTAATAGGCTATTGGAGAAATGGGAAGAAATCTAACTTTCTGCTCCCTCTTTGCAAATAGGAGTTACTTCCCACGTTATTGGACTTAATTTTTTTTGGTTTGTTTTCAGTGTTACTGCCAGAAAATTTGTAAGCATGGAGTGTGGGGGTGAGGGTGGAGGGTCAGATGGGGGGGCTGAGGAGCAGGGGGGAGCTACATGATTTTCAGAGTTTTGAATTGTGTTAACTGGCTTGAGAATATTTTCATCAAAAAAACGCAGGGCAATGTTGTTATGGACCTTTGTGGATCATGCTAAATACATAAGAATTTCCATCTGATGTGTTGTGCAATGCACTGATGCTCTGAATATGAGGAATTCTGGCAGGAAGTGACTGGGTTTTTATAGCCAAGTTTTTCTTTCTAGATCACACAATTTTTGGAGCAAGTTAAGCTAGTTAGGTGTTTTGTACTACTATATGGTGAGTTGTATATTTTTTTTCCTGGCATTTACATCAAGAGGTGCTGTGCAGGGGGGGAGGGGGGTAGAGAGTGTTAACAGTGAGAGACAGAGAGCCAAAAGATGACCCTTAGATCATGTCTATTATTCTTTTATTCATACATAATTGTCAGGACATGCACTAAGCACAGAAAGAAAGAATCGGCAATGTATTTAACCCTTTGAAACTGTGGTTTACCATGACAGTGCTGTCCTGATCTGAACTGCTGCTTGTGGTGTCAGGTGGGCCCTCTGAGCTGTCACCGCCTGCTCAGTGCAGTAATATCGGGAGCTCATGCCCGTGGCTTCTGAATCTTTCTCTTCACTCCCGGACAATTGTTTAACATAAACACATGCCCTCCTGTGTTCCACAAACAGCACATTGTAGAAGGAACCTCTAGCAACTATTTCTGTCCTCATGCTTTTGAAAAATTATTATTAAACTAGAGGCCCTCAGCCCCCCCCCCCTCCAGGGGATGGTTGTCTCTTAGCCCGGTCTGTGCCCTCTCACAGTCAAGGAGCCCTGGGATGGATCGCCCCAAAGAGGTAGGCCCCACACAACCTGTCATGGCTCCGTGATGGATCACCCCTGCAGAGGGAGGCCCCAGCCTGCCGGCCTGTGGCCTGGGCTTCCGTCTGCAGGGCAATCATGGGGTGATGACTGGGCCCCCAACCAATCACATCGCACCTGCCTTGGCTGGCCTGGCACCAGTGAGTGTCACAGCATAGTCATCCAGATGGTCGTTCCACTGTTCAGGGTTTGGTCGATTTGCATATCACGCTTTTATTATTATAGATTTCATTGGTGTGACATTGGTCACCATGAACATATAGATTCCATGTGTGGATTTCTAAGTTACAAACTCTGTGCATAGTACCATGTGCCCACCACCAAAAGTCAAATCTTCTGCCACCTCATATTAGGACCCCTTTCTCTGCCCACTCCTCTCCCCCTGGCAACCACCACAATACTGTTTGTGTTCTTAAGTTTCAGTTTTATATCCCGCATATGAGTGAAATCATATGGTTCTTATCGTTTTCTGTCTGACTTATTTCACTTAGCATAATGTTCTCAAGGTCCCGTGCGCTGGCCTTAGACTGTTCGGATTTCGTCCCATCTTGTGCCCAGTCTTTCTTTCGTGCTCCTGTGTCCATTTTCTGTTTATTTCAAATGACCACAGACCTAATGGCGTCAAACAAGACAGATTTATCATCTCAGAGCTGGGGAGGTAAGGCACGTGCTGTGAGTCACACCAGACTACATAGAGGTGCTGGCAGGGCTGTGTTCTTTGCTGGAGGACATAGGGGGATCTGTTTTCTTGTTGTTATAGCTTAGCGGCTGCCCCCGTGGTTCATGCCTCTTTCCCTCCGCCTTCAACGCCAGCAGTAGATTGCGTCCTTACAACATTCCATTGCTTTGGCCTCCTCTTCTGCCCCCTTCTTCTAGGGTTAAGGACCCTTGTGATGACATTGGGCCCGCCCTGATAACTCATGATTACCTCCCTGATTTAAAGTCAGTTGCTTAGTAAACCCACCCCATCTTACTCCACACTTTAATTCTCCTTCGCCATGTCACAAATTCCAGGACTAGAACGGGACCATTATTCAGTTCTCCTCCATCAGTTCTCACCTTTCAGACTTAGCTAAAGCACATTATTCCCAGCAATTAAACATAACTAGGCTCTGCCTCTGGCATTCATTGGCCCCTTTCTTCCAGGACTGCCTCCAGTGATCTTCCCATTTGAATTGCCTCCTGAATTCCAGCAGGGGGCAGCATGAGCAACATCAGGATTTTAGTCCTTCAGCCTAATAGCCATTTGTAAAATAAGGGAAGAGACAATAGTGACCTTATGATTACCAACCTTATTAAAGATGGCACTACCTTCAGAACACATGTTTCATTGGCCAAATAACCTTCTGCTCCCAGCACAATCCTTGTAACATTTCCTGGACCAATTCCCCCTCTTAAAATGTTGGTTTGTTAACTGAGATTAAATCTTATGTTTTCTTTATCAACTAAGGTAATTCATGGGTGTTTGTTCACACTCTACAAGTCTCAGAGTCTTTTTGTTATTCCGCCTTATGGGAAAATAATGAGATATGCCCTCTGCAAGGCAATTATGTAGCTCATTCTGGGAAACATACTTCTGGTTCTTGGGCTGCACTAAGATGACCACATTCTACCGCTGCTAACCAGGTAGAGTGTCATATCTGAATTCTGCCTTCATTAGGTTTGAAGTGATCAGGGAATGGCCATTAGACAAATAAGTCCTGAATTTTTGTGGTTATATAGGTTCTAGGCTAGAATTAGAATTAGACTGCTCTCTGCAAGCTGCTCTATAAAGAGTTGCTAAGGACGTGGCCTGCATATTGCAAATGGACCATCAGACCCAATGGTGGATCTGTGGTAAACCTGAAGGCTAGTTATCTCTTCCTGCAAGTCCAGGCACTTATGTGGATTAGCCCCAAGGCCAAGGGGGAACCCATTAAAAAAAGGGGTGGCGAATGGGTAATTGTCTTCTACTGAGGACAGCAGAGCAACATAGATGCCTGCAAATATGTCTGTATTGCCTGAGATGCATTTCCAGTTCAAGGACCTCCAAGTACAAATTTATCAGATCCATGTATCTATTATTAGTTCACCCCTATCCCTATTGCCACCTCCCACCTCTCGTTCATATGCATGGCTGAATGTGCAAGGCTGAGGTTTCTATGCATCACAGACCTAATGATTATTTGGGGTGCTCTTTTCTACTGGCAATAAAACTGGACCATCTATTTTGTAAGAATCAAAGCATGGTATGGGGTTAAATCATATTCTAGTTTTATTACAAATAGATTTTCTTCAGTGTTCTTCTTTAGTTTTGTCGATTTTGGTAGGTTTCTCTAAGGGAAATTGAGCAAATCGCTTTTTAAATTCTTCCTGGAAGATATCGGGCTGATTTTTATTCCATTACAAACTGTTTACTTCCTCCTGAACTACCCCATTCTATTATGTCAACTTAATTCTTCATAGACTCTTCCTTTTATTCTTTAATTTTAAACATTTTATTTTTTATGTTTCCTTGTCATCATATTTGGTACTTAAAGAGCCTTTAGGAAAATATGCATGTCTTCCCACTACCTTGAAAAATTATTTCCATTTTTATTTTTTACAATGCATTTTTTATAATATATACTTTTTGCAATTGTATTTTCTTAGGTTTTTTTTTTTTTTTTTTTGGATATCACTTCACCAAACGTTTTACTTTTTATCTTTTTCCCCTCATTTTAGTTATTTTTAATCTCATTATTTTCAAATAGGTTTGATTTTCTTAATTGGAAAGATTGCAAATTCTCTGTATCATGGAAGATGCTATGGTCTTGATGACTTTAGGGAATTTTTAGTATGATATCTGCTTTTAATTTCTTTTTAACTTTCTTCTTGAATTTCATTATAGTCACTAAATGGAAGATTTTTAATTTTTCTTCTGTTTATTGTAATACAGTTTTCTCTTTAAATAATATAGATTTTCTTTGCCTTTGTGGATAATCTGCCTTTCTTTATGTTCCAGCACTGGGGGCTTCCAATAACAATTGCGCAAACTGAAGTCTGTGGATTAATGCCTGAGTGGATCCCTCCTAGAGCTCCTCACCACCAGTTGGGATGCCGGTAGGCTCTCTGATCTTGCACGGAAGTGACTCCTGATCCACACACACCCCAGATGAATTTCTACCGCAGCACGACATGTGGTCCAGAGTGAGGGCTCCAGAACTTGACCCTCTGGGTTCAATCCCTGGTTGTGTCACCCTTAAACTGTGTGTGGACAGTCACTTTGCCTCTCTGTCCCTTAGCTTTTTCGTCTGTAAAATGGGGAGAATAATAAGGTCTATCCCAAAGATTTACTGTAAGGTTTACACTAATTAATTCTTGGATTAATGCTTGGAACTACCTGGATTATATAAGCCATCATTAGAAGTTAGATAATATTATTTTATTTCAAATATCCTGTGTTTAAACTACTTCCAATCTCTCTTCATTCCAGCCATAATGAACAATGTGATATTTCATGCCCTTGACCGGAATCGAACCCGGGACCCCCAAGTCCGTAGACCAACGCTCTACCACTGAGCCAAATCGGTTTCGGCTCATGAAAATTTTTTATCTACCTGCTGTTATGATATTTCCTTTCAGCCTGATTGCCCAGGTTCCCTATTTCACACCTTTACATTTACTTCCTAATTTTTAAATAAACAGGTCAGAATGAGCAAGAGGCACTTCAGCGTGAGTCAGCAAACATGGGCCCTACTCTGCAAGAATTTTCTTAAAAAATGGAGAATGAAGAGAGAAACTTTCTTGGTATGGTTCAGAGTCTATGCATTCTCATATGTAGGAGAGGAAAAAGTATTTGATCAGACAGCACAAATACTATGTCTTCCTTCCTTAATGTTTCAGATAGATTCTATTTCTAACAGACTGACTTATTTTAAATTCTGGACTTTGCTATTATTTAAAAGTAGGGACCCAGGGCATGGAATTTGTACACGAAATCCTGCATTGAGTGCCTGCCCCCCGTGGTCAGTGCGCATTGTAGCGACAGGTTGACCCATTTTTCTGGTTGTTCTGCTGTTCAGTTGCTGGGCTTTTATTACATAGGATAAGATTACTTTAAAAATACTATTATTATATGTCTTTAGGCATTAGAAAAATAATTCATATTTGGAAACTCCATGAAAAATAATGCCACGTCTTTACCCTGCAGAGTTAACAATTCTTAGCATCTGAACTCATTTGAAACTCGTGAAGGTATAGGTGTACAAGTTCAGGGTTAAAGTCAAAGAAACAGGCAACATTTAAACCAGAATTAATCCAGAAATAGATGAAGTTTTTTTTAAAAAAAAAAACATTCAAAAGACAAAGTGTAGCACTTCCAAACAGTTGTATTATGGATACAGATGATGTCAATTGGAAAGAAATAATGTGTGTATATACAACTAAGAAGGGAAAGAAAGTGCATTTTGAACTTTTGCTTTTATTAGTATAGTATTTATTTTCTTCTAATCATAAGAATGATTAGATGTACTTTATGTAGAAAATTCAGTAAATTTAGAAAAAAATATATTGAATACATTAAAAATTACTCATAAAATATCCATAGGTTAAGGGATGATATAATAGTTGATCTTATAGACATTGTGTGTTTTTATTCTTTCAACCAATATGTATTGAATACTTCAATTGGAAAGAATAAGGTCTATAAAATCCCTGCATTGAGTAGAGATCATATGAATATAAAAGTTAGATGCTACTCTAGATAGATATTTTGTTATCATCATTTTAATTATTCATCTGAGCATTTTACTGTTAATTTATCTACCTGACTAGATAGGTTAGGATATATATATAGGCCAACACACATAGCTGAAAGAAGAACATATGGTGACTATTGTCTTTTCAGGGACATGTGTTTAGAATTAAAACTAAATATTAAAGTGTGTTCTTAACACAGGACTTCACATGCATTCTGTTGCATCTCCAATTCCAGAATACTGTCACAATAATGAAGAATTTAAAAATCTGTCTTTATGAGCAATATTTTGGAACTATATTTTTCCACGTACAGGTAGCAGAAGATAAAAATATGACCTTGCTCCTGTTGGTGGCTGGTTCTCTATTTCATGCCACCTAACATTTCTTTATCATTGTCACTCAGGTTTCCACATGATTATAAATCATTAAGCCATTCATGAAGCAGTCTAGCCTTTAAAACATGCATTGAAGTGTGATAAACTTAGATTCTAAATTATAATTAGAACCAGGGTCCTGGTGTACAAATTCATGCACCAGTGAGGTCCCTCAGCCTGGCCTGTGGGTTCAGGCCAAAACTGGTTCTTCAAAATCCCCCAAGGAGTCCCAGATTGTGAGAGAGTGCAGGCCAGGCTGAGGGACCTCACCAATGCATGATTGGGGATAGGGAAGGATGTGGTAAGTTGGCCACCAGAGGAGGGGCTGAGAGAGGGCTTCAGGGCATATTCTACCTGTCTCACTCAGTCCTGATCAGCCAGATCCCAGCAGCAAGCCAACCTACCAGTTGGAGAGTCTTCCCCCTAATGGTCAGTGTATGTCATAACTACTGGTCAACCGGCAGACTGTCTACCCTCTGGTGGTCAATGCATAACATAGGGAGCAGTTGAGTGACCTTAGCTTATCATTAGCATATTATGCTTTGATCGATTGAAGGGAAGACTAGACACTTAGCATATTAAGCTTTTATTTTATGGGATGGATGCTACAACTCCATTTTGATAGATGATGTACACATTTCAAAACGGGCAGATTAGAGGACAAGAAATTCGGGAGAGTTCAAGACTGGAAGAGAGGAAAAATGGAATCTAAGCTACATAAGAAAAAATTAAGTGTTTAAATTTGTTTGGGAATGATCTGTCTATAGTTGAATAGTTACTGATTTGCTCCATCATCTCTCATTTATTTCCAGGAATGGTTTTTTTCATTGCTCCTGGTGTTATTTGCATACCTGATTTCTTCCAATATACATTACGCTGATAACTTTCCTCAGATACCTGCAACATATCTGGGACGTGTAGATCATTTTAATGATTCTAATTTCGTTATTGCATTTGCACCTGAATCCAAAACTACCCAGGAGATCATGAACAAAGTAGCGTCAGCCCCATTTATGAAAGGTATGTGCTCTAGAAATTCAGGGTACATTTCTTGTTGACAAAATACACAAATTCATTTTGAAATTCCTTTGATAAACTGTGTTAAATGTTTAAGTTTCTAGATTTAATTCACAACAATAATGCATATTCCTTTCTGGTATTAAGGAGATTTTCTTACTATATTTACTAGCTTCCTATACTAGGAAATTTTATGTTAAGAGGGTTTTTCTTTTTATAGTCCATATTAAAATGAGGTAGTCCAGAGTTATTCAAATGTATGTTTCTGAGAAGATTCTGTAAAGATTGACCAATGGTGACAGCATGGTTTTTTAATCTCTTGAAATGCATAAAAATTGAGAGAAATGTTAGACAGCATGGTTTCTTACCATGCACAATATTCACAACAAAATAGGTGCCAACGTGTTTCCTTGAGCCTCCAGATACAAGTGAACAGGGAAAAAAACCCTAACAGCCACAAGGCTTGCTATAGGGTATCTAATGGCCCAAGAAGAGAATAAGAACCCCTTTAGAAAAGAGGGCCAATTTGAGAAAGATCAAAACCATTAGTAATTGGATTGGTGCTGTAGTTTTAGAATGTTATTCTGAGGCTGTTATGTATGTTGTGTGGGATATACCAAATAAGTAATTATGGAATAGTCTAATTCTCTTATTCCTGAGTCCTTGGTATGGGGAAAAGGGGGATGCAGAGATCTGGGACAGGAAATTTACAGGGGGAGGAATCTTGACCTTCCACAAAGTTAGGAAACCTTTGAGAGCAAGGAGATTGTGTCAGAAAAACTCGGCAGTCAACTTCCAGAGACCCCCCCTCATGGGTCAAAGCTGGCATATGTTAAGCTTCAAACAAGAATAAGTGCAATGATTTGAAACTCATCCAGTGTATATTTAAATGCATGCTTTCATCGTGATGTTAAAAGAAAAAAAAAATGTTTGCCCTTGGAAGATAATAGGAAATCAGTTGTTAGGAACATTTGTAAATAAAGGGGAAATACCAGCATTAATCCTATGTGAACTGTACTATTGGATAACCAGACAGATGCTGGAAAGTACTGTTTGATAAACATGTTCTACTAGTAAATGAAAAACAAATGATGGAAATAGAACATCATCGTTTTGAAATTTCTAGTGGATCTGGGCACTGATTGCCAATGGCTGCTCATCTCACAAAAAAGCAGGACACTCGGCAGTTATGACACTAATGAAAGAATACACCACCACCTGTAGCGTGGCCCTAAGGATTGGACCTGGGTCTAATTAAATCTCTGGCCCAGCTGCCAGATGGCAGGAAGTACAGAGGACAGTGGAGCATGTTGCGTTATAACAGGCGTTTGCATTCAGCAGATTCCAGACAGTGGGTTAAATGGCCTGGGTTTGATCCATAAAAGGCACTCATTTACATGACATATTTTGGAATAAACAAAGTCTCTTGGGAACACCCCAAATTGAACACTTTTATGCTGCCTTTGACATGTAGCCATATTGACACCATTGTCAAATGGAAATATACAGGGCAGGATGAAAATAGGTTTATAGTTGTTTGTATGGAAAATAATACAATCATCAATACTCAATAATACAAGAATAAACTCTGTGTTTTGTGTACTCACAAATGTAAACCTACTTTTGCCTGGCCCCATATATTATAATTATAGAACATATTTATAATTGTAATATATATTTCAACTTTAGACAGGTCTCTATGCACATCAGTTTAAATGTATGCATTGGTATTGCTATTCCAAATTCATCACGCTTTAAAATATTGGTTAAATACAGGCTGTCCCCAAAAATGTATATATACTTTAAATAATTATTAATTCCAATGAGTTAAATATGAGAAGAAAAAGAAAACACATCAGTTGAGCTATCAGCTATAAAAATGTGTATACCTTTTTTGGGGGGGACACCCTATCTTTCATTTGGAAAGGCACAACCTGTGATAGAAGCGATTGCCACACGGCACATCTGAGTTTACCTAGAGTGTTAGAATCCCCCCTACAAACACCACATGTGAATCTCTCAGTTAGTGAGAAAACGATGTGAATGTAAGGCCTTCACCATGATTGTGTGTGGTGTGCTGTCTTCGGACCACGTAGAGAAATTCCTTACCTTTTTCTCTCTTTCACCCACAGGAAGGACAATCACAGGGTGGCCTGATGAGGAAAGCATGAATGCATTGAATGTAAACTATTCGGTGGAAGTAGTGAGAGTCATCTTTAACAATAACTTCTCATACCATTTAAAGTTTTTCTGGGGAAGTAGAATTCCCAGGGTGAAGGAACACAGAGACCATTTAGGTAACTTTCCTATTACTTTTTTTTTTTTTTTTTTTTTTTTTTTGCTGTTGTCATTAGTCAAAAGGAAGCATATGTGAAAGTAATATATCCAAACTTTTAATTTCTGAACATAATGAGATTCAATATATACACAACATATCCAGACTTCTAATTTCTGAACATGAGATTCATTCCTGTTTTTTTTTAAAAAAAGCCTGTGTTCTTAAGTACATTGTCTTATTAAGAAATTGTATTTGCTGTTGCAATTATGCGCTGCTTAACAGAGGGATACTTTCTGAGAATTGCATCATAAGATGAGCTCATTGTTCTACAAACATCACAGAGCGCACTCACACAAACCTAAATGGTACAGCCTACTACATGCCTAGGCTGTATGTATAAGGTATAGACTACGACTTGTAACCTGTACAGCATGTTACTGTGAAAAACAACGTGGGATTAAATCAGGCACAAGAGAAAATGGTAGATGCGTTAAACATGAGATAGTCTATCAGGCTGCTGTTAGCATAGCCTGGCATACTGCTTTACAGCCAACTTTTTTATGTAAGTAGAAGAATACACTCTAAAATAATGATAAGACATACAGTATACATAAACTACTAAAATTCTGCAGCACACCAAGATATATATTTTTTGCAGCACTGATAAAAAATAGGTCTCATTTTGATTCACTCACACTGGGCGGCTATCATTGTGTTGGCGTTGTCATTTTTTCATTTGACAACCTAAAGGAAAAGAGGTCAGTGCCCTCACTTAAGTAGTTAGGTCCTATATTATAAGAATTTTTCAACATCATTATATGTGTCCCATCATTTACCCAATATAGTAATATGGCACGTGACTGCATTCCTGTGTTAGTCCTAAATAAAATTTAAAGAAAGGGCTCTTCTCAATGATTACCAAACATTTAAAAAACTTTAGTGCTTCTTTGGCACAAGCCACAGAATAGTCTTGGCTCAACAAAGCTCAACAAAATATTCTTGGGTAATGGCAAGAATTATAAGATTTAGAGAAAAGTTGTTGAAAACTGATGTTCACATGAACAAAGCATATCCTCTGGGTGTACCCTGCAAACCTTACTTGCAAAAAGCCCTATCACACACTATGTGATTGTAAACTTGGAGTGCATTTTGGAACATTTGATGTCTTCATTTTTCCTATCACCAAGATTGCCCCATCCCATCATAACTGTTTATGTTGTGTTCTTCTTTTCCTAAAGCTCATTGTCAAGCATCATATGAAAAAGTCGCCTGTGAAGGTTCACTGTTCTGGAAGAAAGGCTTTATAGCTTTTCAAGCTGCCATTAATGCCGCTATCATAGAAGTGAGTATGAAGTTAAAGAGACAAATGGCATTGTAAGTTCAATTTTGTTGGGTGGTTATCTTATGGATTGTCCTATCTTATCATGTAATTGATTTATTCACTTCATTTATTGGGTACAATGTACTAGACAAGTACTGTGCAGTCATGAGCCACTGTGCACTATGATGTTTGGATAATTGTGTCATTCGAAGATGGGACCACTATTGTATATACAGTCTGTCACTGACCAACATGTATTGTTGCGGTGCATGACTGTATATAAACCATTAAACTAAGCACTGAGGATCAGGAAATAAATAGAACACAGTTACTTTTCTCCAGGGATACTGAATAGTAAGGGTAGAGAAATGGACATATAGTTCATAAGTAAGAGTTTAGATTCTGTCATAAGATTATAAATGGTATACTAGGCAAACAATGAAACAAAATTACTCTGAAATATCAGAAAGGACTTACTAATAGAAATGACATTTTAGCTGAGACTTTGAGATTGAGTGGAATTTTATCTAGTGAAGATGGTGGGAAGATGTTCTAAGGAACCAAGACAAAAACTGGAGGGTGTCAGGAACTACCTTGGGACAGATCGTGATAGGCATATGCATTTAAATGTGGAATTCACATGATTTCTTATCATTGAGAAGAAATGCATGAGGTTACAGTTAGCTTGATAATAACAATGTGTTCATTGATATCTTTCTTTAGATCACAACAAATCACTCGGTGATGCAAGAGCTCATGTCAGTCACTGGTGATAATATGAAGATATTATCTTTCATTGCCCAAGCAGGGGTTGAGACTGATATTTTCATTTTCTTCTGCATTATTTCTTTTTCTACATTCATCTACTATTTAACAGTCAGTGTTGCCAAAGAAATACAATACCTTAAGCCACTGATGACCATGATGGGGCTTCGAGAGTCAGCATTCTGGTAATTACATGGCTACAGTCTGTCACGTAGCATACATAAGCAGAGCTAGTTGTTTGGACTCCCTAGACCTATAAAGTACCATATTTAAACGTGATGGCTCTGTAGAATACGTACTTCATGAGCAGAGAAATTTTCTGACGTATTAGCTGTTGTATTATTGCCTGTACTCTTGCTATATGATGAGCTTCTCTGTGTACTGTGCAGTCATGAGCCGTATGTGCAGTCATTTGCTGAACCCATGAATGAGGCTAGTGATGGAGTAGCAGCACTGAACTCATGAATGAGGCTAGTGATGGAGTAGCAGCACTCTGAACTGACATTTCTTTTCTCTGCAAGGCTCTCCTGGAGTGTGATGTACGCTGGCTTCATCTTTATTATGGCGATTCTGATGGCCCTTGTTGTAAAATATACCCATGCTGTCGTCCTCACTAGCTTTGTGGTGGTCTTCATGCTCATTCTCTTCTATGGCTTGTCTTTGGTGAGTCAATGAATTTAATCAGCTTCTCTCTCTCTCCTCTTCCCCCCATTCTCTCTCTCCTTCTTTCCTTCTCTTCCTCTCCCTCCCTCCTTCCCTCCCTCCCTCCCTCCCTCCCTCCCTCCCTCCCTCCCTCCCTCCCTCCCTCCTTCCCTCCCTCCCTTCCTCCCTCTACTTTTTCTCAGGGAAACCTATTCATTATGTATCACTAATTCTGATCACATCTGTTGTTTTCTGTTTGCAGTATTTGAGTATTTACATGAGACAGTATCTTGGAGTGGGGAGGGAATAGACAAAATGTCATACTATGAAATTATGCCCGTTAGTATGCCTCTGATGATTCTCAGAGAAGTATATATTGCCTGAAGTGTTTCTCTTCTCTCAGATAACTTTAGCTTTCATGATGAGCATGCTGGTAAAGAAGCCATACCTTACCGGTTTTGTCGTCTTTTTGCTCACGGTCATTTGGGGGAGCCTGGGTTTCGCTGCGTTGTACAGGCATCTCCCTGCCTTTTTGGAATGGACCTTATGTCTTCTTAGCCCCTTTGCTTTCACTGTTGGGATGTCCCAGGTAAGAGATGATGAAACTACTTCATTTTCTACAAAATACTTAAAACAGATTGCCTCTGAATAATTCATGCTTCAGGTGCTAACCATTAAAATTCCCCTCTACCTTGGTAAAGACACATGCAGAAGGTATAGATAGGAGATGTATGCTTTCATTCTTCTCTCTCAGCACAGTTCATTTTCTTTTAAGTCCCTAACTGCAGTCTAATACGCCATTACTGATGTGGTTCTGCTCTTACTTTTAATGGACTGTCCCATTGAGATGTATCTAATTTAATGCTCAAGAAACATGACCCTTAATATTATGGCCAGAATTAGAAAACCAGGAATTCCATGAAAATACATTTTTACTTTTTGATGGGCCAATTTAAATGAGACTGAACCTCCTCTCATAAAATTAATTCTAGTTAATTTGGCATCTATATTTACGCCTGGCCTGCAGGCATTGGGCCAAAACCAGTCCTGGATTGCAAGAGGTCACAAACCGGGCCGAGGGACCCCATTGGTGTAGGAATCCATGCACTGGGCCTCTAGTAAGAAAATAATAATTCTTGATTCGCCATTTATTCTTTTAATAGTCTATGTATTTTTTTTTAGCTTATACATTTGGACTATGATGTGAATGCTAACACCCATTTGGACTCTTCAAGCAACCCAAATCTAATAATAGCTACTTGTTTCATGTTGATTTTTGATACTTTTCTCTATTTGGCATTGACATTGTATTTTGACAGAGTTTTGCCCAGTAAGTAGATTCATGATT
The DNA here is from genome assembly GCA_963924515.1 of Vespertilio murinus. NCBI lineage: Eukaryota > Metazoa > Chordata > Mammalia > Chiroptera > Vespertilionidae > Vespertilio > Vespertilio murinus. The sequence goes on from OZ004718.1 coordinate 6,597,090, forward strand.
GTGACTCAACACAATTTCATTCATTGCATTTCTTCAGTGGTCTACACTTTGTTCAAGAATAAAACGTACATCATTAATAATATTAATATTGGTTACATATTGAAATAATAATATTTAGGATATAGTGGGCTAAATAATATCTATGATGTGTTGACTATAATTAGCAAACATTTTTTAAGACTTTAAAAATAAGACTTTATAGAATAACTTCCTAAGATCTTGCTCTACCATAACACTTTAGATTGTTTCTTTTAAGAAAGAGACACTTGCGCTTGGCCAGTGTGGTTCAGTGTTTGAGTGTCAACCTATGAACGAGGAGGTCATAGGTTCAATTCCGGGTCAAAGCACACACCAGGGTTGCAGGCTCAATCCCCAGTAGGGGGTGTACAGGAGACAGCCGATCAGTGATTCTCTCTCATCATTGATGTTTTCATCTCTCCCTCTCCCTTCCTCTTTGAAATCAATAAAAAACGTTTTTTAAAAACACAGACACTTGTAAGCGATGAAGGATAATTATATTATTAGTGCACATCTCAGAACTAGATGAAGAATGCTACTGCTATGTGACTGCAGTCCTTAAGGTGGTGCCTGACCCAATATTTAATTGCCCCTCTTTCATGTAGCTGAACATGGACGTCGGCATTCTCCCTGGTTTTTCCTGAGACCCTCTTTTTGGTTTCAACACCAAAGAGCTGACCACATGGCCCTTGAGAATGAAATAGATTCAGATTCTTCATCTAATGACTCTTTTGAACCAGTGTCTCCAGAATTCCATGGGAAAGAAGCCATCAGGTACAGAAAAAAACTGCCTGGAGATGCAAAGGAAACACCTGTCAGAGAAAAGAGATTTATCAGGCAAAACCCAGATATGACAAAGATTTCCTTCGGTGTCCTTCTCGTACTCACCAATGCCCAGGCTGCTGTCCTCAGGAAGGGCTACCTTCTTTCTTAATAACATTTTATTCTCTTACATTGTCAGCATTTACATTTACTAATATCTAAGGTTTAGCAATAACCATTCATGAATAAATGTTATTCGTATTTCCACTCTCTTCCTTATGTCTTTTCCATTGTTCATGCTTTGCTCTCTTTCTCTGCCGGCTGTCTTTGTGACAGACACTGTCACTATATCTCTGGTTGTTTTCACCCCCTGTTCTCTGTGATTCACTCTGTCCCTTTCCTCTTTGCTTCCTGGTTAATACGATGAGAAGGAAGTGGAAGATGAGGCAGAAAGAGGAAAGAGACCCTCCAGTGAGTGGATGTCTCAACCGTCTGTCCACCTCCACCATTTCTTCACAAATTTCCATCTTTTTTTTTTCCAGAATAAGAAATCTTAAAAAGGAATATAAAAAAGGAAAGCATGAAAAAGTAGAAGCTTTGAAAGGTAATAAATATCATACATAACAGGCGGGTTGGTTTCAAGACTGTATCTCAACTGTGATACTATCTTGGCAGACGAAGAATAGATAGTCCAGCTCTCATGATGCTCCTTTGTTTGAACCCCGTATGTTTCCTTTCAAGTAAACGAAAACCACATAACAATTTCAGAAAGTCAGATGCACCCCTGATATCCTATAGTTTGAGAGATGCATGATAGGCTCATGCTAGTTTATTTTCAGCTCACCACATTCTCTAATCCAAAAGCTATCTTAATTGTAGTAAGCCCATCTTTAAAGATCAAACTGCTTTCATCCCCAAGATTGTTAATCATAGAATAATATAGTATGGTAATATTACACCTATAAAATGTATATCATAGCAGTTACCATTGTAAAGAAAGGAATTTGGGGATGAATTTTGACTACTGCTAGCCAAATATTATTAATATGAATTTTGACTACTGCTAGCCATAATCCATATTATAAGAACTTCTACAAATTTCAGAGAATGTAAAGTTCTCATGTAAGCTCTGAGTGTAATTTTTAAAAATAATTTCAGGTCTGGTATTTGACATATATGAAGGCCAGATCACTGCACTTCTTGGTCACAGTGGAGCTGGGAAAACGTCCCTTTTAAACATACTCAGTGGACTGTCGGACCCAACATCAGGTGAGAAGACAATTATATAATGACAAGAGCATGGGCAAATGAACTAACTGTGCATTTTTATTAGTTAGTTTCAATAGTAGTTTTATAACTACTGTTCACACTCAGGTATTTAAAAGTTTTAGGAGTTCCCTCAAGTTATTCTTGCATAGATTCATGTTCTCTTTATTTAGGAAAATCTCCTTGGTTTACATATTTCCTCGTAAGTAGCTTTATGCTGATGAATTGGCACCCAGCTGGATCAGATGTCTTTTGAACATAACATTTTTAATTAGTCAATAGTGTATGCCCTACAGGTAGGCCCAATGTCTTTAAAGGACTCTAGTGATTGGCACACATTGTTTTTTTCATTTAAAAATATCTTACATAAAGCAAGCATGCGCCATTACCCTGATATTAACTGTCTACCTTTAACTCTTAGGTTCGGTCACCATCTACAATCACTCACTTTCAGAAACGGCTGACGTGGAGACTGTCAGCAAGCTCACCGGAGTCTGCCCCCAATCCAATGTGCAATTCGGTTTCCTGACAGTGAGGGAGAACCTCAGGCTCTTTGCCAAAATAAAAGGGATCCAGCCACAGGAAGTGGAAGGAGAGGTAGATTCCTTGTTAAATGGCATGCAGCCATGAGGATGAAATTGTTTACCTAGGAAATTCTAAATGCACTTGTGTTACTTCTACCCAGTTCATCCTCTATAGGGCAAAAAGGCCCCTTATAATGAGCAGAAAAATAATACTGTTTTTTTAAATAACCATTCTGGGTTTTGGACCAACTAGTCTTTCTTTGGTTTAGGTACAACGAGTTTTACGGGACTTGGAAATGGAAAATATCCAAGACATTCTTGCTCAAAATGTAAGCGGTGGACAAAAAAGGAGGCTAACTTTTGGAATTGCCATTTTAGGAGATCCTCAGGTAAATCGAACTAAAATGACTGGTAAAATCAGATGGAGGGCTGAGAAACTATTGCATTTGGTCAGACTTAATTTGTAAATGCTAAAAGCAAGAGGGCAGTTACAATGGAAAATTGAGTACTGCACTATGTCTCCAAATACATCTACTAGTGTGTTGCTTTTTTAAACAAATTTTTTTTTCCTGGAAGGGGAGATGATTTTATGTGCTTTGTGCCACGCAGATTTTGCTACTGGATGAACCAACCGCTGGATCAGATCCTCTCTCTAGGCACCGGGTGTGGAACCTTCTTAAAGAGAGGAAATCAGACCGAGTCATCCTCTTCAGCACCCAGTTTATGGATGAGGCTGACATCCTGGCCGGTGACTCTTGGGTTTCTTGCATGTACCTTAGTGAGAAATCAGAGACACGTGTGGAATGTGTATAGATTCATTCCAACCCAGTTAGTTGCCATGAGTGTGACAGCCACGAGAATCTTTCACCCATTTGAGCACCTGCACCCCTGAGCACATTGTGCCATGGAAGTGCTCCGAACCTATTGCATTGGTTGTAAAATATACAGCTGTTCTCAAAGACATATTATGCTTTGCCCTGGCCAGTGTGTTCAGTGGTTAGAGCACAGGCCTGTGCACCACAGTCGCAGGTTCGATTCCTGGTTAAGTGAGCATACCAGGGTGTCGGTTCTCTCTTCATCTCCTGGTTGGGGTGCATGCAGGAGACAATCAGTCTATGTGTCTCTCACAGCAATGATTCTCTCTCTCTCTCTCTCTCTCTCTCCCCGCACCCCCTCCCTCCCTTCCACTGCCTGAAAAGCAATGGGGAAAAAATATTCTCAGGTGAGGATTAACGTAACAAAAAAAAAGATATAGTATGCTTTGTTCAATATGAATGCAAGTTCGCTTGAAACAAACCCTTTCAATGTATTTTTTTTTCTAAACTAGAGAATAAACTGGCATGTCATTTCAGTTATTGCAGGACAAAGAAAGTGGCTTATGTATGACCAGGATTCCAATGCATCTGTTTTAGTGGAGCCATGCTTCTAAAATACATTGCTTATTCATGAATTTGTTTCTTTCATGTTAATAGTGAAAATGCAACACCTTAATGCGAGTTATTATTTTATTTTTTGCTTTTAATACTTAGACCGAAAGGTGTTTATATCTAACGGGAAGCTGAGGTGTGCAGGCTCTTCTCTCTTCCTGAAGAAGAAATGGGGCATCGGCTACCACCTAAGGTACCACCGCACTGTTGGAGATGGGTTAGCACATGTTGGAAAAGCTGAGGGCAGGTGATACCACTGTTGAGCATGTTCAAGTAGACTGCACAACTGGTGTGTTCATTTCGGGAGATCGGTGTTAGAACTACGCCCTGGGGCTCTGTTTCTTAGCTAGCATAAAGGGCATGAGGGGTTGCAGACATGAAGGCTATGGAGGATGATGAAGCGATGTACAAATAAAACTTTTGGAAAATATTTTCACAACACTTCGTTTGCTAGAAGAAATGTAAGCCCATAATCCAGGCATGTGCCTTTGACCAAAATCGAACCCGAGACCCTTCAGGCTGCAGGCCAATGCTCTATCCACTGAGCAAAACCAGGTAGGGCTGTATTTTTACTTGGTATCTTAGAGAGTGCTTAGCACAGGGCCTTGTAAGCACAAAATATCTTTTTCTAAAATGGATTTTTTTAGGTTCATGTCATCAAAGTCAATTTGTGATACCCTTGTCATCCTATAGTGTACTTCAATGCATGTGACTGATAATAGGCTTTCTCCAACCCAACGATTTCATGAACTTTGTCTGCTCTCATAATAAGACAGACCAGCTTTGCCTTGAATACGTTTTGGACCAAAAAAGAAAGAAAGATCACATTGGCTAACATATTGAGGGTTTCCTTAGTGCAAGGCCCTGTGCTATCTCATACCTATTTTGTTTTGTTCTGTATTTTGAGATCCTTTGAGAGGTTAGTATTGTTCAGTTTGGACTATATTGGTATTTTTATGTTTCACTTCTTACATTAGGTTATACATGTTTTATCTCATTAATGAAAGGATGAGCGCATACTACAATTGTTTGTAGAGATAGTGTTCGAGAAAAATAATTTAAATTTACTCTTTTTAAACATTAGTTTGCATTTGAATGAAATGTGTGATCCAGACAATATAACATCGCTTGTTAAACAGCACATCCCTGATGCCAAATTAACCGCACAAAGTGAAGAAAAGCTTGTGTATATTTTGCCTTTGGAAACGACAAGCAAATTCCCAGGTAACAGAATGCGGAGACCCAGAGTGGTTTATATTGATGTTACAATAACCTTAGTTCTTTTTCATTTGTTATTATAATGCCTAACAAGCCTAACATGAAAGCATAAATCTCAATTTTCTAGAAAATATTTCTTAAATCATGGGGATTTCAACATGTAAATTTTGGGTTGACACAGCCATTCCATCCACAATACTCTTCATAATCTAACAGTTAAATATGTTAAAACACATTAAGTAAAATATAACTTACTTCAAAATCCCTAATGTATGTAGTTTTCTAAAAATAAAATAAAATAACTGTTTAAAATTGTATACTCAAGAAGACATGGAAATGTACATACTGTATAGGCCATTTTATGAATAAAGGAAAGTCTATATCATAACTTTGCTTCTGATTAATGCATTATATTCCACATGATTTTTTCTATTTTTTAAATGTTATTATCAATCTCATTACAAATCATAGTCTTTTCATGCATTTTTTGTCTACCTTTAGACCTCTACAAGGATCTTGATAGATGTTCTTACCAAGGCATTGAGAATTACGGTGTTTCCATGACAACTTTGAATGAGGTGTTCTTGAAACTAGAAGGAAAATCAGCTATTGATGAATCAGGTAAAAAAAAAAAAACATTGAATTTCATATTTTTGTGCAGTATTTTATCTTGAAAATATACTTTGAATGATGAAATGATATGCTTTTGGAGTGTAATGATTTAGTCTTGTCTTGGGAAAATGTAGGACAGATAGAAATGTATTTCTGCTACCTACCCCCTTCTCTCAGTGCTGGCCTCCCACCTTGAATATCCTATTTTTGTACCATGCATCTTTTTAAAGCCTGTGGAATACTGCAGTGCATAAGACTAAATTCTCATGGAGCTTACAATATTTATTATTATTATATTTATTATTATTTACATAATATAATATTCTATAAGAGCTATCGAGATAAGAAATTAGAGTTGTAGATTGACAGTTGATTTTTTTGTAATATTTTGATGACATCATTCCAGTGTCTTCAAGGTTCCATTGTTACTGTTGAAATTTTTTCTGTCAGTTTAATTGTCTTCCTTGGATAGTGTTCTGCCTGTTCTCTCCAATGATTCTAAGGTAGTCCTTTGTTTCTGGTTTACTATCTGTGTCTACTCTCTATTGCAATTTTTCATTTTTATTTTCTGTTTTTTTCCTGATCAAGTGGGTTTTATGTTTTATCCTTTTTGAAGTTATACACTTGGTATCTTTTCTTAGTGGTTGGTTACACTTACCTTTTAATGTTCATCTAGCTTTCTGAAAGTCTAGAGTTGATCAATTTCTCTAGGCTCTTTTTCTAAAAGATGTAATTTTATCTTATTTTCAACCATGGCTATATTAAAAAAAATCTTGTCTCTAATTTCTTATTCCCAGAGGGTAAAAGGGGAGGATTTTATCTATATTAACTTTTCCAGCTGCGTCAGAAATACAAAAATAATTTACCTGTTGACACGAAGAAATTCTTCTTCTTGGCTAAATATGTTTCTTTTCATTGATTTCTCTGACTAAACTAAGTCCTTTAAAACTGTAGACACAGAACTTTTTTTCTTCAAAAAATACAAATTTTTCTTTTATTATGTCATTTTTTTTGTAGTGTATCTTTTTTTTTCTTCTTCATTCCCATTTCTGTAGTACTTGCTCAGGTAAAACTGTGAGTTAGATTACTTGTATCTTTGTCCAAGACACTACTCTGACACCACGCGGTGAGTAGATAATCTTAGAGAAATCAAAATAAGGCACATCTAAAATGGCACTTTATAAATTACTTATTTTACATTTTCTAGATATCGGAGTTTGGGCGCAGTCACAAAGTGATAGGACAAAAGATACAGGAGGCCTTGTTGAGCTGGCACAAGTTTTGTCTTCCTTTAATGAGACAAAGAGAGCAGCCAGCGGCATGGCTCTCTGGAGGCAGCAGACCTGTGCGATAGCGAAAGTTCGCTTCCTGAAGCTCAAGAATGAGAAAAAGACTCTGATGACCATGTGAGTACCCGAGGGTTTCAGGTATGCATGGTCGGCACATTCAAAATCAATTCAAGAGAGGAGAAAACAAAACAAAAACAAAAAAAACAATCACTGATAAAATAAATTCCAGCAATTGTATATGGTCTTTTAAATATAGAAGCCAATTTTTAGTTGCTTAAGTGGATGTGTAATTAAAACAGAGAAAGTATGGGGGTTTTCTCTTCATTTCACACAGAATCTGCTCTTATCAAAAGCTTGAAGTAGTTTACCGGAAGCATTAATGTTAGCCCTTAGGTCCCATCCCAAATACTTGCTTCTGTGCTGGGCTGCATCTTCCTGGAGGCTTCATGTCACCACCTGGAGCCTCTATCATCCTCTCCAGATTCGTGTTTCTCACTGAGTGACACCTCCTGGCATGAGCCCTGCTTTCCACCCAGGCTACTCATTCATGCCATTGGCTCCCGAGGGTGATTAGAAGCCAGGTAAAAAAGCATAGTCCAAAATCGGACAATATTGTCAACCATGGAGTCCAAATAGGGCATTGGAAAAAGAATTCTACATGAGGGAGAATTTGAATCTGATGTAGGACAGTGGAACATTGTAGGAAAGAGGGAAAGCAGGATGGAAATTCAGACAGAACAGTCCAGAGCGTGGAGATGCATGGGAAGTCCACAGAACTGTTATTAATTATTAACAGAGGGTGCAAAAATAAACAATTTTGATAACATATTACATAAATTTGTACTTTGTGGCCACTAAGGAGTTTTTGAAGTTGGTTTTAGTTTGAACAAGCAACTGATATCATTAGGACAGAATGCCAAGAAACTTAGCCAGGAAACAGTGCAAATGGCTTGGAGATAGCAGATGGTGGGTACAAGGAAGAGAGCCATGTAGGGCAATGTTGAAAGAGGTCAGGAGAGAGATAATTAAAGTCCAAACTTGAAAAGTAGAAGAGAGAAGAAGGTGCAAGGCAAGTAGTGATGATGATATGACAGACATTTCCAGCCACTTGGAAAAGCAAAGTATGGGAAAGAAATGAATATAACAGAATTGAACTTCGGCAGCTGAGTGGATGAGAAAATGTTGGAACTTGCAGAAATCTGGGAGAGGAAAGGGAAAGTTACAGAGTATAGCAAGTCAAGATGTTGGCAATATGCTAGCTTGCAGTGGTTCCCCCCAAAAAAGAAATGTAAGACTGAGTCAGAGCAAAAAAAAAGAGGGCATTGGAGAGGGATGTTAAGAGTGATATCAGCGTATTTCCTAGGCTTGAATGACATGTCTAAAGGGGGTAGAGGGCGGCATTAGGAGAGAGAGAAATGGCAACGAGAGGTTCATAGGAACCATCTCATCTTAGGAAAATAAAGAAACGGGGAGGAAAGGCATGATTCACATATGTGGTTAGTATTTGTAATTTATATTATAACATCCATTTTCTGTCCACATGTAAATACCCACCAAAGTTGCTCTACATGATTTTCTCTTACCTTTTCTTTTATGCAGATTACTGATTTTGGGCATTAGCCTTTTCCCTCAGCTTTTGGGATATCTGTTCTATGAGATATATCGAAAGAGTTACTCTTGGGGACTGTCTCCCAGTATGTACTTCCTCTCACCGGGACAACTGCCTCAAGCTCCTCTGACACACTTACTGGTCATCAATCAAACAGGTGAGCATGGAGCTCAAATGCCACCTTTTGATGTCGTGCTTGTTCAGACATTCCCAAGACAGTATAAACCATGAAGGAAAATTATATTCTAAATGTTTTATTTTGTTTTTTACTCAATGGAACAGCAGTAAGGGATATTTTTTCCCTTACTTTTTTTTAGAAAGAGTGGAAGAAAAAGGTGGTGGAGGAAGGAGAGAAAAATATGGATGTGATAGAGACTCATCTATTGCTTGCCTCCTGCACATGCCCTGACTGAGGGTTAGGCATGTGGCCGAGGTACATGCACCTGACTGGGAATGGAACCCAAGGCCCTTTGTTGCATGGGCTGATACTCTAAATACTGAGAAACATCAGCTGGGCTATTTAGAAGGCACACATGATGCTAAACAGAAAATTAATTTTAAAATAGCAAATAGAGGGTGGAAGAGTTGGTTTTAGAAACACATTTTTCAAGCTTACTTGACCATGGACTGTTCTTCTAGATCTTTCCATAACATTTTTGAACTACTATGCATTTTTAGGCTCTGGAAAGAAAATGTATGCCAAATTTCTAAGAAAGTAGAAGATTAATATCTTGGATGATAATGATAATTTTAAATAGTATTTTTTCAATTGATTTTTATTGTTGACACTATTACAGATGTCTCCATCTCCCCTACCTTTGCCCACCTCTGCCTCACCCCCAGCCCTGTTGTCTGTGGCTTATGCATATTTGTACACGAACAACATTGTAAGTAAAATACCTAGCCTCTAGGTAAAGTTACCTTGACATATCCCAGTATCAGAATGGGTTTTAGTACCACACCATCAATTCTGCCTTTTTAAGGAAATCCTCATTTTGAGTGACATTATTTAGGTTTTGTGATTTTTTAAAAATATGTTATTTGACTTTTGTTTTACCACATTTTTGCTTCTTTTGAACTTACCTTCTTGGTAGGATCGAGCATTGAAAACTTTATACATTCACTGAGGCAACAGAACATTGCTTTGGAGGTGGATGCCTTTGGAACTCGACGTGGCGCCAACGAGCCATCCTACAATGGGGCTATCACGGTGTTAGGTGATGACAAGGTATGTTGGGCTTTGATTGCTGCATCTCACCAAAGGTGGAATATGAATGTGCAATCTGAGAAATACTTATTGAGCAACGTAAAAGACCAACTGGACATGAGAATCTGGCGTAGTTCTCATTTGTAGAGGAGAAGGTAGACTGCAATTAGTTACCCACAGCCTCCACATAACATATCGTGGCTGATATGGTGGCTAGTAAAGACCACAATACTGTATTTCTTGCAGTATTTGGGGACTTAATCAAATATTAGTGATGGCTGTATTCCTTGTATTCAGTGCTTTAGCCTTATTGTGTTGTCAATGCTTTGAGTGATTTTCTATCAGATTCTCCTATTACATTTCGCACTGGCTTTCTAAGGACTCAGAATGCACATTTGTTTTATTTCAGCACCAGAATTTTTCAGTAGCATGCAATACCAAAAGGCTGAATTGCTTCCCTGTCCTCATGCACATCATTAGCAATGGACTACTTGGAGTTTTTAATTCTTCAGAACGCATCCAGACAGACAGAAGCACCTATTTTACAGTAAGTATAATATTATCTCCTTTTGCTGAACTATAAGAAGTTTTTTTTAAAAAAAATACCTGAAATGCTGAAATACCATCATGTTAATTTTTATGAACTTATTAAATAAGTTCATGTTTGTTTTGTAATATATTTTTTATTGATCTCCGAGAGGAAGGGAGAGGGAGAGAGAGATAGAAATGTCAATGATGAGGGAGAATCACTAGCAATAATTGTATAACATTGTAAACTTAATTGGATGACTTAGGGTCAATGGAACAGCAGAAAATACAATTAATTCAGAAAAAGGAATGACTTTTGGTCTTAAATCTGTCACCATCTCTGGTCCTAAGTAGTAGGACCTGGTTGAAATAGCCAGGGTCATCATGGCCAGATGCTGGGGCCTCCTTAACAACTTGACTTCAGCAGGCCTTGGCTCACCATTCCACACACACAAAAAAAATACAGATGAGAAGTTCATCACTGGTGTTTCTTTAGAAGTAAATGAGGCAATGTGAACACCTGGTTCAGTTGGCCAAGCTAGTATAAACATGAGTTATAAAACCCATAAATGCAGGAAGCCATAGGTGCTCAATAAAATGCATTTGTTGCCAAAACCGGTTTGCCTTAGTGGATAGAGCGTCGCCTGCGGACTGAAAGGTCCTGGGTTTGATTCCGGTCAAGGGCATGTACCTTGGTTGTGGGCACATCCCCAGTAGGGGGTATGCAAGAGGCAGCTGGTCGATGATTCTCTCTCATCGATGTTTCTAACTCTCTATCCCTCTCTCTTCCTCTCTGTAAAATATTAATAAAATATATTTTAAAAAATAAAATAAAATACATTAGTCATCATTACTAATGTTAATATTGCTATTATTGGGAATGCACTGTTTCCATTAAAGAGCATTCAGTTTTTATTAGATTGGAAAGCTGGCTGAGTTAGAGCTAGAAGCAGTTCTTGTGTGAAATATAATTTGCCACTAAATTTTAGGAGGGACTAAGAGAAGAGAGAAGTAAGATGATCTCAAAACTCATGATTTCAGACCTCATGATACAGATGGCTTGCAGTGTAGTAAGGCAACTGATCATAGATCAGATCAAAGCTTCTAGCAAACCCAAGGCCCTCTTTGACCTGTATAGGATTTTGACATTTTTAAGACTTAATGCCCTTATGTGGAATGTGTGATGATCATTCTTCTCCAAACCCATCACTTTTATTTCCTAACATCCTCCTACTCATTCATTTATATCTACCAGGTCCCCAAAGGCATTTGGATTTGCTACTTATGCATTAGGTTGAGCCAGAGGAATGATTCTTCATAAGTGTTGGACTGAGCTGATTTGGCACCAATTTTTGAGAGTAGCATTGGCAGTCCACAAGCTCTATTGCCCATAGAGACATCAGGCTAAATGTTATCCTCATAAAGTCAGAGAGCAGACGTTTTGTGCTTACCTTGCATGTTATTAACTGCGGGACTTTGGCCAATTTTTGCAACCCAGTGGCACTTGCTTCCTCCTAAGTAAAGCAGGAGGCATGTTAAAGTTCCCATGTTGTTGCAACTCGTGATTGAAAATTAATGTGGAAAGAAGTTGCAAAGAGAACCTTGGGACGTATCTTTGGTGGTCAGGTTGGTTGATTTATTTGAGCGACTTAGTGAAGAAAGTAGAAATGAACCTTAGACCCCCTTGCCATCAATTCTTGTGTTCTGCACTATTTCAGGAGGCCATGTCTGAGGAGATTGAGTCCATGAACAATGCCTTCTTCTGGATCATCGGGGCGGCCTGTTTTACTCCTTTCATTGCCATGAGCAGCATCAGTGACTATAAGGTAAGAAGGGTTGACAACGTATTTACAAGTTCTTAATGCCCAGGGAACGCTTCCCCATCTTCTGACCATAAATTTATATGTAGGTGGTACACCCAATGTGTATACCTGAAGCAATGAACAACCAAGCATTTTCATTAAAGGTTGGCAACTATAAAGAACATGCTATTTTTCTTAAACCAATAAGAGATCTCAGGAAGGGCAGATTCGGAGATATCACCATCTAACAGGAAGTGGGAGTTTTATCTGGTCTACCACTTGGTTTTATTTCCAGACGCTTACCCACAAACATCCCCTCTTCCTGGATGAGCATAACAGCCTCCCTAACACTTATGATGGGGCCTCATTTGTCATCTCCTGTTCCATTTTCCACACAGTGTAACAGAGCACTATCTTAAAAGCACACCCCTGTTCTTGTTAATTACCTGCCTCAATCTTGTCAGTGGTTCCTTATGAAACCAAGGAGTGAGAATGAAATACTTGGAGAGCCTCAAAAACCTGGCGGACCCGGGTGTTTCCACTTGGATCTGATGCCACTCTCATCTTGATAACCGTGTCCAGCTCTACTGGCTTCTTTCCAGGGTCCCCTAAACTTCAGCTCTTCCCACTGCCCAGCCTTCTCTCCTTCTAGTCTCCCTGCCTGCAATGCTCCTGACCTAGCACTTGGATACTCCTTCTCGTTGCTTAGACCCTAGCCCAGGGGTGGGCAAACTTTTTGACTCGAGGGCCACAATGGGTTCTGAAACTGGACCGGAGGGCCGGAACAAAAGCAACCTGACCATGCTGGCACTCTCATCTTGGGCTGCTGGTGAAGGAGCGGAGGGGCGAGCAAGAGAACCCTCCGCTCTTTCAGGCCGGATAGAACAGCCGGTCTGTAGTTTGCCCATGGCTGCTAGCCCTTCACAAAGAACCCTACCTGGATCCTGTATTACAACGCATCTCCTTTGTAAAGCCTCTCCTATGACCCTGAACCTCCTTAACACTTTTAATTTTACTTGTTTTCCGTTTTTTATTTTAATAACATTTTTAAATTATGTAGCCATTGTTGTACTTATTTGCTTATTGCCTTTTTATCCACCCTTCCCTCCCCTCCAAAACTTAAACTCTACAAGAGCTCTTTGACCAATGCAAAGTCAGGCACATGAACAAATGAATAAACAGGACGTGTCAGCCCTCTAATGTGTCCTCGCTGTCATTCTCTTTCCTGCTTGCTTCCAGCTGGACTCTCCTTTCCAGAATACTTATCTGCTTTCCAGCTTTCCCCTTAGTTCATCATTTTTTATAGACTCAATTTTAGATTTAAAATTTTAATTGCTTTTGTGCTTTACTGTTAGAACAGGCCAAGTTCTATGTTAGGACCTTATGTTAAAACCATCACCGCAACAAAATACAGCTTATAGTGTGGTCCACAATATCAAAAGCCACTACTAGTTTTCACTTACATTAATGAAAAGTATGGTTTGCTTCAAGACAGGGAGTGTAACATTTTAACGGGAGACTTCTTAGGCCAACCTAAAGAAGCCATTTTTAATGAAATCAACTAGTGAGACAATCATTTCTTAGGCCCCAAATAAAAAACCAATTATAAATGCACTATTGACATCCAGCATACAATTTATCTATCTTACAGGAAATTGTAAACCTACATATTTTGATTATTTGTACAATGATCAAGTCTTCAAGATGACAAAGGGAGAAGTAGCTTTGGAAGGAAAGGAACAGGTATCTTCTCATTCAGGCAATGCCTAGTCATTCTGTGATGGAATGTAAGCTAGATATATGGGTGCAATTTTCCCTTTATATAATGATGTGATTTACAGCATTATTAATACCCCAAAAGCAGGAGTATGGCACATGAAACCCATTTACTAAGTCAGCATAACATATAGAAGGAACATAGAACATTTGTGACTACATAGTTGTAATTTCTCAGCCTGAATGATCAGTACCTTTGATGACTTTGTTTTTTTTAATCAGAAAAAAGCTCACTCCCAGCTCCGGATCTCAGGCCTCCACCCTTCCGCTTACTGGTTCGGGCAGGCGTTGGTGGATGTCCCACTGTACTTCTTGATCCTCCTTGTGATGCAAATAACGGATTACATTTTTAACTCAGATGAAATGCTAGTTATAATCCAAAACTTGTTAATTCAGGTAAGTGGCAAACATTAGAAAATGGTTTATTAGATTTTTAAGAAAATATATTTTATTGATTTATACAGAGAGGAAGGGCAAGGGATAGAGAGTTAGAAACATCAATGAGAGAGAAACATCAATCAGCTGCCTCCTGTATACCCCGTACTGGGGATGTGCTCACAACCAAGGTACATGTCCTTGACCAGAATCAGACCTGGGACCTTTCAGTCCGCAGGCCAACGCTCTATCCACTGAGCCTAACTGGTTAGGGCTAGATTATTTTTAATGGATGCGGTAACATTATTCATCTTAAACCAAAGGATTTCATCTTACTTCTGCTAGTGCATAGCTTGGAAAGTTGGGGTTTAAGTATGAATACTTTCCTAGACCGCGTTTACCTTATTCGACCTTAATCTTCTCTTTTCAGATCCTGTGTAGTATTGGATATGCCACAACTCTTATTATCTTGACATATGTGATTTCATTCATTTTTCGCAATGGGAGGAAAAACAGTGGCCTCTGGTCATTTTTCTTCTTAATTGTAAGTAAGCATACAGTGCACATTGTTTTGTTTTTTAGCCAGTTTATATAATTTTAAGAATGTATATTTTGATCTTTATACTAAACAGATTGGTCAATTAATGTTGCTCTCTAGAAAATTCTAAATAAGATAATCATAGACATATATAAAATACTGTATGTGAGGGTGTGCACCATTTATAAAGTAGGACCTCAAACATGTCTCCAGGTGTAGCCTGTCCCTGGAGCTAGAGACTTCTACCTTCAATAGTTCACTTACAATTTCACTTGCATATTTAAAAAGCACCTCAAGGATCACATTTCTAAAATATAATCCTTCCCTCAATCCTGTTCTTTTTTGTCTTTTAATATCTGACTTTACTACAGTGCACTCTCCCCAGATAATTGCTCATACCAGAAATCTAGACTTATCTTGATTCCTCTCTGTTTCTCCTCATATTCAGCCCAATCATATGACCCTAAAACTCAACATTTCTCAAGTCTGTTCGGTGTGTCTCCGTGTCACTGCCACTCCCATTGTCTAAGCTTTCGGCATCTTTCTCTACTGTAGTATTGCAACAGACCTGTAACTGGTCTCCCGCTTTCTACTCCTGCCTCATGTAAATTATTATCCATATAATAACCAACATGATCCTTTTAAAATAAAATGTTATTAAACAGTGTGACCTACATTTGGAAAGTACACCATAGATTTGCGTATCTGGTTTCTGAACTTAATAAAAGTGGAATCATGTAGAAATTCATAGAAACAGAGTCAAATGCTAGTTACCAGGGGCTGAAGGTTGGGGAAATGTCGGCCAAAGAATACAAACTTCCAGTTATAAGATGAATAAGTTCTGGGGATCTGATGTACAGTATGATGATTATTGTTCACAATATTATATATTTGAAAGGAGCTACGAAAGTAGACTTCAAATGTTCCCACTATAACAACGATGACAAAATGGAAATTATGTGTGGTGATCTTGGTAATGATTTTGGTAATCTGTTCACAATATATAAATGTATCAATTGATCACATTGTACATCTTAAACTTACAAACACTTATTTGTCAATTATATCTCCATAATGCTAGAAAAAAAGATGTTCCACTTAAAGATGAAATTCATTCAACCAAGAAATAAGTCAAAATAAAGAATTGAACAAAATAAAAATTACTATAAAAGCATGAGTAGGGGGTCACTGAACTCTCTTAAACATGTGTGAATATTAGATAACTTTGAGAATCATAGTTTGGTCATATTTATGTAGAAAAATCCTCAAATTTAATGGTTCCTTTTGTAAAGTGAGCATAACTTTAATAAAAATCCTATGGAAGATATAGTTTAAAAAGAAAATTCCTGAGAAATTTAATCAGAAAAATTAAGGATAGCTCTCTAAATAAAAAGATGCCCAAGCAACCCCAGAAGTAAATTTAAAAAATAATAATAATAAATACTCAGGTGTGATTTATTTCGGAATAAACTTATGGCGCAGTATTAGCAGCTGTCAAACTAAAAGAAGAAAACTGCCTTTGTTAAGAAAATACTGTACAACTCTTTTTTTAAATATATATATATTTGTATTGCTTTCCGAGAGGAAGGGAGAGAGACACTCAGAGAGAGAGAAACATCAATGATGAGAGAAAACAATTGATTGGCTGCCTCCTGCATGCCCCCTACTAGGCATCGAGCTTGAAACCTGGGCATGTGCCCTTGACTAGAATTGAACTAGGGACTCGTTAGTCTGCAGGCCAACGCTCTATCCACTGAGCAAGCCAGCTAGGGCCCATACATTTTTTTTTAAAAAAAAAGCTGAGCAAAATGAAAATATAAATATAAGAAACACAAATTACCGAAAACCAATATCATATTAAGTGGTTAAATATGTAGTTATTCACCTAATATTAGCAGTAAAATGAAGACACCTACAATCATTAATATAATGTCCTGTCTCAGTAAGATGACATGAAGTGTACTCTAACTCATGGTCTATAGAATAGACTGTCACCATCTTTTGGAAAAATAATCTGTTAGTAACTATGAAAAATTTAAGTGCACATACTTCTCAGAAATATTCCTTAAAGATTATAAATGTAAATATACAAAAATTTATGTGGACCAGCATTTATAGGAGCAGAGAAATTGGAGCATCATTCTAAAATTATTACTTTCTTGCACACCCATTCAAAGAAATACTGAGCAGCTATGAAATGAATAGCTGGTATGCCAAAAACTAAAAGGGGTGTCTCTGACCTACTGGGCAATGGAAAAAATGCAGAATGTGGAGTATTGTGTAATAAATGGATCCTTTCTCAGAATCTAAATTTGGTAAAAACTTCTGCTGGTTTGTATGTACATTGAATTTGAGAAACCCTGCTGTGTCTTAAAAAGTTCTTACTCCATCCAGTACAGAATTGTGACAATGCAAGGCAGAATTCTCTGTGTTGCAGAGGGGGGGAAAAGTAATAAAATGGCAGTACTGACTTGAGAAGTTGAGATGGAAGTTGAAAATAAGAACATTTACAAGATGAAGCTCTACCCTCTTGCAAAGCATCAAAAAGTTCAGATTGTTGCACTTTCGTGGAACTATATTGTGTTTCTATTTTAGGTCACCATCTTCTCAATTTTTTCTACTGAAATAAATCATTATGGATTTCTAGGGCTGTTAACCTGCACCATATTGATTCCTCCTTTCACACTGGCTGGCTCTCTATTAATTGTCTCACAGGTAAGAATTTCACTCTTGTCCCTTGATCATGAAATGTGTGGCCATTGAAGGCAGCCTTGAATATTGTAAAAATGTAGGTAGAGCTTTCAGTTGTGTAAGGTTTGAGGTCTCTTTCTTCTGAAAGTCAATTCACTCACCCCAGGCAAGAATCATGTTCTCATTCGATGGGAAAGTCTGCCTTGGTTTATGGAGGTCAAAGGCAACTCCACAGTAGTAGAACTTCATAGTTCTCATAATAACCCTCACTCCTAGGAGCAAATGACCTAACTGAGAGGCCAATGAGATGCCCTTCGTATGGTATTTTGGGCATATCTGGTCTAAGGCTCCTCATAGACATGCAATGGGGAATATCAAGTATCCAATTAGATATATGAGTCTGATATTCATGATGCAGGGTTTTGAGGATTTGGGGGACTTAAAGGTAAACATTTGAGATTCCTCAGCAGGTAAGTTATAGTTAAGGCCATGGAACTAGGTGATATAACCTATAGAGTAAGTATAAGTAAAATGAAAAGACAGTCTATAGACTTGGCCTTGAACTCCAAAATTTAAAGATCAAGAAGGGACCGTTGTGTGCCAAGATCTATTAGACACTCTCCTTAATGATATAGAACACCCACATATAAGGATGTGCATCAGCACCACTGAGTTCCTCCTAGCAGGGCAAATCCTGCTAACTCACAGTGTTAAAATATAAAGTATAAAAGCATTGTAGCCTACAGCAGAGGCACAGGGTAACAGGTCACCAAGTGACATTAGAAGCAAGGAGGACACGCTGCACAGTCAGAAATTGACTTTTATCTGGTGCATGAGCAAGAACCACATAGAAGGCTGGCAAGGTCATGTAATGGGCATTAAATTGTCTTAAGTGAGATGAGATTCATGCAAAGATAGAGGTTCATCTAAATACACATTTTTCTTGCTTTACAGGTTTCTCCTGACTCGATGGAATATTTAGGAGCTTCAGAACAGTATCCAATTTATCTGGCATTGCTGATAGTAAGGAGACATTTCCATTTAAATGTTCTTACATGAAGGGGATGTATTTGTATGCTTTACACTAAATTAAAATTTTAATTTTAGTGCTTGAAAATTTGGCACTTTATACATTTGAACACACACACGCACACACACACACACACACACACACACACACCAACACACACCAACAAAGGCTTCAAATTCCGGACCACTAATTTTATAATGATAGTCTGAGACTGAGTATGAAGCCCAAACTCTCACTGGCATGAACAGAGTCAGTATCAGTGTACTCCTTCTACGTATGCCATGCTCTCTCTGGAGAGCAGTGAAGCCAACTCTTGAGAGTTTCATAGAATATTAAACACAATTTCTCAATCTTGTGAAAATATTATCAAATCTACCTATACATACGATCGAACTCTTTAAGTCATGTCTCATATTGAAATTGTTGCTTTTCATGGTGATGCTAATTTTGATTTTTTTTCCCCCCTCTCATAGCCTTACCTTCAATCTTTCATTTTCCTTTTCATTCTACGGTGTCTGGAAACGAACTTTAGGAAGAAATTGATGAGAAAGGATCCTATATTCAGGTTGAGATATTCATGTTTTATTTTAATATTCCTTGTTAAATACATTTTAATAGGCTTCAATTAATTGAGTAAAAAGCACTGTACAGGATTATTTTTAAGGGGCTGTGTTGTATACAAAATTATAATTCTTTTATGTTAATGAACTTATAATATAACAAGAGAAGCTACCCTTGCACACATAAGACACTGAAAAAATAAGGCAGACCATAATTTCACTAATGTTCTAGAAGAAAAACCTACACACGAGGTAGCACTTAAAAATAATGGCTAAATATAGACAAGTAATTGGATAAGTGTAGCCAATCCAGGAAGGAAGAGGAGTCTGAACAAAAGGACAAGAATTGGAATAAATGCCACCACCCTATAGGTTCACGAAGGCTGCTGGAATGAACTTGAAGCCTTCTGTTTAAGGTTAATAGGAAATTAAAATTAAGCTAGATATTGGAGTGTCCTGGAATAGGGAACTATAGGGAAGATTTTACAGATTATGCAATCATAAACAGACAGGTATGTTTTGAAAACCTTGCCTAACTCAAAAGAATATGAATTAAGCTCAAGTCTAATGTAGGCAGTAGAGCAGGAGAGTGACAGGATGACAATCATGGTTTAGGAAATCTACTGACTGCAGCAATTTGGGATGGCATGAGGGAAAGAGACAGGAATCTGCAGGAATCAGCAGTGGGGATGATGAAGGAAAGGGTTAGATTGGTAGTAGTTAGGAAAGAGTGATTCTGATACACATTCCCAAGACGTGAAAGTGCTCAGAAACTGATTACATATCTCAGAATCTCTGGGACACATCCCTGATTCCAAATGTTTCGATCCATTCTTCTCACAAAGCCTTCAGAATTCCAAAATATCTGTGTCAAAATTATAGTCCATAGATTCCCTTATCAACCCTCTCAGAGTGTGAGTACTGTTTTATTATTTATAAAAGAAGTCACAGCCAACAGGGAGAATGAAACTTAGACCAAAAGCAAGCATGATGTGAAAGCACTATCCTTTGAATCACTGCTGGAAAGTAGGCTGTCTACAAGGTACAGGGCACAGCACAGAAGCATGGAGCTCGTGTGGTCTCAGAGTTACTCAGTCTATGCAAATAATTGATAGCAGTTTACACGAAGTTCATTATTTCTGTTACAAGTTGTTCAACTGGAAACCTTCTCTGATTTTAGAATTTCACCAAGAAGCAGTAAGTTTCTTCCAAACCCAGAGGAACCGGCAGGGGAGGATGAAGATGTTCAGATGGAAAGAATGAGAACAGCGAATGCTGTGACTATCCCGGACTCTGATGAGGTGGCACTACTAACAACACTCTTCATCATATACTACTGTCTGTCAGATAAAGTGGGCAACTATCTAATCTGAATTTGGGGGCGAGGGGACACACACACACTCTGAGGTTCTTTCATCCTTGCCCATAGAGCTCCTTACTTGATTTCAGTAAATATGCAAGGCCAGCAGAGATCCAAGAATACACACAAGTTACTTTTCAGTCATAGTTTTGGTAGGTAAGGCTAACACTTACAAAACCTCAAAGAGATTTTGGGAGCAAGGCAATTCAGAAGAGAGAGTTCACCTGAGGTGTATGTGTGCACATGTGTGTGTGTGTCTCAACAGACTTATTGGTTAGATGAAAGTCTCTGTTGCTATTTTTTTTTTTTTTTGAGGAACAGCGAGCATGAATCAGATGATACAATGCAAATATCCTTTTGCAGATTGGAGGAGTTTGCTTTAAAATGGCAGTTTTGAGGAGAACTGGTTGGATTCACTATTTTGTATTGGGAAAGATCTGGCCAGAAGGAGGGAGTATGGGGCACTCACGCATCTCAAGGTGATAATGTTGTTATTCCTTTGTCTTTCCAGAAACCAGTCATCATTGCCAATTGCCTCCGGAAGGAGTATGTAGGCAAAAAGAAAAACTGCTTTGCCAAGAAGAAGAAGAAGAAAGTTGCCACAAGAAATGTCTCTTTCTGTGTTAGAAAAGGTTGGAAGCAGTAGTTCTGCTAGCAGGGTGATCTTGACCTCCGAAGATGAGGTCTTTTGAAGGGAATAATGCCATCCAAATATGGGACCGTCCACTGCTAACCATGAAAGGCCGCCAACTCATTAGCAGTAGAAATCTGACCCAGGCTGCTTCACAGCCTGTTTCACGGCCTGTTAGAAGACATTAATGTCTGTTCTGCTAAAACAAACAAAAAGGAACAACATTCAAAAAGGACGCCTTGTTTATGTTAAGAAGGATAGACAGCTTTCTAAGTAGTCACAGTAATTTCACAGCAGGAAATACCGCACTGAAGGGAACTCACCAGGCTGGGGTATCTCATTCTTCATACCTAACAAATGGCATGTTTTGAGAAAGTGTTGATAAAATGCAACAGGCACTGGAATCAAAATTTGTTTCAATTCCATCTCAGCCTCCTATTGGCTGCATGACCTTGGGCAAGATGTTGATCCTCTTTACACCTTAGTTTCCTCACCCATAAAATGAAGGGACATAAGAACACTCAACTTTGTGTGTAGGTGTGCGATGAGTGAAATAATGTACATAGCACATTCGACATAGAGCTTGACACATAATGAGAGCCCTCACATCTTATGTGCTTTAATTTTTGTAAATGTTTGCAGTTATAATTCTGAGCATACCTTTTTTTTTCTTTGCTTGTTTCAGGTGAAGTTATAGGTCTGTTAGGCCACAATGGAGCTGGTAAAAGCACAACCATTAAGATGATAACCGGAGACTCAAAACCAACCGCAGGAGAGGTCAGTGACACACGCAGAAGGGTGCTCATGAACGCTGCCTCGATGGACGTTTTGTATATGCTGATGACCATCTTTAAAGGCACTTTTCCTACTAATCAATGTGATTTATGCATTGAGTGAAGAGGATAAATTAATACAAGCTTTTCTCCTTAATTTCTAAGAGTAGTTAGGTGTTGAATAGAACTGCATGTTATCTATGCTATGCCTTTTATCAGATGAACAAATACAGACATTAAAAGGTGAGATTTTGGAAAGGAAAGCTAAACATTCACTTTACTGGAGGTCAGAGATCTTTGTTTTGTGGATTGGTGTAACCTGAGAACTTGTTAAATTGAATTCACAACATTCAGTATTCATTCAGAAAACAGAGATCACACATGGGAGGGAAACTGAGTAATTGTCTAAATCCCACAGCAAACACTAGAAGAGTATATGAATGGCACTTGGCTGTTTGTCCATCCTAAGTCGGGTGAAATGACAAACAGCAGTCCAAAGTCAAACAATGGACAAACAAATAAGCAAACTTGAATTCAATCATGGTGATGGGTTTAGTAATAAAGCCTAAACTAGAATGGAGGGGTAGAACGATATGGAATATCTGCCTTTTGATGTATTGAGTTTCTGTCATCTTTTCCCCAGTGTTATTTGTGTACTCTTGGCAGCCATGTGTGTAAGAGGAGGACACCATTGTAGTACGCTCACATGCACACACACACACACACACACACACACACAGCACCACCACCACCACCACCACACCACAATTTTGGACAGATGGTGAGAATGAACTTTTTGTGTAGGTGATTTTGAAAAGAAACACCGGAGGGGACACCCTCAAGTTCCTGGGGTACTGCCCTCAGGAGAACGCCCTGTGGCCCAACCTGACGGTGAGGGAGCACCTGGACGTGTTTGCAGCTGTGAAAGGACTGAGGAAAGCGGACGCCGCAGTCGCCATCACACGGTACCTGGGGGGAGGCACACCTGTTTTCTACTAGAGCGATGCCATAGAGTCACAAAAAACTAAGGAAGGACCATTCTAACTGATGACTCCATACTTACTGGTTTCGGAGAAGACTTGTTCACCTAGACCCCAATTCAGCGTTATGGTCTCTCATTTTCAGCCTGGAGAAGAAAAGTCCAGTGATTATTCTTAATACAAAATAAGTCATTGAAAATGTGAGTTTAAAAACCATGAAAGGGCCCTGGCTAGTGTGGCTCAATTGATTAGAGAATCACCTCATTCATTAAAGGGTTGTGGCTCCATTCCTGTCAGGGCACATATCCAGGTTGGGGGTTCAATCCCCTGCATGCAGGAGGCAACTGATATATGTTTTTCCCTCCCTCCCTCCCTTCTTTCCTCCCTCCCTCCTTCATCTTCTTCTCAATATATAAAGTAAAATTTAAAAAATGGAAGGTTCATAAAGTATTCAAAATAATTTGAATTTTTAAAAATTTTACTTTTTCATTACAGTTGATCTTCAATATTATTTTGTATTTGTTTCAGTACACAGACTCATGGTTAGACAGTCAAATATAGTTTCAATTTTATGATCACTCTCAATCGTGCTGTTAAACATCCTGCACTGTAGTCTTCTGATTCGCCCTGTCCCCCACGTGCCTTCCGCTTGTGCGCTCCTCATGTGGGTTGACTCCTGTTTGCTTCAGGCTGGTGGAGGCGTTCAAGCTGCAGGAGGAGCTGAAGAGCCCAGCGAAGGCCTTATCAGAGGGAATCAAGAGAAAGGTAGGGGCGGGGCTGGGGTTACCCCAGGAGGCCCACTGATCCCAGATCCCTGCCACATGCACTGTTCCTCTCCTTCCAGCTGTGCTTCGCGCTGAGCATCCTGGGAAACCCATCGGTGGTGCTGCTGGATGAGCCCTCCACAGGCATGGACCCCGCGGGGCAGCAGCAGATGTGGTGAGGGGATATTATGAGCAGCCCAAAGTGAAAGTGTTTTTCTGAGCAAATGAGCAAATGAGAGACCTCAATATTATCAGGAAAAACAATAGTATTGAGGGGCGGGGGGGAGGGGGGGAGGAAGGGGGCTGATAGCCCACTGCAGCCAATTTTTATGGAGGAAAAAAAAGATATTCTAACAAATTAACACTCAAGAATTTCATTGTCATCTTAGATTAGGTGTGCATGGCCCAATTTTATACTCAATCAGATCAATGTACATTAAGTTTTTCTGTGACATTTCCAGATACACAATTCTGTTAGAACAAAATAATTCTTTAACTCTTTTAGGATATATTTTGAAATCTGTCATTTTGCACTTTGGTGTATGTGTCATTATTATCATGCTTTTAAATACGTTTTCTCTTTTTCTATCTTTTTTTCCTACTGCCTTCTCATGTAAATTCTTGAAATTCAGCATTTTTCTAAACTTTTTACTCAATGTTATTCTCTACATTATTCAGCCCAAGCCATGCACTGAAGTACTCACTCTAACCAGTAGTTTGGTTATTTCCATGTCTGTTACCCCTGGGGGGGAAAATCATCCTTTCTTTCTGTGATCTGAATTCACTGATTATTTTTTTTTAATATATTTTTTATTGATATTTTACAGAGAGGAAAGGAGAGAGATAGAGAGCCAGAAACGTCGATGAGAGAGAAACATCGACCAGCTGCCTCCTGCACACCCCCTATCGGGGATGTGCCCGCAACCAATGTACATGCCCTTGGCCGGAATCGAACCCGGGACCTTTCAGTCCACAGACCGACGCTCTACCACTGAGCCAAACCGACCTCGGCGATTATTTCATATTTATGCATTGAGTGAAGAGGATAAACATATTTAATTTTTCTTTTCATATTACCTTGGCATTCCCCCTAGTGAACATCTCCCTTGCTCTCACATTAGGCAGGCCATCCGGGCCACCTTTAGAAACACGGAGCGGGGCGCCCTCCTGACCACCCATTACATGGCGGAGGCGGAGGCCGTGTGTGACCGTGTGGCCATCATGGTGGCCGGGAGACTGAGGTGAGTGCCCACCCGAGGTCCCCAGGCATGCCCTGCACAAAGGACATTCCCCTGCTCATGGCATCACGGGGAGGAGCAGGAGGAGCTGGCTGCCCCGGCTCTCCCTGGCCCTGCCCTGGCCCTGCCCTGGCCTCCGGAAGCCAAAAGTCACCAGCAGTAAATTTCTCTCTCCCTTTTCTTGATTGACTCTCTCCTCTTCCTGCTCCCTCCAGATGTATCGGTTCCATCCAGCACCTGAAGAGCAAATTTGGCAAGGATTACCTGCTGGAGATGAAGGTGAAGACCCTCGCCCACGTGGAGCCCCTCCACAGCGAAATCCTGAGGCTCTTCCCCCAGGCTGCTCGGCAGGAACGGTAAACCCAGGCGGTGCTCCGTTTCACCTTGGTCTCCATTTTCTTTTCTATCTTCTCGGGCTTTTTTTTTTTTTTAAACTCTATGGTCATTGTGAAAAATTCCTAGAGAAAGTCCCAAACCCAAGGGCTACTACTACAGGAGAGGAACAAGAGAACAAAGTGCTCATTGGGAAACTGAGTCTGTAAGGGAAGGGGCCAGCTACTAACCGGTACACGTACCGAGTTCATTCCATTGGCCTTTCAGAGGGTGACCCACCCCCATTCAAGGAGACCAGCAGCAGCCAGCCTCGCTGAAGCCTGACTCTTAGTGTTTTTATTATCAGCAACATTACCAAGTAATGAATGGCCTGGGGGGCTCAGGTAGGTTAGGCCATGCCAGGTAACTGGTGGTGGGGCTAGGAGGGGAGCCTGGTCTTCTTTAGTTAAATAGGATTCTCAGGAGGAGAGGAGAGGAGAGGATGATAAGGAATCTGCTTCTGCCCTTCCAGAGGGGTCCACACGGTCAGATTTCTGCCCTTTGTCTCCCGTTCCTGCCTCGAGTGAGAGGGGCCTCTTCTTAAGAGCCTTGACATGGTCCTGCTCTGTACAGTGACTTCTTGTTGTTCGAAGGGCATTCACACTGTGGCCGTTTCCAATGCTACATACGTGTACCTGCAGTCAAATGATTGGTGCCATCATTGCTCCTTTTCATCTACTTTTTACCTAGGTCATGGTCTTATTTTTTCAATTACTGCTTACAATCAGTATTATTTTGTAGTAGTTTCATGTACACAGCACAGGGGTTAGATAGCCATATACTTTACTAAGTGATGCCCTGATGTTTCCAGTATCCACCTGGCACCATCCATAGTTATTACAATATTATTGATTGTCTTTCCTATGCTGTACTTTACATCCCCGGGACTATTTTCTAACTACCCATTTGTAATTCTTAATCCTTTTACTTTTTTTCTCCCAATTCCCTACCCCCTCAAAAAAAAAACAAAAAACTGGCAACTGTCAAAATGTTCTCTGTATCGATGAGTCTGTTTCAGTTTTCTTTCTTTGGTTGGTTGGTTCTCTAGAGAAAGGCACACCAAAGCCACAGTGAGATGCCACTTCTCACCTGTCAGGCTGTTGCTCCTTTTTGGATGTTCGCTCATCAGGGGTTGTGCTCTTAAAGCCCGGAGTTCAGACTTGCTCTTTTCCTTCCAGGTTCTCCTCCCTGATGGTCTACAAGTTGCCTGTTGAGGATGTGAGGCCTTTATCACAGGCTTTCTTCAAATTAGAGATCGGTAAGAGCAACTATCTAGAGATAAGACCCTGGGAAGCAGCACTAACCTTTTTGGCTCAGTGGAGGGAGCATAGGACTGAAGGACCCCAGGTTTGATTCCAGTCAAGAGCACATGCCCAGGTTGTGGGCTGGATCCCCAGGAGGGGGCGTGCAGGAGCCAATCAATGATTCTCTCTCATTAATGTTTCTGTCTCTCTCTCTCTCTCCTTCTCCCTTTCTATCTGAAATCAATAAAAAATATATTTGTATAAAAAGACTTTGGGAAACCGACACATTCAAAGCTGAACACCTTCCCTTCCTGATTTGTCTTTCTTCTTCTTCTTCTTCTTCTTCTTCTTCTTCTTCTTCTTCTTCTTCTTCTTCTTCTTCTGCCTGTCATCAGTCATTATCACCTTCCTCCCCTTGAGTTAAGCTTAGGATGGCCCCAGACAAGGTTTCTTTTCACCTTCTGATTCTGCCTGTCCCTTCACTCTGTGGTCTGTGGGTCCATTTACCACACAGACCATTTTGGCCTTTTGATCAATTTCCAACATTCTGGTTGGAAGGATTCCCACAATGGGGTCTGAACAACAAGAAGGATTTTATAATTAACTAGAGGCCTGCTACATGAAATTCATGTGGGGAGGGTGTCCTTCAGCCCAGCCTGCACCCTCTTCAATCGGGGACCCCCTGGAGGGATGTCCAATCCTAAAAATGGCAGTCAGACATCTCTCTTGCAATCCAGGACTGCTGGCTCCTAATAGCTCACCTGCCTGCCTGCCTTATCTCCCCTAACTGCCTCTGCCTTGGCCCCCACCACTGTAACTTTGTCCGGAAGGAGGACCGGATGAGCAGAAGATGTCCGCTCGACCCAGTCTAATTATCATATTACCCTTTTATTCTTATATATTAGAAGCAGGGAGAGAGATGTTCCAGGAAGGCTGCCTCCCTGGAATACAATGGAACTTTTTCTTAAGAACCTTCCTGTGTTTCTACTTTCAAAAATGTCCCCTCCCTCCTTAAATGCCTTCTGATGTGCTTAGTTTGCTGAAATGGAAGTCCTGATCTAGGGAGAAAAACAATTTTTTATTAGTTCCTATCCTGTTATGTGAAGATTACACAAAGTACAAGATACTGAAATGTCCTAAGCTAGTGTTTTTCTCTCCAAATGTCAAGTTAGCCATAGTTACGTTCTCAGCAGCAATGCACGTACTGAAATTCCAAGTAGCATAGAAGCAAAAGGCATGCTCCATGATTATTTCTTTATCTTGCTACATAGACTCATTCTTACATAGAATCAGATCTCATTGGACTAATACAAGTTCCAGCAAAACTAGAGCCTCCCAGGTCCCCTTCTTCCTTCAGATTTGAAGACTTGAAGCTAGGGAGGCGAGGTGGTCAGTTTTGTCTCTCTTCTTACATTATTCACCTCTACTCACAGGCTGATGGTTTAGGCCTCCCTAGGTCAAGTATAAGGAGAGGAAAGAAGAGATAATATGGAAGGAAGCAAAGCTTGATTTGATCATTAGAGCTGTCCTATAAAGCAGGGCCTGACTCTCTTTTTCTTGTGGGGCGCTTTTGAGGGTTCTTTGATGAGACTCTTCTCCCATCTTTAGCCTCTGACCATAGCTTCCTGGGGTGAGTGATGCATCTTCCTCTTGGCCTCTTGGTACTTTTTATACATGACTTTGGTACAACCTTCATATGGTACAACCTCCAAAATATATGACTTCCTAATGTCCATCCATCCATCCTTGTGCAGTTAAACAGAGCTTCGACCTGGAGGAGTACAGCCTGTCACAGTCCACCCTGGAGCAGGTGGGTCCGTTTTAGAGATTTCTGTATCACCCCTGGAATATGAAGGTGCAGTATGTGCATACCCTTTGCACGCACTCGGAGCTCCGGGAGGCGGTGTGACACCCTCTCTGTGTCTTCTCCTCCACGGCAGGTCTTCCTGGAGCTCTCCAAGGAGCAGGAGCTGGAGGACTTTGATGAGGAAGTTGATCTCTCTGTGAGGTGGAAGCTCCTCCAGCAGGAAGAGCCCTGAAGGCTCTTTATTGCTCTTGAGGCCTGTGACTCTTTTTCAGTTAATATTTTATAGCATTATGATATTGCAGTCATGGACAGGGTACTTTTGAAACGAATGCCATGATTTTTTTCTCAATAATATCACTTACGGGCAGGAGAGAGGCGGGCTTACAGTGTGACTCACCCGCTCCCGTGCTGCCTAATTCCCTGATGTCGCCCCACCACCTGCAACCGCGCTCACAGCCATGTCCGAGGAGAAGCCCAAGGAGGGAGTGAAGACAGAGAATGACCACATCAACCTGAAAGTGGCTGGGCAAGATGGCTCTGTGGTCCAGTTCAAGTTTAAGAGACACACCCCACTGAGCAAGCTGATGAAGGGCAACTGTGAGTGGCAGGGCTTGTCAATGGGACAGATTAGTTCAGGTTTGATGGGCAGCCAATGAATGAAGCACACACACCTGGCCCAGTTGGACATGGAGGATAAAGATACCATCAATGTGCTCCAGCAGCAAACAGGAGGCTCACGGGTGACTGGCTGCCTCTTGGGATGTGGTCTGTAGGGGTACCGGCCCACTTGGTCACCGTCCTTGCATTTGCTGTTGAATAGTGAACACATGACCATGCCAATCACCAAGGAGTCTGCAGGAACCAAGGACATCCACAAAAATTCCTTTCCTCCCTGACGTACTGCGTGTGCAGCTCAAAACTGTCTGCAGGGACCAATCCTTACCTGAACCAGGCCAGCCAGCGTCATGTTTGTTTAGGAAAATGAGTTGCAAGATTTTAGGGGTTTGCTTTTGCTCTGGTTTTTGTCTTTCCCCCTCTTACCACATTTCCCCGAAGCTTGTTGTGTGAATGTCCCTTTTTGGTCTAGACAGGGGTCTTATCCCAGGTATTGAATAAATCCCCCTGCTCAGTCCATTGTAGAGGGCTCACATCACCAAAGTGGGGGTGCTTCTGGGGGCCGTTCTGGGGGGCATTGTGAGGAGGCAAACCTCCACTTACTGTTTCTCATAGGTCCTTTCAGTGCTAAATATTGCAAGTTTAAGTTTTGTGAGAACATGGCCCAGTTGAAGGGAGGATACTGGAATGCTTTTGAAAAGGTGACAAGTAACCGAGTCCCTCAGTAGCACAGGCCTGGGCACTCCGTTCCTCTAGTTCTCCTGGGGCAGGGGCAGGCCCAGGACCCCTGATGGCCCATGGGCAAAGCAGGCTCCAGCAGAAATTGGCTTTCCCCCTTTTTTTAAATTTTTCAATTGCAGTTTATATTCACTATTATTTTGTATTGGTTTCAGGAGTCCCCTTCTATTTTTTTTTAATTTTTTAATATATTTTATTAATTTTTTTTTACAGAGAGGAAGGGAGAGGGATAGAGAGTTAGAAAGATCAATGAAAGAGAAACATCGATCAGCTGCCTCCTACACACCCCCCACCGGGGATGTGCCCGCAACCAAGGTACATGCCCTTGACCGGAATCGAACCCGGGATCTTTCCGTCCATAGGCCGACGCTCTATCCACTGAGCCCCACCAGTTCTGGCAGGGGTCCCCTTTTAATAGAAGAAAGCAGTTGCCATGTTTCTCACTTGGCAGTACTGTGGCCTCAGATTTCTTCCAGTATTTGCTTCTGATGAATAATCATGGTTTCTATATAAAAGAGTACAATTAAGTATTGCTGATTTTGCAGTGACTTTTTTTTGTGTCAAAGAGCTACTTCAAAGTGTGGTCACAGACGGGCCCTGTGCAACTTCATGTTGTTCTCACACATGTGCTCTGCCGCTTTCCTGACTTTCCTGTGGTTTCACTTCTGTGAACCATTTTGGGACCTATCCCTTTTGAACTTTCAGTTCTCCTCCCACCCTCCTGTATGGAACCCCTCTGCCTGATGGCCCCGCTCCACCTCCTCCTGGTACCTGGACAGTGTGACCTGGACCATCATCTCTTGCTTGCCCGGAATCTTGCCTTTCCTTTGTGTTTTGCTGGTGGGATGTGGATGTGGTGTCTGCTGGCTCTGATGTTTGTTCACAATTTGTACATTCCTTGTTGTCCTTTACTACTGTAAACAGTAAATATAGTTTGATATTCTGTCAAAAAAATTATCACATATGGTGGGACTAGTGAAACCCGGCCATACAGCCTCTGGACCAGCAGACAAAATGCATATTTCATACAGTAGCAAACACAAAGAATGCATTTACTATAGAATTGTTTATGTTTATGAGGATGGTACAGGGATTGCTTAATTTTTTTTCTCTGAACTTTAAAATATGGGATATTTTCTTACCTTTTTATTATAATAGAAAGTAAGATGATGCTGATTATGGAGGAAAGGGAGTCAGTTGATTACAAGGCAGCACAGTCTTTGCTTTATGCACTTCACTTTTTTTCTTTTTTACTTTATTCACTGATTTTCCTTTTCTAGAATTTTTATGATTTTACATTTTAGAGTCTGTGTTTTTCTATTGTAACTATTAAGGAAATTTGAAACACATTAAGGTAAATAATTGAGATAAGACATTGAATAATCAAGTTGACAAAAAGATACATACAATTTTGAAACGTATTTCTGATTTTATGTTACCTTATAATGCCAGGGTCTACCCTGATGCAAAGCACTAGAACTTCATAGATCTTAATTTCCCATGTATGTACATGTTGTGATTTATTCAACTGGTAATTCTATAAACACCTTAAAATCAATACGGTCTACTTCTACACTCATACTTAGATGAGTTTTTATTGTTGTTGTTGCTACATTCATTGTTGCATAAGTCAGAGTTTATGGCAATTTGTTATACAGCAATTAAGGTCTGATGCAGATATATAAAATCATATTTAGAGAAGTTGACCTTCCCAAAATCATAGGTTCCAGGACCCAGAATTCAAGCCCAGGAGTCTGACTGGTGGCACCTACTATAAGATATCACCAAGCAGTTATTAAACACCTGGCTGAGGATGCAATGGAGGTATAAAGAACATTCTTTCAACTTGAAGTTTTGGTTACCTTTCAGGAAGAGAATCTGAAGAACACAATACACACTATATAATCAGCTTCCAATTGTTATGATAAAAACTAGAATGACACAAGGATTTGAAGCTAAACACTATTTTTGCAGCCCAAACATAGCCAGTTACGGTGGTAAATTAAAATGACCAGTTGTGAACAACAGAAATGTAAAACCTTGATGCTGAGAATTTTTTGTGCCCATTAAGAAAGTTAATTGCTCTTCATTTTCAGGAGAGTCACAGTGATGGATTATGTTTTTGAATGGTACCAAGATCACTTGGAGATAAAATGCAGTTGCCTATTTTGTTGAATCATATTGAAGTCAGCTGGGACACTGTTTCTCCTCTGATGCAGCTTCTTGACTGAGAATCTGGGGGTAATAACAGCCCCATTTAAATTTCTATGTTGTTTAGGTAGAGATCGGTTGATGCTCTCCAATCCCATTCTCCGTCTGAACACACGGGAAGATTTCATAGTCCAGGCCCCCTTACAGTTACTCTGGGACCATCTGTCTAGCCCTGGACTAGAGAATATGGCAGAAACGATGTATGCCACTCTCGGCCATTACCTAACTTTCCCACTGGATCGGTTGTGAGGTTTCTCTTTCTCATATATTGGTTAGGAAAGAAGATTACTCTGAGATGTGGAGAGCACAATGGAAAGTACTCAAGTCCTTGAGTCACAATGTGGAGGCAAGTGGCCTAGAAGAGCCAGTTGGCATGCATAGGACAGAGACATGAAACACACACACACATACACACACACACACACACACACACACACACACACACTCACACATTCCAAAACAAAACCACAAACTGAACCACTGCAAGACACTTGTTGAACTACTGACATTATGGAGTGTGTGGGGTTGTTACAACAGACTGCTAACATTACACTGACTGATAGAGTACATCATGCTAAGAAAGGGGTGGGGCAAAAGCCTGAACAGGACACTGATGCAATTGCCAAGGACCTTTGAACTATCCCAAGCTGCCTGACCCTGATCTTTGCCTAGATCAGGACTCTGCAAGGGCGATCCTTCCAACTTGCTTATCTGTGTTGACTCTGGAAACAGTTGATATTTCCATCAATATCAGTTTATCTCCACCAGACTGCCCTCAAGGTATTTAGATAGACAAGAATAACTTCCAGTTGTGATTGTTCATATAAATGTTTTCCTTGTTTTGATACTTCTTGAGTTATACCCATGGCAGTTGCAAAGCTGGAGAGTTAAAATCTTGGGTTAAAACTGCTATGTTTTTAAAAATTTTCAATTACCATTTATATTCAGTATTATTTTGAATTAGTTTCAGGTGTACCTCACAGTGGTTAGGCAATCGTATACTTTACAAAGTGTTCCCCCTGATATTTCCAGTATCCGCCTAGCACAATATATCATATTTCAATTTTACTGACTGTATTCCCTACATTGTACTTTACATCCCCATGGCTATTCTGTAACTACCAATTTGTACTACTTACTCTCCACACCTTTTTCACCCAGTCCCCTACCTCTCATCCCCTCTGGCAACCATCAGTCAGTTCTCTGCCTCTATGAGACTATGTCTGTTTTAAAACTGCTATCTTGAAATGGAACTTTCATTATAAGTTTTGGAAATATTTTTTAATATGTTTTATTGATGTTCCACAGAGAGGAAGGGAGAGGGACTAGAAACGTCGATGAGAGAGAAACATTGACCAGCTGCCTCCTGCACACCCCCTACCGGGGATGGGCCTGCAACCAATGTACATGCCCTTGAGAGGAATCGAACCTGGGACCTTTCAGTTTGCAGACCGACACTCTAGCCACTGAGCCAAACTGGTTTCGGCAAGTTTTGGAAATATTTTAATGTCTCTTCAAAATCCCTCTTTGGGCACCATCCTAGCCAAAATACCCATGATGCTTTTGGATAAGTCTACCCTTTTTCATAGTGGAGGGGGGGGGAGAAAGACAAAAAACAAAAAAGGATAGTTTAATTTGGATATGCAAAATGTATATTGAATGAATGCCTGTAGTGTTTGAAGTAGAAGGTAAGAGTCATTTACTCAAAGGGCCAGATCAATGAAAACATTATATAGCGATTATGAATAGTTAATTTCAGTGATAGTGGGCTTCTTTATTCTTATACTAGATGTGGATTTCTCAACAGTGGCACTATTGACATTGTGCTGGATAGTTCCTTGTTGGGGGCGGGAGGTAGAAATAAAAGTAGAATTTTAAGTGGCATTCCCTCTTTCCACACACTAGATGCCAGTTGCAATCTGCCCCTGACTGTGACAAGCAAAAGGGCACAGTACTATGAACTGAGTGGCTCACGTATGTGTAAAACACAGGCCCAGTGCACAAAACTCATGCACTAAGAGTAGGGGAGTCCCTCAGCCCAGCCTGAATCCTCTCCCAGTCCAGGAGCCCTGGGGGGATATCCAACTGATGCCCCCCTCCCTCTGCATGGGACATCCTTAGTGCTGCTGTAGAGACTCCCATCAACGCCACTGCGCTCTCACCAGCCGCAAGCCTAGCTTCTGGCCAAGTCGCGCTCCCCTTGTGGAAATCTACTGACCACCCTGGGGCAGCTCCTGTGTTGAGTGTCTTCCCCTTGTTGGTCAGTGTTCATCACAGCAGTCAGGCGTTCATTCGGTCGATTTTCATATTAGCCTTTTATTAAATAGGATCATTTACACATTAGAAAACAAAGGCTCAATGCACATGAATCATAGCCTGTTCTGGTTAATGTGCCCACCAAAATTTTCTTTAGAGTAAAGAATATTGAAATTAAAGAGAAGTCATCTGGTCAGCTGGTTAAAGATAGTGAGAATGACATTTTCACACAAGACAAAGTAGACTTTGGAGCATAGAAAGTTACCAGGGATAAAGATGGACATTATATAATGATAAAAAGGCCAAGAAGGCACAGCCGTCCTAAACGTGTATGTACCCAATTCCAAAACTTCCAATTACATGAGGCAAAAATCTGTCAGATCTGAAAGGAAAATAAAAGTCCCTAATTTTTGTTAAAATCTTCACCACTACTCTTTTCCCAGTAATCGATAACCAGTAGACAGAAAAACCAATAACAACAACGAAAAACAGAAAAACTTAACAGCAACCAACTAGATCTGACATTTATATAACATTCCACTCAATAAATGGCAGAATATATCTCCTTGCATTTGGAATATTCATGTAGACAGGTGACACCTTGGGTTATAAAACAAGTCCTATTGACATACAAAATAAAATTTCTGACAATAATAGATTTGAACTAGGAATCAATAACCCAAAGATAAAAGGAAAATCTACAGAAACTTGGAAAGGAAACAACACATTACTAAGTAATTCATGGCTCAAATGAAAAGTCTCCAAGGATATTAGGAAATACTTGGAACTGAATGAAAATAAGAAATAGAGGAGTGAAAATCCTGATTTCCCAAGTGAGATTACCAATTGGGCAGTCAAGAGTTTTGTGTAGAGAGAAGCTTCCCTCTGATGAAACTGTTTATTTTCTCAGGGTTTGAAGACAGTGGATAAAAATTCTGGTGTGAGCCACAATCATCTTGGACATAATAGAGGAAAGCCTACGCATATTGGATTTCCTCTATTAGGTTGCTCTTT
Organism: Vespertilio murinus; assembly: GCA_963924515.1. NCBI lineage: Eukaryota > Metazoa > Chordata > Mammalia > Chiroptera > Vespertilionidae > Vespertilio > Vespertilio murinus. The sequence goes on from OZ004718.1 coordinate 6,632,325, forward strand.
ACAATATGATATTGAGTATACATGCCGGTATAATATATACCGAGTATATTGATTTCAGAGTGAGGAAGGGAGAGGGAGAGCAGGCTAGAAACATCAACGATGAGAATAACTGATTGGCTGCCACCTGCATGCCGACTATAGGGAATCGAGCCCACAACTCCGTCATGTGCCTTGCCCTGGTTGATGAATCAACACAACCACACCAGCTGGGCTTCTAGATAGATCTTACCCTGTAAGCCAGTGGCCAAATGACTCACATTTAAAACCAGGTGTTCTAGAGGAAATGATTGGATAGACAGATAATTTGCAGCCTGGGTGGAGACCTTCCTATTTCCACAATCTGCTTAGGTTGGAAGAAATCCTCTGCAACTAAACTAAAGGGCTTTATCACCCACACCCTCACTCAAAACACCAACTCTCAGCCGAAACCGGTTTGGCTCAGTGGTAGAGCGTCGGTCTGCGGACTGAGAGGTCCCGGGTTCGATTCTGGTCAGGGGCATGTACACTGGTTGCGGGCATATCCCCAGTGGGGATTGTGCAGGAGGCGGCTGGTCGATGTTTCTCTCTCATCGACGTTTCTAACTCTCTATCTCTCTCCCTTCCTCTCTGTAAAATATCAATAAAATATATATATTAAAAAAAAAACACCAACTCTCAGAGCCAACCCTCACTGTACAAGGTCAAGTTCATCTTCACTTAGTCCATGTACTTTCTAATTGGCAAGTTAAGCAAAGGCTCATCTTTCCAGTGACTATGGTGCACTCTCACTTTCTTCCCAAACTGCTAGTCTTCTGCCTTGCGGTTGTTGGACAGTTGCTGTGCACCTAATGAGTTGCCTTTCAAACACAAGGAAATGGCCAGGCTGGTGTGGCTCAGTGGTTAAGTGTCAAACTATGAACCAGGAGGTCATCAATATATTCCTAGACAGGGAAGATGCCTGGTTTGCAGGCTTGATCCCTAGTATGCGACACGCAAGAGGCAGCTGATCAATGGTTCTCTCTCATCATTGATGTTTCTAACCCTGTCTCTTTCTGCCTTACTCTCTAAAATCAATAAAATTTATATTTTAAATAAATAAAACACAAGGAATTGCTTTGGAGTTAGACAATCACTTAGAGACTACAAAGAGTAGTGTCTGAATACACTGAAAAGAAAAGAAAAAGACTATTGGCTTTTGGTCCCCTGATTCAACTATAAGACCCAACTGCTTTTTTTTTTAATCCTCACACAAAAATAAGTCTATTGATGAGAAAAAGAGGGAGGGAGGGAGAAAGGAAGGGAGAGAGAAGAGAGAGAGAGAGAGAGAGAGAGAGAGAGAGAGAGAGAGAGAAATGTAAGAGAGAAACATTGATCAAACCAGGAGAGAGAGAGAGAGAGAGAGAGAGAGAGAGAGAGAGAGAGAGAAATGTAAGAGAGAAACATTGATCAAACCAGGGATCAAACCTGAAACAAAGGTAGGTGCCTGACCAAGAATGGAACCAGTAACAGAGAAACAGTTTGGTGCCCAACAGTTGGTGCTCAACCAACTGAACCATTCTGGCCAGGAATAAATGCAAAGTCTTAACTACAGAAAAAAGCACTCCTTGCAATCTCTGTGGAAGTCTGGAAGAATTTATCTGGTTTTTAGTTAATTGTTTCCATAGTGCCATCTCCATCTCAAAGTGACTGCAGGTTTAGCTAAGTATTTGGGGGCATTTTTGTATTTATTCAGAAGTCTTCAGGAGATCCTGATTAGAGATCAAATATGTGTTCTTCGAGTCGGTAGCTAATGGAGGGAGGGCACAAAAGCATGTATCTGTGCAATTAGGATTGTCTCAGGAGATTGCTATCAAAGACTGAGTTACAGAAATCTAACTTAGTTACAGAAAACTGATGGTTTTTGAGCTTGTGCAAAGAATGTTACCCGTGAGATAGTATTGATTTCTAAGTAGAATAATCATTTGGGAAATAGACTTTTAAAAGGTTTTTAACTTTTTCTTGGGTCTTCTACTTGGTAAAACAAAAAAAAAGTTTATTCTGAAACTCTCATGCTTCTGTTAACAAAACTGGAACACTGAAAATGAAGATAAAGTGCAATTATTCAACTTTATGAAAAGAGAGAAAGAGAGAGGGAGAGAGGGAGTCCAAGGGCAGTCACGTGAGCATGCTTGTTGGCAGGGCTAACAGCACTGAGATCATAGCCTCTTCTGAAATTAGTCTCCCCGGACCTTTCCACTGAACCCTATGGTTAAGGCAGAATCTATAAATGCGATCAAGATCAGGAAGGAATGTGACTCGCTTCCTTCTACGAAAGGAGACCAGTGGATAAAATGTGTTTCTAGGTTATGCGCTTCACGTTTCTCACAGGTAAAAGGTAAGCTCATTGTCATTTTCTGTTTTGATTGAGGGCGTGTTTTGTTTTGGTTTTTTCCTTTTTCTATCACAAAATTATAAATTAGTCTTTAGGAACTGAAAGCCAACCATTGTAGAGAAACCAATTTGAAAGTGAATGGACTATTTGGATGTGTTTGGACATCTGGTATTTAAAATTATAAAAATGAAAGCATTGAGTTACAACTTATGTTTATTTAAAAGTTTTGCAACCGTTAGGTGGTTTTAAGCCAGAAACTGGATGTAGGAATAAGCTGAAATTTGTTCAGAGATTGTGGGGAACTGAGATTATTGACAATTTATTTGGAGACCTGGATCGTCTTTGAAGGTCTTCACTTTTATTGCACAGTAAATTGGCGGCACCCTGATAAAGTGTTTTTCTGACTTTGAGGCTATTTATGAAAAACATTTACAGAAACACAGGGGTGGGCAAAGGCAGGCTGACAGTTATGAGTACGTGAAGCACCGCGTTTGTTCTTGAGTTATAATTATTTGCTAATTGTTGTCTCATTTTCCATATGAAACACTGGGAACCTGCCTTCCCCACCCTTGCGTGTCTATTGTTGCTGCCTCTCGGGCTTGGGCTCTGAGAATTTTAGAAGTGAAAGCTGCCTTCCAGGGCTTTCTGCTCTGTGCACACCATGTAGCGGGTCCCCATGTGAAGTGTGCAGCTTTTCCTCATCCCCACACCCAGTTGCTCTGCAGGACTCGGAGCTTTCACGCGCTTACAGTGTAAACCTCTGGTTCTGAATGCAACAGCCACAGGACAGGGGGAAGATCAGAGTCAGTACCCTTTGGGACTGCCTGCTACTGCTATGAAAAGGAATGCACGTGGCTGTGAGTCTCTGGGTAGACTACAGAGCATACGTAAGCTCAGGGAAAACACAGTACGCGATGCTGACTTACAGTGGAAAGGCTAAGGGGTGGGAGCCACGCTGACATGCACATGCTACATTGGGCTGCGGCTGATTCCACAGTGAGGAGATAGCCCTCTTGGCCAGTTTCCCCACCTGCTCAGCCCTGCACAGTTTCTTTAAAAGCAGTTGTTCTGGCCCTGGACGGTTTTGCTCAGGGATTAGAGCATCAACATGCAGACCAAAGGGTCGCAGGTTCGATTCCCAGTAAAGAGCACATACCTGATTTGCAAGTTCAATCCTCAGCCTTAATTGGGGGGGGGGGGGGGTAGTATGGAAGGCAACCAATGATGTGTCTCTCTCACGTCAGTGGGGGGTGAGGATGTTTTTCAGTGGTTACTCTGAATTCTCTGCACTAGAACCTTCTATGGGGATCCAGAGTCCCTCTCACAGGACACCCTCACCTAATGCTTTTTTCCAAGAATCTTTTCCTCCCTCCGACTGCCTCTCCAGCCTCTTCACTCAGTGCACGCCTCCCCACACTTGCCTCTCTGCCTCACGAGCATCCACGTGTAGGTTCTTCCTCTGGCAGCGCCCTCTGAGGCTGCCTTAGCTGGTAAGCCTGGCTTTGGAACCGGCTTCCAGACCCATTTTTGAGCCTTGTCCCTGGGAAATAGCACAGCCCCGCGGCATCTTCTTCCACGAATGGAGTGGGAGCTTCAGGCAGGGGCGCTTGTCCCACTCGTATCAGGAAGGAGGAGGCCATGCCAACATCCTGCTCTCTATCCCTGGCCCATGTTGCGTAGCATAGAGGGAGCGGACTGAATAACCTAAAATAACCACCCTGCATAAACAGCCACAAAAATAAAAATTCTTTTTGGTTTCAAAAGATTTTTTCAAAAGAGTAACCATTATATCTTTAGGATAAGAGGGAAACATGGAAGGGAGAAAGACAACGTGATAACATTTAACACAAGGTAGGAATGTGGGCAAAACTAGAAGCAAAGGAAGACCAGGTTTAACATGAGTATGAAACACAATGAAAGAAAGGTCCTCCAAAACAAGAACTCATTTGTGAGAAGATGAGGCAGCGGGGAGCGCGTACCAGTATTAAAGGCTAACTTTGGAATGAACCCTCAGATACTAGGCATTTGGATTCAGAACACTGGCATTCTCAGGCTGCTGGTTTGGGTGTTTGCAGGACTTTTTTCCCCATTAAGACCATCATATATGCTTTATCTTCTCTCCTTTTCTTTTCCCATGAAACAGGGCAACATGAGTAAGAGAGAGAGAAGTGTGTGTCAACAAACGTGTGCCTTATTATGCAAGAATTTGCTTAAAAAATGGAGACTGAAAAGGGAGTCCTTAATGGTATGATTCCAATATCCGTTTCTCTTCTGTGTGACTGAAAATGTCCTTTTCTTGGGAGGTAACTCTGATTGTTTATTTCCCATCCAGAAAAACAAACAAACAAAACAAAAAAAACAAAAACAAAAAAACCACACACACACACACCTTTATAAAATAAAAGTAATCTTTCTCAAGATATTTTGATTACACAGACTCATCATTTGAGGTCTGAAGGCACTGAAGTTAGTCAGCAGCACAGAACCCAATCAATGTTTTAAAAGTCAATGATCACACTTTTTACCAGTGTTCCCACGCATAGATGCTTGGGTTAGGATACTGGTATTCTGAAGATGTGGTAAACAAATCAACGCACAGAAATAACAACTAGCAAACTTTTCTCTTTTGAACCTTTAATTTTACCATTAGATCTTGTAATTTTATCATATAACTAAAATTCTGGTTAAACTTTGACATTTAAAAAAACAGAAAATCAGATAGGTAGAGGTAAGTAGCCTTTTTTACTAAGTAGGGATTTTACTGTATATCTATTGTGAAATTTTTTCTACCATCATGCATTTAGGGAATGGGGTGATTTCTTAGTGGTAGTGTTTAAGTTACCGGTATGGATAACTAACACAATAGTGTTTCTTAGCTCACAAACAAGCAGTTGAGTTTCCAATTCTAGAATCTAGGCATGTAATCAGTACATTACCATTAATTGTGCAATGCCTTGAAACTGTCTCTTATAACACATGCACTTTCAGCAGAATCAAATACAGGCATACTTGGGAGGTATGCAGGTTCAGTTACAGGCCTCTGTAATGAAGTGAGGGTCGCAATAAAACACGTCATAATCTTTCGGCTGGTGGAGGGTCTTGCCTTCAACTTGTAAAAATGAACCATCTGTGAAGTGCAATAAAGCAGAGTGAAATAAAATGAGATCTGCCTGTACAGCATGAGTAGGTCACCACAGTAATATCGGCGGATAATTTATAATAGCTTGCCATTTTGACTCTCATATTTTCATGATCAGTGCATGTTTTCCAATGGTCCTGTGGATCAAAAAACTTAAATATTTAGTACACCCTAGCTGGTTTGGTTCAGCGGATAGAGTGCTTGCCTGCAGACCAAAGGGTCCCAGGTTCAATTCTGGACAAGGGCACGGACCTTGGTTGCATGCTCTTCCCGGCCTGGGACCTGGTTAGGGCTTGGGCAGGAGGCAACCAATTGATGCGTTTCTCTCACACTGATCTTTCTGTCTTTCCCTCTCTCTTCCACTCTCCCTAAAAATCAATGGAAAAAATATCCTTGGGTGTTGATTAACAAAAAAAACAAAACAAATAAATGCCTAGTAATAATAGTTCATTGATAAGACCCAGACTGCTAAATTTTGTACTGTTCATATTGTAAATGGTTCAGAATGTGCGCGATATTGACATGAGAAAAGTGAATGAGACAAACTGCATGACCAAATGATTATGGATGACTTATTTGAAATCATCGTTTTCTTTATTTTTTCTCTCTCTATTGCATTGTGTAGGAATGGTTGAGCTTTTCGCTCCTCCTGCTTATTCTGTACCTATGTCCTACTACACATGAAGTCATTGATTTTTCTGCGCTGCCTTCTATGGACCTGGGACGGGTAGATTCATTTAACCTATCTACATTTGCGATTACTTACACACCTCTCACCAACACAACCCAACAGATAATGAAAAAAGTTGCCTTGGCCTCCCATATAAATGGTGAGTATTCTAGCAATCTAAGGGGGAATTTCTAATGTCAATAGTTGGTTCATTTGACTGTGGGTGTGTGCATTTAACCTGTAATTCAATTGATAACTATGTTAGTTGTCACCATTTCTAGGTGATGAGAAATGTGAATGTATTTTCTTTTTTCCAGAGTGTAAGAGGACATATCTAAGTCAAAACTATGAATGTATTTCTTGTCAAGCAAGGGATTATCACTTGCAGTGTGCAGTCTTTCCAAAAAAGAAATTGGCTGATGTTGTGGGGAAGCATGGAATACACAAATGGGTAGATGTTGAAAAGGAGGAGTGCTTATCAATTTGTTGACTTGTAACTGTGGAAGCTTTATTACTGGAATGAGACTATTGCTTTAGTATTTGCTTATTATTCTATAAAAAAAACAGCCAGTCTTTTTTCATCTTAAATTTGATTATAGGAATTTTATTCTCACCTTTCATTACCAAAAGGATTTACCTCACAATATTTGAAGATTCTGTTGAAGAGTATTCTGTGTTTTAATTGTTCACCCTTTAGTGGTAAGATACTCATCAATGAAAAATAAGATGAGTATTCTTACTGTCAAGATTGTGTCTGTAAAAATTTCCTGAAATTTAAGGAGAAGCAGCCTAGAGCAGAGGCAAGAGAACTGGATATAGAGTCAGAGAACATTTGACTAAAGTTCTGTGTTATGTCTAGAGTAGGTTTTACAAATCATCAACTTCTCTGAGTCTCACCACCATGTTTAAAATAAAGTTAACAGTACTATATTTTTCACAAATATCCCGGTTGAGAATGAGGGAATTCCAATTCATCTTGTAGTAAGGAAAAGGGGCACCTTTTGTGTAGCTTAAGGAAAAAGAGTATCAAAGCACAGCTGGCTAGGTGAGTGTCAACAGCAGAGGAAGAAATATGTGTCTACTTCTCAGGTCTATAGCAATGTGTGCTGCCTTCATTCCCAGGTCGTCTCTCCCCAAAAGATGCAAGATTGGTCTTCAGAATCTCCAGTTGTAGCCCTACCACATAAACAACTCCAGTGAAAGTGAAAGGAATACAGGTCTTTCCCAACATTTCAAAGTATTTTCAGAAATTATACCCATGAAACAAATGGTGGTCTTTAGATTAGTCTGGATCTTGGTCCATCAGGAACTAATCTCATTGGATAAGGAGAGAAAGGTATTGTCATTGTCCATCATTTGGGTTTCCAGGTCCCCCTGCGAACCACATCCAAACCACAGGGTGTGTGAATGGAAGAGGGGCAGTATGGTAGATAAATGTTAGGATTTTGCTAGAAGGAGGACTGGATGTCAGGCAATTAAAATAGCAGCTTTGTTTTTTTGCAAAATAAACACATACTTCAAAGGGGAATCTATAGTGATTGCCCCATAAATGTGAATTGAATTATAATTTGACAGCGGTTTATTGCTTGCACAACTTTGTGAATATCCTGAAAATCTTGAAATTGCACACTGAAAGGATGACTTTTATGGAACTAAATCTCAAAATTTTTTTAAGAACATAAAAACATGACTTGGAAGGAACTCAAGTATTAATTTTAGGCACCATAATTCCCTACCAAGAGTGTTATTATTATAAAGCAACCTGTGACTCTTGTTCCACCCAGTCACTGGAAGTTATAGAATTAATCTCTCTTTTTGTCAACCTCTGCCCATAGTTCTACTCTTGCCTCAGTACCCATTCATATTGTGTTTGGATTCTCACTCCGTATCTGAACTCAGCACCCAGAAGTCCACCCGCTCTGCAGTCTGTGTTCATAACTGCACATCCCACATTATGTGGACCTTTCTTTCCTGTCCCTGCTTCCTGCACACAGGCCAGGAGGGTGGGGGTAGTCCTCCCTAGCTTTCCAATGATACCTCAGCACACATCACCCCATGGGTTCCACTTGAATCTGAATGTCTACACTGTGCATCTTGCCTGCAAACACTGAATCTGCTTTTGATTCAAGATCTTAACCTGATCTGCCTGACAAACTGAGGCCTAGTCTTCCTGTCTACCCTGAGATGGGTTTGTTCCTACCCTGCCTCACAGTGTCCCCATGGGGGTCCCGATGGCATAAACATGTGCTTCTCAACAACACCTTTGTTAAAAGGCACATGCAATTGCAATAATAAATATTCATTGAATGACTACTGTGTGCAAGATTTTTACCTGGAGTTTGTCTTCACAATGAATGTGTTATTATCTTTATTTTACAGTAAGGTCATTTGCGATTATGATAATAAATATTCATGAAGTTCTACTGTGTGTTAGATTTTTAGACTTTATTCTATAGCAATAAAATATTCTTCTGTAATATTAATAGTATTATCCTGTATTATATTTATCTGTACTATGTATAATATTCTGTACTACTAATAATTGATATTAAGTTTATTTTACAAATATGAAAATTGAGTCAAAAAAGGTTAAAGGACTTTCTCATGATTATAACATATTTAATGAAAAATATTATCCCAGGGGAAAATGTTAATTCTATCAAAATATATGTTGCCCGCTCCCTCCCCTTTGATCTTTGACATTCCCACCCCAATCCAGAACTTTTCTCTCATTTCTTCTCATTTTTTTCAGTCTTACTAAAGCATATATATGGCATTGAACACATTATTAGCAAAAAAAGAAGGATTATTCTCATGATATCAACATAAGCACTCACATATTTTTTTTAAGTTTTCACTCTTTTTATTTTTTTTTATTTTTACTTCTTATAGCCATTTTCAGGAACCTTAATGACTTCAATGTCATTAAGGCTCATATAACATGTCTTTACTATTGCCAGCTTTCTCTAAATTTCTGCAGAACATATTCAGGTATTTCACTCTTTTTTCCCCCCAGCATATTAACCATTATGTGAGGATTGTTAAGAAAAAAGAAGTTACATTGTTATTTCCACCTGATATAAACCAGTACCTAACTGACATATACATATATATATATATGTAATTTTATATTTATTTTAATGCTAATTCTAGATTTATTGTAATGCTAATTCTTCTGTGCATAGTTTAATTGATATAGTATATTATATGTAATTAAAATTGGTTCCATAATTCCAACATATGAAAATAATATTCTTATTATATATTATCTGGATACAATTACAGAAATGTCTGTCCTACCAGCCAATTTGGCTCAGTGGTTAAGCATCAACCTTTGAAGCAGGAGGTCATGGTTTGCTTCCCAGTCAGGGCTCATGACTGACCGGGTTGTAGATTGGATCCCCAGTGTGAGGCGTGAAGGAGCAGCCAATCAATGATTCTCTCTCATCATTGATGCATCTCTCTCTCTCTCTCTCTCTCTCTCTCTCTCTCTCTCTCTCTCTCCCTCTCCCTTCCTCTCTGAAGTCAATAAAAAAATTTTTCTTTAAATAGAAATGTCTGTACCCATCTTTGACTGCCTGACTTTCTCCAAATCAATATTTTATTTAAATTTATTTCCATAAAGAACTTTAGTAAAAGCAATTGAATGTGAAACCTGAAGTTAGTCTCCTAATAAATTACCAATAATAATAAAAGTATAATATGCTAATTAGACCTTGATGTCCTTCTGGATGACCTTCCAGATGAAGCCGAGGCTGCAAGGGAAGCCGGCTCCCAGCCAGGGAGGGAAGCCATGCTGGCAGCCAGGGAAAGAAGGCCTATCCTTGCATGAATTCTGTCCATTGGGCCTCTAGTTAATTATGATATTTCTTTCCTATAATGACAGACACAGACATCTTGGGACTGTCTGAAGAAGAGAGTATTAAAGAATTAAAGGGAAATCCTCCAATGGAAGCAGTAGCAGTCATCTTTACTAATGCATTCTCATATAATTTGAAATTCTTATCATATGGATCATTTTCAAGCACGAAGGAACACAGAGACCATACAGGTAACTTTCTAGCTATACAATTCCACTACTTTCTATTTAATTTATGTCATAAGGCATATGTGGGAATAGATGTTAATGCAGTGAATTTAAAATCTCTGCCATGGTGATGTCAACAGGCCAATGAACACGTTTAAAAAATGTACAGTGATTTTGAAGTACATTAACATACTGTATTATATTGTAGTTTAATATATATATATATATACTTATCTATGTAAATATATATGTATGCCTACATGCTATATTACATGCTTATAATTCATTTATTGCAGATATGAATTATGCCCAGATTCCTTTAGGAACCTATTGTATTCAATCAAAATCATAACAGATATATAAATATAAATTGATATATTTATTCTAAAATATACCTCTTGCCGAAACCGGTTTGGCTCAGTGGTAGAGCGTTGGTCTGCGGACTGAAAGGTCCCGGGTTCGATTCCGGTCAACGGCATGTACGTTGGTTGCGGGCACATCTCCAGTAGGGGATGTGCAAGAGGCAGCTGGTCGATGTTTCTCTCTCATTGACATTTCTAGCTCTCTATCTCTCTCCCTTCCTCTCTGTAAAATATCAATAAAATATATTTTAAAAATAAAAAAATAAAAAAATAAAATATACCTCTAAAAGGGGCACAAAATACCCAAGATGCTCTTTAGAAAAGAATGACTTTACTAGGACTGTGCTGCTACCATAGTAATAGGCAGGTAGATCAGGGAAGCAGAGGAGCCCAGAAAAGCTTTCACATAGACATAAAAACTAACAGACAGCTCAGAAGATATTGCAGGTCAGTGAGCGCAAGGAAAATTGTCTTTCTGTAAAGAACAAAATGAAGTTATTTCACATGAAATGACAATTCCAGATGAAAAGTTAAATGAGAAAAATACATGACTCCAAACCTTTCAGAAGGCAGTATAGGACAATGTCTTTTATAACTGTGGGATGTAAAATAATTTCTTAAACTAAACATTTATATGTTTTTTTTCCCTTAAAGCTCATTGTTATGAAACTTATTTGGAAGATATTGTCTGTGAAGTTACAACATCCTGGAAGACAGGCTTTGTGGCTCTTCAAGCTGTCATTAATGCTGCTATTATAGAAGTGAGTACGAAAATGTCCAGTGCAAACTAGTGTTCAATGCAGATGAATGGTTGGTATTAGAAGCATCAAACGTTTCATCAGCTCTGGTCCACGCATCTCAGTTGCTTGGAGTGTCCTCCTGTGCACCAAAAGGTCACAGGATAGATTCATGTGGGGGCACATACCTAGGTTACGGGTCAACTCCCTGGTTGGGGTATGCATGGGAGGCAACCAATCAATGTTTCTCTCTTTATTTTTCTGCTTTCCTCTCTCTCAAATCAATCTTTAAAAGTTTCATCAAAGAAAATACAAATCAGTAGCCTTGTTCTTTCATTTACTCACTGGTTTGCTTACAATAAATTTACCTAAGTTGCCATGTGCTAAGGAAAATAAGTATAAACAGAAATTTTCTCCTCGGAGAAGACGCCTTCTCAGAAAGCCAGGCAGAGAATTAAATTCTTGGAAGAGGAGGAGTAGGCAGTCATGGAGGTGTTCATAAAGTCCTTCCAGGTAAATGAGCACAGGCTTCTCGGCCTAGGCGACCACAGAAGAATGCCTCATTGAAATGACATTCCTCACTGAAGCTAGAGGTTTGCTGAATAGATAATGTCATAAAGATATTGCAAGGTTAGGCAGAGAGGGATAAAGCACATAGCAAATTTGGGGGGCTGTGTGCAGCTCTGGATGCCTGGAGTGGAGTGGAGTGGAGTGGAGTGGAGTGGAATGGAGGCTCCACGCGGGCCAGTGGCGGAACAGGGAAGGGAGAAGTTGGGCCAGCATCAGCTCCACACAGTCCCATTACGTGTCCACAGTAAAAGAGATTGAGAGAAAACGGAGCCTGCCATACATGACTGTACAAATCCGTGTCTTTCTTCAGATCACAACCAATCACTCGGTGATGGAGGAACTGAAGTCAGTTACTGGAAAAAATATGAAGATACATCCCTTCGTGAGTCACCAAGGAGTAACCATGGATATCTCCCTTTTCTTCTACATTATTTCCTTTTCCCCATTCATTTATTATGCCTCTATCAATGTCACAAGAGAGAGGAAAAGGATGAAGGGTTTGATGACAATGATGGGTCTTCGACAATCAGCATTCTGGTGAGTCAAGTGTGCCAATCAATAAAGGTACGAGTTTAGGGAAAGTGGACTTCTTCAAAGCATCATTTGGCAAATGCAATGATTTTATCCCTTTTTTCTATGAATGGGATACATTGTCCTTAGTGGGATGCTTGACAGGCTGAGGCTAAGTGTTACCATGAATCTCGAAAAGAGAACATCAATTTTGGTTTTTGGGGTGATTGCAAAGCAGGAGTCTTTAGAGATGACCATTCAGTCTACAAGGAAGCGTGTGGTAGACATGATAGATGTTGGTACCTAAGCCAGAAGTAAAATCTCAGCCAAGGTGAGGCTTAAAAGGGGGAAAAGAGGTCCAGGATCAGAAGCCCTTTTGGAGATCAGGTATGATGGATATACTGTACTTGAGGGAGCAAACTGGCAGGACAGGCTGGTATATCAGGGCTGGGTAATTGGAATTTAAAATGTCACAAGTTGAGTTACTCCAGGTGTGTTAGAATCCACGGCAATTCCTTTCCAATGGAACATGAAATACTATACTAACATTACTTCCCCCTTAGGCTCTCCTGGGGTTTGCTCTATGCTGGTTTCATCTTCATCGCTACCCTTTTATTGGTGCTTATCATAAAATCTACCCAATTTATAATTTGGACTGGCTTCATGGTGGTCTTCACTCTCTTTTTCCTCTATGGATTGTCTTTGGTGAGTTGGAGAATTACCCTTTTCCCATCTGACAAGATTAAGTGTTGGTTTTCAAATAGTTTGTTGTTCTACACAACCCTTTTCTTCTGGACCTGTTCTCTCTGCAGGGGAGAGCCTGTAGACTGGTATTTGACTTGTAATGCCAGTTTGCAGGGCAAATTTCAGATCATCTTTTTGTGTTTTATACATAGACTAATAACATAATGCTAATTTTATATATTCTATTTCTTATGTTATTCTGTTAGGAATAATTTATAGAGAAACATAAACCAGCCGTGTCTTCTTTCCCCGCAGATAGCTTTGACTTTCTTAATGAGCGTCTTGATAAAGAAGTCCTTCCTCACTGGCCTGGTCATGTTCCTTCTCACTGTCTTCTGGGGGAGTCTGGGATTCACGGTCTTGTACAGGCATCTTCCTGCGTCCTTGGAGTGGATGTTGGGTTTCCTCAGCCCCTTTGCCTTCATGCTTGGAATGACCCAGGTGAGAAGCCATCTAGTCAATTACTAATGGCATTTCTGAGCCATCTTCCTTCTCTGGGATTTTGTTTTCGGTATCACATTACTTACTTCATTAAAAATCAAACACCGTCATGTTCAATTATTGCTACATTTGCTAGGCACACATAGGTAAGTGTCTACACACCACATCCTGGTGAGATTAGGCATACTAATTACCTTAAACACGACAACTAGAATTCTCTATGAACTGAGTTATAGGAGCAAATCAAATCTCAGAACATAAGATTATAAAATAAAATAAATTGCATGTAAATAAAAAGTAAAATATTATTTTGCTAGGTGTTAACCCTATGTTTGTCTCCTTTCTGGAATTTTAACTGTCTGTAGTCATTCCTATGGTCAGTATTGTAAGGTAGAAAATCCCAATAAAGACTATTGTGGGGTTTTAAAAGTGTTCGCAGCATTTAGCCCAGTAAAATAAACCATGGGTGAGTAAAAAAATGGAAGGGCAATATATAATTCTTGGAGTGTTATTTTTGGCATCTAATTAAATATGGACATGATGTCACAAATATAATACTAAATTACTCTTCCAGTTCATATTTTGACTTAATAATTGAACAACATTCATAATTATAGAAACCATAAAAGAAAAGTCAAAAACATCTTGAAAACGCATTAAGTAAATTACATTTCTGTTCATAAAATGTCATTTCTCTTTATCTGATTCTCACATTGAACTTATTTTTCCAATTAATGGTCATGTCATTCATTACAGGTCTGTTATTTAGTGCTTAACAAAAGGGCCGTTTGTTATAAAGTACTCATTAGTTTGAACATTATAGACCAGCCCACTTCTTCAGCACAGCAGTGATCTTCCCAGGAGCATAAATTCTCTGTCAGGAGACATTTTCAAAGAACACTGAACCTTTCTTCCATGTTTTATTTGATAAAGATTTATTAAAGTCGGAGCTCAAATGTCATTTTTCCCATACTTTTCTACTTCCTCCTAACACTCCCATTTCATTGGGAACATATTTTAAAACTTGCATTTTAATTGTTCCTGTGTGCATGCTTTCCAATAGATATGAGAGTAAAGTAGTTTTATTCAACTTGTATTCCCACTATGGGGCAAAGAGTAGCTTATTTTATTTTTATGCTAAACCTGTTTAACATTTATCGTAAGCCTAATTTCCCTTCATTAATTATCTTTTAATTTTCAGTTTTTACGTGTGGACTATGATGTGAATTCCAATGCCTTTCCTGCTTTTTCGGATTACTCAAGTCACATAATAGCAGCACATTTTATGTTGACTTTTGACATTTTCATCTATCTGGCATTGACGATTTATTTTGAAAAAATATTGCCAAGTGAGTAGTGATATGATTAAAATCAAACGCCATTTAAATAATTTTGTTTTCTAAGATGAGTCTCCTAATTCATGTTGTTTATATTTAAAGAACTATCTTGTGCATTAAAGTCATTAAACTCAAAAAGGTTATTGCCAGTGACCAATTCAGTTGTTTATTTCTCTCCGGCTGTTTGGTCAGAGTAGAAACCTGAACTTGGCTTATAGAATGACTAGCCTTTGCTTGAACTTCACTCTGCTTTGTGTGTGGCTTCTTTCTTTTTAAGTAGATGCTTAGAAAGCTAGTTCCTAAGTGAGTCTGGCTTGGTACTTAGTCATGGAAATGTATAGCTTCTTTGTCTAACTATTTAGCTCACCTGTTCTGAGCCCTGGCTGTACTTTGGAACAACCTGAGGAATTTGTAAAACCTTCTGAGCCCAGCTCAACTCCAAGAGATTATAATTCATTTAATCAGTGGTAGGACCAGGGCACCTCTACCTCAAAAAGATCCCCTCATAGTTTCACAATAGGAAAGTCAATAGGTGATAAATCTTCATTTTTATCAGCCTGCAACACAAAAAAATATGAATTCCACAAAAGCAGGGCTGTGTTTTGTTCACAGATAAACCCCAAGCACCCACCTCAGTGCCTGGTGCATGCCAGAGACTTAGTAGGTACTTGCAGCTGAAATACTGCTGCATTTTTCCCTCCCTCCTTTTATAATGAAATGCAGGGGCTGTGTCACCTCTGCATTTCCCATTCAAACAGAACACCAAGGACCTTTATTATACATTTAATCCATATATATATATACACACACACACACACACACTATATATATATATATATATATATATATATATATATATATATATAATTTTTATTTGTTGATCATACTTCAGTAAAGCTGGAAAAATTATGGAAGTCACTAATGCGTAAACACACTGAGTAGGTAAAAATGTCATCAGTGACTAAACACTGGTAGAAAGGGAAGAAGGGAAGGGCTTGAGACTGAAAATGCAGTGAGGTCTTGAAGCAGTGACTTGATCTTGCTCTCTTTAGGTAATCCCTCCAGAACAATAACTACTTCTGCCTTCTAGAAGAGCTCAGAATAATAGATATCAGGATCTACACTTTTCAGCTTATATATTTATTATACAGTTGGAATTATTTGTATCATCCATTCATTAAGACTGAATTTAACCTGGCCTGTATGGCTCAGTGGTTGAATGTCAACCCATGAACCAAGAGGTCACTGGTTTGATTCCTTGTCATGGAATTCGGCTGGGTTGTAGGTTTAATCCCCAGTAGCAGCCTATAGGAGGCAGCTGATTGATGTTTCTCTCCCATTGATGTTTCTTTCTCTCCCTCTCCCCTAACCCGAACCTCTCTCTCTCTCTCTCTCTCTCTCTCTCTCTCTCTCTCTCTCTCTCTCTCTTTCTCTCTCTCAAAAAAAAAAAAAAGACTGAGTTTAAGCCTGAATTTAAACAAGTTGACTTTGTTAGAAATTCTTCTAAAGACAGGAAGTATGAATGTTAGGAAGGCTATATGCTTTTATTTGCTAGGCTTCCTAATCCAGGGGGAAAGATGGGTACTAACTAATAATATACCTAGGACAGATATGTAGGGAATGTTTGGTATATATTTATTGCATAGGTGAATACCTGAACATGTGAAAAGTACACAGAAGTTTGAAAACCCATCAATAATACACTGGAAGCCAGTTGCAGAATATTAGATAAAAATAATTCTTCCATTTTATAATGTCCCTTAACATATAGGAAAACAGAAAAGATAATTAAGTGCAAATATACTGTGACTTTATTTCCAGAAAAAATTTCATGGATAATGTGTTCTTAATGTAGATTATAACTTTGCTTCAGAGGAATGTTATAATTTGAAGTTGACATAAGACATAAATACAAATTAATAGCTTAAAATTCCACTCTGTGTTCAATTTCAATAAGTCCTTTTGCCTTGTTCTATCCCATTTTGTCACTTATTTTTGATAAATTCTAATCAATCTTTTCTTGGAATATTTGTTGCTTTATGTGCAATACTCAGTCACCAAGTTTTTCCTTCTTTGCCAGTCTTGATAGAGTTCAGCATGCCCAACCTATCTTGCATTTGTCTTGCAATATCTGAGGTTACAGTGGTTCTCAACCTTTCTAATGCTGCGACCCTTTAATATAGTTCCTCATGTTGTGGTGATCCCCAACCATAAAATTATTTTTGTTGCTACTTCATACCTGTAATTTTTCTACTGTTATGAATTGTAATATAAATATCTGTGTTTTCCGATGGTCTTAGGCGACCCTTGTGAAAGGGTCATTCAACCCCCAAAGGGGTCACGACCCACAGATTGAGAACCGCTGATAAGAAGAGACAACATTTATTTAAGTTCCTTCAGAATTTTTTAGTTACAGCTTCAGTTCTTCCCAGAGGAACAATAATTATAATAGACATCTTAGTGATCTTTTTTTTCTCCTTAAGAAGCTAAATATTTCCAAACATGTATTTTTTTCATGTTGACCATGTTTCAAGTTTATTGGCAGAAAAGTTTGCATTCCTATGCTGCATTGGGGTGACTCTCTCCCTTAATGTGGTGATTGACCCAGAATTTGTCTCCTGGCCACATAGATGAATATGGACATCAATACTCACCCTTGTTTTTCCTGAAGTCCTCATTTTGGTCACGACAACATAATGCTGATCATGTGGCCCTTGAAGATGAGATATATTCTGATCCTTCATCTAATGACTCCTTTGAACCAGTGTCTCCAGAATTCCACGGGAAAGAAGCCATCAGGTAACAAGGATGCAGGTGGAGAACAGGCCAAAGAATGAGGAGCTAGTGCTCGCACTTTGAAATAAGCCAAGTTCTCTCTAGTGCCCTATAGATAACTCCTATCGAACCGCATCCATGCTACATTCATCACCTCCCACTTCAAGCTGAAAGAAAAGTTCCTTTACCTTTTTTTGACTTATAATAGTGACATTTTAATTCTTTTTTTCTATTTTTTTGTTTTATTGTTCAATTAAAAAATATGTATTGTTTAATTCTTAATCTTCTGACTGTTGTCTTCTCAAACCTGAGTCTCAACCTCACTCTTTTCTTTGCCTGGACTCATTTATTCACACATGGCTCCCACCTCATTTATTATATTCCCTATTTTTCTCTCTAAGTTTTTTAAACTTCCATTTTTTTATGTATTGCCCTTTCAAAGAAGATGACAGAGTAGGGAAGAGAAGATCTAGAAATAGTTACAAAGGGAATTGAGGGAGAAGTGCCTTTTAGAATGTGCTTTGTTCAGTGATAATAACTTTCATTTTCAAATAAAAAGTTAAGAAGAAATTTCTCAAGATCCCTGACTATTCAAATTTTATGCATCCATCTGTGTCCAACATATATGTTGGTCTTCCCTGAACTGTCTCAGATTATGCCAGACTACTGGGCTTCTAGAACCATTTCATTTTTTATTTTAATCTGCTTCATATTTATCTTATTTGTCCAGCAGATCAACTGGGAGCAAAGCAGTGAATTTAGTTGATGTGTTTATATATTTATTTTAATTTTTCTATATCTTTAATAGCTCACTCAGCTATAAGAATTACATATAAGTATGTAGAGTGATGGTAAAATGGGATTAAAACAGAAAGGAGAAAATTTAAACAGTTCAGTATGAATGGAACCTGGACTGTTTGATGACTTGATGACAAAATAAGAAATGTAAATTTGATTCAGTTTATGGGTTTGCACCTGATAAAATGTGTAAAATGCCTAGCATTCCATATCTATAATAGTACCCAACAGGCTAATTCCATTCCTTTCTCTTACTAAAATCATCATCATAAACCAATATCATCTGATGTTTACTGAATACTTACCAAGAACCAAGCACTAAGCATGAAAGATGAAATATTTTACTCATCCTTCAACACAGCCCTAACGTACTCCACATTTTTAGGTTACAAAAGCCAAAAATTTACCCAGGATGTGTACACTGGCTAAGGTAACAGAGCTACTAAATGTTCTAGCTGGGGTGAGCTCTGTTAGGTAGGGCTGTATAACCCATTGCTCTCGCTGTAATGATCTTTGCCTCTTTCCCTTACTGCACCCTGATCTTGACTCAAGATAACCAAAGATAACTCCAGCCTGAGTCAGTAGTTCACAATGAGCCCTTTAGGAATGAATGCCTGTGTTACCTCCTGGTCTAGCTTCTTTGGCTTTGCAGTTTAGAGATGATCCTGGTTTTTAATAGTAATGTCAGGTTCCACCTCAGTCATTGGAACAACATTACCTGCTGATGTGTTCCAAGAATAGGGGAATTTTAAGACTTCACAGGTGACCCAGCTGGTGTGGCTCTGTGTGGTTGCTTGTTGATCTATGAACCAGGAGGTCATGGCTCTATTCCCGGCCAGAGTACATGCCCGAGTTGTGGGCTCAGTCTCCTATGTGAGAGGTGCGATAGGCAGATAATCAATGATCCTCTCTCATCATAGATGTTTCTGTCTGTCCCTTCCTCTCCCTTCTTCTCTGAAATCAATAATATATATATATATATATATATATATATATATATATATATATATATATATATATATATTTAAACTTTGCAGGTGAAGCTAGTGTGCATCCAAAGCTGGGGAAAATACTCTAGCTGATTCTCACACACCAGCATGATTGCCAGAGACTATTAATTCCCAGATCTTCTATGCCCTAAGGGTTAGATTCATAAATCATGTCAGCCAAACCTTGAATTACCAACTAAAGAAAATTGTCATAACTTGAAACCTCTCTTTCTTTCTTTTTTAGAATTAGAAATGTTACAAAAGAATATAAAGGAAATCCTGATAAAATAGAAGCTTTGAAAGGTACCATTTTGTTATTATATTAATATTAATTTTCTGATTTTCACTCTTGTTTTTTGCTTGTGGTGAACAATTACTGGTCATATGTCTTTGAAATATATACTATGTCATACTGACATAGCCTAAAGCTATTCTGGGCTGTTTTCTACAAACTCAAATCTTTCTTCTGTAATTCTAAAGCTATTGTAGATATTGCTATTTTTATTTTGTGCAAAACATAATGTACACCAAAGGATTTTTATCCATATAACAATTTACTGAACTATTAATCTATCATTTATTGACTAAATTAATATGTTAATACTAGAGGCCCAGTGCACAAAATTTGTGCACAAGGTTGGGGGTGTCCCTCAGCCCAGCCTGCACCCTCTCCAATCTGGGACCCCTCGAGGGATGTTAAACTGCCCATTAAACAGGCAGTCGGACATCCCTCTCACAGTCCAGGAATGCTGGCTCCCAACTGCTCACCTGCCTGCCTTCCTGATTGCCCTTAACCGCTTCTTCCTGCCAGCCTAATCACCTCCTAACCCCTCCCATGCCAGCCTGATTGATTTCTAACTGCTCCCCTACCAGCCTGTTTGCCCCCAACTTCCCTCCTCTGCTGGCCTGGTCACCCCTAACTGCCCTCCTCTACAGGGTTGATCATCTCCAACTACACTCCCTTGCAGGCCTGGTGCCTCCCAACTGCCTCACCTGTTGGCCATCTTGTGGTGGCCATCTTGTGTCCACATAGGGGCAGGATCTTTGACCACATGGAGGCAGCTATTGTGTGTTGGAATGATGGTCAATCTGCATATTACTCTTTTATTAGATAGGATAAAGGCCTGGTGCACAGGTGGGGGACAGCAGGTTTGCCCTGAAGGGTGTCCCGGATCAGGGTGGGGTTTGCTTGGGCTGTGGGGCAGCCTAGGTGAGGGGCCTGTGGTGGTTTGCAGGCTGGCCACGCCCCCTGGTGACCCAAGCTGAGGCCCTAGTGTCTGGAATTTATTCACCTTCTATGATTAAAACTTTGTAGTCTGCCGAAACCGGTTTGGCTCAGTGGTAAGAGCGTCGGTCTGTGGACTGAAAGGTCCCAGATTCGATTCCGGTCAAGGGCATGTACATTGGTTGCAGGCACATCCCCGGTAGGGGGTGTGCAAGAGGCAGCTGGTCGATGTTTCTCTCTCATCGACGTTTCTAGCTCTCTATCTCTCTCCCTTCCTCTCTGTAAAATATCAATAAAATGTATTTTAAAAAAGAAGAAGAAGAAATTTTGTAGTCTGGAGCAGAGCCAAGCCTCCTGCTCACACTGTGGCTGCTGCCATTTCTATTTGGTTTTATGTATATTGTATAAATGAAACTTTGTAGCCTTGAGTGGAGGCCTAGGCATCCAGGGCAGGTGGAAAGCTTTGCTTCCTCCGTTGCCGGGGGCAACCCTAGCCTGCTCTTTCCACCTCCGTGACTGCCACCATTTTTCTTGGGATTTATCTTCTATAATTGAAACTTTATATCCCTGTGTGGAGGCCTAGGCCAGCCAGAGTGTGTGGAAAGCTTGCCTTCCATTGCCAGGGAAACCCAAGCCTTTCAACTGCTCTCTGTGGCTGCAGCCATATTGATTGGGGTTAATTTGCATACTTGCTCTGAGTGGCTGGTGGGTCTAGCTTGAACGGAGTGATGGTTAATTTGTATATTACTCTTTTATTAGATAGGATTAGTCAATAAATATTAACATTCACCTGTCATATGCCAGGCAATATCAATGGATTTAAGAGTATAAGATGTTTCTTGGTTTTAAAACAAGTAATTTCAAATTTTCAAAACAGGATGCACATATAAATTTATAAAACCATATTTTTTATTTTGAGTTTAACAACCTAATATATTCATACATAGAAAACATGGCCATTCAAGGAAATAAAAAGACAAATTTTAGCTCCACAATAAATTTGTAGGGTTTTTTCTACCTCCCTACCTCTTTTACTTCCTTCCTTTTCCCCAGCCTTCTTTCCTTTACATTTCTTTTTTCCTAGATCTGGCATTTGACATATATGAAGGCCAAATCACTGCAATACTTGGTCACAGTGGAGCTGGAAAATCAACACTATTAAACATTCTTAGTGGGCTATCTGTTCCCACCAAAGGTAAGAGGGTTCTTTTCCCCAAAAGCAGGCTAACAAATCAGTTATTGATAGTTAGTTCTTGTGATCATTAATCACAAACACAGATTACCAGGGGGAAAAACAGAAGTTAATTTATAGTGTTCTTTAGAAGTATGCAGTACTTGATTGGAATATATGAAATTTGGTTATTTTATGATCATTATTTACACGGTCCTTTGGCATTCCAACTTGTATCTGTTAGCTTTTGCTGCACAATAAGCACTCCCAAAACTAAGAGCTTAAAATAAAGATGTTTTCTTATTTCTCATTATTCTGTGGGTTGGCTGTTTTTTTTTCTTTTAATCTGAATTAAAATAACTGGGGTGGACGCTTTAGCATAGCCTTACACACACTGTGGGGCTCTAGTTAGGGCCACATCACCTCTCTTTCTACGTCGCCCAGGAAGCTAGGTAAGGATTCTTCATCCCGTGATGCCCATGACTCCAGAAACAAAGAGAGGGCAACCCCATGGTGAAGGCACTTTACAATCCCTGCTTACATCACATTAGCTAAAATTCCATTTATCATAGAACCACAGCTAACTATGAGGGGAGAATAAATAGACTATAATGGAAAAATCTGCAGAAGGGACCTTTCTCCCACCCTATACACCACACAACTAAAATGGAAGTTCACAATGCCTGAGTTGCATAAACATTGAAGATAAAGCCATGTTATCTAGAATGTAATAAATAACTCTGTAGTGGCTTTTCGTTTAGAAAGATATCTTAAGTATAATCCGATGTTAACTTTTAATCTTTGTTATAGGTACAGTCACCGTGTATAGTAATAAACTTTCAGAAATGCCTGACCTAGAAAATATCAGCAAGCTCACTGGAGTTTGCCCACAGTCCAACGTGCAATTTGACTACCTCACTGTGAGAGAAAATCTCAGACTCTTTGCTAAGATAAAAGGGATTCCGCCACAGGAAGTGGAACAAGAGGTACATAAATATATTAGAAATAATGTATTGGTCAAAATGAGAACATGAAGTTTATTTGCCCTGAGTTCTTATGCTTTTATTAAGTTATCTTTGAACAAAGTCATTCTATGAAAGTTGGACAAAAAAAATATAATTTATCTGTTAAATGGTTAACTAACATTTATGTATAATTTATATGTGAAGCATTATCCTTAACTTTAAATATACTAATTCATTTATTTCCTATAACAACTCTATAAGATAGATGCTATTATTATTCCCATTTTACATATGTGGAAACTGAGGTTCAAGAGAGCAAGTAACTTGACCAAGACTACGCTGCTAGTTAATGTGGTATTCAAATATAGTCAGTCTGGCTCAGAATGCATACTTTTAACCATTATACTTTTCTGCCTTGTATTTATCAATGTAAAATTAAAAAAAGAAATTAATCTTGTATCATGACACAAATGTTGTCATTTGGTTAGATACAAAGAGTTGTGCTGGAATTGCAAATGGACAGTATTAAAGACGTCGTTGCTCAAAACTTAAGTGGTGGACAGAAAAGAAAACTCACTTTTGGGATTGCCATTTTAGGAGATCCTCAGGTAAATCAGATACAATTTAGAGATGCATTAAAATTTTTTAAATTAAAACTTTTCATAATAGTTCCAACCTTTTTTTTTTTTGCAAAGGACATCTGTGGTAAAATATTTATGATTCTTATATACAAGAACAAAATCCTAACCACAATGCCCTTTGAAATGTAAATAATATTGTTTCAAAGTGTTTTCTGGAAGAACTACACACTTTATTGGAAAGACCCTTTTATATACCCCTTTCACTGTAGATTTTCCTATTGGATGAACCAACTGCTGGGTTGGATCCCTTTTCAAGGCATCAAGTGTGGAACTTTCTGAAGGAGCGGAAAATGGACCATGTGATCGTGTTCAGTACCCAGTTCATGGATGAGGCTGACATCCTGGCTGGTAAGGGCTGGTTTGCTATAAGTATCACGATGAAGTCTTTATGAGATTTGAGAAATATGGGTTATATGCTCAGCAGATGTATTTTGTAACCTGGTCATCCAGCTATATCCAGCCATTGGAACAGCTGGTAATGGTATGGACTGGCCCAAGAGTCTTCCTCCCAACCACTTCTGTGTATCTCCTAGATTTTGTATCCTTTGATTTCATGGAGGTATGATCTTCCAAGAAACCATTTATTTTAAAGGAAGAGTCTATATTCAAAGGCAATGGTCCTTTTACTCAAAATTTTAGAAAATCAACTTGAAATATTCAAACAATTTTGATGTTTGGTCCATTAAAATGTGTAATGTGATGATTCTCTATATTCAAAGATTTATCCGCATAACCTCTCTGACTGGCTGGAAGAGAAAACAACAGTCTAAAGTATATAAATAAGATGAAAATGTGTCTATTTCAATGAGTCTTTATGAAGGCCTATATTTGAAAATATGGAAGCTTCTGAATTAGAGTTGTATCACGCAGACAATGACGTATCTTTTCGGGGAAATAATGGTCACCTTCCTAACACACTTTCCTTTTTGCTTCTTCCCTTTCAGACAGGAAAGTGTTTCTCTCCAAAGGGAAGCTGAAGTGTGCAGGCTCAAGTCTGTTTCTAAAGAAGAAATGGGGGATTGGGTATCACTTAAGGTACGGCCACTTGAGAAGGCTGGAGAATGAGAAATGGGCTAAAGCAAGGCATGATGCTTGAAGCAGCACATTACAGCACACAAGGAAACCTTTGATTATTATATACAGCTGTTGATATATACACAAATAAAAATAAGGAGATGTATAGCCAGATACAGAGAGATCAGAGATTAGAAATAAAGATAAAGATAGAGCTATATGGAATATATAGTATGAATATATGAGTTATTGATGTGCAAATTTTAGAGATTGAGAATATAACAAAAAATGTTAGATGAGTGTGATAGAAAATATATTCACAACACATTATTTATTAAGAAAGGTATGTATTAAGGGAACTTTCTCAACTGACATCGTATTTCACAACCTCATCATCCCTCACCCAGGGTTTTAACAGTCTCTTAAGCAGACTCCTTGTTTCTTCTCTTTGCCCTAGCTCCTCCACTTCTCTCTTGTTCTTTCTCTCCTGTTCATCCTCTCCATTTTATTTCATTATTATTTTTAGATAGTGACATATTCTGTTATTTGTTTATTGATTCATAGATAAGATGCCTAACATTATTGTATTTCAATCTTTTACTTTAAAAGGTAGGGACTGCATATAATCTGATTTTGTTACCTCTTATTTCATGATTGGATGACCTATTATTTGCATTAGATTTTGATTTTTCTTTGTCTCATAAAGACAAATAATTTTCTTCATACAATTGGAGATGCCAAATAACACATATCTATCTTTTATCACCAGTTTGCAGTTGAATGAAATGTGTGTTCAAGAAAAAATAACATCCATTGTTACAAAGCACATCCCTGATGCCAAATTATCAGCAAAAAGTGAAGGAAAACTTGTCTATACATTGCCCTTGGAAAGAACAAATAAATTTCCAGGTAATGTACAAGAATATCATAAAGTGGAACACATAAATATTATTCATAAAAATAATATCAATGATAAATACTGTAACTAACATTTATTAAGAGCATACAATGTGTTCAGGTATTTAAAACTTGAGGTAAGTATAACTAGACTTTTATCTCCAGTGGGAAATATATTCTAATTGATACACTATGCTTGTTTTGATTGGCTGTTGTGTACGTGTTTTTTAGAACTTTATGAGAATCTTGATCGCTGTCCTGACCTGGGAATTGAGAATTATGGTGTTTCCATGGCAACCTTGAATGAGGTATTCCTGAAATTAGAAGGAAAATCAACTATTGGTGAACCAGGTAAATAAAATGCATGCAAATGATCATGTAAGTGTATTCATAACACTTGGTCCAGTATATTCTTCAAGAAGATACCATTCCAGGACCTGGCTGAGTAGCTCCATTGTTCAGATCATCATCTCAATACACCAAGATTGCAGGATGGATCCCTAGTTAGGACACATACAAAAATGAACCAATGAATCCAAAAATAACTGGAACAACACCTCTCTCTCTCTCTCTCTCTCTCTCTCTCTCTCTCTCTCTCTCTCTCTCCTTCCTCTTCTCTCTAAAACTCAATTAATAAAAAAAAGAAGAAACCATTCCAATAACATGATTACAATAACATGTGGGGTTCCAATATTAAGGCCATTTTGAACAAGAATATATTAAGGTCATGTGTATCCCTGTCACTTTTATTACCTCCACTGCCAGCATTGCTTTGATATTAAAAAGGCCAATTTCCTTCTACCCAAGGCTCATAGCCCTCACTGTATCCCATTTTCCAAGAGCAATTTCAGACAAAACACTTATTCTAAGTCTCTCTTCAAGCACTTTTATTGTGTCATCATGCTGCCTGTTGGTCTCCATGGTTTCTGATGCAAAGTCAGCTCCAGATCTTATTGAGGATTTCTTAGTATGATGAGTTGTTTTTCCCCTGCTGCTTTCTGTCTTTGGCTTTGACCATTCAACTATGATGTCTTCAGGTGTGGACCTCCTTCTGTTTATCCTATGTGGTATTTGTTGAGCCTCCTATATGTGTAGATTAGAGGTCGTTGCTGTTGTTTTTTATCACATTTGGGAAGATTTTAGCCACTATTTCTTCAACTATGCTTTCTGTCCCTTTTCCTCCATAATGAAACCAAATCTGTCTAATATAAATACAACTAGAGGCCTGGAGAACGAAATTCATGCAAGAGTAGGCCTAAGATAATTGTTTCTTTTGCCAAGTTTCCAAGTCACACCTAGGTACTATGATGATATTTCATACTCATCTTAACCTCTTTAATATATTGTCTGTATCCATCTAAGATTTTCTTTCTGGTCCTTTTGTTCAAGTGCCTACAGTACAAGGGGATGTTAACTGTGATGTCTTTGGTATAACAAATGCCTTTAGTAAGCTCAATAAAGTCCATCTGAAGTGGACTCTTTATGCATTACTTATTTTGTGTTTTGCAGGTATTGCGACATCTGGGGAAGTACAAGAAGGAGCTGGAGAAACAGAAAGACTTGTTGAGATGGAACAAGTTCTCTCTTCACTTAGTGAGATGAAAGAAACAGTAGGTGGCATGGCTCTGTGGAGACAGCAAATCTGTGCAATTGCAAGAGTCCGCTTATTAAAGCTAAAGCATGAAAAAAAATCTCTTTTATCACTGTGAGTATCAAAATGCAGTAGCTTTTGTGAAGTTGATGCATAAAAAATATTAAGGCCTAAAGACTAGAGAAAACAAACAAAAAATAAAAATACATGTCTGCATCTACAAACCTGGATAAAGTATAATCCTCAATCTAGTTCATGGGGTTAGTTTTTATCTACTAACAGACTAACAAGTGGAATTTATAAGGTCTCAGAGCCAATTTTAGGGGGAAAGTGCAATTAATGTTTGTGTTCCTGTAATATTTGCTCTCCTTTATTTATTTTTGGATATTTTGTTTTTTGTGGGGTTTTTTTGGTGTGTGTTTATGTTAATCCTCCATTAAGGATATGTTGTCATTGATTTTAGATAGAGGGGAAAGAAGGAGAGGCAGAGAGAGAGAGAGAGAGAGAGAGAGAGAGAGAGAGATCAGTGTGAGAGAGACACAACAATTGGTTGCCACCCGCACTAACCCCTACCACGGATCCAGCTTTCAAGTGAGTTACATGCATGCTCTTGACCGGAATGGAACACGGGCCTCTTCAGTCTGCAGGCTGATGCTCTATTAACTGGGCCAAACTGGCTAGGCTATTTGTTCTCCTTTAGATTTTCTATGGCAGGTGACAGAAACATTGGGATGTAGACCTTATTTCCAGTGTCCATATGCCATTGTCTCAATTTAGTTGTTATCTAGTCATGGTACTGACTCAGCCCCAGAAGTCCTAACTCTCCCATTGTGTCCTACTGGCTCTAACCTAGATGTCTTAACTTCCCTCCTGCGCTCTTAAGTGATAGTAGCTCACTCTCCATACATACTGCGTGCATAATGGGCACCTCCCTGCTCCTAAGAATCATGTCACCTCTCAGTAACACCCTGGTGTCCAAGGGATTTTGGCTACCAGTCAGTGCCTTGTCTATGAATACATTGATTAAGCATCAAAGAAATTGGATTTCAATAAGTATGTGCTAAATAAATAATGAGAATATCTGACTAGGAGATGAGCATGATTTAATAAATTCTTTAAACTCAAACTTGCAACATCATATAACTGTGTCTCAAGAGATGCCAGTCCTTTAGCAAATATTCCAACAAGATATGTCGTAAAATTAGAAATTAGGAATGGAGAAATGTTTCAGAATAAGATATGAAAATATAAGAAAAATATTTTTCAACTTACCTGAAATGGAAAGCATGGGGAAATAATGAGTAAAAAAATAATTGAAAATTTGAGCATGGAGATTCAAGAAACTGTGCAGTCATCACAGGACTAAGTGAAGAGGATTGGCCATGGAGAAAATTGAGTATAATGTGTTGGTGAATGAACACCTCACTGGAATTCCAGGAAGAGGCAGAATCTGGACACAGAGTTTAAGGACACATGTCACATGATAGTGTACAGGGTAGCTCATGGCCAGAGAGGAACAAGGGAAATGAACAAAAGGATAAATCTATAATTTATCAACTCTGAGAGGTAGGAAAAGGACAAGGTACTCAGTAACTGAATCAGAGGGCTATATGTTTAGTTTTCATAATTTCTTGATCTTATTCAATTAGAATGTAGCTAGACTGTTTTTAAAAAGGTTAGGGTATTGCCAAAACCGGTTTGGCTCAGTGGATAGAGTGTCGGCCTGTGGACTAAAAGGTCCCAGGTTCGATTTAGGTCAGGGGCATGTACCTTGGTTGCGGGCACATCCCCAGTAGGGGGTGTGCAAGAGGCAGCTGATCAATGATTCTCTCTCATCGATGTTTCTAACTCTCTATCCTTCTGTCTTCCTCTCCGTAAAAAAATCAATAATATATATATATATTTTAAAAAATTTAGGGCATGACTGTGCATTCACACTGGCAATTTTCTTCTGTGTAGGCTATTGGTTTTAGGAATTGGATTTATTCCTCATCTGTGGGAGTACATCATCTTGAAAACATATGATAGCACTTACACATGGGAAATCTCTCCCCACTTATACTTCCTGGCTCCTGGACAACCACCGCATGATCCTTTCACTCGGTTATTAATCATCAACAATACAGGTAATAACGTGGTGAATACTTCATCTCCAGTACATTCACTGTTCAGAGCATTACTTAGACAACGTACACATGAGAGAAAACATGAGCTTTTCCCTTCTACAGTAGGTGTTCAAAACAATTTATGAGGCTTGGGATGATGAATATATAAGCCCAAAACAGAGCAGGAATTAAGAAAGTATTTGTTAAGGATCAATAAATGATCTGATGACATTTTGCAAAATAAAAAAGTTTGTACCCAAAAACATATTTTAATAGCTTGAGATAGAACTCACATGCCATATTTATTCATTTAAAATGTGCAATTTGATGGTTGTTAGTGTAGTCACAGTCATGTAATCTTCAGTGCAATTAATTTTAGAATAGTGTCATCGCAAAAAAAATCCCATATCATTAGTCATCATTTCCATTAACTCTGCCCCCAGCTCTGATCAATCACAAATTTATTTTCTATTTTTATGGATTTGCTTCTCTATACATTTAATATGAATAGGTCCATACACTATATGTATGATCTTTTGCGACTAACTTTTTTTCGTTTCTTTCAAGGTTCAACTATATTGCATCAAGTGTTAATACTTCATTTTTTAAATTGTTGAATAATGTTCTATTGAATGGATATACCGCATTTTATTATTCATCAGAGGGCTGATATTTTGGTTGTTTTTTCAATAATTGGCAATTATGAATAATAGCACTATAAACATCCATGTACTAGATTTTAAGTGAATGTTGTTTTATTCATTTCTTTGTGATATAAACCAAAGAGTAGAATTATTGTGTTATATAGTGAATATGTTTATTCTTTTGAGGAACTGTCAAACTATTTTTAAAGTGACTGCACTAGCATTTTATGAGGATTCTAATTTCTACACACACACACACAAATTAAAAAATAAAATGCCCCCAATTATAGTGCTGAATTCCTATCTAATTAAATAAGTCTGTGATGTACCTTACAACGAAAATAGTATGTTAGATTAGCTTTGTTCAAGCATGCAATATAGAGCTGTTGGCTGTGAGATTAGGGTTAATGAATCAACAACAAATATACAGAAACATATATAGAATAAAACAATACACTGATTGGTAAACACCGGAGGCTTACAGAGACCTAAACCGGTATTTCCCGTCTAAGCACTGATCTAATATTCACTAATTCGGACATACAGAAAATTTTTCATGTTCTGTATGTCTTTAAGACAATAAAAAAAAAACTTCGACTTGTTGGGATTGTTTTAGTAATTTTTACAAGTTATGGTTGTTTTTCTAGGGAGAAAGTCCATAGAGCTCTTTACATAGTCTTTCAACAAGTTGTCTTCCTTTATCAAGAAACATTTTTTATTATTTTTTAATTTATTAAAGTATTATCTGTGTACATAGCTTACCATTGCCCCCCCCCTCCCAGAGATGCCCTCCCTCCCCAGAGTTTTGTGTCCATTGGTTGTTCTTATATGCAAGCATACCAGTCCTTCGGTTGATCTCTTATCTCCCCCAGATCTCCCTACCCTCCCTCCCCCACCCCCCGCTGTCATTTGACAGTCTGCTTGTTGTTTACTGTCACAAGAAACATTTTGAAAATCAATTAACAATCTAGTGGTAGTGAAGTGAGATTTAGCCAATTTGGTGATTAATTAGTAGAGATTACCTATGTCATTAAAACCATATTGATATAGTTACTCATTGAAATCTTCTTGGAATAACATTTATTCCATATGCACCATATAGCAGTGACCATAAGTGAATAAATATATTATAAAGTAAAATCCATGGAAGTGAGTAGGTTTTTAAATTCACAGTAGCAGACATGTGACTTCGTGGGAAAATATCCTCACAGTCCATATTACAGTAAATATTACATAAGGCCATTAATTTTCATTTCACTTCACAAGTTGATGTTGATTTTCTTAGTTTTGAGATTCCTAATACAGTAAACTACAATTTAGGGGCAAGCATTGATGACTTTATACATTCCGTGGAGCGTCAGAACATAGCTTTGGAAGTGGATGCTTCTGGAAATAGAAATGGCCTAGATGATCCATCTTATAATGGAGCCATCATAGTGTCTGGTCACAACAAGGTATGCTGGTCTCCTTTTAAGAAATTATCCTAAAGGTGTGCAAAGCTAATAAACTATCATTGTACCCTGGCCTTCAATTTAAGAAACCAAACTGGAAATAAATACAAGAGTACTGCTTTCATTACTTAGTTAATTGTAGTCACTAGTATGATAAATAATTCATATATCAATCATTGTGTACCAGCACAGACTGTGTGCATTAGCAAAATAAATACTATACAATACCCACCATCAAGAACATATTTAAGTTCAAAAAATATGTTTTTCCTCTCAAGGATTTTCAAATACATATGTGCTGAAACTGCTGTCTTATTTTTAAACAATGGTAATATTTGATTCTAGTTATAAGCCAGACACCTGGTGTCCTAAAAGCCAGATAGCTCTCTATACATGTTTTGGTTGATTTAACACAATGCTTGTTTTTGTTCAGATTATTTAACACTATTTTTAAAACATGCTTTTTTTTTAATTAAAGTATTGAATTTTTTCTTCCTTAAGAATAATAATAAAGATCTCTGAGAATTTATAACCTTGCTTTTTCTATCTTAGAATTACAGCTTTTCATTAGCGTGCAATACCAAGAGACTGAACTGCTTCCCAGTTCTAATGGATGTTGTTAGTAATGGGCTGCTTAGAATGGCTAAACCATCAGCACATATCCAAACTAGAAGTACATCTTTGCTGGTAAGTAGGTACTCTATGACTCTCCTCCATCAGGCACCTCCCGCGTCCTGGGATTTTATTCTTACTGAGTAAACATCTGCAGGGTAAATTAGCATTTGGATTCATACAAGTTCTATGGCTTTGGGAAATCAATGTAATTTTTTAGAGCTTTGATTTTTTTAAATGTAAATAGAACTAAAAAACTATATTTTCAAAGAGAACGTGAAGAAATGAAAGTGAAATCGTGCAGTCCTATAACTAGCACTTTCCTTATCCATACATGTGGGTTATCAAGCCAAAAATCAAGATTTAAGCCTGGATAGATAGTAAGGAGTTTGGTAACAAAAGGAATGTAAAGCAAGGTTATACATAGGCTGTTTAATATTTTTTAAATGAATTTCAAATTTGTTTGGCAACTCATCATATTCTTTGCCTTTTCCAAAGCACCCAGAGTATCTACATGGATTCATGATGCCTTCCATGTTCTGGCTGTTTTTGTTAACCAGTTGTGCTCCTTATATCGCTATGAGCAGCATTGATGACTATAAGGTAACGATAAGTAACTGAAACTTCCCTTACTTTGGATGATCGTATTTTGAAGGTAATATAATTACAGGATTTTTCAAGAGGTGATTTATACACTTTTACTTGAGCAGCCAATTCAGACAAAAATCCTAAATTGTAAGAATAAAAGGAAGTTTTATAAGTGGAAATATAAATATATAGATAAATAAGCAGAGTCTACAAAATGAGTACCAAATTTATGAGTATGCAAATAACTGAAAATAAAATAACTTTGAAAAAGAAAAACAAAATTGGAAGATTTATGCTTCTAAGTTCAAGGCTTACTACAGTTATCTTATATAATAAAGAGGTAATATGCAAACTGACCATCACTCCAACACACAAGATGGCTGACCCCATGTAGTCAGAGATAGCCACCCCCATGTGGACACAAGATGGTCACCATAAGATGGCTGGCAGGGAAGGGCAGTTGTGTGCAATCAGGTCAGCAGGTAAGGGCAGTTGAAGGTGATCAACCCTGTAGGGGAGGGCAGCTAGGGGTGACCAGGCCAGCAGAGGAGGGAAGTTGGGGGCAGACTAACTGGCAGGGGAGAAGTTAGACATCAATCAGGCTGGCAGGGGAGTGGTTAGGGGATGATCAGGCTGGCAGGCAGAAGCGGTTAGGGCCACCAGGAAGGCAGGCAGGCAAGCAGTTGGGAGCCAGCAGTCCCCGATTGGAGAGGGTGCAGGCTGAACTGAAGGAACCCTCCCCCTGTGTGCACCAATGCACCGGGCCACTAGTAAGCAAATAAAAAGCTGTAGGCTAGGAGAGAAATATTCACAATGCACATATATAACGAAAGATTTGTGTCAACAATATAAAGATTTCTTATACCCCAGTAATAGAACATAACCTAATTTCAAAGATGAGCAAATATAAAATAGAGACCCACCAAAGAAGATATGTCGATGGAAAATACTTCCATTAAAAAAAGATGGTTAATATCATGTGTCATCCAGAAAATAACCCCAATGAGGTTCCTTTGCACACCAAGTAAAATGAATACATGTTAACATGACTGACAATACAGAGTTTGTGATGGTGTGGAGAAACTGGGGTTCTCGGGCATCACCCACGTTTTCTGAAACCTCTAACTGACACAGCATCTGTATGTTTGCTGTCTTCTGCTCAGAACAGAGTGTGGTCCCAGCTTCGGATTTCCGGGCTCTTCCCTTCTGCTTACTGGCTTGGACAGGCGGTGGTGGACGTCCCACTATACTGGCTGATGTTTCTTCTAATGTATTTCCTAGAGATCGTTTTAAGGCTCAGAGATTCTATATTTAAAGCTGTAAATCAGGTTGCTCAGGTAAGTTACAACAATCATTGAACAAATATCATTGTACGGCATAAGTAGAACCTTGAAGATGCAAACTGTTTTCATTGATATTCACATGGTCATAAATTATTAATAACCATTAGACCTGATGCTGTGTGGATGTTTTGAATCTAAAATGTGATATTGTTTTTTTTAGATTGCACTTGTCTTTAACTAAAATGTAACATTCCTATTTATTTCAGATCCCATGTGTTATTGGTTCTACCACATCCCTTATTTTCTTTACATTTGTAATTTCGTTCATTTTTCGCAAGGGGAGAAAAAATAGTGGCATTTGGTCTTTTGCCTCCTTTGTTGTAAGTATGTTTCTTTTGAACATGTATTTTAAACGTGTAATGCATGATTCTGATATAGTACTTTAAATCTTCCATTGGTAAAACACATTAATATGAGAGTCTAACATATTTAAAGTTTCCCTGCCTTAGATAGGGATCCTCTTCAAAATCTGCCTCTTTTCCTCTCCCTATTTCTACCCTGTCTTTCTTTAAAAGTGGCCACATTCTTCCTCACTATAATATATTTGACAGAAGGGAACCTGGAAACCATCTGTATTTCCTTTTTACTGAAAGAGAAATAACCCCAAAGATCTCCATGGCATTATGCAAATACTGTAAACAGCTTAGTTAAAAGTAGAAGCAACTTCTCCAACTCTACTAAGAATTAATTCCATAAAGCGACAGTCTGAAATCAATAAAAATATATTTTAAATGTCTATACTAATAAAAGAATAATAAGCTAACTAGACTGCTTGTTTTCAAGACATCATTCCAGACAAAGCCACGGTGGCAGGACCAAGAGAGAAGTGGTTAGGAACAATCAGGCCAGCAGTGGAAAGCAGTTAGGGGAATCAAGCCAGCAGGGGGAAACAGGAGTGATCAGGCAAGCGGAGGAACAGTTATGGGCAATCAGGCAGGCAGGCAGGTGAGTGGTTAGGAGCCAGTGGTTCTGGATTGTAGGAGGGATGTTAGACTGCTGGTTTAGCCCCAATCCCGGGCTTTAGCCTAGTCCTAGTGGTGGTGAACATAATGTTGGAACCATGACTGGCCTTAAATAATGGGTTGAGGAATTTAGCCAGGTAGTTCTGTTGGTTAGAACATCATCCAATATGCCCAGGATGTGAGTTCGATACCCAGTCAGGACACATACAAGAATCAACCAATGAACGGGTAGAACAACAAATTGATGTTTCTCTCTCTCATTCACTCTCAAGAGACAACGTGGAAGCTAATAATTCCTAAAAGAAATATGACTACAGATACACTTTTAGGAAGAATATTCCAGAAACTATAGAAGTGATGGTTTGTAACAGAGAGAAAAATAGAAGTACAGAAATTGTTAGGAAGGTATTACAGTAGTTGAGAAGAAAAAGTCTGAGAAGATCAGACATACTTATAACTTCCTCTTCTCTCTGAAAGTTGTATTTTAGTAGTAGTACTAGGTAAGCCACTCCAGATTTTTAAATGCTTATATTTCTCCATTGTTGTAATTAACAAGTCTTCTTTCATTGTTGCTTTATTCCTTTTAGATATTTTTAAAATATATTTTTTATTGATTTTAGAGAGGATCAAGCCAGCAACCTGGGCATGTGCCCAGACTGGGCATTGAACTGTTATCTCTTGTTCATAGGTCAGATGCTCAGCCACCTAGGAACAATGGCTGGACGTTCCTATTAGAATTCAATTTCATTTTTACCTGTGATTATTGCTCATACACCATTCTGAATTTTACCTCCCAAAATACAGTAATATATACTACTTTTTCCTTTTCTATATCTAAAATGATCTCCATATTAAATCCTAGATTTACCCAGTGAGGTCTCATTCATGATCCTCCAGGCCGAAAGGGTGTGGCTAAGTCATTAAGAGACAATGTCAATGGAGATCCGCTGATTTCAGCTTGGTTTTCCAGGTTGGAGTGGGAGTTAGGACTATCTCCAAGATGAGCCATCTTAATTTGGAGCATCTATTGATGTTCAGAATGGTTAATATGCTTTGTTTTGTTTTGTGTGTGTTTTTTCTTTTTAGTTCACCCTTTTCTGTGTGATCATATTTCTGTTGGAAATGCCTGGATACCAATCACTGTTTTTCATGAACTTTGCAGTACTGCACACCTCATTAATTGGCTGTATGCTCGTATCTTTTTATGTAAGTAATGCTACCATCACAACCAGTGGTGACAGCTTTGCTTAGGGTTGGGATTCTGCCTCATGTTCAGTATGTGTGACATTTGAAGATTTCTACTTCATGCTTCCAAGTGAATCTCTCTCCAGATAGGATAATGGGCTCCAGCTGAGATGTGATAAATCATTGAGCCTAGTTGATGGGTGGGAGGAAGATTAATGGGTGGTGAGACATAAAGAAGCCTTTATCCCCACAAAACAAAGATTTTTGTGTTTAACTATTGTCTTTCTTTTTGCAGCCTTGGTTGTTTTCTTCATTTAATGGAGCGTACTTTGTGATAATCCTAGCTGTAAGAACACGTTCTTCTTTAAAATGTATCTTGTATTTTACTAATGAAACTAGTTTAATTCCTTTAAATACAATGGAATTTTTTTATCAATGTGGATATATAAGTATTTGTAGCCCATAGAGATAAAATATTTGTAAAAATAGAATATTTTTAATAAAAATCAACTAACCAGATAATATGCTTCCCAACTTTTTAGGGACACTGTATAACTATTAGAGGAGATTATTTAAAAGTAATAGTATCACACAATTATATTTGTTTCCTATGTTTATGTAAATAAGATTGAGAGTGAATTTGCTAGTTTCACAGTTCACGAATAGACTATTGGAAATTGGTAAAGATTTCACCAAATGCATCTTTGTAGAAGTCCAATTATTCCTAAATCACTTTGAATGTGAAATTGTTTTCTTTTAATGTTTCTAATTATGCATCTCTTTATTCCTAGCCTCTCCTTCACCTTATCGTCTTGATTTTTATTCTTCGATGTCTGGAATGGAAGTTTGGAAAGATATCAATGAGAAAGGATCCCATCTTTCGGTCTGGAGACATGAAATTTGACTCTTTTATTTCAGAGATCACTGTTTTAAAATATTTTATACATAAATTAATCCATTAACAAAGAAGTGCTAAGAACTAGAAGAGGCTGGGGTAGGAACCATGTGTAAATAAAAATAAAAGAGATATATGTTACCTAAATCCAATGTCATAAATAGTGGAGCAAACAGACCTAAAACATTGAATATTAAAGGACTCTGTCTAACCCTGTGCAGTGGAACACTAGGGAAAGTTACATCCAGCTCATTCAGTTTAAATAGCACTTAATTTGAATAGATTGACAGTGACTACGGAATGCTTTCTGTCCAGGATGGAAGAATAGAATGCTCAATAGGTCAAAGACAGCAATAACTGTGCCCTTTTCCTGTGGCAGTGAAAAGTCCGACTGGTGGACCATAGACTGGTTCACTTATTCATGGCACTTAAAAGCTGAGACTGTTCCCATCATTCAATGGTGCAACCATAAGCCTCTTCCTCCCCATCAGTTTCATTAATAACCCTTACAACTAGTTCCAAAGTACAAGAAGACTTCCAAAATACAAGACTTCCAAAATACAAGAAGACTTATAAAAAGTTGTCTAAGATCAGTGCGAGAGATGTAGGTTGAAGGAAGAGAGAACAGAGGGAAGAGAGTGTGAGGGACAGAGTTAGAACGGAGGAAAATTAGTGAATCTGACACATATTCCAAAGAAATAGCTAACCTTAATAGGAGATCCTCCATCCTGTTTGCATTTGGAGGAGGAGTGGAGATTTCACTGTATTGAAGATAAATTATGATGCATTATTAATCACCTAGTCTACTCAATTATAAGATTTAAAGAATGCAGTGTTTTTGATATGAGGATAAAAACCCAAAATCAATTATTAATGGATGATTTTTAATTATTAATGGACTTCAGAATTTCTCCAAGAAGCAGCAATGTACACCAAAACCCAGAGAAGCCCGAGGAGGAGGATGAAGATGTCCAGATGGAAAGAGTACAAACAGAAAATGCCTTGAATTCCACAAACTTTGATGAGGTAAAAGCATACAAGTAATTATTTTCTCAAATAACTCAAATGAATAAAAGCCAAAAGCATCTAATTCTCAAATGACTTTGCATTTCTTTAATTCATACAATTGAGGATCATAACTTTATTTTATTGGGTAGTAATGATTTTTACATCTAAATGAGCAGATTAAAAGTCACTTTAACTCATTTTGTCTTTCGTAGAAAATAAATTTTAAAGTTGGAGTGAAATTGAAATTTCTGAAACCAAGAAACTTTAGAAACTGAACAAAGTGGCACCAATCACTGCTTCTTGGAGAAAGTGCACTGTACAAAATGCAGGGCAAAGTCAATTCCACAGTGTGTTGTTTGTCCTTTGAGGGTGATTTGGTGATTGCTTCTCCAAGTCTCTGCTTCTGTTCTGAGAGAGGGGCTGGCTGCATTAAATAATGTGTTCCTGCGTGAGTGCCCTTGTAGGAGAGGGAAACTTAAGTGCCAAGATAGGAGAATGGCCCATAAACGTGTCATCTAGGAGAAAGTCTTCTTGGAGGCATGGCTTATGCAGTCAGAGGCCAGCCCAGTGGGAGGATACAGGTTATTCAAGGTCAATAGAGAATATTAAGGTCTGACATGACATACTTGCCATTTACAGAAACCAGCCATCATTGCCAGCTGTCTACGCAAGGAGTACACGGTGAAGAGGAAACTCTGCTTTTCCAAGAAGAAGAAGAAAATCGCCACAAGAAATGTCTCCTTCTGTGTCAGAAAAGGTTGGACACGGAGGCTCTCCCACTGCTGGCTCAGAGCCCTCCTTCGAGCTTTGTGGTTCTTGATGAGAACCATCCTGTGACCACCTCTTGGTTCACACACAGACCCATCAGCGGGTGACCTTGGCAGTCCTTTTACATGGCTCATTCCTAGAGAAATTAACTAAGCCATGCCCATGGATAGAGGATTACTCACATCCACATGGAAACCATAGCACTCGATTGAAGTAAACCATTGAAACCCCCAAAATGTGCATTTCTCTGTAATGAACATGATCAATCTCCTAATGTTCATTATTATTCACAAGAAAACAAAAAGAATTTGCCAGATGTTCTGAAGCCTTGACCAACAGATGGTAGATGACTTCATTTTGTGATACTATTGCAGGTCTTAGGATCACAGGAGATGCGTGGACTGATACACCTAGCTTCCAAGAGTGACTTTGTCACTTCCCATCAGTGTGGCTTTGGACAGCTAACCTCATCCCTAAGAGCATTTGTTGCCAAATATGTAAGAAAGGCTTATGATAACATCTCCAGGCATGAAGGAGAAGGGCTAAGACAATTATATGAGACACTACCTGCAAATCACATAGAACACTTGTCACACAGTGAGACTTGATACTATGTTTTATTCTTAATTTTATTATCAAAATCAATTTGTATTGCATGTGACCTTTTTTTTTTCCAGGTGAGGTTTTAGGATTACTAGGACACAATGGAGCTGGTAAAAGTACATCCATTAAAGTGATAACTGGAGACACCAAGCCAACTGCTGGACAGGTAAGTGAACCACGTGGAAAATACATTACCTAGTGGTGCTCGAAATAAATATTACAAGATGTCAAAGTATTATGCACAGCCAAATCTCACTCTTTCATTAGATGAATGAAGTGATTAATGTGGCTGAAAACACATTACAAATTATCATATTAATACACAGCGAAACTAATCACTGAAAGGCAATATTTATTCATGCCTCTAAAGGCAATTAGTAGGAAAGTCCAATCTCAGAATTGATACAAATTATGTTTATACTACCATAAAACACTTGGATTTGCACATTCAATGAGCACTGTCCTCCTCATATGAATTAAAATATTAAAAACACACACACACAATATTTAGTGATCATACTCCTTTAAAAGTGGACAGTTACTGTAACACATATTTTGGTAAAAATATACTATCTGGGGGAGTGTTTTCAAGGAATGGCTCCAAGTTGAGTATAGGGATATGAACTATGAATTATCCATGCAATTCAACTGCATAGAAGGACAGGCAAATAAAAAGAGCTGAATTTATCAAAGAAACAATATGAGTTACAGAGAAAAGTAAAATTCTATGGCAAGAGATAGGAGACCTTCAGAGCTCCTTTGAAAAGTGTGTCGGGGTGAGGGAATGCAGAACAGAATCCTAAGGCAGAGGTCTGTGCACCTCCACCATGGGAAAGGGGCTGGTGGTCACACCCACCAAGAACGTGATTGGCGGGTGTCACAGGAAAGAGGAAGGAGGAAGCGTGTTCACAGTGGCTCTGATGCTGAGGTGAGAGCAGGTGCTGGGGAAGGGAGCCTCTGGGGGATGTTGGTGGCTCAGCCAAGCCTAAGGGGGGTGCTTAGTTCAGCTGAGAGCACCACCTTGAAATACAATCAATATTTCTCCTTAAACATGGACAAAAAGGGGTAACCATTCATTGAGATCTTGGAATGAAATATTTCTGAAGGTTATGTGAGATCTGAATTATAAAGCCAACAACCACTTGGGTGACATGAAATCAGCCTGAATCACATCACCCAGTGTGGTCTTTATGAAATGCCATTGTCCTGCTTAAGCACTTCCAGTGACCTCCCGCTGCTCTGTGCCTGGGAGGAAACCTCTCCTTGCTGGTCAGGAGCTGACTCCCAGGTCCCTCCTGTAACCTCTCTCTTCTCGCCTGGACCGCTGGGCTCCAGGTCCCCTGCCTTTGCCTGGGGTCTGAGAGCACATTGAGCCTCATCCCTCCACAGGGCTTTGCTCTACCCCAACTCCTGGCCTTTTCCAGGGCAGGCGCCCTGTCACCTTCTGCTGCAATGGTCCCTCAGCAGCCAGGCTTTCTCGGATCGCCCCACCTAAGGCCACTTGCCCTGAATATCTGTTTGTTGCCATGAATGTACACTCTGACAACCTTCCTCCAACCAAAGTGGCTGCAGGTGATTCGAGTCAATGAGATTGGACTCTAGGTTTGTAAGGAGAAAGATGTCATGGGAACACAGAGGAGGAGCAGTGCAGGCCGGAGGGTCTGAGGGTGAAGTTTTCTCTGCAGGTGCTACTGAGAGGCAGCAGCGAAGGGGACCCTCTGGGGTTCCTGGGGTACTGCCCTCAGGAGAACGGGCTGTGGCCCAACCTGACGGTGAGGGAGCACCTGGAAGTGTTCGCTGCGGTGAAAGGGCTGAGGAAAGCAGATGCCAAGGTCACCATCACAAGGTACGGAGTGGGGAGAAGGGGAGGGAGGAGGACACACCTGTGGCCACCTGAGAGATCCAGGAAGTCAGGCGGAGTGACAGCCTTCACCGGAAACTCAAGACTTCCCAGGATCTCAACACTGACCCAGACCGCAATGGGGAGATAACTGTTTTTTCCCCCGATTTTAACATGTTATTTCATTTTCTCATCTTAAGTATGGAAAGAAAAAAGTATATACGGGTAAATTAATCAAAAATACTAAAATTTAAGTGTAAACTATCATAGGAGAGCTATTTGTATGTCATAAAATGCACTTCAAAACTTTTAAAAGGACAACTAATTTTGGGAGGCACGGGGGTGTCAAACCAGGCCATTGCAACGTGGCCCAGCGTCTATTTCAGAACCCCAATGCTGAGCTCTGTTCCCACCCTGCTCCTGTGGCGCTCGGTCACGTTGCCAGAAGCCTGTAGCCCCACTGTGTTTGCTTCAGGTTGGTGGACGCGCTCAAGCTGCAGGAGGAGCTGAAGCGCCCAGTGAAGGCCTTATCAGAGGGAATCAAGAGAAAGGTAGGGGCGGGGCTGGGGTTTCCCCAGGAGGCCCACTGATCCCAGATCCCTGCCAGATGCACTGTTCTCCTTCCAGCTGTGCTTCGTGCTGAGCATCCTGGGAAACCCGTCAGTGGTATTGCTGGATGAGCCGTCCACAGGCATGGATCCTGAGGGGCAGCAGCAGATGTGGTGAGGGGCGCGCCTGGTCAGGGCCAGCGTGGAAGTCTGGCAGGGAATCTGAGAAGAGTTTCACTCAAGCTGTTTTGTTTTGTTTTGTTTTGTCTACTTTTCATCAAGTTTTTAACGTGTGACATCTGAATTCTGCCAGGGACATATACCTACTTCTTTCAGTTTCTTAGATCAAAGTTGTGGCTACTTAGTACTTTTATTTTTTTAAATATATTTATATTGATTTCAGAGAGGAAGGGAGAGAAAGAGAAAAATACAAACAAAAACAATGAGCAGAAGCACTGCTTGGCTGCCTCCTGTACACCCCACTCTGGGGATCCAGCCCCCATACCATGCATATGTCCTGGTCCATAGGTCAGCCCTCAACCACTGAGCCATGCTGATTGGGCATGACTACTCACTTTTCAATTCACAGTTCCAAGCAGCTGAGCCAGCTCTCTGTACCCTAAGGGACCAGTTCACTATCACTAATTCCATCATAGCATTTATCACATTCTATTACCAGTATTTTCAGTCTCCATTAGATTGGAGTTCCGTGAGAGCAGAGATGTTCATGCTCTCTTTTCCTTGAAGTAAGTACCCAATTCTTTGCTGGATGAGTAGTGAACAATAGTTCTATTCAAATAGCATATATTTATCCATAATTATTAAGCATTCATCTCTAAATATTCTGCAATCTGATTTTAAATCCTCAAATTTAAACAAGAAACTTATCCAAGGCTTTAACTTAGTTTGTGCGAAATCATTTTTAATATGTGTATCTTTGGCACATTTTATTATAAAAAGCTGTTCTCATATATATAACTAATAAGAACTTCTTCAACATACATGTTCTTTTTTTTTATTTGGCCTTCCAGTGAACCTTCAGCTTCATTGAAGAGATAATCTGGGGGATTGAAAAGCATAATTCATCAATGAGCCTCTCGCATTTTTCCTGTATTGGCAGTAGGGCTTACCCCTGTGTGAATTTGGCTTCCCATTTTGTTATGTTGGGTTCAAACCCAAGTGTAATAGGCACCACTGAAGGCAGATTTTGGTAGGCTTTCAAAGCATTGTTTGACTTGAGGCTCCACATGCTTGGTGGCTTGCAAAACACAATGGCTTGTCCTGGCCCGCATAGCTCAGTGGTTGAATGTCAACCTATGAACTAGGAGGTAATGGTTAGATTCCTGGTGGGGGCATATGCCTGGATAGCAGCTCGATTCCTGGTGTGGGGCATGCATGAGGCAACTGATCAAGGATTCTCTCTCATCATTGATGTTTCTGTCTCTCTCTCCCTCTCCCTTCCTCTCTGAAATTAAGAAAAAACATATTTAAAACACACACACACACACACACACACACACACACACACACACACACACACCAGAATGCAAATCCTGCGGCAGCAATGGTCCAACTGCCACTCCTAAAGTGACTGTAGCGCTCCGGCTCAGCTCCCCTCTTTTCCCTGCCTCCCTGAGAGCTCAGTTTATCCCAAAGGCTGTGGCCACCAACTGCAGGCCTCTACAGAAAGCAAAGTGACCACCCCTCCTGTACACTGTCGCTTAATACAAAATAAAAACAACCCGGATATCATTCATATAGTCAATACATTGCAAAAGCATCTTACTATTTCTTATTAAAGAAAAAATAATCGTGGTCAGGGCCCAAATATACTCACTCTGAATATTGGCAGCCCTCTGGTTATGTCAGACTCCACATTTTGTAGTTAAGTCACAACCTCCCAACTACACTAATAAAAGAGTAAGACACAAATTGACAGTACCTTCACGATGTCCACCAGCCAATCCAGAGTGAGTATGTAAATTAACCCAACAAAATGGCGGGTTAATTTGCATAGCAGGCATCAAGCAGCTAGTTGTGGAGTGGGGCAAGAACACAGGCATTCCACACTACCTAAGCTGCTCTGGGCCCCTGGCAGCATGGTAAAGTGGAAAGGTGGCTCTGGGCCAGAGCAAAAAAAAAAAAGGCTCTGGCTTAATAAAACACGGTGCCAGCAGCCAGAGAAAAGAAGGGCCCTTATTGCACGATCTTCATGAATCAGGCCTCTATCTAAAAAAAAAAAAAAAAAAAAAAAAAAGTTCCATCATTTCTACATATGTGCATGCTTTATGTTTTTTATTTACTGTCTTTGCCACAAGTAAAGATTACCTTTCTTTTAAATTAGTTTTACTGCTTCACTTCACTACTGCTGTGTATGTGCTCCATGTGAGTGACATGGATGCTTATGTAGGTAGGTTCCAACTACAAGCGAAAATCTCCAACATAACCCAAGGACCTACTGTATTGTAATTGCTCAAATGATCTTTTAAAAAGCTACAGTGTATCTCTGTGACACCCCGTGTCCCACACTTCTCCTGAGAATGGTAATTCTCGTTAGGATTCACAGGTGAGGCAGAGGATGGGGGTCTGGATGTTGTTGTGTATCTTTCCCATGCATCTTTTCTTCCCATTCAGGCAGGCAATCCGGACCAGCTTTAAAAACACCGAGAGGGGTGCCCTCCTGACCACTCATTACATGGCTGAGGCAGAGGCTGTGTGTGACCGTGTGGCCATCATGGTGGCCGGGAGGCTGAGGTGGGTGTCCGCCCAAGCCCACACTTGACCACCAGGTGCATGGCAGGCAGAGTTCGTGGTTGGGCAGAGAGGTTCCTGTGAAAAACTGGGACCACCTGACCAGGGCCTGATGGTGAAGTTCTGAGCAGTGCTAGAAGCAAATCCCAAGTCTCAAGCATTCTATTCTCCTTCTCCTTCCCTCCCCCTCCTCCCTCCAGATGTATCGGTTCCATCCAGCACCTGAAGAGCAAATTTGGCAAGGATTACCTGCTGGAGATGAAGGTGAAGACCCTC
This sequence comes from Vespertilio murinus, assembly GCA_963924515.1. Lineage (NCBI taxonomy): Eukaryota > Metazoa > Chordata > Mammalia > Chiroptera > Vespertilionidae > Vespertilio > Vespertilio murinus. The sequence continues at coordinate 6,676,857 of OZ004718.1, forward strand.
GCCCACGTGGAGCCCCTCCACAGCGAAATCCTGAGGCTCTTCCCCCAGGCTGCTCGGCAGGAAAGGTAAAGGTGGTGGCTGGCTTTGACCTGCTGTCAGATGTCAGTTGTTCCCTGTCAGGTTCCTAGAGCTGTGGTCATTCACATTTAGCCCAAAGGAAACCCTAAGGGAAATGATTGGTTGGACACTGCAGAAAGTCAACTAGAGAGGAGCTGATGTTGGGTGTTATGGTCCTACTACTTGCCAGGTACTGTCCTGTTCTTGGGTTATCTTACTGAATCCTCACGGAGACTTTCCAAAGTAGACTGTGCTGTTCCAGTGAAAAGGGAGATGATTGCAAAAACGCATTGTAAGAGTCTGGCCTTTACACGGACCTTAATCCATGAAATTTGGTAGATGGGTTAGGTCACAGGATAGCTAATACATGGCAAGACTGGGATGTAAAACTGTTTTGTTTAAAATCTATTAATATTTCCAATTGTATACAGACTCTGGTCATGGAAAAATCATCATAAAAGTAATACACTCAAAAAATGCAAAGATTAACATTAAGGTCATTTTTTTTTTTAACAACCACAATTTAAATGCAGATGACTGACAATTTAGGAGTTGGGTGAAAGTAGTAAAGAGAAATAAGTCATAATGACAAGGCCAGAAAATATATTTCTACAGTGGAGTATAAATACAAAGTCAATGTCATCACTCACCATGCATCCCAGTACTAAATGGAAATATGTCATAAGGATACAGGGGTTGAGCAAAATGGATGAAAAAGGTTGCTCCATAAATATGTAAAATAGCATCTTAAGGAAATGAAATCTGACTCTTCCTCGTTTTCAAATGATGGAAAGAAATTTATCTGAGTAGCCTGTTATTTTCAAAAATGGTGGCTGGACATTATTTGGAGCTTAAATTCCTGGAGATTTCTGGTTTCCTAATTAGAGAGTCAGTTATTCTCTCCCATGTTAGGAAAGCAATTTGAGCAGGAAGGAGAAAGTAGGTGAAATGGAAATGCTCTGTAGAAAAGACTTAGATTTCCGCCTGATTTGGAAGCTTAAAGAAACTGCAGGGTGTCAGGGCCCAGATGGAGGATGAAGCTGAGGAGTAAGTGTTGACCTAGAAAGTGAGGTGGGCCCTGGCCAGTTTGACTCAGTGGATAGAGCACCAGCCCGGGTTCGATTCCAGTCAAGAGCACATATTTCATTTGCAGGGTGCAGGCTCCATCCCCAGCCCTGGTCGGAACCCATGCAGGAGGCCACCAATCAATATGTCACTCTCACATTGATGTTTCTCTCTGTGTGTCTCTCCCCTTCCCATCCACTCTCTCAAAAAAAATCAATGTAAATATATCCTCTGGTGAGGATTACCAAAAATATAAAAAAGTGAGGTAGAAGGTGACTTTGGTAAATCTGGAAATTTAATTTGCATTGTACCTGCTCATCACCATCTAGGGGCCAGGGGCATTAAACTTTCTGTCTGACGAAGATCTACACTTTTCCTTGTGAACTGCCTCTTTTCATTAATATGATTCACCCTCTGCATTTCGCCTACCCCAAACCACACTTACAGAAATAAAGGCCAGAGAGATGCCTGAGTCAGGTCACGTCCCTCACGGGTGGTATCGGCATCTCTCTCCCCTCCTTGCCTCCCAGGTTCTCGTCTCTCATGGTCTACAAGTTGCCGATGGAAGATGTGCGACCTTTAGCACAAGCTTTCTTCAAATTAGAGAGAGGTAAGAGCGAGGGGCTTTTAAACAAGAGCCTGAAAGCGGATAATTTCAAGTCACAAAATAATCCATCTTCATGAAAAACATGTGTTAAATGTGATATAATGTTTTAAATTCAAAAGTTAACGTTTCAAATTGAATTTTAGAAGCACAATATCAAGGAAGTGTAGACATTTCTGTGTGCCTTCGTGAGGGTGGGGAAATGGGAGTGATTTTTACTCTTCTGGTTTTTGCTGTTATCTTTTTGTGTACATATATATTGGTATAAGTTAAGCAAAAACTCAATCATACATACATTTAAGTACAATGTTGTCACTAAGAAAAGAAAAATGTTGTCTTCTGGAATATTGGTGCTTACATGTTTAAAACTAAATTTTATGTGGACTTGCATGTTATCATTTTGCCTTGGACTCTGTATTAAGAATCTCACCTCTTGTCTAAGATGCCACAACAGACACTAAGATGATCTTGTGTCTGTTGTGCTATGAACTGACCACACTGCATCTGTCATTGCCAGCCTCACATGGTTCTTGTCATCTGAGCCCATAAACTCTGCAACTCCGCTCTGTGCTCGCTGGAATCCCTCGCCATCCATGTTTGTTCATTGTCACTGTCCAGTGATATCTTGGCTTGCTTGTCACCTTCCGTGAGGAAGAGATTCGAGTCTCCTGGTTCTAGAAACCTCTTCTTCCTCTTGTTAATAGCATCCATGTTCAAAGTGATGCATCTCATTCCTTTTCTGAGCTGAGAGCACCAGCATTCTGAGCATCCCCAGACTGACACTGTGGCCAGTACCACCCTGGTATCTCTGGTGCTATATTTCCAACCTGGTACTATTGGTGGCATATTTCCAGCCTGTTGGGCTCTTATTGGGGCTCTAACTACCCTTCCCAGTCCATTTTAGTCAAGGAGAAGGTTTTCTACTTGGTTTGGGTCAAGCAAGCTGCATGGACAGAAAGAGGTCCATGAGGATTACCTGCTTCTGAGAAAACCACAGGCATCTTTCTCTTAATCTTCTGATTCAACCCTTTTCCAAATGTGTCTGCCTTTCACCTCTCTCTGTGCTGATGTGCAAAACCCCCGACTCATCTGCAGGAAAGGAGGCCTTCTCGGCACTCTTTCCTTCCTTACGTAGACATCTCAGAATCTGTGCAACATAGCACCTTTCCCCAAACCTGTGTGAATGCATTGCTGCTCTTTTAGCTGAAGACTCTCCTTAAACCGTTCTAATGGTTCTTGCTTTCACCTTTTCATTGAATATTTTTTTAAAATTGTTATATTCTGTGCTGACTTCTAAGGCCATCTGGATATAAAAAAACATATAAACCCCTAACATCCATCCATCCTTGTGCAGTTAAACAGAAATTCGACCTGGAGGACTACAGCCTGTCACAGTCCACCCTGGAGCAGGTGGGTCCGTGGAATTTAACTGTACAATAAGTACATACCCTCTTCACTCACGCAGAGCTACAGGAAACAGTATGACATCCCTGTCTCTCTATGTCTTATCCCTTTTAGGTTTTCCTGGAGCTTTCGAAGGAGCAGGAGCTGGAGAATTTTGATGATGAACTTCAAGCCTCCATGAAGGGGAAGCTCCTCCCATCGGAAGAGCCTTGAAGCCCCAACTACTCCCTGTTTCCTTTCAAGCCTGTGGATGTTTTTCAGACATTTGTTTTGCTAGCATCAGTGTTTGTATTTAGAACCTATGTTGTGAACACTGACGTGGGTTTTGGTGACGTGGCGCGGAGGAGAGAGTGCTGGGCAAATGCAGTGACAACAGGGACAGAGGCAGCTGACTGAGCCCAAGGCCCAGACCCAGCCTGCATGTGTCTGCAGGTCACCCTGATCCCATTTTTCTGCCTAATGCTGAATAAATAAATGTACATTTCTGAATATGATATACAAATTTTATTTAATATTTTTATCAAAAACTTAAAATCCTTTTTTTTTGCTAACCTAAACTGAGAAATCCATATATTTACTCTTCAGCAAGTGTGATCCTTTATAAAGCTGATATTTTAATAATAATTTAAGTGAGCATGTCAAAAAGTATTATACTTATTGAAAAATATTTTAATATATATTTTATGGCTTAAAATATGAAAGCATCATTCATTGGTCATAAAATCTGATTTCAATATATTTGATAACATTTCCACTGGTAACACTATCAGTCATACAGACATAGTCTGGCAAACTGAAAAATTGCTATTAGGCATGTATTATACTTTTTTATTTTTATAAACTAACAGAGTCCGATTTTCATTGTATTTTTAAATATTTGTTGAAGATGCTTGTACTAGCTGAAACCGGTTTGGCTCAGTGGATAGTGTGTTGGCCTGCAGACTGAAAGGTCCCGGGTTCGAATCTGGTCAAGGGCATGTACCTGAGTTGTGCGCACATCCCCAGTAAGGGGTGTGCAAGAGACAGGTGATCAAGGATTCTCTCTCATTGATGTTTCTCTCTATCCCTCTCTCTTCCTCTCTGTAGAAAATCAATAAATTATATTTTTTTAAAAAGATGCTTATACTATAACTGAACTTTTATGGACATCTGCCACTTCATCTCAGCAAGTTGATAAATGTAATAGGTTCAATGACCAAGTTGGTGGAAAATATAAAATAAATTCCATATATATAACTTTGAAATGTATTTTATTTCATGTGTCTTTTTCTCGACTCTTGGGCCTCTAATTTACAAGTTCATTCCAGTGCCATGGAAAATGATTTCTAATACAAGAGCAAATTTGCTGCTTTAATCAATGCACTACCAAAATCTAAATGAAGAAGACACCACACCACGATTAAGGAAGTAAAAAGTACAAGCAGAGCCATTTTCTAGAAAAGTCTTCTCAAACAACCGGGTGTGATGACCATGCATAAAATGTAAGATTTTCTGAGTGGAGGAACGGTAAACCCAGGCAGTGCTCTGCTTCATCTTGGTCTCCGTTTTCTTTTCTATCTTCTCATGCTTTTTTATATTTATATTTTTAACTCTATGGTCCTTGTGAAAAATTCCTAGAGAAAGTCCCAAACCCAAGGGCTACTACAGGAGGGAAACAAGAGAACAAAGTGCTCATTGGGAAACTGAGTCTGTAAGGGAAGGGGCCGGGTACTAACCGGTACACGTACCGAGTTCATCCATTGGCCTTTCAGAGGGTGACCCACCCCCATTCCAGGAGACCAGCAGCAGCCAGCCTTGCTGAACCCTGACTCTTAGTGTTTTTATTATGGGCAACATTACCAAGTAATGAATGGCCCAGGGGGCTCAGGTAGGCTAGACCCATGGTTGGCAAACTGTGGCTCTTTAGCCCCTTGAATGTGGCTCTTCCACAAAATACCAGGGCCTGGGCGAGTCTATTTTGAAAAAAGTGGTGTTAGAAGACGTTTAAGTTTAAAGACTTTGGCTTTCCAAAGAAATGTCAATCGTTGTACTTTGATATTTGGCTCTGCTGAGTAATGAGTTTGCAGACCGCTGGTTAGACCATGCCAGGTAACTGGTGGGGGGGTCAGGAGGGGAGCCTGGTCTTCTTTAGTTAAATAGGATTCTCAGGAGGAGAGGAGAGGATGATAAGGAATCCGCTTCTGCCCTTCCAGAGGGGTCCGCGCGGTCCGATTCCTGCCGTTCCTGCCTCGAGTGAGAGGGGCCTCTTCTTAAGAGCCTTGACATGGTCCTGCTCTGTACAGTGACTTCTTGTTGTTCGAAGGGTATTCACACTGTGGCCGTTTCCAACGCTACACACATGTGTGCCTGCAGTCAAATGATTGGTGCCATCGTTGCTCCTTTTCATTTACTTCTTACCTAGGTCATGGTCTTATTTTTTTCAATTACTTCTTACATTTGGTGTTATTTTGTATTTGTTTCATGTACACAGTACAGTGGTTAGACAGCCATATACTTTACTAAGTGATCCCCTGATATTTCCAGTATCCACCTGGCACCATCCATAGGTATTACAATATTATTGATTATCCTTCCTATGCTGTACTTTACATCCCCGGGACTATTTTCTAACTGCTCACTCATAGTTCTTAATCCTTTTACCTTTTCTACCTAGCTCCCCCTCTAGCCCCCACCCCCCCACTCCCCTACCCCCCTGGCAACTGGCAAAATGTTATCTGTATCGATGAGACTGTTTCAGTTTTTTCTTTGGTTGGTTGGTTCTCTAGAGAAAAGCACACCAAAGCCACAGTGAGATGCCACTTCTCACCTGTCAGGCTGTTGCTCCTTTTTGGATGTTCACTGGTCAGGGGTTGTGCTCTTAAAGCCCGGAGTTCAGCCTCGCTCTTTTCCTTCCAGGTTCTCCTCCCTGATGGTCTACAAGTTGCCTGTTGAGGATGTGAGGCCTTTGTCACAGGCTTTCTTCAAATTAGAGATCAGTAAGACCAACTATTTAGAGGTAAGACCCTAACTGCTTTGGCTCGGTGGATGGAGCATAGGACTGAAGAGCCCCAGGTTTGATTCCAGTCAAGAGCACATGCCCACCCAGGTTGTGGGCTCGATCCCCAGGAGGGGGCATGCAGGGGCCAATCAATGATTCTCTCTCATTAATGTTTCTGTCTCTCTCTTTCCCTCTTCCTTTCTATCTGAAATCAACAAAAATATATTTGTATAAAAGACTCTGGGAAACAGACACATTCAAAGCTGAACACCTTCCCTTTCTGATTTGTCTTTTTTTGTTTGTTTTTGTTTTTTGTTTTGCCTGTCATCAGTCATTAGAGCCCTCAGGCATCCTAGTTCTTAGAAGATCCTTCCCCCTGAGTTAAGCTTAGGATGGCCCCAGACAGGGTTTCTTTTCACCTTCTGATTCTGTCCGTCCCTTCACTCTGTGGTCTGTGGGTCCATTTACTGCACAGACCATTTTGGCCTTATGACCAATGTTGCAGCATTCTGGTCGGAAGGATTCCCACAATGGCATCTGGTCAACAGGAAGGATTGTATAATTAATTAGAAGCAGGGAAGAGATGTTGCAGGAAGGCTGCCTCCCTGGAATACAATGGAGCTTTTTCTTAAGAGCCTTCCCGTGTTTCTGCTTTCAAAAACAGAAACCCTCCCCTCCCTCCTCAAATGCCTTCTGATGGTGCTTAGTTTGCTGAAATGGAAGTTCTGATTTAGGGGGTAAAACAATTTTTTTTATTAGTTCCCTATCCTGTTATGTGAAGATTACACAAAGTACAAGATATTGAAATGTCCTAAGCTAGTGTTTTTCTCTCCAAATGTCAAGTTAGCCATAGTTACATTCTCAGCAGCAATGCACGTACTGAAATTCCAAATAGCATAGCAGCAAAAAGCATGCTCCATGATTACTTCTTTACCTTACCACATAAACTCAGCTTGCATCCAGTTATATCGCTTTGGGCTAATGCAAATTCCAGTGAAATTAGGACCTCCCAGGCCCCCTTCTTCCTTCAAATTTGGAGACTCAAAGCCAGGAAGCGGGGGTGGTTAGTTTTGTCTCTCTTCTTACTCTATGTCCCAAGTAGATCCCGGGAAAGGATCTGAGGTGTTTATCTAAGGCATCCCTTGAAATAAACTTTAACCGTGCAGGTGTGGGACTTCCAAGTAGTTGCTAGCGAACAGGCTACTCTACGCAAGCAGGACCAAGGGTAGGCTTAGGACCAAAAGGACCAGAAGCTTTAATTTAGTTTTAAGCATACGCAAAATAATTCAAATAATTGCCGGGGGAATTAGACCACATGAAACATATGCAGTTGCAAATCACACAGCACTTTCTTATTCGCACAATTCCTGGTGCTGCAGGTACAGGCTTATTGGGGATTCCACTGGTGCTGTCTTCTGGGGTCCGGCAGCTGGTCTGGTCTGGTCCAGATGCAGTGTTCCTCACCCGAGAGCTCGGTTGCATCTTGATCGGGGATTACTAGCCTTTCTTGTGTCAGCTGGCAGAGGAGTGTGGAGCAGTGTCGCTTGCTGGACTGACAAAAGGACGTGCCTTTGTGGCCGGCTTGACCGATGAGCATGTTGACTGGTCTGGACTCCATTTTTTTAAAAATTTATTTTATTGATTTTTTTACAGAGAAGAAGGGAGAAGGATAGAGAGTTAGAAACATCAATGAGAGAGAAACATCGATCAGCTGCTTCTTGCACACCCACTACCGGGGATGTGCCCGCAACCAAGGTACATGCCCTTGACCGGAATCAAATCTGGGACCTTTCAGTCCACAGGCTAATGCTCTATCCACTGAGCCACACTGGTTTCGGCTGAACTCTATTTTTAAAGCCTGTACTGCACCCACAGTAGTCCAGGTGGCTATTAATGAATTACATCAATGCAGTCAAAGAGCCCTAAACCCCCCATCTCACACAGGGCGAGGGGCTACACGTGGTTATCTAGGGAGAGTACCATCACTCACTCAAATGGTTATCTTGACAAGTCACTCTGAGTTATTTACTCAAGTTCAAATTTTTATCTATGAGGTACACACGTTTCAGGGCAGTGGGGGAATGTGTCCTTAATATCACACTTTAAGATTTAAGGAAAGTTAATTTAAACATTTTAAAACCTTCTTAACATTTTTAGGCATTTTTAAACATTTCTATATGTTACTACAACAACCTACTCACCTCTACTCACAGGTTGATGGTTTAGGCCTCTCTAGGTCAAGTATAAGGGGAGGAGAGAAGAGATCATGTGGAAGCAAAGCTTGATTTGATCTTTAGAGATGTCCTATGACAGTAGGGCCTGACTCCCTTTCTCTTGGGGTGCTCTTGAGGGTTCTTTGATGAGACCCTCTCTCCTCCCATCTTTAGCCACTGACCAGAGCTTCCTGGGGTGAGTGATGCCTCCTCCTCTTGGCCTCTTGATATGTTTTATACATGACTTTGGTACAACCTTCAGGATCCAAAATACATGACTTCCTAATGCCCATCCATCCATCCTTGTGCAGTTAAACAGAGCTTTGACCTGGAGGAGTACAGCCTGGCACAGTCCACCCTGGAGCAGGTGGGTCCATTTTAAAGATTTCTGTATCACCCTTGGAATATGAAGGTGCAGTATATGCATACCCTTTGCACGCACTCAGAGCTCCAGGAGGCGGTGTGACACCCTCTCTGTGTCTTCTCCTCCACGGCAGGTCTTCCTGGAGCTCTCCAAGGAGCAGGAGCTGGAGGACTTTGATGAGGAAGTTGATCTCTCTGTGAGGTGGAAGCTCCTCCAGCAGGAAGAGCCCTAAAGCCCCCAATACCCTATATTGCCCTTTAGGCCTGTGACTCTTTTTCAGTTAATATTTTATAGCATTCTGATACCTTATTGCAGTCTCAGACAGGATACTTTTGAAACGAATGTCATGATCTCTTCTCAATAATATCACTTATGGTGAGACTAAAGAAGCCAGGCCATACAGCCTCTGGACCAGCAGAGAAAATCCATATTTCATACAGTGGCAACCACAAATAACACATTTACTATAGAATTGTTTATGTTTATGAGAATGGTGCAAGGATTGCTTAATTTTTTTTCTCTGTACTTTAAAATATGGGGTATTTTCTTATATTTTTTATTATAATAGAAAGTCAGATGATGCTGATTATGGGGAAAAGGAAGACAGTTGATTACATGGCAGCACAGTCTTTGCTTTTTGTAATTCACTTTTTTTCTTTTTTTTTTACGTTATTCACTGATTTTCCTTTCTTGGCATTTCTAGGATTTTCACATTTTAGAGTCTGTGCTTTGCCTAATGTAACTATTAAGGAAATTAAAAACCCATTAACATAAATAATTGCAGTAAGACATTGAGTAATCAAGTTGATGAAAAAATGCATACATTTACATACAATTTTGGAACATATTTCTGATTTTATGTTGTCTTATGATGCCAGCCCTGATGCAAAGCACTAGAACTTCATAGATCTTAATCTCCCATGTATGTACATGTTGTGATTTATTCAACTGGTAATTCTATAAACTCCTTAAAATCAATACAGTATACTTCTACACTCATACTTAGATGAGTTTTTATTGTTGTTGCTTCATGCATTGTTGCATAAGTCACTGAGTTTATGGTAATTTGTTATGCAGCAATTAAAGTCTAATGCAGGTATATAAATAAAGTCATATTTAGAGACGTTGAGCTTCCCAAAATCATAGGTCCCAGGACCCAAAATTCAAACCCAGGAGTCTGTCTGGTGGCACCTACTATAAGATATCACCAAGCAGTTATTAAACACCTGGCTGAGGATGCAATGAAGGTATAAAGAACATTCTTTCAACTTTAAGTTTTGGTTACCTTTCAGGAAGAGAATCTGAAGAACACAATACACACTATATAATCAGTTTCCGATTGTTATGGTATCAACTAGAATGACACAAGGATTTGAAGGTAAACATTATTTTTTGCAGCCCAAAGATAGCCAGTTATGGTGGTAACTTCATATGACCCAGTTATAAACCACAGAAATGTAAAACCTTGATGCTGAGAATTTTTTGTGCCCACTGAGAAAGTTAATTGCCCTTCATTTTCAGGAGAGTCACAGTGATGGATTATGTTGTTTGAATGGTACCAAGATCACTTGGAGATAAAATGCAGTTGCCTATTTTGTTGAATTTTATTGAAGTCACTGGGACATTGTTTCTCCTCTGGTGCAACTTCTTGACTGAGAATCTGGGGATAATAACAGCCCCATTTAAATTTCTATGTTGTTCAGGTAGAGATCAGTTGATGCTCTCCAATCCCATTCTCCCTCTGAACAGACGGGAAGACTTCATTGTCCAGGCCCCCTTACAGTTACTCTGGGACCATCTGTCTAGCCCTGGACTAGAGAATATGGCAGAAACAATGTATGCCACTCTCGGCCATTATCTTATTTCCTGCTGGATTGCTTGTGAGGTTTCTCTTTCTCATGTATTGGTTAGGAAAGAAGGTACTCTGAGATGTGGAGAGCACAATGGAAAGTACTCAAGTCCTTGAGTCACCATGTAGAGGCGAGCAGCCTAGAAGAGCCAGTTGGCCTGCATAGGACAGAGACATGAAACACACACACACACACACACACACACACACACACACACACTCTCTCTCTCTCTCTCTCTCTCTCTCTCTCTCTCTCTCTCTCTCCAAAACAAAACAACAAACTGAACCACTGCAAGACACTCGTTGAACTACTGATGTTATGGAGAGTGCGGGGTTGTTATAATAGGCAACAAACATTACACTGACTGATAGAGTACATCATGCTAAGAAAGGGGTGGAGCAAAAACCTGAACAGGGCACTGATGCAATTGCCAAGGACCTTTGAACTATCCCAAGCTACCTGTCCCTGATCCTGTCTTAGATCAGGACTCTTCAAGGGCAATCCTTGACACTTGCTTTTCTGTGTTGACTCTGTAATCAGCTGATATTTCCGTCAGTCTCAATTTATAGCTACCAGACTGCCCTCAAGGTATTTAGATAGACAATAGTAACTTCCTCCTGCGACTGTTCATAGAAATGTTTTCCTTGTTTTAATGCTTGTTTGGGGCAGCCTACATCCAAGGCTTGCCTGTGCCTCAACCGGCCTTGGGCAGCTGGGCAGTCACCATCCCAGGCTTGCCTGCACCTTGCGCCTGTAGCCAGGTGGGGCTGAAGGCACTGGATGCAGCCATCTTAGGGCTGTGAGCACCGCCATCTTTGAAGGTGTGACAGTCAATTAGCATATTCCCTCTTTATTAGATAAGACTAGATGTGAATTAATCAGCAGTGGCACTGTTGACATAGCACTGGGTAATTTCCCTTTGGGGGCAGGAGGAAGAAAGAGAAGCTGTCCTGTGTACTGTAGAATTTTAAGTGGCATTCTTCCTCTCTACCCACTAGATGCCAGGTGCAACATGACCCCAAGTGTGACAACCAAAAATGTCCAAAACATCCTCCTTGCACTATAATGATGTGTCAGGAGGATGTTGGGGGAAGGAGGGAGGCTGGTCAAGGAGACTTCCTGTATTTTTTGTTGAGCAAGTAGAATGTGGTACTGTTTCCTGGGATTAAAAAAAAAAATAATAGAACGTCTGTGATATGGGAAGCAGAGAAGAATTCAGAATTTGCTTTTTAAGAAGTCAAACTCCTGACTACATTGCCTGAGTCAGCAGGTCAGTGAAGTTCACGCTTGGACAAATTGTTTTTTTATTGACCTCCAGCTGTACTTGGTTGGCTGGCAGTATGGTATCCTAAAAAAAAAAAATGTCTTCAAGAGGGACTCTGATATTTGTAAATGTTCTTTTGTGTGTTTCAGACAAAAGAGGCTGGTTTCCAAATATAAATGACTACCTTTACAAACAAGAAGAAATGGGGGGGAAATCACTATTTTTAAATAGTGAAAAAAATAAAGAGATTAGTCAGTGAAGAGCATTTTCTCCACTCAAGTGTTTTGACCTTTGAATTGACATCTTGACTTAGGCAATCTAATAAAGATTTGGAACTAACTTTGGATTCAATGTTTTCTAGCCAAGAGAATTGCAGCCACAACCTCCCTGTAGAAAGCAGTCTGAATGAGAATTTTCAAAGCAGTCTAACAGCTCAACCATAATGCAAACCTGTGTAAGGGTGTGGCAAAGGTGTAATAGCCACCATAAGTTCAGACTGAAGGTAAGTAGGCAACTCCATACACTACAACAGGATACATGACAGGGCAATTTTCTTATGGGAAATTGGGCTGGAGTGAACAGATTGCAAAGCAGTTTTTCACAAATTATTCTCCTCTATCAGACACCTGTTACAATACATTTTTTAAAATACATGTTTTTATTTGATTTTAGAGAGAGATGAAGGGAAAGGGAGAGAGAGAGACTTTCTTGATGAAGAGAGAGAGAAATATCAATTGGCTGCCTCCTGCATGCCCCCTACCTCAAGCCCTCGACTTAGGCATGTGCCCTGACTAGACATATACCTGGCTTTCTTATAATTGCTGCAGTAGAAACATTGATCTGACACAATCTGCTACATCTACCCCAAATCAGAAGCACTCAGCCAACTTTTGTTTGAAGTTCACAGGTCTATGAATATTTGCAAAAGGACATGGTATAATGAACTAAGTGGTTCAATTATGTATAAACTAGAGGCCTAGTACACAAAATTCGTGCACCTGTGGGGGATTCTCAGCCTGGCATGCACCCTTTTGCAGTCGAGGAGCCCTCGGGAAATGTCCAACTGAAAGCTTAGGCGCTATTCCTATGGGGAGCAGGCCTAAGCCATCAGTCAGACATCCTTAGTGCTGCTGCAGTGGCAGGAGAGACTTCTGTTACTGCCGCTGTACTCACCAACAGTGAGCCCAGCTTCTTGCTGAGCAGCACTTCCCTTGTGGGAGCACACTGACCACCAGGGGGCAGCTCCTGCATTAGCATCTACCCCTGGTAGTCAGTGCACATCATAGTGACATTTCCGCCCTGGAGTCAATCTGCATATTAGCCTTTTATTATATGGGATCATTTATGCATGAGAAAACAAAGGTTCAATGCACATGAATTGTAGCATGTTCTGGTTTATATGCCCACCAAAATTTCATTTAGAGTAAAGAATATTGAAATGAGAGAGAAGTCATCTGGTCAGCTGGTCAAAGATAGTGGGAATGACATATTCAGACCAGATGAGGTAGACTTTGGAGCATAGAAGTTACCAGGGATAAAGATGGACATTATATAATGATCAAAGGCCAAACCATTATAAACATTTATGCACCCAATACTACAACTTTCAATTACCTGAGGCAAAAATTTGTCAGATCTGAAAGGAAAAACAAAGCCTGTAATTTTTATTAAAATCTTTACTACTTTTCTCCCATGAACCAATAGAACCAGTGACAAAACAAACAAACAAACAAACAAAGAACAGAAAAACTTAATAGCAACCAACTAGATCTAACTGACATTTATATAACACTCCACTCAATAGCAGAATATATCTCCTTGCATTTGGAATATTCACCTAATAGATGATATCTTGGGTTATAAGACAAGTCCTAATTAATTTGACTATACAGTAATAGATTTGAACTAAGTCAATAAGCCAAAGATAACAGGAAAATCTGTAGAGATTTGGAAAGGAAACAGTACGTTGCTAAATAATTCATGGCTCAAAGAGTAAGTCTTAAGGGAGATTAGAAGAAACCTGGAACTGAATGAAAATGAGAAATAGAGGAGTAAAAACCTGAATTCCCAGGTGAGATTATCAATTGGGCAGTTGAGAGTTTTGTATAGAGGGGAGCTTCCCTCTGATGAAGCTTTTCTGGTAGTTTGAAGACAGTGATTAAAATTTTTGATGTGAGCCACAATCACCTTCGACATAATAGAGGAAAGCATATTGGATTTCCTCTATTAGATTGTTCTTTACGATATGATCATAGTATACATGCCAGTATAATATATACCGAGTATATTGATTTCAGAGTGAAGAAGGGGGAAGGAGAGAGGGCTAGAAACATCAATGATGAGAATCACTGATTGGCTGCCACTTGCACACCCCTACAGGGGGTTGAGTCCGCAATCCAGGCATGTACCCTGTCCTGGTTGATGGTTCGACACTTAACCACACCAGCTGGGCATCTAGATAGATCTGACCCTGTAAGCCAGTGTCCAAATGACTCACTTTTAAAACCAGATGTTCTGGAGGAAATGAATGGGTAGATAATTTGCAGCATGGGTAGAGACTTTCCTATTTCCACAATCTGCTTAGGTTGGAAAAAATCCTCTGCAACTAAACTAAAGGGCTTCATCCACCCACACCCTCACTCAAAACACCAACTCCCAGAGCCAACCCTCACTGTGCAAGGTCAAGTTCATCTTCACTGAGTCCATGTACTTTCTAATTGGCAAGTTAGGCAAAGGCTCATCTTTCCATTGGCTATGGTGCACTCTCACTTTCTTTCTCAAACTGCTAGTCTTCTGCCTTGCGGTTGTTGGACAGTTGCTGTGCAATACCACCTAATGAGTTGCCTTTCAAACACAATGAAATGGCCAGGCTGGTGTGGCTCATTGATTGAGTGTAAAACTATGAACCAGTAGGCCATGATTCCATTCCCAGACAGGGCACATGCCTGGGTTGTGGGCTTGATGCCCATTGTGGGACATGTAAAATGCAGCTAATCAATAATTCTCTCTCATCATTCATGTTTCTAATCCTCTCTCTTTCTGCTTTCCTCTCTGAAATCAATACAAATATATATTTTTTAAAAACAAAACACTAGGAAATGCTTGGAGTTAGACAATCACCGGGGACTACAGAGAGTAGTGCCTGAATACACTGAAAAGAAAATGAAAAAGGGAGACTATTGGATTTTGGTTCTCTGATTCAACTATAAGACCCAACTGCCCTTTTTTTTAATCTTTACCCAAGAATACGTGTATTGATGAGAGAGGAGAGAGAGAGAGAGAGAGAGAGAGAGAGAGAGAGAGAGAGAGAAATGTAAGAGAGAATCACCAATCAGTTGCCTCCCATACAGGCCCCAACCAGGGATCAAACCTGAAACCTAGGTATGTGGCTGACCAGGAATGGAACCTGTAACAGTTTGGTGCCCAAGCTGATGCTCAACTAACTGAACCATTCTGGCCAGGAATAAATGTAAAGTCTTAACTACAGAAAAGAGTACTCCCTGCAATCTCTGTGGAAGTCTGAAAGAGTTTATCTGGTTTTTAGTTAATTGTTTCCATGGTGCCATCTCCATCTCAAAGTGACTGCAGGTTTAGCTAAGTATTTGGGGCATTTTTGTATTTATTCAGAAGCCTTTGGGAGATTCTGAAGAGAGATCAAATATGAGACGTTCCCCATGTGTTCTTTGAGTCTGTAGCTAATGGAGAAGGCACAAAGGCGTGTATCTGCAATTAGGATTGTCTCAGGAGATTGCTATCAAAGACTGAGGCAGGTTCTAACGTAGATACAGAACGTGGTTGCTTTTGAGCTTGTGAAATGAATGTTACCCATGAGATAGTATTGATTTCTAAGTAGGATAATCAGTTGGGAAATGGACTTTTAAAACATTTTTAATTTTCTAGGGTCTGCTTCTTGGTAAAAATAATAATAATAATAATAATTTTATTCGGAAACTCTCTTGCTTCTGTTAATTCAACTGAAACATTGAGAATGAAGATAACATACAACTATTCAATTTGAGAGAGAGAGAGAGAGAGAGAGAGAGAGAGAGTCAGAGTCAGTCCAAGGGCAATCACGTGAGTGTGATTTTTGGCATGGCCAGCAGAACTGAGATCATAGCCTCTTCTGGAAATACTCTTCCCATGACCTTTCCACTGAAGCCAAACAGTTAACGCAAAATCTGTAGATGCAGCCGAGATCAGGAAGGAATGTGACTCGCTTCCTTCTATATAAGAAGTCTGGTAGGTAAAATGTGTTTCTAGGTTATGTGCTTCACGTTTCTCAAAGGTAAGCTCGTTGTCTTTTTCTATTTTGTTTGAGTGTGTGTGTGTGTTTCTCTATCACAAAATTATAAATAAATCTTTGGGAACTGAAAGCCAACCACTGTAGAGAAACTAATTTGAAAATGAATGGACTATTTGGATGTGTTTGGACGTCTGGTATTTAAAATTGTAAAGATGAAAGCATTGGGTTACAACATACGTTTATTTAAAAGTTTTGCAATTGTTATGTGGTTTTAGGCCAGAAACTGGATGTAGGAATAAGCTGAAATTTGTTCAGAGATTGTGAAGAACTGAGATTATTGACAATTTGTTTGTAAACCTGGATTGTCTTTGAAGGTCTTCACTTTTATATATATATATATATATATATATATATATATATATATATATATATATATTGATTTTTTACAGAGAAGAAGGGAGAAGGATAGAGAGCTAGAAACATCAATGAAAGAGTCATCGATCAGCTGCCTCTTGCACGCCCCCTACTGGGGATGTGTCCGCAACCAAAATACATGCCCTTGACTGGAATCTAAGCAACCAGGGACCTTTCAGTCCACAGGCAGATGCTCTATCCACTGAGCCAAACCGGTTTCAGCTGAAGGTCTTCACTTTTATTGCACAATAACTTGGGGGCACCCTGATAAAGTGTTTTTCTGACTTTGAGACTCTTTATGAAAAACGTTTACAGAAACACAGGAGTGGGCAAAAGCAGGTTATCAATGGTGAGTACCTGAAGCACTGCGTTTGTTCTTGAGTTATAATTATTTGCTAATTGTTGTCTCATTTTCCATATGAGACACTGGGAACCTGCCTTTCCCACCCTTGCATGTCTATTGTTGCTGCATCTCGGGCTTGGGCTCTGAGAATTTTAGAAGTGAAAGCTGCCTTCCAGGGCTTTCTGCTCTGTGCACACCATGTAGCGGGTCCCAATGTGAAGAGTGCAGCTTTTCCTCATCCCCGCACCCAGTTGCTCTGCAGGACTCAGAGCTTTCACGCGCTTATAGTGTAAACCTCTGATTCTGAATGCAACAGCCACAGGACAGGGGGAAGATCAGAGTCAGTACCCTTTGGGACTGCCTGCTACTGGTATGAAAAGGAATGCACGTGGCTGTGAGTCTCTGGGTAGACTACAGAGCATATGTAAGCTCAGGGAAAACACAGTATGCGGTGCTGACTTACAGTGGAAAGGCTAAGGGGTGCGAGCCACGCTGACATGCACATGCTACATTGGGCTGCGGCTGATTCCACAGTGAGGAGATAGCCCTCTTGGCCAGTTTCCCCACCTGCTCAGCCCTGCACAGTTTCTTTAAAAGCAGTTGTTCTGGCCCTGGACGGCTTTGCTCAGGGATTAGAGCATCGACCTGCAGACCAAAGGGTCGCAGGTTCGATTCCCAGTCAAGGGCACATACCTGAGTTGCAAGTTCAATCCTCAGCCTTAATTGGGGGCGGGGGTGGGGGGTGGGATGGGGGAGAGTATGGGAGGCAACCAGTGATGTGTCTCTCTCACATCAGTGGGGGGTGAGGATTTTTTTCAGTGGTTACTCTGAATTCTCTGCACTAGAACCTTCTATGGGGATCCTGAGTCCCTCTCCCTGGACCCCCTCACCTAATGCTTTTCTTCCAAGAATCTCTTCTGCCCTCCGACTGCCTCTCCATGGGCTCTCCAGGCTCCTCACTCAGTGCACGCCTCCCCACACTTGCCTCTCTGCCTCACGAGCATCCACGTGCAGGTTCTTCCTCTGGCAGCGCCCTCTGAGGCTGCCTTGGCTGGTGAGCCTGGCTTTGGAACCGGCTTCCAGACCCATTTTTGAGCCTTGTCCCTGGGAAATAGACAGCCCCGCGGCATCTTCTTCCACGAATGGAGTGGGAGCGTCAGGCAGGGGCGCTTATCCCACTCGTATCAGGAATGAGGAGGCCATGCCAACATCCTGCTCTCTATCCCTGGCCCATGTTGTGTAGCATAGAGGGAGCACACTGCTTTCTGCAGGTTCAGGACTTAAAAGCCAACTTCAGGGTGGAGATGCTGCTCACTGCTCAAAAGCCCTGGCCTGGTCTTCCGAGTCACCTGGCATGCTTCCCAGACTAGGGCTCATCCCAGAATCCCTTACTTCCTATGGATGCAGCCCAGGTGCACAGTTTTCTCCTGCAGTGAGCTCTGGGAGCATTCCAGTCCCACGTGTTCAGGGCAGGCTCAGCAGGTCATATTGTTATTGTGTGGCATTGGTTGTTAGGGCAATGGAAAGATGTGGCGCTATTGTGATGCATAGAGGCATCTCCTTCTGGGAGGTATTCTTGGTCCTTGCTGCAAGAAGAAGAAAAAAAGCATGTATAAATTCTCCTACCTAATTCTCACCACACCTCCAACTCACTCTCTCCCTCCCCTCTCTCCTCGCTCAAGGTGGCCTATGCTAAAACTGTGACTTGCTACTTTTACCTGGAGGAGGGCGGTGGTCTACTGTGTATTTCTGGTGCAATACCTGCAGAAACAATGCTGTTCTCTGCAATCGATTTTGGGCAGAGCCCCCCTGGAATGTTTTCACAATAAGCTGGCCTACACACGAGCCAGAGGGTTCTGGGTTTCTCGCCCAGCTAATGCTGTCCAAGCCCAGTCGGATGGAATTTCTACCTCCATCTGGAGCTCATGCGCAAATGCATGACAGCCTCCCCATAGGAGCCTGTGCACCCTACCCTATCGGCAAATTTGGGATTACAACTAAAATACAAAATGACAATCCTGAATAAACAACAAAAATAAATAATTAAATAAATAAATATTTTTGGTTTCAAAATATCTTTTTTTTAAAGAGTAACCATTATATCTTTAAGATAAGAGGGGAAGCATGGAGGGGAGAAAGAAAGCTTGATAACATTTAACAGAAGGTAGGAATGTGGGCAAAACTAGAAGCAAAGGAAAACTGGGTTCAACATGAGTATGAAACACAATGAAAGAAAGGTCCACCAAAAGAAGAATTTATTCCTGAGAAACATGGGGCCGCGGGGAGCAGGTACCAGTATTAAAGGCTAACTTTGGAACCCTCAGATACTAGGCACTCGGATTCAGAACACTGGCATTCTCGCCAAAACAGGTTTGGCTCAGTGAATAGAGCGTCGGTCTGTAGACTGAAAGGTCCCAGGTTCGATTCCGGTCAAGGGCATGTACATCGGTTGCGGGCACATCCCGAGTAGGGGGTGTGCAAGAGGCAGCTGATTGATGTTTCTCTCTCATCAATGTTTCTAACTCTCTGTCCCTCTACCTTCCTCTCTGTGAAAAATCAATAAAATATATATATTTTTAAGAAACACAGAACACTGGCATTCTTAGGCTGCTGGTTTGGGTGTTGGCAGGAGTCTTTTCCCCATTAAGACCATCATATATGCTTACTTCTCCTTTTCTTTTCTCATTAAACAGGTCAACATGCATGAGAGAGAGAGAAGTGTGTGTAAACAAACTTGGGCCTTATTATGCAAGAATTTGCTTAAAAAATGGAGAAGGAAAAGGGAGTCCTTCATGGTATGATTCAATATCTGTTTCTCTTCTTTATTTGCGATTGAATAGTGTTCATTCCTTCAGAGGTATCTCTGACTGTTTATTTTCCCTCCAGAATAAAAAAAAAACACCTTAATACAATAGAAGAAATCTTTCTCAAGATATTTTTATTAAATACTGTATCCATTTTGAGGTTTTTTTTTGTGTGTATGGTGTAAGTTGGTGGATCAAAAAACTTAAACTCCTAGAAGCCCTAGCTGGTTTGGCTCAGTGGATAGAACACTCACCTGCAGACCAAAGGGTCCCAAGTTCAATTCTAGTCAAGGGCATGGACCTTGGTTGCCAGCTCCTCCCCGGCCTGGGACCTGGTTAGGGCTCGGGCAAGAGGCAACCAATTGATATGTTTCTCTCTCATCAATGTGTCTCTCCGTCTTTCCCTCTCTCTCCCACTCTCCCTGAAAATCAATGAGAAAATGTCCTTGGGTGCCTAAACCGGTTTGGCTTAGTGGATAGAGCATCGGTCTGCGGACTGAAAGGTCCCTGGTTCGATACCGTTCAACATTGGTTGCAGGCACATCCCTAGTAAGGGGTGTGCAAGACGCAGCTGATCAATGTCTCTCTCTCATTGATGTTTCTAACTCTCTATCCCTCTACCTTCCTCTCTGTGAAAAATCAATATATATATATATATATATATATATATATATATATATATTTTTTTTTTTTTTAAAATGTCCTTGGATGAGGATTAACACAAAACAAACTCCTAGTAATAGTTCATTGATATGACCCAGACTGCTGAAATTTGTACTGTCCATATTGAAAATGGTTCAGAATGGGGTCTATATTAAAATGAGAAAAGTGAATAAGACAAACTGCATGAGCAAATGATTGTGGGTCACTTATTTGAAATCATAATTTTCTTTATTTTTTTCTCTTGCATTGTGTAGGAATGGTTGAGCTCATTGCTCCTACTGCTTTCTTTGTACCTATATCCTTCTAATCATGAAGTCATTGATTTTTCTGCGCTGCCTACTATGGACCTGGGACGGGTAGATTCATTTAACCTATCTACATTTGTGATTGCTTACACACCTCTCACCAACACAACCCAACAGATAATGAAAAAAGTTGCCTTGGCCTCCCATATAAATGGTGAGTATTCTAGCAACCTAAGAGGAATTTCTAATGTCAATAGTTCCTTTGACTGCCGATGCATGCATTTAATTTGTATGTATGTTGGTAACTATATCAGTTGTCACCATTTCTTGATAATGTGAAATGTGAATGTATTTTTTCTTTCCAGAGCGTAAGAGGTCATATCTGTAAAAAAAACTATGAATGTATTTCTTGCCAATTAAAGGATTATCACTTGCAGTGTGCAATCTTTCCAAAAAGAAATTGGCTGATGTTGTGTAGGGTTTGGGGAAGCATGGCATACACAAATGGGTAGATGTTGAAAAGGAGGAGTGTTTATCAATTTGTTGACTTGTAGCTGTGGAAGCTTTGTTACTGAAATAGAATATTGCTCTAGTATTTGCTTATTATGCTATCTAAAAAAAACAGCCAGTCTTTTTTCCTCTTAAATTTGATTATAGGAATTTTATTCTCACCTTTCATTACCAAAAAGATTACCTAACTATATTTGAAGATTCTATTGAAGAGTATTCTGTGTTTTAATTGTTCACCCTTTAGTGGTAAGGTACTCATCAATGAAAAATAAGATGAGCATTCTTAGTGTCAAGATTGTGTGTGTAAGAATTTCCTGAAATTTGAGGAGAGGCAGCCTAGAGCAGAGGCAAGCGGACTGAACATAGTGTCAGAGAGCATTTGACGAAAGTAGTTCTGTGCTAGGTCTAGAGTAGGTTTTACAAATCATCAACTTCTCTGATTCTCACCACCATATTTAAAATAAAGTTAAGAGTACTATATTTTTCACGAATATCGCAGTTGAGAATGAGGGAATTCCAATTCATCTTGTAGTAAGGAAAAGGGGCACCTTTTGTGTAGCTTAAGGAAAAAGAGAGTCAAAGCACAGCTGGCTAGGTGAGTGTCAACAGCAGAGGAAGAAATATGTGTCTACTTCTCAGGTCTAAAGCAATGTGTGCTGCCTTCATTCCCAGGTCAGCTGTCCCCAAAAGACACAGAATTGGTATTCAGAATCTCCAGTGGTAGCCCTACCACATAAACAACTCCAGTGAAAGTGAAAGGATACAGATCTTTCCCAACATTTCAAAGTAATTTTTGAAATTATACTCCTGAAACAAATGGTGGTCTTTAGATTAGTCTGGATCTTGGTCCATCAGGAACTAATCTCATTGGATAAGGAGAGAAAGGTATTGTCATTGTCCATTGGTTGAGTTTCCAGGTCCCCCTGCGAACCACATCCAAACCACAGGGTGTGTGAATGGAAGAGGGGCAGTATGGTAGATAAATATTAGGGTGTTTGCTAGAAGGAAGACTGGATGTCAGGCAATTAAAACAGCGGCTTTGTTTTGTTGTTTTTGTTTGTTTGTTTGTTTTTTACAAATATAAACGCACACTTCAAAGGGGGATCTAAGGTGATTGTCCCATAAATGTGAATTGAGTTATAATTTGACAGTGGTTTATTGCTTGCACAACTTTGTGAATATCCTGAAAATTGTGAAATTGCACACTTTGAAAGGATGACTTTTATGGAACTAAATCTCAATTTTTTTAAAAGAACATAAAAACGTGACTTGGAAGGAACTCAAGTATTAATTTTAGGCACCATAATTCCCTACCAAGAGTGGTATTATTATAAAGCAACCTGTGACTCTTGTTCCACCCAGTCACTGGAAGTTATAGAATTCATGTCTCTTCTTTTTGTCAACCTCTACCCATAATTCTACTCTTGCCTCAGTACCCATTCATGTTGTGTTTGGATTCTCACTCCGTATCTGAACTCAGCACCCAGAAGTCCACCTGCTCTGCAGTCTGTGTTCATGACTGCACATCCCACATTATGTGGACCTTTCTTTCCTGTCCCTGCTTCCTGCACACAGGCCAGGAGGATGGGGGTAGATCTCCCTAGCTTTCCCATGATACCACAGCACACATCACACCATGGGTTCCACTTGAATCTGAATGTCTACACTGTGCATCTTGCCTGCAAACACTGAATCTGCTTTTGATTCAAGATCTTAACCTGATCTGCCTGACAAACTGAGGCCTAGTCTTCCTGTCTACCCTGAGACGGGTTTGTTCCTACCCTGCCTCACAGTGTCCCCCTGGGGGTCCCGATGGCATAAACATGTGCTTCTCATCAACACCTTTGTTAAAAGGCACATGCAATTGTAATAATAAATATTCATTGAATGACTACTGTGTGCAAGATCTTTACCTGGAGTTTGTCTTCACAATGAATGTGTTATTATCTTTATTTTACAGTAAGGTCATTTGCGATTATGATAATAAATATTCATGAAGTTCTACTGTGTGCTAGATTTTTAGACTTTATTCTATAGCAATAAAATATTCTTCTGTAATATTAATAGTATTATTCTGTATTATATTTATCTGTACTATGTATAATATTCTGTACTACTAATAATTGATATTAAGTTTATTTTACAAATATGGAAATTGAATCAAAAAGGTTAAGGGACTTACTCATGATTATAACATATTTAATGAAAAACATTATCCCAGGGGAAAAATGTTAATTCTATCAAAATGCTGCCTGCTCCCACCCCTTTGATCTCTTACATTGCTACCCCAATCCAGAACTTTTCTTTCATTTCTTCTCATTTTGTTCAGTTTTACTAAAGCATCTATATGGCATTAAATACATTATTAGCAAAAAAAATAAAACAGGGGGGGATTATTTTAGTGATATCAACATAAGCATATTCACCGTACTGTGAGGATTGTTAAAGAAAAATGAAGTTACATAGTTAATTCCAACTGGTATAAACTATTGCCTAATTTTATATATATATAATTTTAGATTTATTGTAATGCTAATTCTAGATTTTTTGTAATGCTAATTCTTCTGTGAGTAGTTTAATTGATATGGTATATAGATTTTTGTAATGCTAATTCTTCTGTGAGTAGTATAATTGATATGGTAAATTGGTTCAATAATTTCAACATATGAAATTATTGTTCATGTATGTCTTCTGATTATACACTATCTGAATAAAATTATAGAAAAGTCTGTCCCACCAGCCAGTGTTGTTCAGTGGTTAAGCATCAACCTATGAAGCAGGAGGTCACAGGAGGCCCCAGTCAGGGCACATGACCAACTGGTTTGTAGGTTTGATCCCCAGTATGAGGCGTAAAGGACCAGACGATCAATGATTATATCTCATCATTGATGTTTCTCTCTCTCCCTCTCCCTTCCTCTCTAAAGTCAATAAAAGTATTTTTTAATTAGAAATATCTGTACCCAACTTTCACTGCCTGACTTACTCCAAATGGATATTTGATTTAATTTTATTTCCATAAAGAACTTTAGTAAAAGCAATTGAATGTGAAATGTAGTTAGTCTCCTAATAAATTATCTATAACAATAAAAGTGCAATATGCCGGTTATACCAGACGTCCTTCTGGACGTCCTTCTGGACAAAGCCGGGGCTGTGAGGGATGCCTGGGTCCCAGATGCAAGAGGGAAGCCTGTGCTGGCAGCCAAGGGAAGGAAGGCCTACCCTTGCATGAATTTCGTTCATCGGGCCTCTAGTTAATTATAATATTACTTTCTTCTAATGGCAGACACAGATGTCTTAGGACTGTCCAATGAAGAGAGTATTGACGAATTAATGGCAAATCTTCCTAGGCAAATAGTAGGAGTCATCTTTACTAATGCATTCTCATATAATTTGAAATTCTCACAAGAAGAACCAATTTCACAAAGGAAAGAACACAGAGACCATACAGGTAACTTTCTAGCTATACAATTTCACTACTTTCTATTTAATTTATGTCATAAGGCATATGTGGGAATAGATGGTAATGCAGTGAATTTTAAAATCTGTATCTGCAATGGTGATGTCAACAGGCCAATGGACACATTTAAAAAATGTACAGTGATTTTGAAGTACATTAACATACTGTATTATGTTGTAGTTTTATATATACACTTATATTTACATATATATAGATATGTGTGTGTTCATAATTTATTTATTGCAGATATGAATTCTGCCCAGATTTCTTCAGGAACATATTATATTTCAATCAAAATCATAAACGGATATTCTACAATATACCTCTAAAAGGAGCACAGAATAGCCAAGATGCTCTTTAGAAAAGAATGAAGTTACAAGTAATTAAAACTGTGCTGCGTCAACAGTAATAGACAGATAGATGAGAGACCCAGAAGAGAGAACTCTGAAAGACATTGCGGGTCAGTCAGTGCAAAGAAAATTGTCTTTCTGTAAAGAACAAAATGAAATTATTTCACGTGAAATGACAATTCCAGAAGAAAAGTTAAATGAGAAAAATACATGCCTCTAAACCTTTCAAAGGCAGTATAGGACAATGTCTTTTATAACTGTGGGATGGAAAATAATTTCTTAAAACAGTTACACATCTTTCCCTTAAAGCTCATTGTTATGAAACATATCTCGGAAATATGGACTGTGGAGTCGCAATATCCTGGAAGACGGGCTTTGTGCATCTTCAAGCTGTCATTAATGCTGCTATTATAGAAGTGAGTATAAAAATGTCCAATGCAAACTAGTGTTCAATGCAGATGAATGGTATTAGAAGCATCAAACGTTTCATCAGCTCTGGTCCATGGGGCTCAGTTGGTTGGAGTGTCCTCCTGTGCAACAAAAGGTCACCAGTTCAATTCTGGTCAGGGCACATACCTAGGTTGCGGGTCCCATCCCTGGTTGGGGTATGTAGGGGATGCAACCAATCAATGTTTCTCTCTCTTTCTCCTTTTGCCTGCCTCTCTCTCAAATCAATTTTTTTAAAGTTTCATCAAAGAAAATATAAATCAGTAGCCTTGTTCTTTCATTTACTCACTGGTTTCCTTACCACAAAGTTTACCTAAATTGCCATGTGCCAAGGAGGATAAGTATGAATAGAAGAGAAATTGTCTCCTCAGAGAAGACGCCTTCTCAAGAAGCCAGGCATAGAATTAAACTCTTGGAAGAGGAGAAGTAGGCAGTCATGGAGGTGTTCATAAAGTCCTTTCAGGTAAATGAGCACAAGCTTCTCAGCCTAGGAGACCACAGAAGAATGCCTCATTGAAATGACATTCCATACTGAAGCTTGAGGGAGGAGGTTTGCTGAATAGATAATGTCATAAAGACATTGCAAGCAAATCATCAGGCAAGGTTAGGCAGAGAGGCGATAAAGCACATAGCTAATTTGGGGGACTGTGTGCGGCTCTGGATGCCTGGAGTGGAGTGGAGTAGAGTTGAGTGGAGTGGAGTGGAGTGGAGTGGAGTGGAGTGGAGTGGAGTGGAGTAGAGTGGAGTGGAGTGGAGTGGAGTGGAGGCTCCACTCGGGCCAGTGGTGGAACAGGGAAGGGAGAAGTTGGGCCAGCATCAGCTCCCCACAGTCCCATTATGTGTCCACAGTAAAAGAGATTGAGAGAAAACGGAGCCTGCCATCCATGACTGTACAAATCCATGTCTTTCTTCAGATCACAACCAATCACTCGGTGATGGAGGAACTGAAGTCAGTTACTGGAAAAAATATGAAGATACATCCCTTCGTGAATCACGAAGGAATAACCATGGATATCTCCCTTTTCTTCTACATTATTTCCTTTTCCCCATTCATTTATTATGCCTCTATCAATGTCGCAAGAGAGAGGAAAAGGATGAAGGGTTTGATGACAATGATGGGTCTCCAACAATCAGCATTCTGGTGAGTCAAGTGTGCCAATAAATGAAGGTGGGAGTTTAGGGAAAGTGGACTTCTTCAAAGCATCATTTGGCAAATGCAATGATTTTGTCCCTTTTTTTCTATGAATGGGATACATTGTCCTTAATGGGATGCTTGCCAGGCTGAGGCTAGGGGTTACTATGCATCTCAACGAGAGAACATCAGGTTTTGGTTTTGGGGGTGATTGCAAAGCAGGTGACCTGGGGGATGACCACTGAGTCTACAGGTGAGAGTGTGGTCAAAGTGATAGACATCGGTGCCTAAGCCAGAAGTGAAATTCCAGCCAGGGTGAGGCTGAAAGTGGAAAAAGAGGTCCAGGATCAGAAGCCCTTTTGGAGATCAGGTGTGATGGATAGACTGTACTTGAGGGAGCAAACTGGCAGAACAGGCTGGTATATCTAGGCTGGATAATTTGAATTTAAAATGTCACAAGTTGAGCTACTCCAGGTGTGTTAGAATCCACGGCAATTCCTTTCCAATGGAACATGAAATACTAAACTAACATTACTTCCCCCTTAGGCTCTCCTGGGGTTTGCTCTATGCTGGTTTCATCTTCATCGCTACCCTTTTATTGGTGCTTATCATAAAATCTACCCAATTTATAATTTGGACTGGCTTCATGGTGGTCTTCACTCTCTTTTTCCTCTATGGATTGTCTTTGGTGAGTTGGGGGATTACCCTTTTCCCATCTGACAAGATTAAGTGTTGGTTTTCAAATAGTTTGTTGTTCTACACAACCCTTTTCTTCTGGGCCTGCTCTCTTTGCAGGGGAGAGCCTGTAGACTGGTATTTGACTTGTAATGCCAGTTTGCAGGGCAAATTTCAGATAATCTTTTTGTGTTTTATACATAGACTAATAACATAATGCTAATTTTATATATTCTATTTCTTATGTTATTCTGTTAGGAATAATTTATAGAGAAACATAAACCAGCCGTGTCTTCTTTCCCCACAGATAGCTTTGACTTTCTTAATGAGCGTCTTGATAAACAAGTCCTTCCTCACTGGCCTGGTCATGTTCCTTCTCACTGTCTTCTGGGGGAGTCTGGGATTCACGGTCTTGTACAGGCATCTTCCTGCGTCCTTGGAATGGATGATGGGTTTCTTCAGCCCCTTTGCCTTCGTGCTTGGAATGACCCAGGTGAGAAGCCATCTAGTCACTTACTAATGGCATTTCTGAGCCATCTTCCTTCTCCGGGATTTTGTTTTCGGTATCACATGACTTACTTCATTAAAAATCAAACACTGGCATGTTAAATTTTTGTTACATTTTCTATGCAAACATATATATCTACAAATCGCATCCTGGTGAGATGAGGCATAATAACTATCTTAAACACAACAATTAGAATGCTCTATGCACTGAGTTATAGGAGCAACTCAAATCTCAGAACATGAGAGTATAAGATAAAATAAATTACATTTAAATAAAAAATAAACTATTATTTTGCTATGTATTAACCCTATTTTTGTCTAGTCTCATTTCTATGCTTAGTATTATAAGGTGTAAAGTCCTAATAAAGACTATTGTGAGGTTTTAAAAGCTTTGGCAGCACTTAGCCCAGTAAAACAGACCATGGGTGAGTGAACAAAATGGAAGGCCAATATATAATTTTTGGATTGTTATTTTGGCAGCTAATTAAATATGGACATCATGTCACAAATATAATACTAAGTAACTCTTCCAGTTCATATTTTACTTAGTAATTGAACAGCATGCATGATCATAGAAATAAGAAAAATAAAAGTCTAAGTTAAAAACACCTTGAAAATGCATTCAGTGAATTACATTTCTGTTCATAAAATGTCACTTCTCTTTATCTGATTCTCACATTGAATTTACTTTGCCATTCTTCCAATTAATGGTCATGTCATTCATTACAGGTCCGTTATTTAGTGCTTAACAAGAGGACTGTTTGTTATAAAGTACTCATTAGTTTGAACATTATAGACCAGCCCACTCCTTCTTCTTCAACACAGCAGTGATCTTTCCAGAAGCATGAATTCTCTCTCAGGAGACATTTTTAAAGAACACTGAACCTTTCTTCCATGTTATATTTGGTAAAGATTTATTGAAGGCAGAGCTCAAATGTCATCTTTTCCCATACTTCTCTACCTCCTCCTGACACTCCCATTTCATTGGGAACACATTTTGAATCATTGCAGTTACTAAACTGCATTGTAGTTGTTCTCATGTACATGGTTTTTAATAGATTTGAGACTAAAGTAGTTAGTTTTTAAAAAAAATATATGTTATTGAATTTTTACAGAGAGGAAGAGAGAGAGGGATAGAGAGCTAGAAACATCGATGAGAGAGAATCATCGATCAACTACCTCTTGCACACCCCCTACTGGGAATATGCCCGCAACCAAGGTACATTCCCTTGACCAGAATCGAACCCGGGACCCTTCAGTCCCCAGGCTGACGCTCTATCCACTGAGCCAAACTGGTTTCGGCAAGTAGTTAGTTTTATTCAACTTTGTATTCCCGCTATGGGGCAAAGAGTAGCTTATTTTATTTTTATAAGCTATACCTGTTTAACACTTATCATAAGCCTAATTTCCCTTCAATAATTACCTTTTCATTTTCAGCTTTTACGTGTGGACTATGATGTGAATTCCAATGCCCTTCCTGCTTTTTCAAACTACTCGAGTCAAATAATAGCAACGCATTTTATGTTGGCTTTTGATATTTTCATCTATCTGGCATTGACGATTTATTTTGAAAAAATTTTGCCAAGTGAGTAGTGATATGATTAAAATCAAACACCTTTTAAATCTTTTTTTACCTAAAATGAATCTCCTAACAAGTGTTGTTTATATTTAAAGAACTATTCTGTGCATCAAGGTCATTGAAATCAACAAGGTTATTACCAGTGACCAATTCAGTTGTTTATTTCTCTCTGGCTGTATCACCTCTACATTTCCCATTCAGAATAGAACACCAAGGGCCTTTATTATACATTATATATATATATATATATATATATATATATATATATATGTGTGTGTGTGTGTGTGTGTGTGTGTGTGTGTGTGTGTGTGTATAATTTTTATTTGTTGATCATTCTTCAGTAAAGCTGGAAAAATTAAGGAAGTCACTAATGCATAAACACACTGAGTGGGTAAAAACGTCACCAGTGACTAAACACTGGTAGGAAGGGAAGAAGGGAAGAAAGTGAGACTGAAAACGCACAGCAAGGTCCTGAAGCAGTGACTTGATCTTGCTCTTTTTAGGTTATCCCTCCAGAACAATAACTACCTCTGCCTTCTAGAATAGCTCAGAATAATAGATGTCAGGATCTACACTTTTTGGCTTATATATTTATTATACAGTTGGAATTATTTGTATCATCCATTCATTAAGACTGAATTTAACCTGGCCTATAAGGCTCAGTAATTGAATGTCAACCCATGAACCAAGAGTTCACTGGTTTGATTCCTTGTCATGGAATTTGGCTGGGTTGTATGTTTAATCCCCAGTAGCAGGCCTATAGGAGGCAGTTGAATGATGTTTCTCTCCCATCAATGTTTCTATCTCTCCCTCTCCCTGCTCCCACTCGCTCTCTCAAAAAAAAAAAAGAGGAAGAAAGAAAGAAAGAAAGAAAGAAAGAAAGAAAGAAAGAAAGAAAGGAAGGAAGAAAGAAAAAGGAAGAAAATGAAGAAAAAGAAAGACTGAGTTTAAGCCTGAATTTAAACAAGATGACTTTGTTAGAAATTCGTTTAAAGATAAGCAGTATGAATGTTAGAAAAGAAAATTAACTAGATAAAATGATAGAATCATGTATTAATAAATCTCATGGCAAATGTATCCAGTTAAGCTACATGATTTATTTGATAGGCTTCCTAATTCAGGGGAAAAGATAAGTACTAACTAATAATATGCCTATGACAGGAATGTAGGGAGTGTTCAGTATATATTTATTGAATGGATGAATGCTTGAACATGTGAAAGATATACAGAAGTTTGAAAACCCACCAATCTTACAGTGGAAGCCAGTTGCAGAATATTAGATAAAAATAATTCTTCCATTTCATAATCTCCATTACATCTTAGAAAACAGAAGAGATAATTAAGTGCAAATATACTGTGGATTCATTTCCAGAAAGAGGTTCATGGATAATGCATTCTTAATGCACATCATAAATTTGCTTCAGAGGAATGTTACAATTTGGAGTCAGCATAAGGTATAAATACAAATTAGCTATTGAAATTCCATTCTGTGTTCAATTTTAATAAGTTCACTTGCCCCATTCTCTCCCATTCTGTCACTTATTTTTGTTAAATTCTAATCAATCTTGTCTTGGAATATTTGTTGTTTTATATGCAGCTAGAGGCCTGATGCACAAAGATTCGTGCAAGAATGGGCCTTCCTTCCCCAGGCTGCTGGCACCACCTTCGCTCTGGCTGGAGCCGTCTTTTCGCTCCTGCTCAGAGCCACCTTTGGGTCTTCCCACGCTGCCCAGAGGCTCTGAGTGGCTGAGGTGATGTGGAACACCTCCCCCAGCCACTCGGAGCCTATGTATGCAAATTAACATGCCATCTTTAGGTTAATTTGCATACTCACTCCTGGTTGGCTGGTGGGTGTCACGAAGGTACAGTCAATTATCATATTACAATTTATTAGTGTAGAGATAGTCCTCAAGTTCTTCCTCCTTTGCCAGCATTGATAGAGTTCAGCATGCCTGACCTATCTTCTATTTGTCTTTATGTTTTGGGGGATAAGAGACTTAACATTTATTTAAATTCCTCCAGAATTTTTTAAAGTCACAGCTTTAGTTCTGCTCAGAGGAATAATAATTATAATAGAGAGACATCTTAGTGATCTTTTTTTCTCCTTAAGAAGCTAAATATTTTCCAAACATGTATTTTTTCATGTTGACTATGTTTCAAGTTTATGGCAGAAAGTTTGCATTCCTATGCTGCATTGGGGTGACTCTCTCCCTTAATGTGGTGATTGACCCATAATTTGTCTCCTGGCCACATAGATGAATATGGACATCAACACTCACCCTTGTTTTTCCTGAAGTCCTCATTTTGGTCACGACAACATAATGCTGATCATGTGGCCCTTGAAGATGAGATATATTCTGATCCTTCATCTAATGACTCTTTTGAACCAGTGTCTCCAGAATTCCATGGGAAAGAAGCCATCAGGTAACAAGGATGCAGGTGGAGAACAGGCCAAAGAATGAGGAGCTAGTAGCTCGCACTTGAAATAAGCCAAGTTCTCTCTAGTGCCCTATAGATAACTCCTATCGAACCGCATCCATGCTACATTCATCACTTCCCACTTCAAGCTAAAAGAAAAGTTCCTTTATCTTTCTTGTCTTATATTATTGACATTTACATGAAATGCAAACTGAGATTTCATCCATAAAGATAACCTTCATCTGGATTCTTAATCTTCCATCTGTTGTCTTCTCAAATCTTAGCCTCAACCTCACTCTTTTCTTTTCCTGGGCTCATTTATTTACACATAATTCCTACCTCATTTATTATATTCTATATTTTTCTCTCCAAATTTTTTAAACTTCTCTTTTCTATTTATTACCCTTCCAAAGAAGATGAAAGAGTAGGGAAGAGAAAGGAAGAGAAGACCTAGAGATAGTCACATTGAGAATTAAGTGAGAAGTGCCTTTTAGAATGTGCTTTGTTTAGTGCTAGTAACTTTTATTTTTAAATTAAAAAAATTAAGAAGAAATTTCTCAACATCCCTAACCAAATTTTATTCATCCATCTGTATCCAGCATAAATGCCAGTCTTCCCTGAACTGTCTTAGATTTTGCCAGATTACTAAGTTTCTACAATTTTATTTTTTATTTTAATATGTTCCATATGTATCTTCCATACTTATATTTGTCCTGTGACCTAAACTAGGTTTAACCTCCAGAAGATCAACTGGAAGCAAACCAGTGACTTTAATTGATATGTGTATATGTTTATTTTAATTTTCTTATATCTTTAGCAGCTCACTCAATTATAAGAACTATGTAGAATGATGGTAAAATGGGATTAAAACAGAAAAGAGAAAATCTAAACAGTTCAATATGACTAGAACCGGGATTATTTGATGATTAGATGACAAAATAAGAAATGTAAATTTGATTCAGTTTATGGATATGTACCTGATAAAAATAAAACGTGTAAAATGTCTAGCATTCCAGATCTATAATAGCAACTAGCATGCTAATTCTGTCCCTTTCTATTTACCATGATCATCATCAGAAATCAATATCATCTGATGTTACTGAATACTTACCAAGAACCAAGCACTATGCATGCAAGATGAAATGTTTTACTCATCCTTCAACGCAGCCCTAAAGCACTCTAAATTATTAGGTTACAAAAGCCAAAATTTACCCATAATGTGTATACTGGCTAAGGTAACAGAGCTACTAAATGTTCTACTGGGGTGAGCTCTGTTAGGTAGGGCTATATAACCCATTGCCCTCACTGTAATGATCTTTGCCTCTTTCCCTTACTGCACCCTGACCTTGACTCAAGATAACCAAAGATAACTCCAGCCTGAGTCAGTTGTTCACAATGAGCCCTTCAGGAATGAATGGATGCCTGTGTTACCTCTTGGTATAGCTTCTTTGGCTTTGCAGTTTAGAGATGATCCTGGTTTTCAATAGTAATGTCAGGTTCCACCTCAGTCATTGGAACAACATTACCTGCTGATGTGTTCCAAGCATAGGGGAATTTTAAAACTTGAAAGGTAGCCCAGCTGGTGTGGTTGAATGTTGATTTATGAAGCAGGAGGTCATGGCTCTATTCCCGGTTAGGGTACATGCCCGAGTTGTGGGCTCAGTCTTCAATGTGAGATGTATAAGAGGCAGATAATTAATGATTCTCTCTCATCATTGATATTGCTATCTCTCTCTCCCTCTCCCTTCTCTGTAATCAATAAAAATATTTTTTTAAACTTTGCAGGTGAAGCTAGTGTGCAGCCAAGGTGTGGGGAAAAATACTCTAGCTGATTCTCACACACAAGCATGATTGCCAGAGAGTAAAGTCCCAGCTTTTATATGCACTGAAGAGGGTAGATTCATAAATCATGTCAGCCAAGCCTAGAATTACCAACTAACGAAAATTTTCATAACTTGAAACCACTTTTTCTTTCTTCTTTTTTTTCTAGAATCAGAAATGTTACAAAAGAATATAAAGGAAAGCCTGATAAAATAGAAGCTTTGAAAGGTACTATTTAGTTATTATATTGATACTAGAGGCTTGGTGCACAAAACTTGTACACTCGGGGGTCCCTCAGCCCATCCTGTGCCCTCAGTCAGACATCTTTATGCTCTTGTGGAGGTGGAAGAGTCTCCCACCACTGCCCCGCACTGGCCAGCCTTGAGCCTGGCTTGTGGCTGAGCGGTGCTACCCCTATGGGAGTGCATTTGACCACCAGAGGGAAGCTCCCGCATTGAGCATCTGCCCAGTGGTGGTCATTGTGCATCAAAATAACCAGTCATTCTGCCGTTCAGTCTAGTTGCATATTAGCCTTTTATTTATATAGGATTAATTTTCTGATTTTCACTTTTGTTTTGGTCCTTGGTGAACAATTATTGATGGCATTTCAGATTTGAAATTAGTTATTTATCCATATGATAAAATTTCCTTCCTAACAATTAGTTCTATATAAAAGAAAAAAATTGATTGTGTTTTAATAATATATGTCTTTGAAAGATATACTATATCATACTGAGGTAGCCTAAAGCTATTCTGGCTTGTTTTCCACAAACTCAATTTTTTTATTCTATAATTCTAAAGCTTTTGTGTATATTGCTATTTTTATTTTGTGCAAACATGTTTTATACACCAAAGTATATTTATCCACATAACAATTTACATAACAATTAAACTATCATTTATTGCCTACATTAACATTTAGTCAATAAATAATAATATTCACTTGCCGTATACCAGGCAATATCAATGAACTTAAGAGTATAAGATGTTTCTTGATTTAAAAACAATTTCAAATTTTCAAAACAGGATGCACATACAAATTTATCAAAGCATATATTTTTATTTTGAGTTTAACAACTTCATATATTCATATATTGAAAACATGACCATTCGAGGAAATTAAAAGACAAATTTTAGCTCCACAATAAATTTGTAGTTTATTTTTTTTACCTCCCTTCCTCTTTTTCTGCCTTCTTTTCCCCCAGCCTTCTTTCCTTTTCTTTTTATTCCTAGATCTAGCATTTGACATATATGAAGGCCAAATCACTGCAATACTTGGTCACAGTGGAGCTGGAAAATCAACACTATTAAACATTCTTAGTGGGCTATCTGTTCCAACCAAAGGTAAGAGTGTTCTTTTTTTTTCCCCCAAACGCAGGCTGGCAATAATGAGTTCTTGTGATCATTAATCACAAACACAGATTACCAGGGAAGAACAGAAGTTAATTTATAGTGTTCTATAGAGGTATGCAATACTTAATTGGTATATATGAAATTTGGTTATTTCATGATAATTATTTACATGTTCCTTTGACATTCCAACTTGTATATGTTAGCTTTTGCTGCACAACAAGCATTCTCAACGCTAATAGCTTAAAATAATTTTTTTTCCTTATTTCCCAAGATTCTGTGGGTTGGTTGGTAGTTTTTCTATCTGGATTAAAATAGCTGGGGGCAGATGCTTTAGCATAGCCTTACACACACATGTGGGGCTATAGTTAGGACCACAGCATCTTTCTACATCTCCCAGGAAGCTAGGTAAGGATTCTTTATCCCATGATGCCCATGACTCCAGAAACAAAAAGAGGGCAACCCTGCAATCCCTGCTTATATACCACTTGCTAAAATTCCATTTATCATAGAACTGCACCTAAGTATGAGGGGAGAATAAAAAGACTACATCTTAATGGGAAAATCTGTAGAACGGACCTTGCTCCTACCCCATACACCACACTACTTAAATGAAAGTTCACAATGCCTCAGTTGTATAAACCTTGAAGATAAAACCATATAAATAACTCAATCATGGCTTTTCATTTAGAAAGATATCTTAGTTTAAGTATAATCTGATGTTAACTTTTAATCTTTGTTATAGGTTCAGTCACCATGTATAATAATAAACTTTCAGAAATGCCTGACCTAGAAAATATCAGCAAGCTCACTGGCGTTTGCCCACAGTCCAACGTGCAATTTGACTACCTCACTGTGAGAGAGAATCTCAGACTCTTTGCTAAGATAAAAGGGATTCCACCACAGGAAGTGGAACAAGAGGTACATAAATATATTAGAACTAATGTATTGGTCAAAATGAGAACGTGAAGTCTATTTGCTCTGAGTTCTTATGCTTTCATTAAGTTATCTTTGAGCAAAGTCATTGTATGAAAGTTAGACCCAAAAAAATCTAATTTATCTCAGTTAAATGGTTAACTAACATTTATGTATAATTTGTATGTGAAGCATTATCCCTAACTTTAAATATACTAATTCATTTATTTCCCATAACAACTCTATAAGATAGGTGCTATTATTATTCCCATTTTACTTATGTGGAAACTGAGGTTCAAGAGAGCAAGTAACTTGACCAAGACTACACAGCTAGTTAATATGTTGTGGTATTCAAATCGAGTCATTCTGGCTCAGAATGCATGCTTTTAACCATTTTACTTTACTGCCTTGTATTTATCAATGTAAAAATAAAAAAGGAAAGGAATCTTGTATCGTGACACGAATGTTGTCTTTGGTTAGATACAAAGAGTTGTGCTGGAATTGCAAATGGACAGTATTAAAGACGTTGTTGCTCAAAACTTAAGTGGTGGACAGAAAAGAAAACTCACTTTTGGGATTGCCATTTTAGGAGATCCTCAGGTAAACCAGATGAAATTTAGAGATGATTAAACTTTTTAAAATTAAAACTTTTCATAATAGTTCCAACCTTTTATTTGCAAAGGATATCTGTGATAAAATATCTATGATGGAACATACTATCTAATAAAAGAGTAATATGCAAATTAACCATCACTCTGTTACACCCATAAGTCATGCCCACCAGCCAATCAGGAGCGAGTATGCCAATTAACCCAACCACGATGGCTGTGGTCACAGAGCAAGCAGGAGGCTTGGGTTTCCTGGGCAATGAAGGAAGCCAAGCTTTCTGCACACCCTGGCCAGCCCAGGCCTCCGCTCAAGGCTACACAGTTTCAATTATAAAAAATAATTTTAAAAAAGAATCCCAGATAGCAGGGCCTCCGCTTTGGTTGCTCCGGGAGCGTGGCTGGCCTGCAAACCACCACAGGCCCCTCACCCAGGCTGTCCCATGCCCCAAGTGAACCCCCACCCTGATCTGGGACATCCTTCAGAGCAAAACAGTTGGTCCCCAAATGTGCAACAGGCCTCTATCCAATCTAATAAAAGAGTAATATGCCAAATTGACCATCACTGAAGCACACAATATGGCCACCACAAGATGGCCAGCAGTGGAAAACAGTTGGGAGGGACCAGGCCTTCAAGGGAGGGCAGTTAGGGGTGACAAGGCCTGCGGGAGAGAGCAGTTAGGGGCAAACAGGCTGGCAGGGGAGCAGTTAGGCATCAATCAGGCTGGCAGGGTAGTAGTTAGGTGGTGATCAGACTGGCATGAAAAAGCAGTTAGGGTCAATCAGGAAGGCAGACAGGTGAATAGTTGGGAGCCAGCAGTCCTAGATTGTGAGAGGGATGTCCGACTGCCCCTTTAGGCCCTATTCTATCTGGATCGGGCCTATACGGGCAGTCGGACATC
Organism: Vespertilio murinus; assembly: GCA_963924515.1. Lineage (NCBI taxonomy): Eukaryota > Metazoa > Chordata > Mammalia > Chiroptera > Vespertilionidae > Vespertilio > Vespertilio murinus. The sequence goes on from OZ004718.1 coordinate 6,714,035, forward strand.
CCTTGAGGGGTTCCAGATTAGAGATGGTGCAGGCTGGGCTGAGGGATACACATCCCTGTGCATGAATTTCCTGCACCAGGCCTCTAGTTATATATAAGAACGAAATCCTAACCACAATGCCCTTTGAAATGTAAATAATATTGTTTCTAAGTGTTTTCTGGAAGAACTACACACTTTATTGGAAAGACCCTTTTATATACCCTCCTCCACTGTAGATTTTCCTATTGGATGAACCAACTGCTGGGTTGGATCCCTTTTCAAGGCATCAAGTGTGGAACTTTCTGAAGGAGCGGAAAATGGACCATGTGATCGTGTTCAGTACCCAGTTCATGGATGAGGCTGACATCCTGGCTGGTAAGTGCTGGTTTGCTATAAGTATCACGAAGAAGTCTTTATGAGATTTGAGAAATATGGGTTATATGCTCAGCAGATGTATTTTGTAACCTGGTCATCCAGCTATATCCAGCCATTGGAACAGCTGGTAATGGTATGAACTGGCCCAAGAGTCTTCCTCCCAACCACTTCTGTGTATCTCCTAGGATTTTGTATCCTTTGATTTCATGGAGGTATGATCTCCCAGGAAACCCACTTATTTTGAAGGAAGAGTCTATATTCAAAGGCAATGGTCCTTTTACTCAAAACTTAAGAAAATCAACTTGAAATATTCAAACAATTTTGATGTTTGGTCCATTAAAATGTATAATGTGATGATTCTCTATATTCAAAATTTATCCGCATAACCTCTCTGACTGGCTGGAAGAGAAAACAACAGTCTAAAGTATATAAGTAATATTAAAATGTGTCTATTTCAAAGAATCTTGATAAATCCCTGTATTTGAAAACAATAGAAGCTCCTGAATTAGAGTTGTATCACGCAGACAATGGCCTATCTTTTTGGGGAAATAATGGTCAACTTCCTAACACACTTTCCCTTTTTGCTTCTTCCCTTTCAGACAGGAAAGTGTTTCTCTCCAAAGGGAAGCTGAAGTGTGCAGGCTCAAGTCTGTTTCTAAAGAAGAAATGGGGGATTGGGTATCACTTAAGGTACGGCCACTTGAGAAGGCTGGAGAATGAGAAATGGGCTAAAGCAAGGCATGATGCTTGAAGCAGCACATTACAGCACAGAAAACTTTGATTAACGCATATATACAAATGTTGATATATACATATATACACATATACAAAATTAAAAATAAGGATATATATAGCCAGATATAGAGATATCAGAGATAAGAGATAATGATTGTGATATATGGAGTATATAGTTATGAGTTATTGATTGGCAGGTTTTAGAGATTGAGAATATAAGCTAACAAAAAAAGTTTAGATAAATGTGATACAAAATATATCCACCACACATTATTTAGTTTTAAAAAAAAGGTATATATTAAGGGAACTTTCTCAACTGACATCGTATTTTACAACCTCATCATCCCTCACCCAGGGTTTTAACAGTCTCTTAAGCAGACTCCTCGTTTCTTCTCTTTGCCCTAGCTCCTCCACTTCTCTCTTGTTCTTTCTCTCCTGTTCATCCTCTCCATTTTATTTTATTATTATTTTTAGATAGTGACATATTCTGTTATTTGTTGATTGATTCATAGATAAGATGCCTAACATTATTGTATTTCAATTTTTTACTTTAAAAGGTAGGGACTGCATATAATCTGATATTTTTACCTCTCATTTCATGATCAGATGACCTATTTCTTGCATTAGATTTTATTTAATTTTTCTTTGTCTCCTAGAGGCAAGTAATTTTCCTCATGCAGTTGGAGAACAATGTCAAATAACACAGATCTATCTTTTATCACCAGTTTGCAGTTGAATGAAATGTGTGTTCAAGAAAAAATAACATCCATTGTTACAAAGCACATCCCTGATGCCAAATTATCAGCAAAAAGTGAAGGAAAACTTGTCTATACATTGCCCTTGGAAAGAACAAAGAAATTTCCAGGTAATGTACAAGAATATCATAAAATGGAATACATAAATATTATTCATAAAAATAATATCGATGATAAATACTGTAACTAACATTTATTAAGAGCATAAAATGTGTTCAGGTATTTAAAACATGTGATAAGAATAACTAGACTTTTATCTCCAGTGGGAAATATTATGTTCTAATTGATGCAGTGTGCTTGTTTTGATTTGCAATTGTGTATGTGTTTTTTTAGAACTTTACGATAATCTTGATCGATGTCCTGACCTGGGAATTGAGAATTATGGTGTTTCCATGACAACCTTGAATGAGGTATTCCTGAAACTCGAAGGAAAATCAACCATTGATGAACCAGGTAAATAAAATGCATGAAAATGATCATATAAGTGTATTCATAACACCTGGTCCAGTATATTCTTTAAGAAGACATCATTCCAGGCCCTGGCTGAGTAGCTCAGTTGCTTAGAACTTCATCTCGATACACCAAGATTGCAGGATGAATCCCTAGTCAGGACACATACAAAAATCAACCAATGAATCCAAAAATAACTGGAACAACACCTCTCTCTCTCTCTCTCTCTCTCTCTCTCTCTCTCTCTCTCTCTCTCTCTCTCTGTGTGTGTGTGTGTGTGTGTGTGTGTGTGTATGTGTATGTGTGTGTATGTGTGTGTATGTGTGTGTCCTTCCTCTTCTCTCTAAAAAATAAATAAATAAGAAAATATCATTCTAATAACATTATTCAATAACATGATTACAACATGTGGGGTTCCATGATTAAGGCCATTTTGGACAACAATATATTAAGGTCAAATGCATCCCTGTCACTTTTATTACCTCCACTGCCAGTATTGCCTTGATATTAAAAATGGCCCATTTCCTTCTACCCCAGGCTCATAGACCTCATTGTATCCCATTTTCCAAGAGCAATTTCAGATGAAACACTTGTTCTAAATCGCTAAAGCACTTTAAATGTGTCATCACGCTTCCCGTTGGTCTCCATGGTTTCTGATGAGAAGTCAGCTCCAGATCTTATTGAGGATTTCTTTGTATGATGAGTTGTTTTTCTCCTGCTGCTTTCTGTCTTTGGCTTTAACCATTCAACTATGTCTTCAGGTGCAGACCTCCTTCCATTTATCCTATGTGGTATTTGTTAAGCCTCCTATATGTGAAGATTAGAGTTTTTCATCACATTTGGGAAGATTTTAGGTACTATGATGATCTTGCATACTTATCTTAACCTCTTTAATATATTGTCTGTGTCCATCTAATATTTTCTTCCTGGTCCTTTTATTCAAGTGCCTAGAGTATGAGGGGGTGTTATCTGTGATGTCTTTTGGTATAACAAATGCCTATAGCAAGCTCAGTAAAGTCCATCCGAAATGGGCTTTTCATGCATTACTTATTTTGTGTTTTGCAGGTATTATGAAAGCTGGGGAAGTACAAGCAGAAGGAGCTGGAGACACAGAAAGACTTGTTGAGATGGAACAGGTTCTCTCTTCACTTAGTGAGATGAAAGAAACAGTAGGTGGCATGGCTCTGTGGGGACAGCAAATCCGTGCAATTGCAAGGGTCCGCTTATTAAAGCTAAAGCATGAAAGAAAATCTATTTTATCACTGTGAGTATCAGAATGCCGTAGCTTTTGTGCAGTCGATGCATTAAAAATATTAAGGCCTAAAAACTAGAGAAAACAAACAAAAAATAAAAATACATGTCTGCATCTACAAGCTGGATAAAGTATAATCCTCAATCTAGTTCATGGGCCTAGTTTTTAATCTACTATCAGACTAGCAAGTGGAATTTATAAGGTCTCAGAGCCAATTTTAGGGGGAAAGTGCAATTAATGTTTGTTTTCCTATAATATTTGCTCTCATTTATTTATTTATTATTTTTATTTATTTATTTTGGGGGTGTGTTTTTCTTAATCCTCACCTGAGGATATTTTTTTTTCATTGACTTAGAGTGAGTGAAAGGGAGGAAGACAGAGAGAGAGAAACATCAATGTGAGAGAAACACATCAATTGGTTGCATCCCACACTCACCCCAATCAGGGATCCAGCTTGCAACCGAGGTACATGCCCTTGACTGGAATGGAACCTGGAGCCCTTCAGCCTGAGGGCTGGTGCTCTATCCACTGAGCCAAACCGGTTAGGGCTATTTGCTCTCCTTTAAATTTTTATGGCAGGTTACAAAAACATTGGGATGTAGATATTATTTCCAGTGTCCATATGCCAATGTCTCACTTTAGTTGTTATCTAGTCATGCTACTGGCTCAGCCCTAGACATCCGGACTCTCCCATTGTTTCCTACCGGCTCTAACCTAGATGTCTTAACTTCCCTCCTGCGCTCTTAAGTGATAGTAGCTCACTCTCCATACATACTGCGTGCATAATGGGCACCTCCCTGCTCCTAGAATCATGTCGCCTCTCAGTAACACCCTGGTGTCCAAGGGATTTTGGCTATCAGTCAGTGCCTTGTCTATGAATACATTGATTAAGCATCAAAGAAATTGGAGGGTTGGCACTTAATAGAATTTCAACAAGTACTTGTTAAATAAATAAGTAATGAGAATTCGCTGAGACTATTTGACTAGGATATTGAGCATGATTTAACAAAATCTTTAAGCTTAGTCTGGCAACAGCATATAACAATGTCTCGAGAGATGCCAGTCCTTTAGCAAGAATTGCAACAAGATATGTCATAAAATTAGAAATTAGGAATGGAGAAATGTTTCAAAATAAGATATCATGAAAATATAATAAAATTTTTCAACTTACTTGAAATGGAGAGCATGGGGAAATAAAGAGTAAAAAATAATTGAAAACTTGAGCCTGGAGATTCAAGAAACCATGCAGTCATCACAGGTCTTAGAGAAGAGGATTGGGCATGAGAAAAATTGAGTATAATGTGTTGGTGAATGAACTTCTCACTGCAATTCCAGGAAGAGGCAGAACCTGGACACAGAGCTTAAGGACACATGTCGCATAATAGTGTACAGGGTAGCTCATGGCCAGAGAGGAACAAGAGAAATGAACAAAAGGATAAATCTATAATTTATCAACTCTGAGAGGTGGGAAAAGGACAAGGTACTCAGTACCTGAGTCAGAGGGCTACATGTTTAGTTTCCATGATTTCTTGATCTCATTCAGTTAGAATCTGCCTAGACCGTTTTTAAAAGGTTAGGGCGTGACTGTGCATTCACACTGGCAATTTTCTTCTGTGTAGGCTATTGATTCTGGGAATTGGAATTTTTCCTATCCTGTGGGAGTACATCAACTTGAAAACATACAGTGGCACTTACACATGGGAATTTTCTCCCCACTTATACTTCCTGGCTCCTGGACAACCACCGCATGATCCTTTCACTCGGTTATTAATCATCAACAATACAGGTAATAACGTGGTGAATACTTCATCTCCAGTACATTCACTGTTCAGAGCATTACTTAGACAACATAAACATGAGAGAAAACATGAGCTTTTTACTTCTTCAGCAGAAATTCAAAACAATTTATGAGGCTTGGGATGATGAATATACAAGACCAAAATAGAGTAGGAATTAAGAAAGCATTTGTCAAGGAACAATAAATGATCTGATAACATTTTGCAAAATAAAAAAGTTTATACCCCAAAACACATTTTAATAGCTTGAGATATAATTCAAATGCCATATTGATTCATTTAAAATGTGCAGTTTAATGGTTGTTAGTGTATTCACAGAATCGTATAATTTTTAATATAATTCATTTCAGAATATTGTCATCTCAAAAAGAAATCCCATATCATTAGTCATCATTTCCATTTACTCTGCCCCCAGCTCTGATCAATCACAAGTTTATTTTCTATTTCTATAAATTTGCTACTCTAGACATTTCATATGAGTAGGTTCATACACTAATGATCTTTTGTGACAGACTTTTTTCACTTAGCATGATGTTTTCAAGGTTCATCTATGTTGTAATATGTGTCAATACTTCATTTTTTTAATTGTTGAATAATGTTCTATTGAATGGATATACCACATTTTATTATTCATCAGAGGACTGATATTTTGGTTGTTTTTTTTCAATAATTGGCAATTAATGAATAATGCTGTTATAAACTTCCATGTACTAGCTTTTAAGTGAAGGTGGTTTTATTCATTGCTTTGGGATATAAACCTAGGAGTAGAATTGTGTTACATAGTGACTACCGTTAATCTTTTGAGGAACTTTAAACGTATTTTTATAGTGACTTCATCAATTTACATTTGCACTAGCATTTTGTGAGGATTCCAATTTCTATACTCACAAAAAAATTATTAAAAAAATAAAGTAAACATGACCTCACTCATTTATGGATAATAAAGAACATTATAAACTAATGAACAGAAAGATAGATATAGTGACAGTAAAACAACAAGCAGACTGTCAATTGACAGCGGGGAGGGTAGGGAGATCTGGGTGAGATAAAAGATCAACCGAAGGACTGGTATGCATGCATATAAGTACAACCAATGGACACAAAACTCTGGGGAGGGAGGGCATGTATGGGAGTGGGGGGGTGGTAATGGTAAGCTATGTACACATATAATACCTTAATAAATTAAAATAAATAAATAAATAATAAAGTAAAATGCCTCCCAATTGTAGTGCTGAAGTGCTATCTAATGTTTCTAAGTAAAGAAGGCTGTGATGTACCTTATAAAGAAAATATGTGTGTTAGATTAGCTTTGTTCAGGCAAGCATTATAAAGCTGTTGGCTGTGAGATCAAGGTGAATGAATCAACAATGAATATACAGAAACATATATAAATTAAAACAATGCACAGATTTGGTTAAAGATCAGAAGTTTACAGAAATCTAAACCTGTGTTTTCCCTATAAGCACTGATTCGGTATTCACTAATTCAGTGTTTATGATAACTTTCTAGTGACTATAGAAGTACATAACTACTGAGAATAATAAAAATCAACTGTAACTGTATTGTAAATATTTTATTTCACCCGTAGATTATCTTTTCCCTTTGATATTGGTATCCTTGGAGGCATAATGTTTTAGTTTTTATGAAGTCAAACTTATTTTTCCCCCTTGCCTGTGCTTTTGATAATATATTTATGTAGGCTTTGCCTAATGCAAGATCACAAAAATTTACTCCTATATTTTCTTCTAAGGCTTTTATACTTTTAGTTCTTGCATTTAGGTCTGTGGTGCATTTTGAGTTCCTTTGTGTGTGTGGTGTGAGGAAGGGATGCAACTTCAATAAATATCTTCCTGGGAGGGTCAGGCCACCAAACTTTCCCATTCTCTTCAGCTTCATGTTGCAGAAGCTTGAGGCCACCAGAAATGGAGGGGCGGGGGAGGGGGGACGCGTAGAGATCTGGAGTTCTCTTCTCACCCATAAGGTGGAAGTTCTAATTTATGGACAAGTGGTTCTCAATCATTCTCATCACAGTTCCTCCCTGGAAGACACTATAGACTGGGCTTGAGGAGGTAGAATCCCTGAATCCTTCTCTAACCCATTCAGAGTGGAGCTTTTGGTATGCTAATCAATGAAGAATTGTGAAGGTATAGGTCTTCATCACAGTTTCTTAGTGCTCTTACACAAATTTAGTATATTTTTCTTAAATAATTTTTTTCATTTTCTGTATGTCTTTAAAATAATTCAACAATTTTTCAACTTGTTGGGGTTTATTAGTAATTTTTACAAGTTGTGGTTGTTTTTCTGGGGGGAAAGTCCATAGAGCTCTTTACTTAGCCATTCAACAAGTGTCTTCCTTTACCAAGAAACATTTTGAAAATCAATTAACAATCTAGTGGTAGTGAAGTGAGATTTAGCCAACTTGGTGATTAATCAGTAGAAATTACCTATGTCATTAAAACTATATTGGTATAGCTACTCATCGAAATCTTCTTGGAATTACATTTATCCCATATGCACCATATAGCAGTGACCATAAGCGAATAAATATATTATAAAGTAAAATCCATAGAAGTAAGCAGATTTTTAAATTCACAGTAGCAGACATGTGACTTTGTGGGAAAATATCCTCATTCCATATTACAGTTAATATTACATGAGGTCATTAATTTTCATTTCACTGTACAGGTTGACGTTGATTTTCTTAGTTTTGAGATTCCTAATTCATTAAACTACAATTTAGGGGCAAGCATTGATGACTTTATACATTCCGTGGAGCGTCAGAACATAGCTCTGGAAGTGGATGCTTCTGGAAATAGAAGTGGCCTAGATGATCCATCTTATAATGGAGCCATCATAGTGTCTGGTCACAACAAGGTATGCTGGTCTCCTTTTAAGAAATTATCCTAAAGGTGTGCAAAGCTAATAAACTATCAATATACTCTGGCCTTCAATTTAGGAAACCAAACTATTAACAAATACAGGAGTGCTGCTTTCATTACTCAGTTAATTGTAGTCATTAGTGTGATAAATACTTCATATATTAATCATTGTCTACCAACACAAACTGTGAGCATTAGCAAAATAAATACTATAAAATACCCACCATCAAGAACATATTTAAATCCAAAAATATGTATTTCATCTCAAGGATTTTCTAATTCATATATGCTGAAACTTCTGTTTTATTTTTAAACAATGGTAATATTTGATTCTAGCCATAAACCAGACACCTTGTATCCTGAAAGCCAGATACCACCTACTATACATGTTTAGGTTTATTTAACACAATGTTTGTTTTTGTTCATATTACTTAACACTATTATTAAAACATTATTTTTAAAAATATATATTTTATTGATTTTTTACAGAGAGGAAGAGAGAGGGATAGAGAGCTAGAAACATCGGTGATAGAGAATCATTGATCAGCTGCCTCTTGCACACCCCCCACTGGGGATGTGCCTGCAACCAAGGTACATGCCCTTGACCGGAATCGAACCCTGGACCTTTCAGTCCGCAGGCTGATGCTCTATCCATTGAGCCAAACCTGTTTCGGCTAAAACATTATTTTTAATTAAAATATTGAATGTTTACTCTTTTACAGAAAAAAAATGAAGATCTCTAAGAATTTATAACCTTGCTTTTTCTATTTTAGAATTACAATTTTTCAATAGCATGCAATGCCAAGAGACTGAATTGCTTCCCAGTTCTTATAGATATTATTAGTAACGGGCTACTTAGAATGGCTAAATCATCAGCACATATCCAAACTGGAAGAAGAACATCTTTCAAGGTAAGTATGTATTCTTTGACTCTCCTCCATCAGGTATGTTGCTGGTGGCTGGGATTTTATTCTTACTGAGTAAACATCTGCAGGGTAAATTAGTGTTTGGATTCATGCAACTTCTATGGCTTTGGGGAATCAATGTAGTTTTTAAAGCTTCGATTTTTTTTAACGTAAATAGAACTAACAAATTATATTTTCAAAGAGAACGTGAAGAAATTAAAGTGAAATCGTGCAGCCCTGTGACTAGCTCCTTCCTTATCCATACATGTGGGTATGGAGCCAAAAATCAAGCTTCAAGCCTGGATGGATAGTAAAGAGTTTGGTAACAAAATGGATGTAAGGCAGGGTTATAGATAGGCTGTTTAATTTTTTTTAAATGAATTTCAAATTTGTTCATGCAACTCTTCATATTCTTTGCCTTTTCCAAAGGAACTGGATCATCCATTTATATTCACGATGCCTTCCATTCTCTGGCTGTTCATGTCATCCAGCTGTGCTCCTTACATTGCCATGAGCAGCATCGATGATTATACGGTAATTATGAGTAACTGAAACTTCCCATACTTTGTATGATCATATATTGAATGTAATATAATTACAGGATTTTTAAAGAGGCGATTTATACACAAGTAAACAATACAGGTTTACTTGACAGCCAATTCAGACAAAAATCCTAAGTTGTAAAAATAAAAGGAAGTCTTATAAGTGGAAATATCAACGTATAGAGTCTACAGAATGATTCTAAAATGTATATGAGTATGCAAGTAACTGAAAATAAAATAACTTTGAAAAAGTAACAAAATTGGAAGATTTATGCTTCTGACTTCAAGGCTTACTACAGTTAGAGTAAGTTAGAATGTGTTGTATTAAGTAAGGATAATCATATAAATATATGAAATGGAATAGACATTTCATATATATAACCCACACATATACCATCAATTAATTTTCTTTTTTAAAAATATATTTTATTGATACTTTACAGAGAGGAAGGGAGAGAGACAGAGAGCCAGAAACGTCGATGAGGAAGAAACATCGACCAGCCGCCTCCTGCACACCCCCCACTAGGGATGTGCCCGCAACCAATGTACATGCCCTTGACCGGAATCGAACCCAGGACCTTTCAGTCCGCAGACCGATGCTCTACCACTGAGCCAAACCGTTTGGGCCCATCAATTAATTTTCAATAAAACTGCCCAGGAATTCAAATGGGGTTAGTCTTTTCAGAAAAATTCTATGGGAAGACCTTGATACTGTTATGAAAAACATGTTCTTGACACTCGGTTCTCACCATAAACAAAATTATTTTGAAATGAATCATAGGTCTGCTGGTAGACAAATATTTCTTAGTTGGGACAGAGGAAGCATAAACCATACAAAAAAAAATGATATCTGACTTTCATCGAAGTTCAAACCTTTTGTTCTTTGTAAAACACCAATAAGCAAACAAAAAGCTGTAGGCTGGGAGAGAAATATATTAACGAAAGATTTGTGTCGACAATATAAGGAGTTCTTACACCCCAGTAATAGAACATAATCTAATTTCAAAGATGGGAAAATATAAAACAGAGACCCACCAAAGAAGATATGTAGATGGAAAATACTTCCATAAAAAAAAAAAGATGGTTAATATCATGTGTCATCCAGAAAATAACCCCAATGAGGTTCCTTTGCACACCAAGTAAAATGAAGACATGTTAACATGACTGACAATACAGAGTCTGTGATGGTGTGGAGAAACTGGGGTTCTCGGGCATCACCCACGTTTTCTGAAACCTCTAACTGACACAGCATCTGTATGTTTGCTGTCTCCTGCTCAGAACAGAGTGTGGTCCCAGCTTCGGATTTCCGGGCTCTTCCCTTCTGCTTACTGGCTTGGACAGGCGGTGGTGGACGTCCCACTATACTGGCTGATGTTCCTTCTAATGTATTCCCTGGATATGATTTTAAGCCCTCAAGATTATATAATCCAATTTGTAACTGAGGTTATACATGTAAGTTACAATATTCATCAAACAAATATCATTGTACGACATAGTTAGAAACTTTGAAGATGCAAATTGTTTTCATTGATATTCTCATGGTCACAAATTATTTTAATAACTGTAAGACCTGGTGCTGTGCCAATGTTTTGATTCTAAAATATTTTCCTAGATTGCATTTGTCTTTAACTAAAATGTAATGTCCTGTTTGTTTCAGATCCCATGTGCTATTGGTTCTGCCGTATCCCTCATTTTCTTTACATATGTAATTTCGTTCATTTTTCGCAAGGGGAGAAAAAATAGTGACATTTGGTCTTTTGCCTTCTTTGTTGTAAGTATGTTTCTTTTGAACATGTATTTTAAACATGTAATGTATGATTCTGATATAGTACTTTCAATCTTCCGTTGGTAAAATACATTAATATGAGAGTCTAACATATTTAAAGTTTCCCTGCCTTAGATAGGGATCCTCTTCAAAATCTACCTCTTTTCCTCTCCCTATTTCTACCCTGTCTTTCTTTAAAAGTGGCCACATTCTTTCTCACTATAATATATTTGACAGAAGGAAACCTGGAAACCATCTGCATTTTCTTTTTACTGAAAGAGAAATAACCCCAAAGATCTCCATGGCATTATGCAAATACTGTAACCAGCTTAGTTAAAAGTAGAAGCAACTTCTCCAACTCTACTAAGAATTAATTCCATAAAGCGACACTTAATTTATCTAAGTTAGGAGGGAAAATATATGTAACTAAAAGCATCTATTCTAATTTCCTGTCGTCGACAGTTTTAACACTGAAAGAGTGCTCCAAGGGTAAACAGATGAGTAAACAGCCAATTCCTAAAACAGTGATAAGGCAAAAGTTACCGCGATACCATCCATCTTTAAAAGTCTAACAGAACCGCCCTATCTGGTTTGGCTCAATGAACAGAGCCTCGGCCTGTAGATTGAAGGGTGCTGGGTTTGATTCTGGGCACATGCCCAAGTTGCAGGCTTGATCCTTAGTAGGGGGTATGCAGGAGGCAGCCAATCAATGATTCTCTCTCATCGTTGATGTTTCTATCTCTCTCTCCCTACCCCTTTCTCTCTGAAATCAATAAATATATATTTTTTAAAGTAAATAACTAGATAAAATCTAACGCCACTGAGTAATAAAGAGATCTATGAAAACCAGAAAAGGGAGACAGTCGTTCATAAAAATGAGAACAGAGGTTTCCTTCCGGAAGTGAAACCTTGAGAAAGAGGAAGATTTCACAGTTGGAGAAATTGAAAAGAGTGGAGGAACAGAAACCCAAAGGGAGAGTGTCCAGAATAGGGAAAGGTCCTGACTACTGGTAATAATCTGCCATGAATATGGGTAGAAAACGGGCCGCAGCCTGAGCCTGGTCCTGGTTGTGGTGAACATAATTGTAGGAACCATGACTGGCCTTAAATGATGAACTCAAGAATTTATTCTACAGCCCTTTCCAGAAGCTCTGTTGGTTAGAGCATCATCCAATATGCCCGGGTTGTGGGTTTGATACCCAGTCAGGGCACATACAAGAATCAACCAATGAATGGGTGGAACAACAAATTAATGTTTTTCTCTCTTGCTCATTCTCATGAGACACCACGGAAGCTAATAATACAGAAGAGAACTATGATCATATACACACTTTTAGGAAGAATAATCTGGAAGCCTTAAAAGTAATGGTTTGTAACAGAGAGAAATTATGAGTACAGAAACGTTTAGGAAGGCATTAGAGTAGCTGAGAAGAAAAAGTCTAAGAGGGTCAGACATACTCATAACTTTCTCTTCTCCCTGAATGTTGTATTTTAGTACTTCTATTAAGCCACTCCAGGTTCTTAAATGCTTCTATTTCTCCATTGGCATAGTTAACAGGTATCCTTTTATTGTTGCTTTATTCCTATTAGATACTTTTTAAAAATATTTATTTTTATTGATTTCAAAGAGGAAGGGAGAGGATAAAGAGATATAGAAACATCAGTGATGAGAGAGAACCATTGATTGACTGCCTCCTGCACATCCCATACTGGGGATCAAGCCATCAACCTGGGCACATGCCTGGACTAGGAATTGAACTGTGATCTCCCAGTTCATAGGTCAGATGCTCAACCACTGAGCCACTTCGCTGGGCAATCCTATTAGAATTCAATTTCAATTTTTACCTATGATTATTGCTTATATATACATTCTGAATTTTACCTCCCAAAATACAGAAATATACACTATCTTTTTTCCTTTTCTATATTTAAAATATTCTCCATATTAGATCCTAGATTTACCCAGTGATGTCTCATTCATGATCTTCCGGGCTGAAGGAATGTGGCTAAGTCATCAAGAGAAAATGTCAATGGAGATCCGCTGATTTCAGCTTGGTTTTCCGGGTTGGAGTGGAAGTTAGGACTATCTCCATGATGAGCCATCTTAATTTGGAGCATCTATTGAAGTTCAGAGTGATTAAAATGCTTTTATTTTTTCCATTTTAGATCACCCTTCTCTCTGTGGCCATATCTGTGGTGGGATTGCCTGAATATCACTTACTGTTTTTCATGAACTTTTTAGTACCACAAACCACATTAGTTGGCTGCATGCTCTTATCTTTTTATGTAAGTAATGCTACCATCTGCTCCCGTGTCCTAGAACTCACAACCAGTGGTGACAGCTTTGCTTAGGGTTGGGACTCTACAACATGTTCAGTATGTGTGACGTTTGAAGATTCCTACTTCATGCTTCCAACTGAATCTCTCTCCAGATAGGACAATGGGCTCCAGCTGAGATGTGATAGAATTGTTGACCCTAGTGGATGGGTGGGAAGGAAGAATAATGGGTGGGGAGAAATAAAGCAGCCTTTATACTCATTCTGGGCTCTATACACTCTTCGGCATGCTTAGCTCTAGAAGAAGGCAAATGAAATGTCCCTAATCTTAGGGATTTCGGGATTCTAGAGAAGATTCTCTCAGTCCCTTTTTTCTAGCTGACTGATACCTATACTTCTTTCTACCTATGGAAGGAAGGCACAATATGTGAACTAAGAGATATCCATGGGGAAGAGAAAGGAAAGAAAGGAGACTTATGAAAGGGGCAATGAACACTAGAAGGTACATGAAGGACTGTGTGATAAAAGTTAAATCTTGCCTCTCTCTCAATGTTTGGGGAGGCTAGCACAACAGACCCCAAGATTCTCGCACCAGGTGATGAATAATTGCTAAATCCTATTGCTTCAACTAAAAGCACAATGGATCATAAACCTTGGGAGGAAGGAAGACAGCTCCTCACTACACATTGTGGAATGGACACTTAGCCAGTACTCACTAGGGGCCATGCCAGTAGCATTGTTCAAATGGGCCAATTCACTTTATATGGCAAAAACTCACAAAACAAAAATTTTGGGGTTTAACTATTGTCTTTCTTTTTGCAGATTTTCATGTTTTCTACATTTGAGGGAGAGCCCTTTTTGATATTCGTAATCGTAAGAACACATTCTTCTTTAAAATTTATCATGTATTTTACTAACTAAATTATTTTAATTCCTGTAAACATGGCGGAAGTTTTTATTAATGTGGTTATATAGGTATTTGTAGCCCTAGTTGATGGGGGGGGGGGGTAATTGTAGCCATAGAGATAACATATTTGTAAAAATAGAATTTTTTTTTAATAAAAATCAACTAACCAGATAATGTGCTTCCCAATTTTAAGGACACTGTATAATTATTAGAGGAGATTATTTAAAGTAATGGTATCACACAATTTTTATATTTGTTTCCTATGTTTCTGTAAACAAGACTGAGAGTGAATTTACTAGTTTCACAGTTTGATGAATAGATTATTGGAAATTGGTAATGATTTTGCCAAACGCATCTTTGTAGAATTCCAATTATTCCTAACTCACTTTTAATGTGAAATGATTTTCTTTTAGTGTTTATAATTATGCATCTCTTTATTCCTAGCCTCTCCTTCAACTTATCGTCTTGATTTTTATTCTTCGATGTCTGGAATGGAAGTTTGGAAAGATAACAATGAGAAAGGATCCCATCTTTCGGTCTGGAGAAATGAAATTTGATTATTTTATTTCAGTGATCACTGTTTTTAAATATTTTATACATAAATTAACCCATTAACAAAGAAGTGCTAAGAACTAGAAGGGGCTGGTAAAGGGACCATATGTCAAAACAAATAATAGAGATATAGGTACCTAAATCCAATATCATAAATAGTGGAGCAAACAGACCTAAAACATTGAATATTAAAGGACTCTGTCTAACCCTGTGCAGTGGAACACTAGGGAAAGTTACATCCAGCTCATTCAGTTTAAATAGCAGTTAATTTGAATAGATTGACAGTGACTACCAAATGCTTTCTGTCCAGAATGGAAGAATAGAATGCTCACTAGGTCAAAGACAGCAATAACTGTGCCCTTTTCCTGTGGCAGTGAGAGTCCGACTGGTGGACCATAGACTGGTTCAGTTATTCATGGCACTTAAAAGCTGAGACTGTTCCCATCATTTAATGATGCAACCATAAGCCTCTTCCTCCCCATCAGTTTCAGTGATAACTCTTACAGATAGTTGCATGGGAGACTTCCAAGATACAAGAAGACTTATAAAAAGTCGTCTAAGATCAGTGCGAGAGATTTAGGTTGAAGGAAGAGAGAACAGAAGGAAGAGAGTGTGAGGGACAGAGTTAGAACGGAGGAAAATTAGTGAATCTGACACATATTCCAAAGAAATGGCTAACTTTAATAGAAAGCCAAGCATCTTATTTGCATTTGGAGGGGGGTTGAGATTTCACTGTATTGAAGAGAGATTATGATGGGTTATTAATCACCCAATCTACTCAAGTATAAGATTTAAAGAATGCAGTGTTTTTGATATGATGATAAAAACCCAAAATCAATCATTAATGGATGGTTTTGATTCCAGAATTTCTCCAAGAAGCAGCAATGTACACCAAAATCCAGAAGAGCCCGAGTGGGAAGATGAAGATGTTCATATGGAAAGAGTGAGAACTGCTAATGCCTTGAATTCCACAAACTTTGATGAGGTAAAAACATACAAAGTAGTTATTTTATCAAATAACACAAATGAATACAATCAGAAAGCATCTAATTCCCAAATGATTTTGCATTTCTCTAGTTCATACAAATGAGAATCATAACTTTATTTTAGCAGTTATCATTTTTATATCTAAATAAGCAGATTAAAAAGTCATTTTAACTCACTTTGTCTTTCCTAGAAAATAAAATTTTTAAATGGAGTGAAAATGAAATTTCTAAAACCAAGAAGGAATTTGTGAATTTTAGAAACTGAGCAAAGTGACCCCAATCACTACTTCTTGGAGAAAGTGCACTGTACAAAATGCAGGGCAAAGTCAAGTGCTCAGTGTGACGTTTGTCCTTTGAGGGTGATTTGGTGATTCCTTCTTCAAGTCTCTGCTTCTGTTCTGAGAGAGGGGCTGGCTGCATTAAATAATGTGTTTCTGCGTGAGTGCCCTTGTAGGAGAGGGAAACTTAAGTGCTCAGATAGGAGAATGGCCCATAAACGTGTCATTTAGGAGAAAGTCTTCTTGGAGGCATGGCTTATGCAGTCAGAGGCCATCCCAGTGGGAGGATACAGCTTGTTCAAGGTCAATGGAAAATATTAAGGTCTAACATGATGTACTTGCCATTTACAGAAACCAGCCATCATTGCCAGCTGTCTACGCAAGGAGTACACAGTGAAGAGGAAACTCTGCTTTTCCAAGAAGAAGAAACTCGCCACAAGAAATGTCTCCTTCTGTGTCAGAAAAGGTTGGACACGGAGGCTCTCCCACTTCTGGCCCAGAGCCCTCCTTCGAGCTTTGTGGTTCTTGATGAGAACCATCCTGTGACCACCTCTTGGTTCACACACAGACCCATCAGCGGGTGACCTTGACAGTCCTTTTACATGGCTCATTCCTAGGGAAATTAACTAAGTCATGCCCATGGATAGAGGATTACTCACATCCACATGGAAACCATAGCACTCGATTGAAGTAAACCATTGAAACCCCCAAAATGTGCATTTCTCTGTAATGAACATGATTAATTTCCTAACTTTCATTATTTTTCATAAGAACACGAAAAGGATGTACCAGCATGTTCTGAAGTCTTGACCAGCAGATAGTACATGACTTCATTTTGTGACATTATGTTCTTAGGATCACAGGAGATGCGTGGTCTGATACACCTAGCTTCCAAGAGTGACTTTGTCACTTCCCATCAGTGTGACTTTGACAACTAACCTCATCCCTAAGAGCATTTGTTGCCAAATATGTAAGAAAGGCTTATTATAACCTCTCCGGGGGTGGAGGGGTTACAATAATTTCATGAGACACTACCTACAAATCACATAGATTTGTCACACAGTGAGACTTCAGACTATGTTTTATTCTTAATTTTATTATCAAAATCAATTTGTATTGAAGGTGACTTTTTTTTCCCAGGTGAGGTTTTAGGATTACTAGGACACAATGGAGCTGGTAAAAGTACATCCATTAAAGTGATCACTGGAGACACCAAACCAACTGCTGGACAGGTAGGTGAACCACGTGGAAAATACGTTACCTAGTGGTGCTCAAAATAAATTTTATAAGATGTCAAAATATTATACACAGCCAAACCTCATTCATTAGATGAATGAAGTGACTAATGTGGCTGAAAACACATTACAAATTATCACATTAATACACAACAAAACTAATAATTGAAAGAGAATAATTATTCATGCCAATAAAGGCAATTAGTGAGAATGTTCAATCTCAGAATGCATACAAAGTCTGTTTATACTACCATAAAACACTTGGATTTGCACATTCAATGAGCACTGTCCTCCCAATATGAATTAAAATGTATGTGTGTGTGTGTGTGTGTGTGTGTTTAAACAACTTTATTTAGTGATCATTGTCCTTTAAAAGTGCTTAGTTACTGTAACACTTATTTTGGTAGAAACACGAGTACACTAACTTGGGTGAGTGTTTTCAAGGAATGGCTCAAGTTGAGCAACAGGGATGAGAATTGACAGGATTATCCATGCAATTCAACCGTATAAAAGGCCAGGCAAACAGAAAAAGAGCTGCATTTATCAATGAAACAATATGAGTTACAGAGAAAAGTAAAATTCTATGGCAAGAGGTAGGAGACCTTCGGAGCTCCTTTGAAAAGTATGTCGGGTGAGGGAATGCAGAACAGAATCCTAAGGCAGAGGTCTGTGCACCTCCACCATGGGAAAGGGGCTGGTGGTCACGCCCACCAAAAACGTGATTGGCGGGTGTCACAGGAAAGAGGAAGGAGGAAGCATGTTCACAGTGGCTCAGATGCTGAGGTGAGAGCAGGTGCTGGGGAAGGGTGCCTCTGGGGGATGCTGGTGGCGCAGCCAAGCCTAAGGGGTGTGCTTAGTTCAGTTGAGAGCACCACCTTGAAATACAATCAATATTTCTCCTTAAGCATGGACAAAAAGGGGTAACCATTCATTGAGATCTTGGAATGAAATATTTCTGAAGGTTAAGTGAGATCTGAATTATAAAGCCAACAACCATTTGGGTGACATGAAATCAGCCTGAATCACATCAGCCAGTGTGGTCTTTATAAAACGCCATTGTCCTGCTTAAGCACTTCCAGTGACCTCCCGCTGCTCTGTGCCTGGGAGGAAACCTCTCCTTGCTGGTCAGGAGCTGACTCCCAGGTCCCTCCTGTCACCTCTCTCTCTTCTCACCTGGACCGCTGGGCTCCAGGTCCCCTGCCTTTGCCTGGGGTCTGAGAGCACATTGAGCATCATCTCTCCACAGGGCTTTGCTCTACCCCCAACTCCTGGCCTTTTCCAGGCCTGGCGCCCTGTCACCCTTCTGCTGCAACGGTCCCTCAACAGCCAGGCTCTCTTGGATCGCCCCACCTAAGGTCACTTGCCCTGAATATCTGTTTGTTGCCATGAATGTACACTCTGACAACCTTCCTCCAACCAAAATGGCTGCAGGTGATTCGAGTCAATGAGATCAGAGACTTTCTCTAGGTTTTCTTGGTTTGTAAGGAGAAAGATGTCATGGGAACACAGAGGAGGAGCAGTGCAGGCGGGAGGGTCTGAGGGTGAGGTTTTCTCTGCAGGTGCTACTGAGAGGCAGCAGCGAAGGGGACCATCTGGGGTTCCTGGGGTACTGCCCTCAGGAGAACAGGCTGTGGCCCAACCTGACGGTGAGGGAGCACCTGGAAGTGTTCGCTGCGGTGAAAGGGCTGAGGAAAGCAGATGCCAAGGTCACCATCACAAGGTACGGAGTGGGGAGAAGGAAAGGGGGAGAGGACACACCTGTTGCCACCTGAGAGATCCAGGAAGTCAGGTGGAGTGACAGCCTTCACCGGAAACTCAAGACTTCCCAGGATCTCAACACTGACCCAGACCGCAATGGGGAGATAACTGGTTTCCCCGATTTCAACATGTTATTTTATTTTCCCATCTAAAATATGGAAAGAAAAAAGTATGCATTGGTAAACTTATCAAAAATACTAAAATGTAAGTGTAAACTATCATAGGACATAAATTTGCATGTCATAAAATTCACTTCAAGTCTTTTAAAAGGAAAAACTAATTAAGGGGGGTAGGAGGTGTCAAACCAGGCCATTGCAAGGTGGCCCAGCGTCTATTTCAGAACCCCAATGCTGAGCTCTGTTCCCACCCTGCTCCTGTGGCACTCGGTCACGTTGCCAGAAACCTGTAGCCCCACTGTGTTTGCTTCAGGTTGGTGGACGCCCTCAAGCTGCAGGAGGAGCTGAAGCGCCCAGTGAAGGCCTTATCAGAGGGAATCAAGAGAAAGGTAGGGGCGGGGCAGGGTGGGGGAGGCCCACAGATCCCAGATCCCCAGGAGGCCCACAGATCCCAGATCCCTGCCAGATGCACTGTTCCTCTCCTTCCAGCTGTGCTTCGTGCTGAGCATCCTGGGAAACCCGTCGGTGGTGCTGCTGGATGAGCCGTCCACAGGCATGGACCCTGCGGGGCAGCAGCAGATGTGGTGAGGGGCGCGCCTGGTCAGGGCCAGCGTGGACGCCTGGCAGGGAATCTGAGAAGTGTTTCACTCAAGCTGTCTTGTTTTGTTTTTTACTTTTCATCAAGTTTTTAACATGTGAAATATGAATTCTGTCGGGGCCATATACAGACTTACATCAGTTACGTAGGTCAAAGTTGTGGCTACTTACTTTTATTTTTTTAAATATATTTATATTGATTTCAGAGAGGAAAGGAGAGGTAGAGAGATAAATAAACAAAAATGATGAGCAAGAATCATTGATCGGCTGCCTTCTGCACACCCCACTCTGGGTTTCCAGCCCCCAAACCAAGCATATGTCCTGGTTCATAGGTCAACCCTCAACCACTGAGCCATGCTGATTGGACATGGCTACTCACTTTTCAGTTCACAGCTCCAAGCAGCTGGGCCAGCTCTCTGTACCCTAAGAGACCAGTTCACTATCACTAATCCCATCATAATATTTATCACATTCTATTACCAGTTTTTCAGTCTCCATTAGATTGGGGTTCTGTGAGAGCACAGATGTTCATGCTCACTTTTCCTTGAAGTAAGTACCCAATTCTTTCCTGGATGAGTAGTGAACAATAGATTTATTCAAATAATATGTATTTATCCATAATTATTAAGCATTCATCTCTAAATATTCTACAATCTGATTTTAATTCCTCAAATTTAAACAGGAAACTTATCCAAGGCTCATGCTTAGTTTGTGCGAAATTGTTTTTGAAATGTGTAGCTTTGGACCATTTATTATTAAAAGCTGGTACTCATCTACATAACTGATAAGAACTTTTTTCATCATACATGAGCACTTTTTTTTTAGCTTGGCCTTCCAGTGAACTGTCAGTGTCATTGAAGGGACTTTCTGGGGGGTAGAGGGGGTTAAAAGAATAATTCATCAGTGAGCCTCTCTTATTTTTCCTGTATTGGCAGTAGGACTTACCCTTATGTGAATCCTGCTTCCCATTTTATTATGTTGGGTTCAAACCCACATGTAATAGCCACCACTGAAGGCAGATTTTGGTAGACTTTCAAAGTTCTGCTTGATTTGAAGCTCCACGTGGCTTGCAAAACACAATGGCCTGGCCCGGCAGGTGTAGCTCAGTGATTGACCATCGACCTATGAACTAGGACAGTGGTTGGCAAACTCATTAGTCAACAGAGCCAAATATCAACAGTACAATGATTGAAATTTCTTTTGAGGGCCGAAAATCGACTTCTGTGCATGGGCCACAAAGTTTCAATCCCACTGTACATACGCGCCCACACATGGTATTTTGTGGAAGAGCCACACTCAAAAGGCCAAAGAGCTGCATGTGGTTCACAAGCCACGGTTTGCCAACCACTGACCTAGGAAGTTACGATTCAATTCCCTTGGGGGTACATGCCTGCATAGCAGGCTCAATCCCTGGTGTGGGGCACGCAGGTGGCAGCCGATCAATGATCCTCTATCATCATTGATGTTTCTCTCTCTCTCTCTACCTCTCCCTTCCTCTCTGAAATTAATAAAAAACATATTTAAAACACACACACACACACACACACACACACACACACACACACACACAAACCAGACTGCAAATCCTGTGGCAGCAATGGTCCAACCGCCACCCCTATAGCGGCTGTAGCTCCGGCTCAGCTCCCCAGTTTGCCCCACCTCCCTGAGAGCTCAGTTCACCCCCGCCCAGAGGCCAGGGCCACCAACTGCAGGCCTCCACAGAAAGCAAGGTGACCACCCCTCCAGTACACTGTCTCTGAATACAAAATAAAAACAACCCTGAATGTCGTTCATTTAGCCAATACTTTTCAAAAACATCTTACTGTTTCTCATTAAAGGAAAAATAATCATGGTCAGGGCCCAAACATACTCATTCTGAGTACAGGGTTACATTGAACATCATGTAGGTCGTTTTGTGGTTACGTCGCCACCTCCCATTTATTTATAAAAAAATAAAATAAAAAGTTCCATCATTTAGACGTATATACATATGTGCTTTATGTTTTTCATTATTTATTTAGCACAAGTAAAGGTCAGGAATTGTTATCTTTATTTTAAATTAGTTTTACTGTTTCACTTCACTACTACTGTGTACGTGCTCCATGTGAGTGACATAGGTGCTTACGTAGGTGGGTTCAGACTTACGGGGAAATTCTCTGACGTAACCCGAGGACCTACTGTATTGTAATCGCTCAAATGATCTTTTAAGAAGCTATGGTGTATCTGTGTGACACAATAAGACACAATCACCCCGTGTCCCACACTTCTCCTGAGAATGGTAATTCTCGTTAGGATTCACAGGTGAGGCAGAGGATGAAGGTCTGGATGTTGTTGTGTATCTTTCCCATGCATCTTTTCTTCCCATTCAGGCAGGCGATCCGGACCACCTTTAAAAACACCGAGAGGGGCGCCCTCCTGACCACTCATTACATGGCTGAGGCAGAGGCCCTGTGTGACCGTGTGGCCATCATGGTGGCGGGGAGGCTGAGGTGGGTGTCCGCCCAAGTCCACACTTGACCACCAGGTGCATGGCGGGAAGAGTTTGTGGGTGGGCAGAGAGGTTCCTGTGAAAAACTGGGACCACCTGACCAGGGCCTAATGGTGAAGTTCTGAGACAGTGCCAGCAGCAAATCCCAAGTCTCAAGCATTCTGTCCTCCTCCTTCTTCCCCTCCTCCTCCTCCCTCCAGATGTATCGGTTCCATCCAGCACCTGAAGAGCAAATTTGGCAAGGATTACCTGCTGGAGATGAAGGTGAAGACCCTCGCCCACGTGGAGCCCCTCCACAGCGAAATCCTGAGGCTCTTCCCCCAGGCTGCTCGGCAGGAAAGGTAAAGGTGGTGGCTGGCTTTGACCTGCTGCCAGATGTCAGTTGTTCCCTGTCAGGTTCACAGAGCTGTGGTCACTCAAGTCCACATTTAGCCCAAAGGAAACCCTACAGAAAGCAATGATTGGTTGGACACTGCAGAAAGTCAACTAGAGAGGAGCTGATGTTGGGTGTTATGGTCCTACTACTTGCCAGGTATTGTCCTGTTCTTGGGTTATCTTACTGAATCCTCACGGAGACTTTCCAAAGTAGACTGTGCTGTTCCAGTGAAAAGGGAGATGATTGCAAAAACGCATTGTAAGAGTCTGACCTTCTCAAAGACCTTAATCCATAAAAATTGGTAGATTTGGTTGGGTCACATGACAGCTAATAAGTGGCAAAACTCGGACGTAAAACTGTTTCATTTCAAATCTATTAATATTTCCAATTGTATATAGAGTCAGTCTGGTCATGGAGCAATCTTCATAAAAGTAATACTCTAAAAAAAATGCAAAGATTAACATTAGGGTCATTTTTTTTAACAACCGCAATTTAAATGCAGATGACTGACAATTTAGGAGTTGGGGGAAAGTAGTAAAGAGAAATAAGTCATAATGACAAGGCCAGAAAATATATTTCTATAGTGGAGTATAAATACAAAGTCAATGTTATCACTCACCGTGCAGCCCAGTACTTAATGGAAATATGTCATAGGAGTACAGGGATTGAGCAACATGGATGAGAAAGGTTGCTCCATAAATATGCGAAATAGCATTTTAAGGAAATGAAATCTGACTCTTCCTGGTTTTCAAATGATGGAAAGACAAATTTATCTGAGAAACAAATTGCTTTCAAAATGGTGGCTGGACGTTATTTGGAGTTTGAATTCCTAGAGATTTCTGGCTTCCTAGTCAGAAACTCAGTTATGGTCTCCTGTGTTTGGAAAGCAGTTTGAGTAGGGAGGGAAAGGTAGGGTGTGTAGAAATTCTCTGGAGAATAGACTGAGATTTCCGCCTGATTTGGAAGCTTGAAGAAACTGCAGGGTGTCAGGGCCCAGATGGAGGATGAAACTGAGGAGTAAGTGTTGACCTAAAAAGTGAGGTGGGCCCTAGCCAGCTTGACTCAGTGGATAGAGCACCATCCCGGGTTCGATTCCAGTCAAGAGCACATATTTCAGTTGCAGGTTGCACATTCAATCCCCGGCCCTGGTCTAGACCCATGCAGGAGGCCACCAATCATTGTGTCTCTCACACATTGATGTTTCTCTCTGTGTGTCCCTTCTCATCCCATCCACTCTCTTTAAAATTCAATGGAAAAATATCCTCTGGTGAGGATTAATTTTTTTAAAAAAGTGAAGTGGAAGGTGACTTCGATAAATCTAGAAATTTAATTTGCATTGTACCTGCTCATCTCCATCTGAGGGGCCAAGAGCACTAATCTGTCTGACTCCAATCCCCAATCATCCTTGTGAACTTCCTCTTTTTTACTAGTATGGATTCACCCTCTGCATTTCGCCTACCCCAAACCACACTTACAGAAATAAAGGCCAGAGAGATGTCTGAGTCAGGTCGCGTCCATAACGGGTGGTATCGGCATCTCTCTCCCCTCCTTGCCTCCCAGGTTCTCGTCTCTCATGGTCTACAAGTTGCCGATGGAAGATGTGCGACCTTTAGCACAAGCTTTCTTCAAATTAGAGAGAGGTAAGAGTGATAGGCTTTTAAATAAGAGCCTGAAAGCGGGTTATTTCAAATCACAAGTCATCTCCATGGAAAACATAACCTGTGATATCATGTGTTAAATTCAAAAGTTAACATCTCAAATTGAATTTTAGGAGCACAATATTAAGAAAGTACAGTGTGTTTGTGGGGATGGGGAAATGGGAATAATTTTTACTCTTCTGGATTTTTTTTCATATCTTTCTGTGTATATATATATTGGTATAAATAAATATATGTACATATATATATATGTATATATACACATTTAAGAATAATACTGTCAAAAAAGAAGAAGAATATTGTCTATTGGTGCTTACATGTTTAAAACTAAATTTTATGTGGACTTGCATATTATTGTTTTGCCTTGGACTCTGTATTAAGAAACCCACCTCTTGTCTGGTCACTAAGATGACCTGTGTCTGTTGGGCTATAAACTGACCACACTGCATCTGTCATTGCCAGCCTCACATGGTCCTTGTCATCTGAGCCCATTAACTCTGCAACTCTGCTCTGTGCTCGCTGGGAATCCCTCGCCATCCATGTTTGTTCATTGTCACTGTCCAGTGATATCTTGGCTTGCTTGTCACCTTCCGTGAGGAAGAGATTCGAGTCTCCTGGTTCTAGAAGGCTCTTCTTCCTCCTGTTAATAGCATCCATGTTCAATTGATGCCTCCCCTTTCCATTTTCTGAGCTGAGAGCACCAGCATTCTGAGCATCCCCAGACTGACACTGTGGCCAGTACCACCCTGGTATCTCTGGTGCTATATTTCCAACCTGGTACTATTGGTGGCATATTTCCAGCCTGCTGGGCTCTTATTGGGGCTCTAACTACCCTTCCCAGTCCATTTTAGTCAAGGAGAAGGTTTTCCACTTGGTTTGGGTCAAGCAAGCTGCATGGACAGAAAGAGGTCCATGAAGATTACCTGCTTCTGAGAAAACCACAGGCATCATTTTATTAATCTTCTGATGCAACCCTTTTCCAAATGTGTCTGCCTTCCACCTCTCTCTGTGCTGATATGCAAAACCCCGGCTCACCTGCAGGAAAGGAGGCCTTCTCGGCACTCTTTCCTTCCTTACGTAGACATCTCAGAATCTGTGCAACCAGCACTTTTTCTCCAAACCTGTGTGAATTCGTTGCTGTTCTTTTAGCTGAAGGCTGTACTTAAACCATCCTAATAGTTCTTGTCTTCACCTTTTCATTGAATATTTTGTATTCTGTGCTGTCTTCTGAGGCCATCTGGATATAAAAACATATAAACCCCTAACATCCATCCATCCTTGTGCAGTTAAACAGAACTTCGACCTGGAGGACTACAGCCTGTCACAGTCCACCCTGGAGCAGGTGGGTCCGTGGAATTTAACTGTACAATAAGTACATACCATTTCACTCACTCAGAGCTACAGGAAACAGTATGACATCCCTATCTCTCCACTTCTTATCCCGTTTAGGTTTTCCTGGAGCTTTCGAAGGAGCAGGAGCTGGAGAATTTTGATGATGAACTTCAAGCCTCCATGAAGGGGAAGCTCCTCCCATCGGAAGAGCCTTGAAGCCCCAAGTACTCCCTGTTTCCATTCAAGCCTGTGGATGTTTTTAAGACATTTGTTTTGCTAGCATCAGTGTTTGTATTTAGAACCTATGTTGTGAACACTGACGTGGGTTTTGGTGACGTGGCGTGGAGGAGAGAGTGCTGGGCAAATGCAGTGACAACAGGGACAGAGGCAGCTGACTGAGCCCAAGGCCCAGACCCAGCCTGCCTGTGTCTGCAGGTCACTCTGATCCCATTTTTCTGCCTAATGCTGAATAAATAAATGTACATTTATGAATATGATATACAAATTTTATTTAATATTTTCATCAAAAACTTAAAATCCTTTTTTTTTTGCTAACCTAAACTGAGAAATCCATATATTTACTCTTCAGCAAGTGTGATCCTTTATAAAGCTGATATTTTAATAATAATTTAAGTGAGCATGTCAGAAAGTATTACACTTATTGAAAAATATTTTAATACATATTTTATGGCTTAAAATATGAAAACATCATTCATTGCTCATAAAATCTGATACCAATACATTTTAAAACATTTCCACTGGTAACACTTTCAGTCATACAGACATAGTCTGTAAAACTAAAAACTTGCTATTAGGAATGTTTTATACTTTTTTATTTTTATAAACCAATGGGGTCCTATTTTCATTGTATTTTTAAATCTTTGCTAAAGATGCTTGTACTATAACTGATCTTTTATGGACATCTGCCACTTCATCTCAGAAAGGTGATAAATGTGATAAGTCCAATGACCAAATTGGTGGAAAATATAAAATAAATCTCATATATATTTTTGAAATGCCTTCTATTTCATGTGTCTTTTCTCTACTCTTGGCCCTCCAATTTACTAGTTCATTGCAATCCAATGGAAAATGATTTCTAATACAAGAGCAAGTTTGCTGCTTTAATCAATGCGCTAGCAAAATCTAAATGAAGAAGACACCACACCATGATTAAGGAAGTAAACAGTGATGGCAAGCAGAGCCATTTTCTAGAAATATCTTCTCAAACTACCGGGTGTGATGACCATGCATAAAATGTATCATTTTCTGAGTGGAGATGATTCTTTGAGATTTCTACCAGTGCTTTTATGTCTTTTCTTCCCTTTCAAAAAATTCTTAGCATTCCAGAAAATTCTGCTCTGCCCAACTGCCTTCCCAGGCACTTATGTGAAGTCTGTTTAATCATCTTGTGCTAGGAAGAAAAAAAAAATGAATGGAATTCAGTTCCTATCTTCAGTGAATGCTGCCATGTGACCTAAATTTAATCTGCCATCTACTATCTCTGCAGACCTTGTTTACTCATCTGTAAATGGAGATCTTGATCTCCTTACCCACAGTAGAGGGTTGCCATGACAACCAAAAGAGACAAAGGCAACAACAGCACCAAACTGCTGCCTGACTATTACCAGTGCCCAGGGACTCAAAGAAGCTCTGCCATGCCCTGACCAGCTCCCTTCTTGTTCCTATCCCCTCACTTCTCAAGGACACATCGAAATGAACCTGTTTTCCCCTGATTCCCCAAGGGCCAGATGGGGTATCTGGAAATAGTGCACTGAACAGGCTTCTTTTATTGGAGGATTTCATATTGTAACCCAAAGAAATGACACAAACTAAGTCAGTGGGAGAGATGTTCTGGGACAAGGAGAGTTTTAGCACTGAAGTACCTTTTTGTTTGATCCATGGATTCAACCAGTCTTGGTATCACAGCCAGGTCTTTGGAGAAATGAAGATGGCAACTGTGTCATACCTGAGCTTAAGTTTTCACTTGCTCTTGAGCAAAGAAAAGTTTTCCCAATTCTTCATGCAGCTTCATTGGAACCAAAGTCTGCTGTTGGCTTCAATCGATATATCTGGGGGAAGGGGAGCTAAAAAAAAAAATGAATACTATTTCTCCCACCTTCTAAGTTCTTCTAGCTGGACTAGTAATCAAATTAGCAGTGACAGATTAACAGGGGAAAGTCAAATTTTAATGCATGGGCATGGGGAATTCACATATGCATGAAAACTACAAAGACACAAGGCAACATTGGATATATATGTCACTTTGGACAAAGGAGAAAAGGGGAGAATGAGCTATTCAGTTTCAGAAGTGAGAGAGGACAGTTATAGATAGTTGAGGAAGAGTAGAACACACTTGGCAGGCAAATTCTTGCCAGGCAACTCAGAAACGATGGGACGTGGGTATCTAGCTAATAGACGCTGCCAAATGCACCCTTAATTCAAATTAGGCTAACATGAACATCCTCAGACTTCCTTTCTGAAGCAGGTTTTTCTATCTGAATTTCTTGGGGAGCAAAGGAGGAAGGGTCAACATTTTTCTCTGAGTCTTTTGTTTCTTAACCAACAGCTTAAAATCAGTATTAAAAACAACAATAGCTGAAACTGGTTTGGCTCCAATGGATAGAGCATTGGCCTGTGGACTGAAAGGTCCCAGATTCAATCCCAGTCAAGGGTATGTACCCTGGTTTCGGGCACATCCCCTGTATGGGGTGTGTAAGAGGCAGCTGATCGATGATTCTCTCTCATTAATGTTTCTAACTATCCCTCTCTCTTCCTCTCTGTAAAAAATCAATAAAATATATTTTTTTAAAATAAAAACAATAACACCTCAAAACATTTTGTCCCCTACATCTACAAAGAAAATCCATTATCATGAATCTGGTACCACACAGAAAAGATGAACTTTGAAATGTTTCAAGACCAGATGGCAGTTGTTGACATTTCTGAGGCCAATGAGCAAACCTTGAACTACTAGTAAAAGAACAGATGAACTGGAGCGTTTACCCTTAAACATATCACAGCCACTTATATTTCTAGACCACAGAAGACAGGAAACATATTGCTGCGCAAAAGATCATTCTTTCCACTCCTTATGGCCAGTCTTACTCTATCCATCCATTTTTAAATCATCATCTCACTTCTATTCCATAACATTCTTTTAGCCTCCTTTTTTTTTTTTTTTTTGCCTTTTCTCTGGAGGCCATACTAAATTGTATTCGAGGGAAATCTTCAATTAAAGTAAATTGGTTGGCCCAGCCATGGTGGCTCAGTGGTTGACTGTCAACCTGTGAACCAGGAGGTCATGTTTCGATTCCCCCTTGGAGCATGTGCCCGGGTTGTAGGCTCGATCCCCAGTGGGGGTCATGCAGGAGGCAACTGATCAATGATTCTCTCTCATCGTTGCTATTGCTAGCTCTCTTTCCCCCTCTCCCTTCTTCTCTGAAATCCATCAAAATATTTTTAAATAAATAAATAATAAAGTAAATTAGTTGGCATGGCAGAAGCAATGCTAGTTAAATGACCAACATCTTTAGTTTTCAATCAGATGTACAATCCTAAGGAAACCTGGCTTCTGTCTCCCTCTCCCAGGCTTCCTCTGTTTCTAGTGACTATGTTTTCTATTCATTTTCTGCTCACATGTTTGTTTCCTCTTCTTTCCAGTTCTATAACACTTCCAAAATCTTTTCCAAGATTTTGTTGAACTAAAACTATGGGGGAGGATTT
This sequence comes from Vespertilio murinus, assembly GCA_963924515.1. Taxonomy (NCBI): domain Eukaryota; kingdom Metazoa; phylum Chordata; class Mammalia; order Chiroptera; family Vespertilionidae; genus Vespertilio; species Vespertilio murinus. Next base: position 6,743,750 of record OZ004718.1, read on the forward strand.
TTCCCACAATTTAGCAACAACAATAAAAAAAAAAGTATAATCTTCCAAGCCCCCAGATAGGCCAAGTAATATATTATGTTGAATGAGAGTTGCTGAAGGCAACAGGGGCCATATGAGAATGCCTTTACGATGGCGAGAGCCAAATGTCTCAAGAGACATCCTTTGCCTACTTCTGAGGAAAAGACCATCCACAGCTGTGAAAGGACTGAGGGGCAAGACGAAATCACTATCATCACATAATACAGAGGAAATCACAATATTTGGAAGTGGTGAGGGTTAATATTCTTTTTACAAATTCCAGAATTTCTGGTTACTAAAAATGTGTATTTTCACCTTTTTTTCTGGTAACTTAAAATATGTTTTTTCACCTTTAGGGGGTAGTGGGAGGGCAGAAATACATAAGACTTAAACTAGATAGTGATTCTGAAGCTGAGATCGTAACCTTTGGGAGCCTGGGTGATTTAAGTCTTGGTTTGGGGACTGAAAGGTCTCTTGTACCCAAGTTCTAAGTAGGCAGAAGCTGCTCTGCTGCCATCAGAGACTCATGAGAACTAAGCATAAAGCATGCGAGTGATTCTTATTACCTTGGTTATTTGCAGTCCTGGACTTGTTGGGGTGTTCTGAAAGGAGAGAAATGAGTCTGTACCATTTTACTTATTTTTAAAATATATTATTTATTTCAGGAAGGGAGGAGAGGGAAAAAACATAAATAATGAGAGAGATTCATTGACTGGCTGCCTCTTGCACACCTCCCACTGGTATCAAGCCCACAACCAGTCATGTACCCTGACTGGAAATTGAATCATGACCTCCCCGTGCATAAGTCAACACTCAACCACTGAGGAACACTGATTGGGCACCATTTTAAACTTCTAGCCTGTACAATACTGAAAAGCTCATGGAAGGAGGGTGGAATAAATGTTGGAATCTAATCTTTCAAATGCAGCAAAACTTTCAAATATCTCCAACTCTGACCTTTCCCTTGAGCTTTCCTCATATGTCCAACCACTTGCTTAATTTCTCCATTTGAATGTCTAACACAAATCTCAAACAAAAGGTGTGCAAAAAAAAACAGTTAATAGATTTCCCTTAGCCTTTTCCTTCTTAGGAAATAGCAACATCCAGTTGCCAACCTAGGAGCCACTCTTGATTTCTCTCTTCCCTCCTTCCCTTTAGGTGATCCAATGGTACTGTTGACCCTACCTCCAAACTGTACCCCAAATCCATCCACCTCTTTACATCTCCTGTTACCACCATAGTTTGGATGTCCTCATCCAGATTTCTGCATTGGCCTCCACATCATTTTTCCTGCATCCAATCTTGAACTCTGTACTTTATTTTCCATTCAGCGGCCACAAATCATATCGTGTCACTGTTACTGAACCCAACTTTGTGTGCCCAACACTTCGAAAGACCAAAACTCAAAACATCAAAGTTTGGAGTAAGGGAAGGTTTATTGGTCAAGAAGGTGCCAACTGAGAAGATGGAAGACCTAACAGTGACTCAAATCCATATTACTCTCTGGGCTAAGTTAAGGGATTTTGAGGAACTAGGGGTACACAGAAGTACTGGTGGGACAAGTTTTAATTGGAAGACCTTAGAACTTGGCCATTTATGGTAAAAAGGCATCAGCACTGGTCCTGGACAATAGACTCTTTGCTTCTGAAAAGGTGTCAGTGTTCAAGATCCAATGATGTCTCAATCTGTGGTTCCCTGTGTTTGTGTGTGCGTGATATGGGACTTTGGTTCCTGGTGCAGCTAGAGATCAAAGTTCTCTATTTTGCACATGCTTCAGCTGCATAACTCACGGTTTTGGTCTGTTGTCTCTAAAAAGCAACTCAGTATCTTACTAAACAGGATAAGACTATTTTCAGCTGGTTATGTGGTTACATCACCACATCCCTTTTAAAATCCACCATTGCACTAAAATAAACTCCCTATTCAAGTTTACAGAACCTTCTATGATGTGGCCTCTGTCCTCTTCTCGGAGACTCCAGCCACATGGGCCTTTTATCCGTTCCTTAAAAACACCAAGATTGTTCCACTCACAGGACCTTGCATTTGCTTTTCCTTCTGCCAAGAGCCTTCTTCCCCCGGACATCTGCATACTTGGCTCTTGATTACCTTTCAGGTCTCAGTCAGCTCAGTTGTCTCCTCTTCAAAAATATCACTCTGACCACCAAACCTAAAGCCACCCCCAGTCACTCTTACTATTTGCTTTGCTTTATTCTTCTTAAATTATCTGGCTTGCTTATTTATTTCTTTATTTTTTTCTTTATGGATAAACTGTAAACTCCACCCCCTCCAGTTAAAGATAACCTTCATGAGTGTTGGGATCTTATCTTTCTCATTGTTTCCCCATGGCCTGGAATAGTACTTGTCCTATAAGAAGCAGCCACTAGCCAAAACCTGTTTGGCTCAGTGGTAGAGCGTCGGTCTTCGGACAAAGGTCCCGGGTTCGATTCTGGACAAGGGCATGTACATTGGTTGCGGGCACATCCCCAGTGGGGAGTGTGCAAGAGGTCGATGTTTCTCTCTCATTGACGTTTCTAGCTCTCTATCTCTCTCCCTTCCTATCTGTGAAATATCAATAAAATATATTTTTTTAAAAAGCAGCCACTAAATAATTATTTAATTAATCAACTACCTAAATACAACCTCTGCTTCTCTCTGTCCTAGCACTTATTACTATCAAATATAGTCATCATGTCACTAAAGATTTTTCTTCATTGGACTTTTCAACATGTTGAGGAAAAAAAAAATAATTTTACCTCCACCCTTCTAGGTTCTTGGCTAAGATCCCTCATCCCATAATAAAAAATATTAATAGAAGAAACACAAACAAAAGTTTAATAACATATATGCAAGGGAGATACCCAGGAAAACTGAGAAACTCCCCCAAATGGCTCAAGCCATCACTTTAAAAACAATCTCTAGCCCAGCCAGCATATCTCAGTATTTGAGCATTGACTTATGAATGAGGAGGTCACAGTTCGATTTCTGGTTGGGGCACTTGCCAAGGTTGTGGGCTTGATCTCCAGTGTGGGATGTGCAGGAGGCAGCCGATCAATGATTCTCTCTTTGGTGTTTCTATCTCTCTCTTCCTCTACCTAAAGGATGAGCAAGTCATCAAGGGGAAGAATTAAAAGCAGGTGAAATGGTAGGGATTCTTGAACTGGCTTTTCCAGTTCACATTCCAATGTGCAGAATACCAAGACCAATAAACTACAAGATAATGATTTGACCTGCCTGGGAAGTTGAAGGAGGAAATTGAAGAAGGAAACCAAAAACATTCTCAGAGCCACTTTTTCCAGAGCTGTGCCCTTTGGCCATTTTTTTATGTGGAGGCCATGGCCATGGTTTTAGCCACTCAATATACTTTAATGGACTTGTTGCAAAATGCAAACCACAACTGCCAGGCATTTAGCTACAGCTGTCTAAGAAATAACACACCCAGTTTGTGCTTGTCATGAACCCTGTGGGTTCCTTGCCAAATGGCCACTTCCTGTGTTGTCCCTGAAGAGGGACTGTGAGTACTTTCAGAACAAATATTGGGAGATTGCTGTTTCTATGTGGACACAGATATCTGAGACTCTATGCTGCATTTCTACTCCAAAAAAGAAAAAGAAAGAAGAAAGAAAGAAAGAAAGAAAGAAAGAAAGAAAGAAAGAAAGAAAGAAAGAAAGAAAGAAGAAAGAAAGAAAGGAAGGAAGAAAGAAAGAAGAAGAGAAGAGAAGAGAAGAGAAGAGAAGAGAAGAGAAGAGAAGAGAAGAGAAGAGAAAAGAAAAGAAAAGAAAAGAAAAGAAAAGAAAAGAAAAGAAAAGAAAAGAAAAGAAAAGGAAAAAAGAAAAGAAAAGAAAAAGGAAATTATGAAGAAACTATACCCTACAGCTCAGAAAGTTGGAGCGCCTTAAGAAATCCCAGCAGAGCCGCCGAAATAGCTCGGTTGGAAGAGCGTTAGACTGAAGAAATCCCAGCAGAGCAGAAAGATGATGGCAAAGAACACAGAGCAGGAGGCAATGCGTTCTGGGAAGAAGGGTTGGTACCAAGGGACTCTGAGCTATAGAGGGAGGGAGCTGCTCTGCTGCCTTTTGGGGAGGTAATAAAATCTTGCCAGAACTCTAGAAGGGTGGATGTTTGAAGTGTTTGAATACTGCCCTAGCCTGTTTGGATCAGCCTGCACGGGTGTTTTTTAATCTGAAGATTCCTGGTGGGAGCTGGGCAGCAGCAAGAGTCAGAGGACACATACCCCTCTGCTTTTCTGAATGACCTTGAACCAAACCTGGATCAAGATAGCAGATGACGCTGATACTTTTGACCTTTTCTCTCAGTCCTCTTTCTGCAGCGATAAGCCAGCTTATCTGTAAGATGACCCAGGGATAAGGACATTCGTGGCTTTGTGCCACCACCAGAAATTCCAGAAGGGTCCCACTCACAAACCAAACCCTCAAAAAAATGTTTTGTAGATAATGTAATATAATTGCTCGAAATAATGGAAGTCCAATCTGGCAGCTGTAGAAGGCTTTTTCCTAAAGATATTGGGGAACTCACAGAAACACTGAAAAAGCTCAAACCTCATTTCGGAAGAAGTGAGACAATAGGAAAATACAGCCAATATCACATCTCAGGGACAATCTGATTTTCATTGATGCCACCAACAATGGTCACGGCCACTGACTTCCCACTGCTGTCACTGCTGCTGGACTTCCAGCACTACCATCAGGAAGACTGTCTCTACCACCTTTCCCTCACTTTCCCTGGGTTCAAAGACTCCAGATGGAGCATTTTACTGGATGGGCTGAGAGGGAAGTTTGGTTCATTTGGCTTCCACAATGGACAGCCAAATTCTGCCTTCTACCAAAGCTTAAACTTTATGGACTGCTCGACTTAGTGTTTGAAAGAATTGTACTATATCTAAGAAAGATTGCATGAGGGTATTTTTTAAAAAATGGCTTGCTGTTAGCAAGTAAAGCTTTGGGGAATAGAAAAGACTGACTCATCACAGAAGGAATCCCTTAAAATACAAAGAGTGACAGAAGGGAACATTGGGAGAGTCAGCAGCTGTGGAAGTATGACAGGAGAAAGATCACTCAGCGACGCTCTAAAAAAATCAGATTTATCACAGGATTTTCTTGTTCTATTCTTTGTTGTGTGTGTTTATTACCATTATTTTTGTCACTACTCCAAGATCTCCATACTCTTCTTAAGAGTTGTGAATTATCTATTTTAAATTTAAATATTTTAAATATTTGGACTTCATAGGATATTTACTTCCATACCCAAATAAGATATTCTGGAACACCCCCTGCGCTCCCCCCAAAAAATTTACTAATCATAAGATTCTAAATCTCAAAAAAAACCTTTCTAGTTGAATATTTATGTCTATGTCTATGCCTACATCCATCTATATCTATTGTGAGAAGAAAAAGAAGAATGAAACCATATCAGTGATTGATTCCTTAGGCTAATTGACAGTTTCCAACATGATGGCCAAAGGACTTGGTGAAGAGTTGGTTACATCTATTTGTTTTGGTTGTAAACAACTTTGTTGGTTGCTATAGAAGCATCCCAAAGACTTCAAATAATTTCCTGTTTGCTGACAAGAGTGACTGCCCCTTGGTTCCAGTCCTGAGCCACTCTTTAGTGGCACCGTGAAAACAGAATGAACACCCTCCAGAATCACCAAAAATTGCATTGCATTCCAACTTCCTATGTAAGCTTTCCTCTGGGGCTTTCCCCTCTTCTCTCAAACTTCCCAGTATCTGTTTATTTGTGAGCCAAACACTGAGCACTTGCTTCAATGAGGGATATGCTACAACTTGGATAGTTTGCCACACGAACGTATTCGAGATCAAGAGGAGAATCCAAAATTTCACAGATTTGGGATTAAGTCATAGAGACCAATGAAAGAATGTCTTTACTATACTGTTTGCTTTAAACCTACAAACTGGGAAACTCAACAGTCATGTCATTAAGAATGGAGTATAACTTCATTGTGCCTTCTACAAAGTCAGAAAAATAGACTCCAATCTGAACCCATTTATCTTTGCTGAATGCTGGAAGGAAAACACACCACCTGGGTTCTTACATAAATTAGCCTTTTTTAAAAAATTAAAAAGTGCCTCTTATTCTTTGGCTTGTGCTTGAGACTTTGGCGCAAAGTGAATTCACTTTTCACCACCCCGTCCTGAGATGACTTGAAGAGCTCTTCCCACACTCACTCAACGTTGCACTTACACCGAAGGGCAATGGAGCCCTATGCTGCCTACTTGGTTACCCCAATTGTTCAGCAAAGTCCTTGTATAAAACAACATGCCAGTCTTTCTTTGGTGTGTCTTATGCAAATAGGTAGCGGAGAATGGAAAAGGTCTGATGTTCAGTTTCCTTGTTATTTGCCATCTCGATCTTTAATGGAAGACTTCTCGTTCAAGATAAATGCATTCTTCCCTCTCACTCCAAATCCTCAGAGGTTTGAAAAGATGAAAAAACAAAGGTAGAATGAGGGGGGGGGGCATGAGGGAGGGGCCTCGAGGGGGTGGGGAGAGAAAGAGAATTGGTTGACCATAGACTATGAAGAATTCCTGAAGAAATGAAAGCTACCAAGAACACAGTGGGGGGAAAAGGAAACATTATCCAAAATGGGGATCAGAGAGGGCTATAAGAAAAAGGGGGAGTGATACAGAACCCCACACTGGGCAGGGGTGGATACGGGACCAATGAGACCAAAGACTAAATTACAGAGGGGGCTTGGGAAGATTGACTCTGTACAACACCCTCCATTTGGGCCAGCGATGTTCATGCTACATGGCTGGGGAATATTAGAGAAAAGAGGGCAATGGTGATTCAACAGGACTGAGGTGGAGGCATGCATTAGGACTAAAACGGCATTTCTAAGAGTCCTGAATACATTTCCCTGCAAGCTTTTCACCACATGTGTTATTTCATTAAATGAAGCGACATCTGTTCTCCATAATAGCAGATTGTTTGCGCTACATGAGTATAAATTCTCCCCTGCCGAAGTCATTAAGCTTTGCCATTCATTCTTCTCTCTCGTGATTCTCTCTCCTTTACTAAGTTGGGTCTGATTTATCGAGGGCTGTTGGAATCATCAGGGGTGTGACAGCCTTGATTTCTCTGAAAAGCAGCTTATGACATATCACTTCCTGATCTGGACATGTCAACTTGGCATGTTACCGATCTTTGCCTGTCAGGATCTGTCTCTGATACCCCCAATGCCTCTACTCCAAAGTCCAATCACTGGAGTTCCCATTCCTGGAATTTTCCATGCATAAAGGACTCCAGAAGTACAAGGGCACAGATTTCAGCATAGTACGTACCCATTGGGATTATACAGATAGGTAAGAAATGAGCTAGGAAGACCCAGTAGTGTGGGATTTCCTACCAACTCTGGCAATGCATATGACTTGAAAGCTGTTTGCACTAAAAAAATTCCCTTGCCGAAACCGGTTTGGCTCAATGGATAGAGCGTCAGCCTGTGGACCGAAAGATCCCGGGTTTGATTCCGGTCAAGGGCATGTACCTTGGTTGCGGGCACATCCCCAGTAGGGGGTGTGCAAGAGGCAGCTGACGGATGATTCTCTCTCTTCGATGTTTCTAACTCTCTATCCCTCTCTTTTCCTCTCTGTAAAAAATCAATAAAATACATTTTTTTTAAATTCCCTTATATGGGGCATAGTATTTTGATCCAATACAGTTACTTTGGTTGTATTCAATTACGATATTGAAAAAATAGATTAGAATAAAAGCAGCCTGGAGTTCATAAAAATTTTAATAGCTTTTCCTAATAATTTTAACAGGTTTTCCTGATAACATGACCATGGATCCTGAACAAAGGAGAATTAATTTCTGAGATTAGAGCTACAAGAGATAAATTGTGAGTATTTTTTTTTAATTGTCAACTCTGGTGGTGGGTTTTTTGTGGTTTTTTTAATTGGTATGTTTATTTTTATTTTTTAATTTAACTTTATTGTTGAAAGTATTACATATGTCCTCCTTTTTCCCCATAGACCCCTATCACCCCACACCCATGGGCTATCCATATATGCATCTAAGTTCCCCTGTTACTCACTCCCCCCCTACCCACACCCACCCTCACCTTCCCTCTGAAATTCGTCAGTCTGTTCCATGCTTCTGTGTCTCTGGATCTATTTTCGTTCATCAGTTTATTATGTCCATTACATTTCACATATGAGTGAGATCATGAGATACTTATTTTTCTCTGACGGGCTTATTTTGTTTAGCATAATAATCTCCGGGTTCGCCCATGCTGTTGCCAATGGTAAGAGTTCCTTCTTTTTACCACTGTGTAGGTCTCCATTTGTGGATGTTGTTACACGCGAACTCATTTAAATACAATTTTATATTTCTCAGCCTAAATTAAAAGAAGTGAATTTGAAAGTTGCTTTTATACTTTTACAAATCACCAAAGCATCTGGAGCAGATAGGTAAAATAATTATACTACCAGATATGATCCTTCTTAAGTATTATCCCTAATTTTTGCTTAATGAGCTGCCTACCAGCTCCCATAACATACTTACTCCAATAATCATAGGGTAGGAAAATCCCAAGTTTCAACTCATTCTTCTTAACTTATTATCTCTTACTCACTTATTCTTCCCCTTCTCGCATCTCTAAGCTAATCGCACCTGATGCTTTGTTGGCACAGAAAACACCTACCAGCCACCTGATCCACAATAAATAATCACTACTAAAATTTGAATCCGGCTCCATTGCAATCTGGAGTCTGATTAAAGGGGAAGGAAATGTGAAGAGCGCAAGATTCCGGGGCTGTCCTATCGGATTCAGAAATGAGTTACGGTTAAATAGCGTCTCCATCTCATAAGAAATAAATGAACCACTTGGGCCCCGGCACCAGGCCAAACTGATACACCACCAAGAGTAGCCTCAGCTTGGCACTGCGCCCTGAACGGCTGCTTTGAAAGGAGGAGGCTAGCATCTGCTTTGATTCACGTTGCCTGGGTCAGAGCACATTTTGTTCGTCTCCCTATTGATGTGGGGCTGTAGTGTTGTTGGTCCCCCTGGGTGGATTAAGCACTTGTGATGTTTCTTATTAAGCTGTTGACTTCCTGCAGCTGTTGAAAAATCTCAAATTCACACTCCAAACCCATCAGAGGTCTGGCCCTCCAGTTCATTTTGGCTTTTTGGTGTTGCGCGGAAGTGGTAAGTAAGTTGATCTCTTCAGCCATTTGGCCAGTTGTAAATCCAAATTTATGTCATTTTGATTAAGCAGGGAAACTGAACACAATGATTCCCGCCCCACCCCTTCTGCTTCAAAATTAACTTGAAGAGGTTTTGCTTTGAGATGAGAAAATATGGCCTGTTCTGTTGTACAGTTAGGGAATGTGAGAACAAAATTAAGAACTGCTGCCCTGGCCGGTGTGGCTCAATTGGTTGGAGTGTTGTTTCATACACGAAAAGCTTGAGGTGTTCGATTCCTGGCCGGGCGCATCCCTAGGTTGCAGGTTCTATCCATGGTCGGGATGAGTACGGGAAGCAACTCATTAAACGTGATTGATGTTTCTCTCTCACATTGATGTTTCTCTCTCCCTCTCTCTCTCTCTCTCTCTAAAATTAATAAAAATATATCCTCAGGTGAGGATTTAAAAAAAGAAAGAAAAGGCTGCTTAATTGAGTTTAACATGACATAAAACCCCTATACTTCATATAATTCGTCTATGCAAAATACATAGATGAATACTGTCTTCTTTTGAAAATATAGCATAAGTAAGCAAGATGTGAATATATGCAAGTGCCCTTTAAGTAAATAAGTAAAAATTTAACATTTCTTTTAAAGAAAGTCTCCATCCATCACCATTTATCCCCCCTATACCCTCCTCCATCTCCCCACTTCCCCTGACACCCTCCTCCTCTGCACAGCAATCACCGTACTATTGTCTGTGGGGCTGTGACCTGTTTGGCATCGATATTAAGGTTCTATTAGAAAGGCCCTTTCGTCCATTTCAAACATGGCACACAGCTACATATGGCTTCCTGCCGCTGGACTAAAGAGGTCCATTTGCCTGAGCTCACCCAAGCCCACTAAGACATGAGCAGGCGTGTGCAGCCAAGAAAGAAAGGGTTTATTATTAGTTCAGACACCTCATGCTCAACGCCCGGCTCCCAACAGCTTCTAGGGGATGCGTTATATGAGAAACTAAGAGAGTGAGGGTTGCGTTTGGAGTTGTTGGCTTACTGGTTGGTTGGTGCCAAGCTAGGGGGTGGTTGGTCCCTCCCCCCTGTCCTGATGTCAGTCACGGCGTCACTTCATCTGGTTTCCCAAGGATGTGGAAACACAACTGAGGCCCAGATGTTATCTCTGGTTTGACTGAAACTCCATCTCTGTGATCAGCAGACCTGAGGCTCTGTTGCTGACGTTGCTTAATGCTGACCAGGGCCTCGTGGTCCTGGGGCCTTAATGATTAAGGGAGTGGACATGCAAGGGAGAAGGAAGGGGGAGAGTCAGGGTGCTGGATGAGGGCAGTCTGATTCAAAAATGAAAAAGAAAAAAAAAAGAGCCAAAGCTGGCTTGGCTCAGTGGCTAGAGCGTCAGCCTGAGGACTGAAAGGTCCCAGGTTCGATTCCGGTCAAGGGCATGTACCTTGGTTGCAGGCACATCCCCAGTAGGGGGTGTGCAGGAGGCGGCTGATCGATGTTTCTACCTCTGTATTCCTCACTCTTCCTCTCTGTAAAAAATCAATAAAATATTTTTTAAAAAATAAAGAAAAAAGAGCCCAGCAGGCTTGGCTCAGTGGTTGAGCGTAGACCTGATTTTGGGCTTGATCCCCAGTAGGCAGCACACAGAAGGCAGCAGATAAATGATTCTCTCATCACTGATGTTTCTCTCTCTCTCTCTCTCTCTCTCTCTCTCTCTCTCTCTCTCTCTCTCTCCCCTCTCTCTCTTAAAAAAGAAATGGAGTTTCTGTATGGTTACATTCCTGCTTCTATAGACACTATGTGTAAAGAATATTGGGATTTACAAGAGTTCCTGCCACACCTCTTTATTTGAGTTCCATCCCATAGGTAAGATGTCAGAGGAAATAAAGGCTTGGCAAGGCTGTAGGATTTGCTCACAATCACAAAGCTAGAAAGAAGCCGGTCTCAAGCTGCGTGGGATCCCAAATGCCCTTGACTTTGAGATGGAGGAGGGGGCATGGGGAGTTAGTGTGTCGTAGGTGCTAAGTTTTAGTTTTGCAATTTGAAGAGTGTTCTGGGGTTGGATAGTGGTGATGATTGCACCATAAAGGGATGAGCTTAATGTTACTGAACTGTGTGCTTTACAATGGTTAAGATGGGAAATTTTATGTTATGTGCATTTTACCACAAATGGTTTTTTAATTTAACAAGAATGTAAAATATCTGGAACACATGGTATGTGCTCAATCGATAGCATCTCTCTTTTCCCACAATTTGATACTCATTCTCCTGAAGTTACCACAGAGCTAAGAGTCTGTGAGATACAACATTAGTGAAGGGTCATTTTGTTCTATAAAAACATTTCATTTAAATTCTCTAAAAGGTATTTGTCTTCCCTTGTCAAACTTTGTGAGAGTACTGAGAAAGTTAAAATGATGCAATAGGCTGTAATGGGCTCTTGGCTGGGTTCCCAGAACCAACCTCATTAAACCAAGACTTCAACAAAGGGTGTTGTGGGCTCTGTGTTTGAATTTGGAGAGAGAAAAAAGTCTTATAAATGTTAAAGTAATTAAAAACAACTAGAACCCTTTCTTTCGTCTCTCTTGATACAGGAAACAGGATCCCTACCCCTATCAACTGATATGTAAAATATTTTACTTTTCCTTAAGAGCATCCTATCTAATAAAGATGTGATATGCGAATTGACCATCACTCCATGACAAAGCTGGAAGCACCCACAGCCATTAAGGAGAGAATACGCAAATTGATGGGACAAAGATGGCATTCTGCCCTGCCCTAGCGCTCCGGGCCTCTGGGCAGCACGTGCGCACAGGCATGGAGCAGCTGGGGTGGGGTCCGACATCTGCTCTGAGTAGGGGGCAGAAGGTAGAGGGAGCTACAGGAGGGCCACAGGGCCAGAGCGAAGATGGAAGGCAGTGTCCAGAGCAAAGGCCTGGGTCCTAGATGCCGGAGAGAAGCCAGGGCTGATGGCCAGGGAAAGGAAGGCCTATTCTTGCACAAATCTTCATGCATCAGGCCTCTAGTCCATATACAATTTTGTTACCAACATCACACAATAAGTGAGAGTAACTATTTCTCTCTTAAAGATGAGTCAACTGAGGTGCAGCTCAACAAGTTTTTACTGAAGTTTCCCCTATGGTCAAAAGCTAAGTGACAGGGCCATACTTGTGTATCATTTCATTTCAAATCCCTTCACGCCTCCTGGGACTCACACAAATGTTACAGTTTGTAAAGCATGCACTCTGCCCCAGCAAAACCAAAGATAAGCATTCTTCTCTCTGAGAACGACCCCGTGTTACTGTTGTTATAAATCCAAACTAACCTCAAGAATAACTGAATTTGTCATCTTTAAGGAAAAAATACAGCTCAATTTAGCTGGTTTGACTCAGTGGGTAAGAGCATCAACCTGAAGACTAAATGAACCTGGGTTTGATTCTGGTCCAGGGCACATGCCCGGGTAGGGGGTATGCATTCCCCACTAGGGATTGTGCAGGAAGCAGCCAATCAATGGTTCTCTCTCATCATTGATGTTTCTATTTCTCTCTACCTTTCCCTTCCTCTCTGCAATCAATATATATATATATATATATATATATATATATATATATATATCAATACATAATATGCCATATTTCAAAATAATAACACTTAACAGATTCATGCCACTGTTTAAGAGCAGCTAATGGAATTAATATAGTGTGATTTTAAAAGATATTTACTGATAATATCTACAATTGCAGTGCTGTGAGTGTCCTTCAAATTCCTGTGTGGAAGCTCTAACCCCTACGGAGACTGTGGAGATAGGGTTGTTAATAGGCAATTAAAGTTAAATGATGTCATAAAGGTGAGGTCCTAATCAGATAGGACCGGTGGCCATCCGAGGAGAGATAGGGAAGCAGGTGTGACAGCATCAAGGTCTGCAGCAGCAGGGGTTGAGTTGCAATGGCCTGTGGGAAGAACCATGACTTCCCCAGCAAGGGTGCCCCTGCCCTACGGATTAGAGCTTGACTCCTCGTGCCACAGTGGCCAGGGTAGAGGAGACTCCCCCTCCTCCCCAGAGCTGCCCAGTACTTTTATCCAGTAGTCCAGAAGTGCTCTAGGCTAGGAAATAGATTTAGCCTCTTCCACAAGGAACTCTGGACAATGAAATGCTCCAGAGCTGGTGCCATTTGAGGCAAATGGGCTGGTCTTCTGCTTTCCCTGTGCATTAGTCAATGAGCACTGGCTGTCCCAGGGGCGGTGAGATGGCTCCCATGTGGCCAAAAGCAATTGCTTGGGAGATGAGAGTAGCTGTGAGCCAGCAGCCCCAGAACTCAGAGTAGCTGGAGATGAGTGCATTTAGCTCAGAGAAGGTAAACCACGGACATAAAACGACCTTGTCATCACACCCTCACCTTCCCACCCTGAGCCAGGCAAGAGCCCTTAACAGCTTCCTGCCTGTATGTAAGGCTCCCGTGGATTTCTAAAATCTAGAAAAGTGTCCCTGGAGCCCAGAGAATTCCTCCACGCTCTGCCTTCTACTCTCGACTTTGAACTCTGCCTTTTATCTCAAAACTACATTTCCTTCTCATCCTCGTCCTTTGGGATCAATGACCAAATTGGATTACCTGCCTAGCTTCCTACATAGGATTCGCCGTAAGATCTTGATCCCATCTGTCTCAGCAATACATCCTGTAGGCCATGCAAATAACTGTTTGATCCCTGGCAACAAACAAATGGAGGTATTTGGGTAAGGGATGGGAATTATTTAGAGAAGAAATAATAGGAAAATTAAGATTCTCTTTCCTGCTCTAACTGGTTTGGCTTGGGTCGGCCCGAGGACTGAAGAAAGGTTCAGGGTCCAGTTCTGATCAAGGACATGTACCTTGGTTGCAGGCTCTATCGCCAATGAGGGGGTGTGCAGGAGGCAGCTGATAGATGTTCCTCATCGATGTTTCTCCCTCTCTCTTCCTCTCTGTAAAAAAAAAAAATATATATATATATATATATATATATATATATATATATATATATTAAGATTCTCTTTCCCAATATCCTAATACCCTAAGCAAAGCCAAGTAAATTCCTAGACCAGAGAAAGAGTTCTGAAGACTATCAGCTAAGATGGTGGGTTCCCAAAATTTGGAAGTAGCATACTAGTATTAAATTTTTTAATTTATCTTGAGCCCCATATCTTCAGATACAGATGCAGAATATGAATACTGTCTGCATTAGAGTAAAAGATAGTCCCACATGTTATAGCTTCTAATCCTAGCAGGATTTTAATTGCATTCTTATCCTGAGCACTTCTGGTTTATGATGGGAAGAGCTAGTTGACCTTACTGTTAGGTATTAGAAAGTCAATTACAGCTACATGGAACCATGGTGCAGGAAGTCTCAGGGCTTCAAGCCTTGTTTCACTTCCTCCCTTTTTAGCCAGTAGCTATTCTTACCTAGTAGAGAAAGAATGGGAAGGGGGAAAAAATACCTCCGGCTCAATCCTGTTATTAACATCAACAACAAAAAATCGTTGTTTGCAACTTTCTTGAGAACATTATAAAATGCCTCCAGCTTTCCCAGAAACTCCTTGAGATTCCTCTGCCAATTTCTTAAAAACCGAAAACAATCGAGCGACAAATATCCCTTAACTGACATTAAAATGTCATTTAAGGTCATTGCCAAATGCTGTTCTTTTCCCAACTACACATCGCATTGCTGCACTTGAGATTAAAAAGAACACTTTCTGTATTGTTCCTTTTAATTTGCCAAGCTAATTTTCAAAGGGTGCCATCTTCTGGTCTGATTTTTAAAATATCTGTGGACTTTCGATGCTTCTAGAAGCTCACTCTACAGCGACCCTGCACAAACAGAGGGATGTTGGCTCCCTCCTTCCAGCCACCTGGGTGGCAGCAAATGTTTCGGTCTTCTGAAAATCTGATCCAAGCGTCTTGGCAAGCGCCGGCTGGAAATGCATTCCAACAGAATGAGGATTGCAAAAGTGTAGGGCGTGCCAACTCGAAGACAGCTTTTAAGCGTCAATGTTGTGTCTTACAAATACACTTACTCTGTGCACTGGAGACTAAGAGCTGCCCCTCGGTGCTCTTTCTTGCCAAAGGAACACACAGTCCACAAGCCATGGGCTTTCCTGTCTCTCCTACATACTCAAATTGGCATCAGCCCTGGGACCTGAAGCTTATTCCAACACGAAATGTTGCAATTTCCCTTATTTATTTGAGCCACTCGGTAATTCATCGTGTCAGATTTTAAAGTCTCGTCCTACTCTACTGAGTGCAATGCACAGCTTAAATCCATTTAAAATGTGCCATGTCCCAACAAGACCGAGTAGCTTTGCAAGCAAGCTTGTGTTAGAGTAACCCTCCTAGTAATAGCAATTGTAAAAGTTGGAAGGAGCATATACTAAGGCAGTAGAGAATAACCAAAGAATATAATAACTGGCAAGAATATGACTCTTGAATTTACCCACACTTAATTCTGGGACTAAGCTCGGCAGAAAGCAGCAGTCATACTGAATTTAGGAGACAGCGCTCAGAGTTCAGGGTTTCCATGGTGACTGGAAAGCAATCCTGGAGAGGAGAGACCCCACAGAGCGTGAGCCTCAAATTCTGCACGCAAGAACCCCTGACAGAGTTGGTGTACATGTAAAGTGCCAATGTGTAGGCTAACTCCAAGAAATCTAGTCAAAAGCAGCAGGTGGGGGCTAATGGCAGCCATGGATTTTAGCAGCGACCCTGTACTTGCAGAGTCTGCCAAGTTGAAGGGCTCTGTAAATACCTTGGATTTCCTGTTGAAAACCAGAGGCAAAACTCAAGTAGGCAAGCCCTTACAAAGTCATGATCAAAGTGATCGGCTGTTTCTCAGTCTATTGCCAAAAGAAAATTTGACCCTCTTTGAGGGAAAACATCTTCTAGAATCCCTTCAATTATCATTCAGCCAATGATAAAAAGAGAATCAGCTGACCAAATAGCTTTATGTTAGAGTAGAGAATAACCATCCTATATAATAAAAGTGTAGAATGCAAATTGTCCCCTCGACCTGGAGGTTATGTGGGGGTCTGACCAAGGGGCTGAGCCAGCCAGGAGAAGGGAGGGAGGTCCTGGCCTGCAGTGGTAGCAAGGGGTCAGGAGAAGGGAGGAAGTATCAGGCAGGCAGCAGCTAGGGACCCTACCAGTGCATGAATTTTGTGCACTGGACCTCTAGTAAACTATATACTACGAGAAGGAGCCAAGAGAGCTGGATGGAACAGGTGATTCAGATACAAAAGTGAGTAAACCAAAACCTTAATACCCTCCTAACTTGTTAAATAAAATAAAGCATAACCCGGTTGGCATGGCTTAGTAGTTGAGCATAGACTTACGAACCAGGAGGTCACGGTTCAATTCCTAGTCAGGGCACATGCCTGGGCTGCTGGCTCAATCCCCAGTGTAGGGTGTGCTGGAGGCAGCCAATCAATGATTCTTTCTCATCATTGATGTTTCTCTCTCTCACTCCCTCTCCTTTCCTCTCTGAAATCAATAAAGATATATTTTTAAAAAGAACAGATACACAAGATAGAGAATTATGCAGATAATCGGGATTTATTATTACAATCAAATAGGTATTTTGTAAGTAACCATATAATATCTAAAATTAATAACTCATTGCATGGTCTTACAAACAGATTAGAAATAGCAGAAAACAGAATTAGTGAACTCAAAGACACACTGTCAGAAAATACCGAAACTAAAGCACAAAAAGTAAAAAGAAAGGGAAGAGGACATAGAGGGCAAGAAATACATGTGATGAAGTCAAATGCTTTAACTTTCCTGTAACTGGAATTCCCAGAAGGCAAGGAGCAGGGCAAAAGCAGTGTGTGAACAGAGACAAGCAGAGAATCCTCCCTAACTGATTGAAATATCACAGATTCAATGCCCTTAACGAAGCCAAACAGCCTAAGGACAATAAAAACATATCTAAGTATTCATAGACTTCTAAGATTAGTTTTATATCTTAATGCCACTATTATCAACATTCTCTTCCACACATATTCCTACACAACTATGAATATTTCGTCTGGGAGGATGGGCAAGGTAGAGTGGTTAATAAATGGTGCTGGAAATTTTTTTTGCATTCTATACCCAAGTATTTTAGGTTGTACCCTGTGAAATTGCCATTTCCCTAGGTCAAAACAGCCAAATATTGGCAACTTTGTGGGCCTCAACCTAACAGGGAAGACTTAGAATCTGCCATTGTCCTCCTTGCTCATTCTGTCAACTGTCCCTGGACCAGGAGGTCATCCGGGAGTTTGACCAGGGGGAGGGGCCAGCCAGGGAAAGGGAGAGAGGTTTACATCTGTAAAATAAAAATAAGTGGTTCTGATGGGAAAGCAAAGCCCATGGAGCCTAATGTTTTGCAAATGGAAGCACAACACATGAATAGTTGAGGTTTGGAAAGGCCTGTGGGGCTGTTTTTGTTTGTGGGGTTTGGTTCTGTTCTGTTTTGTCCTTTCAGCCAACTCCGGTCACGCACCCCCTCCCTGCTTCCCAGCTTTCTTCCCAGCTGTTTCTTTTCCTGCTTCAGGATTTACCCACTCTTTACCTTACTCCCACCAGCATCTTTCTACCCTGAGAGGGTCATGCAGACTTCCAAGTTGCAGGGTGGTAGGAATAATGGCTTGTTCTTGTAAACAACGTGGAGACGGAGCAAGGAGGTGGACGTCCTGACGGGAGCTCGGGGCCTCAGAGGGCTTTCTCTGCCCAGCCTCACAGGGAGAACATCTGGGGCTGCGTGCAGCTGGAGAGAGCACAGGCTTAGCAAAACAGACCGAGCCTTTGTTACATAAAGGGGAAGACCGTGTTTGTTTTTGTTTTTGTTTTATTTCAAAGTCCCAAGTGCTCCCCCTTCCATCAACTTTGAGCATCTGTGCTTGTCTTTGGGGCCACACTGCACATCCAAGAGAAAGTCCTCGGTTTAAATAAAATAACGAGGCAGAATTAAGTCCTCCGGCCTCAGAAGCTTGGGCTACAGCTCTCGGGGAGAAATCGAGGCCAATCAGGGACATGACTCCGCTGTTTCAAACGGAGCACCCCAAGGCGGTGGGGAACGCTGTGCTTCTGCGCTGTTTGGATGGCCAGGCCACCTTCTTGCAAGCATGACCCCGTTTCCGGGTGGTTCGTCTCCAATCCTGAAGGCATCAACTTGTTCACTGCCCACTGAGTCACAGCTTCATGCTGACTTGTTTGCAAAGCCCTGAGACTTCACATTCAAACAGCCCAGTGCCAGGCCACAGGCCCCATGACCCTGACCCAAAGCCACCCAGAGACAAGTGGCTCAGAATGGGATTATTCATGTTTCTGTATTTTGTTACATTTTCTTTTTTTTTTATTGATTTTTTACAGAGAGGAAGAGACAGAGATAGAGAGTTTGAAACATCGTCGAGAGAGAATCATCGATCAGCTGCCTCTTGCACACCCCCTACTGGGGATGTGCCCGCAACCAAGGTATATGCCCTTGACCAGAATCGAACTTGGGATCTTTCAGTCTTCAGGCCTACGCTCTATCCACTGAGCCAAACCGGTTTCAGCTTTTGTTACATTTTCACTTGATTTTTTTTTTCATGCCGAAGAGCATTTTTACTTCTGAGACTTTCATTGGGGGTCTTCATTTTTGAGCTAAGCACTGCACACTTTGAACATCAGGATCTTATTTAGGAGTCACATCATTTGCCAGAAGGAGGAGGAGGAGGAGGGGGACCAGGCTCCAGCCTTCTGGTCAACCTGAGTCCTTAGGAACAGGCAACTATTGCATTGGTTGGTCCAGGTTTCAACATGACCTTATGGGAGTCGTCTGTACCCTTTTGCAGCCAGAATGCCATCGCACTGCATCAAGAACTACTTAGGAGGAAGGACTTCCATGTGAGGGAGAAATAGCTCTGGGTCATGGGCATATACTGTCTTCTTTCTAAACAGCAATCAATCATGCGTGTGCTTAAGTTTCATGCTCCAAGGAGGGGAAAGTTTTTAGTCTTTAAAAAGCACTCAATATTTTAATATTCTTACTGTGGAAAGGAGCGATCGTAGAAGTTACTCGTTTGCCTTCCTTTTCAAAAATATTGTAGAAGTGAAAATAAACTTTGAATCCAATTACCCAGTCTTCAATTTAGTGGGACTATTTTGACGTCCTTTTTACCCCAGTGGTCACTGTCAGAAACCCTGAGCTAAACCGAGACTACAAAAAGGAAGCTTTATTCCAGAAGTAGCCCCGGAATGAAACGTATCTTCCTTCGGCACAGAATTTGAAGGCTGACTTTTCATTCATCTTGGCATCTACTATTAGTCAGTTACTGCCGCGTAGAACAATAAAATACTCAGTTGTAGGAAGGCAGAGTGTGGCTGACACAACAGCCATAGAACCCGTACAAAGGTCACAGTCCTGGGGACCCAAGGGTGATGTTACCTGATTTTTTTTTTCTTTTCGTTTTAGCCAATAGTAATATAGATATAGAAACAGGGTTTTCCCAGCAAGCATGATCTGGCCGGTCTTGGGCCTAGATCAGCCGTGGGCAAACTACGGCCCTCGGGCCGGATCCGGCCCATTCAGCTTTTCTATCCGGCCCTCGGAGCCGAAAGAGCGGAGGGTTCTCTTGCTCTCCCCTCTGCTCCTTCACCAGCAGCCCAAGAGGAGAGTGCCAGCATGGTCAGGTTGCTTTTGTTCCGGCCCTCCGGTCCAGTTCAAGAACCCATTGTGGTCCTCAAGTCCAAAAGTTTGCCCACCCCTGGATGGAGTAGCTGTGATTCGTGATGTTTTTCTTGGTGTGACTGGTCTAAGTCAAGTGTGGGGAGGAAGAGTTCAGAGTTTCACCGCAGAATGTGCCCCAAGCTCAAAAATCAGTATGTGGAAAAAATAACAACATGTATATTGCCAAAAGAATTTTTTTTAATCAAGTCTGGTTTATAAGAGGAGAGAAGATGGCAAAGAGTACGGCTAAAATTTTGGATTTCCTTCAAGATTCATCATGGGAATAAATTTGCCCAGCAGTCCATGAACCACCGAACAAACGAGGGAAATAACAATGCTTGAACCGTCCTATCCACAGAGGAAGCATTCTGTTTACAGTACATACAGAAACAGCAATGCATAATGAACCTCTTGCTACTACTTAGTGCTCGGGGAAAGCGTTTTTTGCTTGCTTCTTATTCTCAGTTGCATTCTGATGGTTCCAGCTGCCTGGAATATGGTGTAGGCCGTGGGAGCTGCACCAGGTGTCTGACCAGGTGGGGGTCAGCAACCTTCACACGTGGGTCCTGGCTAGGAAAGAATCCAAAGTCCAGACCCAAACTGTAAGAGAACATGTATTGGGTAAATCTCAGAGGTAGAAAACGTAATTCCTGGAAGAAATGGGCTTAGCAAAACATTCTAGAGGTAGGTAGCCAAAACCGGTTTGGCTCAGTGGATAGAGCGTCGGCCTGTGGACTGAAGGGTCCCAGGTTCGATTCCGGTCCAGGGCATGTACCTTGGTTGCGGGCACATCCCCAGTAGGGGGCGTGCAAGAGGCAGCTGACCGATGATTCTCTCTCATCAATGTTCCTAACTCTCTCTCCCCCTTCCTCGCTGTAAAAAAATCAATAAAATATATATTTTTTTAAATTCTAGATCTAGAGGTAAAGGAAGGGTCCTGGGAGCTTAGGAGTGAGGAAACGAATGGCCAGGTCCTGGGGATGGTGGGGGGAAGGGGAAGAAAATCGAGAGGAAAGGGAAAGGCGCAGGGGTGCTCCCTGGAGGGAGAGCGCACTGGGTCCTCCATCCTAAGGGTGTTCAGGGCAGAGGTCTTGTGGGATTTCCCAGGAAAAGATCTGAATAGAATGATCAGTAGTTTTCCAGATGTGTCCACTCAGCGCTGAGTTCTCCATCGATTGGCCAGCAGCAGGGCAGGAGGTCCTGAGGTCAGCCATGGCTGGTCCTATGGCTTACCTGGGTCTGGAGCTGAAATACAGCTGAGGCCTAGATGTCCTCTGTGGGGAGGAAATGTCACTGGGGGCGGGGGGGGGGGTTGAAGTCCCACCTTACAATTGATTGCCCCTCGTTAGACACCTGGGACTCCCACCCTGGTGACCTTCTGTACTTGACCCATCGTCCTTGCTCTGCTCACGTGTGTCTAACCGCCTACAGCCTATGTAAATATATTTAAATTGCAGAGAGATGGGGCACTGGATGTTTTATCGAGACAGTTTCTCCCCTCCCCCCCCCCCGTACCCACTTTTTTTTTTCTCTTCTTCACCCACGTTTCTGCCCTTTGTCCTCCTAACTCTGTGTGATAAAAATGTGAGCAATGCTTGAAAATCCTAAACACTGCGTAGATGGGCTTTGTTCTCTGTCCCCTCGCTCCCTTTGCCTCTCATGCACGACAGGCACCGAGCCCTTTCTCCCTGGAGTTATTTTCTTCCCCCTCTCTCCCCCCCAACCTCCGTCTCACATTACTCAGTCATCTGCTATGGATCTTGGGGTGATATGAACATATTTGTTTTGAAATGAGGGAGAAAGAAAAGAAAGGGGGAAAAAAGTTGGAAGCCACTGACTTCCCTCTTGTTCACAGAACATTCAGGGTTGCGCAAGGTCTTGTTTGAGTCTCAAAAATACGACTCGCAAATAACAAGCGAAATGCCGACCTTATCACCGGAGGGCCGGTTCCGGGAACTGCAGAAGAGTTCCCTGTCTACGTATCTGGTCCCCGGGAGCTTACGATGTGGTATCTTGGCTATTTCCTCTGGCCTGGACACCTCAGGTAGAAGTGACGCGTGGTATTAGTTGCTGGTTTCCTACAGGTGTTGATACGTGTTTAGACTTTAGAGATAAATAACCAAAAAGTACTTCCTCTGGTCTCCTCATTGTCCGTGTTGCAGTGTGGGGAGCTGGGGCCCGGGTGCTTCTGTTCCATAAGTTGATGCCTCTGGCCCATTGTGAGCCCTAGAAGATGTCAGACTCCGGGTGGTGCTGTCTCTGGCAGGGGTCACTCTAGGATGGCTGACAGATTGGCTGATCAAGACTGGGGTGTGGGGGAGGGAAGGGTCCCCAGGGACACAGGAATTTAAGTTATAAAAAGCAGAAAGGGCCAAAACCGGTTTGGCTCAGTGGATAGAGTGTCAGCCTGCGGACTGAAAGGTCCCAGGTTCGATTCTGGTCAAGGAAGGGCCAAGGGCATGTACCTTGGTTGCGGTCATATCCCCAGTAGGGGGTGTGCAAGAGGCAGCTGATGGATGATTCTCTCTCATCGATGTTTCTAACTCTCTATCCCTCTCTCTTTCTCTCTGTAAAAAATCAATAAAATATATATTTTTTTTTAAATAAGAAATAAAAAGCAGAAAGGGCCAGGCACACTAGGACAAATCTATCCTGCCTCCCTCCATGAGCGACCCCGGTCCGCACATAAGGCAGTTCTCGGGGCCTGACGTGTCATTCTCTTCAGGCTTATTCCCGTCTTCGAACACAAACTCCTCTCACCACTTACCCTTTCCCTCCCTAAGCTTTGAAACCCTTAGACCCAGCCTGATCGGTGCAGCTCAGTGGTTGTGTGTTGACCTGTGAACCAGGAGGTCACGGTCTAATTCCCAATCAGGGCACGTGCTGCCTGCCTCCTGCATGCCCCCTCCTGGGGATGGAGCCTGCAGCCCGGGTCTGTGCCCTTGACCAAGAATCGAACCGTGACCTCCTGGTTCATAGGCCCATGCTCAACCACTGAGCCACGCCGGCCATTACTGAAGATTCTCGGGGTGACCCTCTACCGGTCTCCCTGGGGAAGGCTGCCGATGGGAACAGCGAAGATCTGCTTTGCTCAGCTGTCACCTGGGTCTGGGTCCGCTCGGTTACCTGTGGGTGCCCTGCCTCTAAAATAACGTGCATCTCCTTAGGAACCTCACTTGTGGGGGGCTGAGGGTGGGAAGGTACACCCTAGCCTCGTTGTTGCTGTGTCTGCACTCTGCGGGAGAAGAACAGAGCAGTTTTTCCTGCTGCATTAAACCCCAAATGGCAGGGGCGACCCCAGCATGCAAGCTCCCCGGGCCGGGCCGGACGTCCGAGAGCCCCTTGAGTAACGACAATGAACACTTCTTCCCCGGCTGGGGGCTCCGGAAGCTGGAACCCTGTGTTTCCTGCCAGCTCACAGCCATCAGCACGGTCCGTTCCACCCAGAGGCTCATTGGCCATAAGCCAGCCGCTTGCAGCGAACACAGGAGCGAGCCGGGTACATAGAGGGGAAGGAAGGAAGCTGCGGGGACAAAGGGACAGATTCGCAGTGGCCGGGGCTGGTGGCTTTGCTTCATGTGAGAAAAGAAAAAAAAAAAGAAATCCTTGGCTCCTCTTCCCGCTGTTCCCTTCCGGCCAGCTGTTTGCAGCCGCTGCGCTCCGAGGATGACCCTCACCCTGACCCTGACCCTGACCCTGACCCTGGCGTCCTGAGTGCTGTCCGGCCGAGGCCGCCCCAGGAAGCAGGCGCACACCGCGGGCTTCCCCGGTGCCCAGGGGACGGTCCCTTCTCCAGAACCGGCATTGGGTCACAGGTGGGCAATCTCCACTCCGAGGAAACCCAGCTCCTGTCACCCCCGGGAGCGACACCGCACCCCATCCCACCCTCTCCCAGGGGCCAGGACAGTTCACACAGGACAGTTCATGCAGCTCGGAGCAGCAAACTGTTGCTTAACCGGTTCGAAGGATTCGCCTGCGTGAGACCTGGGGATCTGGGCCCAGGTAAAGGGGGGACCTCCGTCACTGACTGCTCCCCAGAGGTGGGTTTTGGTCCAGAGAAGTGGGAGGAGCTCGTCACAAATATCGATCCTAATGAAATCTTTGAATACTTACTTTAATATATATATATATATATATATATATATATATATATATATATATATATATCGTATTTGCTGGCGTATAAGACGATTTTTTGGCCCTGAAAAATACGTATTTGCCGGCGTATAAGACGACTGGGCGTATAAGACGACCCACTAAAATTTCCACTAAAAATACAGAGTTTGTTATATACGCCGGCAAATACGGTGTGTGTGTGTATATATATATATATATATATATATATATATATATATAACAGATTTTCTTTTACAGAGAAGAAGGGAAAGGGATAGAGAGTTAGAAACGTCGATGAGAGAGAAACATCGATCGGCTGCCTCCTGCACACCCCCCACTGGGGATGTGCCCGCAACCAAGGTACATGCCCTTGACCGGAATCGAACCCGGGATCTTTCAGTCCCCAGGCCAACGCTCTAGCCCAGGGGTGGGCAAACTTTTTGACTCAAGGGCCACAATGTGTTCTTAAACTGGACCGGAGGGCCGGAACAAAAGCAACCTGACCATGCTGGCACTCTCATCTTGGGCTGCTGGTGAAGGATCGGAGGGGAGAGCAAGAGAACCCTCCGCTCTTTCGGCTCCGCGGGCCGGATAGAACAGCCGAACGGGCCGGATCCGGCCCGCAGGCCGTAGTTTGCCCACAGCTGCCTAGCCACTGAGCCAAACCAGTCAGGGCTGGACACTTATCTTTAATCGAATCTGAGAGTGGAGAGTGGGTTCAAAATATGAGGGGACCCTCCCCCCCCAATGAAGCTCTCTGAAGTGCAACTTTTCATCAGCAGCTTAGCCCTGCCTGGGGGGGAATGCACTCTGGATGCCACTCATTTTAATCTCTGGACTCCCCGCCCCCTGGGCCAAGGGTGGAATTTTTAGCATTTTTCTGGGTCTGGCTCCTCTCGCATTTTCAAGAGCACGTGGCACACGGGAAGGGAGAGAGACGATCCTTAGCGGGAAGCCTGCTGTCCTCCCGGAAGCCGGGCCAGGAACTGACCCTGTCCTCGCGTCCTCCATCCTCGGCCCCGGGGCTCAATGCCGAGAGGTCCTTCCAGCCAGGGGCCACTGCGCCTCGGACCCCCGCCTGCCAAATGACGTTTCCATCCCGGCCCAGAATGCCTTTCGCTGGCTCAGAACTGGAAGGCCGCGGAGTTCTCTACAGAAAAACCATCTGATAATGAAGGGTCCCTTGGGGCTTGTGAGAGTGAGATGCTGTCCCTTAACAGTTGGCGCCCAAGTCACAGCTCCAGCTGTTACAAAAAATCGGAGAAGAACCAAGCAATACTTAGAGAGATGGAGTTACATTGATTAACGTGAGGGTCCAGAGGAAAATGTCTCTCAAATTCTGGGCCCCAACATGGAGGAATTTTCCCTATTTATATGTTTTTATATTCTTTGTCTCCCTAATATGGGGTGTTTCCGGCCCCCCTTTGCAAGTTCTTAAATATATTTTATTTTCTTACAGAGAGAAAGGGAGAGAAAGAGGGACAGAGAGCTAGAAACATCGACCAGCTGCCTCCTGCACACCCCCTACTGGGGATGTACCCGGAACCAAGGTACATGCCCTTGACAGGAATCAAACCTGGGACCCCCCAGTCCTCAAACCGACGCTCCATCCACTGAGCCAAACCGGTTTCAGCCCTTTTGCAAGTTCTTAAAGAGCCCCTATGTGCTGGGGCCTTGAGACCTCAACCAAAGGCCTGGCCTGGCGCCAGCACTGATAACTTTGTCCGGGGAAGGTTTAATGGCCTCTCTGAAGTGGGAGTAGTCGTATTTTCCTTATTATTTAAGCAAGCAAGCATTTCCAGGAGCCAACTAGCAGGGTTAAGATGTCAAACAGCAGTTTTTATATAAGATGGATGCTTCACAGCCACCCACACTTGCAACCGGAATTGTCAGTTTCCTGATTTGGAATCGGCCAAGGCTTCCTTTGGTCTCCTCCCAACACAAAAGCGCAAGGCCAGGGTACCTGCTCGGGTGCTCACGTGCGAGAGAACGACCTTGGGCCCCTTCCTCACACCACACAGGAAAACTAACTCAGGATGGATCAGAAACCTAAGTGTAAGAGCGAACGCTATAAATCTCATGAAAAGAAGCCGAGGTGGAAATCTCAGTGACCCTGGGGGAAGCGATGGCTTCTTAGCTTAAGAAACTGTTACTCCAAAAGCACAGGGGGGGGCCAAAACCGGTTTGGCTCAGCGGTAGAGCGTCGGTCTGCAGACTGAAGGGTCCCGGGTTTGATTCTGGTCGGGAGGCATGTACCTTGGTTGTGGGCACATCACCGGTGGGAGGTGTGCAAGAGGCAGCTGGTCAATGTTTCTCTCCCATTGACGTTTCTAGCTCTCTACCTCTCTCCCTTCCTCTCTGTAAAAAATATCAATAAAATATATTTTTTTAAAAGCGCAGGGGGAAGCGTAGAAGACGGACTTGGAAATTAAAAACCATTATGTCTCACAGGACACGAGCAAGGAAGTAAAAAGGCAGCCCTCGCGACGGAAGAACATGTGTGCACGTCAAACGCGACAAGGGTCTAGTATCCAAAATACGTATTTTAAAAATCTTGCAACTAAACCTGGAAAGATTGCCGAAACCGGTGTGGCTCCGTAGATAGAGCGTTGGCCTGGGGACTGAAGGGTCCCGGGTTCGATTCCGGTCAAGAGCATGTACCTTGGTTGCGGGCACATCCCCAGTAGGAGGTGTGCAAGAGGCAGCTGGCCAATGATTCTCTCTCGTTGACGTTTCTAGCTCTCTATCTTTCTCCCTTCCTCTCTGTAAAAAAAATCAATAAAATATATATATATTTTTTAAAAAGCCGAAACCAGTTTGGCTCAGTGGATAGAGCGTCGGTCTGCGGACTGAAAGGTCCCAGGTTCGATTCCGGACAAGGGCATGTACCTTGGTTGCGGGCACATCTCCGGTAGGGGGTGTGCAAGAGGCAGCTGGGTCTATGTTTCTCTCTCATCAATGTTTCTAGCTCTCTATCCCTCTCCCTTCCTCTCTGTAAAATATCAATAAAATATATTTTTAAAATAAATAAATAAATAAACAAACCTGAAAAGATAAACAACCTAATTCAGGACGAGGCCAAGACTGGAGAAGGCATTTCTCCGACCAAGATCTACACATGCTCCCTAAGTACATGAAAACCCTCAACATTTAAGATGCTCCGACTTCTCGGTAGCCCGGGTTCTCGTGTGAGTAGGAGATGGCACGGTTTTCAGGCTGGCGGGGCCTGTGGGGACGGGTTACCGGGTGTAGTAAGGGGAGGCAGGGACCGTCTCCTCGTGGAAGCCAGCCAACTGCGTACCGGATAGCCACTGGGGGCGTGCACTGGGGATGCACCTGGCTCCATGGGCAGCGTGAGGGGTGCAGTGTGGGGGTGCAGTGTGAGGGGTGCAGTGTGAGGGGTGCAGTGTGAGGGGTGCAGTGTGGGGGTGCAGTGTGGGGGTGCAGTGTGGGGGTACAGTGAGGGGTACAGTGTGGGGTGCAGTGTGGGGGTGCAGTGTGAGGGGTACAGTGTGAGGCGTGCAGTGTGGGGGTGCAGTGTGGGGGTGCAGTGTGGGGGTACAGTGAGGGGTACAGTGTGGAGGGTGTAGTGGGGGGTACAGTGTGAGAGGTGCAGTGTGGGGGTGCAGTGTGAGGGGTGCAGTGTGAGGGTGCAGTGTGAGGGTGCGGTGTGAGGGTGCAGTGTGAGGGGTGCAGTGTGAGGGTGCGGTGTGAGGATGCAGTGTGAGGGGTGCAGTGTGAGGGTGCAGTGTGAGGGTGCAGTGTGAGGGTGCGGTGTGAGGATGCAGTGTGGGGGTGCAGTGTGAGGGGTGCAGTGTGAGGGTGCAGTGTGAGGGTGCGGTGTGAGGGTGCAGTGTGAGGGGTGCAGTGTGAGGGTGCAGTGTGAGGGTGCGGTGTGAGGATGCAGTGTGAGGGGTGCAGTGTGAGGGGTACAGTGTGGGAGGTGCAGTGTGAGGGATCCAGTGTGAGGGGTGCAGTGTGAGGGTGCAGTGTGAGGGTGCGGTGTGAGGATGCAGTGTGAGGGGTGCAGTGTGAGGGGTACAGTGTGGGAGGTGCAGTGTGAGGGATCCAGTGTGAGGGGTGCAGTGTGAGGGGTACAGTGTGGGGGTGCAGTGTGGGGGTGCAGTGTGAGGGATGCAGTGTGTGGGTACAGTGTGGGGGTGCAGTGTGAGGGTGCAGTGTGGGGGTGCAGTGTGAGGGTGCAGTGTGGGGGTGCAGTCCGGGCAGCAGCCCACCCGGAGCAGGTCTGAGGAGGACCTGACAGCTGGGTGGGGGGATGCACCGTTGACCCCTAGTGAGGTTTGCCAACTAGATGGTGTCTCTGCCACCGGGGCCCATTTCCGCTGGGGAGAGCCTGGCCCAACGTCCTCACACCCTTTCTGGTCTTACATTCCGAGGGAGCAGAAGCTCAGAGGGCCCCATTGTCCCCGCAGGAAGCGCCTCTCCTCCAGGGCAGCGAGAGAGGCCGGGGCGCGGGGAGCGGGGAGCCGGCCCTCCAGGGAGGGGGGGACATCGGTCTCCCGGGCCGGCCGGCCTGGTATTTACACACAAGCGAGGCTTTGTGTCCCAGAGCGGACACAGGAGATCCCCCCCCGGCCCTGCCCCCAAGCCCCCCCAAAGAAACCCACCCCAGAACTGCACGAATGCTCAGGCTGTGAATCACGGTCTTTGACAACGTCTGGTCCCCTTCCAGTCCCGCTTGGGACCTTTGACCTCAGTGTGCAAGACAGACAGGGGTCCGGGACTCCGTGACAATATACGTTTTCAGACTGCACCCCCTGCTGGTCCCAGGCGGGAACCACACGGAGTCCTGGTTTGTTTTTCCTGCCTCACAAGACCCCAGCCCCAGCCCCCTCGGGCCACCGCCCCCGGGGCAGCCGGACAGGAAGCGGCTGCTCCCCAGAATCTAACCCTGGCCTCCCGGGAGCTGGGCTTGGCGAGCGCTCACATTCGGCTGCGGCGCAGTTTCCGAGCTCCATCCCTGTCTATTTACACCGCAGAGGCACATGTCTCCGCCAGAGAGCAGTGGGTCACCCTCTGGAAAAAGGACTTTTTTTTTTCTTTTTTACTATATTTTTTTATTGTTTGATAGTATCACAGATCGCTCCCATTTTTTCTCCCCCTTATGAGACCTTTTCTGAAAGATCTGAGCTGGGTGCTGGCCAACAGAGACCCAGTGAGCGCAGGCTGAGAGGCTCGGGTCCCCAGCCCATGCCCTGGCCTCGTCCCAGACCAGGGGAGAGGCTCAGAGGCCGGACAGGGTCCTGAGAGGAGGGGGTCGAAGGAAGAGGGGGCCCTGAGGGGTGGAGAGGCCCAGGTGCTGGGGGAGGAGCGGGAAGAGGAGGCAGGAGAGGGAGGAGGGCTCCCCTGAGGCCTGCAGGAGGCAGGTAGGGGACGGAGGTCGTCTCCCCTGTCCCCCCCCTGTCCAGGGCGCCTTCTCTGTCCTGCTCCCCAGTTCGATGCAGACGGTAGTTCTGATGCCTGGCCCCGCCCAGACCCCGGCAATGGCCCTCGGGGACTCTCGCCATGGGATGCCCTGTGCCAGGTGGCTTTTCCCTCCGTTTCCAGGCCACGGGAGGCTGCCCAAGGCTGGGCGTCAGGGTTATGGTGCCCCAAGTTCATGGCTCTGGTGGGGGGGGGGGGGATGGGGTGTCTCCTTCTGGCCCAGCAGGAGTCCACGGGCATCCATTGGGAGGGAGGGAGGGAGGGAGGGAGGGAGGGAGGGAGGGAGGGCAGGCGGCCTAGGGCATCTGCTCTGCTGACCGCTGGGGTCAGAGCAGCAGCACAGGGTGGGGAAGGGAACGAGGCGGAAACTCCAGAGGCGCCTGCCGGGTCTCCGGGGCGGTGGCAGAGGCCTGCCTGCTGGGCCCGCAGGTTTGTTTACCTGAAGAGTGAGGCCGGGGCTGGGCCTCGGTTTCTCTGTCTGTAAAGTGTCACTTCGCAGACTGGGCCTCTCTCTTTGGTGGGGTGACTGGCCCTGCCCAGGAGGGAGCTGGAGAGCCGTGAGATGCGGACTGACACTGCCCTCTGGTGGCCGCAGCCGGAGTTGCTGGGCGCCCGTGCCTGAACCTAGACCAAGCATGTCAAACTCCAAGGCCATCACGGGCCAAGTAAACAAGGTTTAGGTTTAGGTGGGCCGCAAAAAAAACACACACAAAAGCTTCCGTTTTCATAGAAACGTAGGTTTATTTCGATAGAAACATGCTGAATACAAAGGGCTGAAACACATGACTCATCACGGACTTAAACTAATTAAACATTTTAATCAAAATAAATGTGGTTTTTTCCTTGAACATTAGCATACCAGACACTGAACAACTGCACAAATTAATAAGCAAAACGCCAAATCAACCTATTTTTCTTCTTCTCCGAAAACAAAATATTTTCCTGTTGCGCACACCAAACAAGCCAGTACAAGACGAACGACGTGGCCATCAGCCACTAAAAAATCCGCTGCCAGGATTAGGGGAGAGAAATGGTGCGTCTGCGTGGAGGGCGGGTGAGGGAAATGAATGCAACACGGTGATGGTAATGGGTCCTTAGCGAACGTTGTAGTCCATCATTGATAATTATGTATAACAAGGATACTGTGAAAATTAAGTTACAAACATTTTATTAATATCTCTTCCACTCTAAAAAAAATCAATGGAAAAATATCCTCGCGTGAAGATTAGCAACAACAACAACAACACACACAAAAAAAAATCCATGGCTTTAATTTTGTCTTTCCCTTACAACTCATCTCGTTGGAAATGAATAGTGTTGTTTCTTTTTAAAGGCAAAAAAAAATCATATGCGTTTGTGACAAATGGCAAAATAGCCAAGTTCAGCCTGCTCGGGAAGTCGTCGCTAACAGTTCTTTCTAAATTACTTCACAACGAGGTCTACAGGTTGAGACTGTTAGGTTTACGTGATCTGCTGAGTGGTCGCGACCATTTGTTTTTAATGAATTATAACACCATTCACTCATTAACTGAAGTGCAAGTTAATTAAGCCGGGGGGGAAACACAGCGAAGCCTTTTCATAAAGCGTGTGTGAACTCGCAACCGTGGCAAGGGAATAGTCTTTATGTCACCTTACCCAAAGAACGCGGACACTGCGATCCGCATATATGTGTAATACGTATACAAAACGTTTCTTACGTGCCGTTATGTTGGCTGGACCTCAAAAAATGTTTCTGGTGGGCGCATGGGACCCGCAGGCCGGGGGTTGGACGTGCTTGGCCTAGATGGATGGTGCCGCCACCCGGGGACCTGGAGGTCCCTTCTGTCTCTCTTGATCTTCTCCGTTTCCTGTCCTCCTCCCTCTCTGGTCTTCTCCGTTTCCTGTCTTCCTCCTTCCCCCAAGCTCCCGGGGGCCCCGGGGCTGCTCTTTCACGAGCAGGTCAAACCCGGTTCAACAAGCTTCTAGTCCGCAGGGGCTGAATGACCCTCTGCTGTGTGGCCCGCTGCATGCTGGGAGCTGGAGCACAGAGCTGCTGAGAGCCCAGCGAGATGGTCCCGGAACCCGGAGTCTGGAGGCCAGTGGGGAGCCACCGGGCCGAGCGACACTTCCCAAGAGTGGGGAGGCCTGTGTGGCTGGACTGGAGGGGGTGGCAGAGGGGCAGCGGGGTGAGGTGGGACCCCCAAACAGGAAGAGCATGCCTGTTGGCCCCTTGTTGGCATGAGGGCAGTGAAACGGTGTGCAATGGAAGAGGAGAGGCTGACAGTGATTTCCTAGTGGAGGATGGGGAGTCGTTGGGGGGGGGGGCAGAATAGGGGGGCATGGAGCAGTAGCCCCGGATGGCGGACCCCCGACTTTCAAAGGCTGGAGGAGCGGCTTTTGATTTTTATCTTTTGAATAGACTTTTATTGGTTTCAGAGAGGAAGGGAGAGGGAGAGAGAGAAACATCCAGGATGAGAGAGGATCGTTGATCGGCTGCCTCCTGCACGCACACCCCACATTGGGGATCGAGCCCGCAACCAGGGCCTGTATGTGCCCTGACCGGGAATCCAACCAGCGACCTCCTGACCCTGGTTCCTAGGCCCACACTCAACCACTGAGCCACACTGGCGGGGCCAGGGGTGGCTTTTTAAATCGCAAGTAATTCTTTCCTGCAGATGGCAGGACTTGCTCTGGGAGGGGAGGCTACCAGTCAATGGTTCGCTCTCATCACTGATGCTTCTGTCTCTCTCTCCCTCTCCCTTCCTCTCTGACATCAATACAAATATTTTTTAACATAAAATAAAAAGCTTTCTCTGATGTCAACCCTCACCCCCTATTCTCCCACCCACACGAGTGTTGGGCTCCGGGGACACCAAGAAGGATGAGCCACGGCCCCTGCCCCCTAGACCAGCCGTGGGCAAACTACGGCCCGCGGGCAGGATCCAGCCCTCAGAGCCAAAAGAGCAGAGGGTTCTCTTGCTCTCCCCTCCGCTCCTTCCCCAGCAGCCCAAGATGAGAGTGCTATCATGGTCAGGTTGCTTTTGTTCCGGCCCTCCGGACCAGTGTAAGAACCCATGGTGGCCCTCGAGTCCAAAAGTTTGCCCACCCCTGGTCTAGACAGTGCCCAAATCCCCTCCCTGCCCCAGGACACTTGACACAACGCGGTCCACTGGAAGCAGCTTTATTTGGGTGGGTTTTCCATGGGGCTGGGCTGGGCTGGGCAGGTGGTGACCGGGCTCTGCTAGGGCTGTCGGTCCCCGTCCTCAGCACTGCGGCGGCCGAAGTCCATCCATCCGTAGGCCTCCTCTTCCTCCTCCACCCACGGCCCCTGCTTCTTGGCCAGCTCTGCGGGCGGAGGCGGGAGAGGAGGTGAGGGTGGACGAGGACCGCTCACCCCGGGGGGACTGAGGCCCAAACTGGCTGGGCGAGGCCAGCAGGGAGGGCTGTCCACGGCTCCTACCTTCCACGGGGTGCGGGGGGCCCGGGAACCTCAGCTGCCTTTGGTGCTGGGGGGCCCGGCCCAGCCGGTCCAGCCAAGGGGCGGCCTCCGGGGCCCTCCTGGCGCCGGGGCCCGAGGGCGTGTCCAGCGGCGGGGAGCGGGGCCCGCCGGCGGCCTCGGAGCAGGCGGCCAGCGCCAGGGCCAGCGCCAGGAGCAGCGCGCACGGCCGCCGCATCGTGTCTGCGGAGAGCGGACGGGGTGGGGAGGGGCAGGGCCTGGGCCAGGGGGGACCCAGGTGCCCCTGCTGGCAGGTGTGCCACGCTGCCAGGGCTTGTGGACCGTTCCTGCCAGTCTACCTCCACCCCCCTCACCCCCCTACAGCCCACCTCCCACCCCCACCCAGCCCCGTCCAACACACTGGCCTCCTCTCCTCCTCCCCTACCCTAACTCCAGGGCTGCTGTTCTCGGCTGTGCACAACCCTAAGCCCAGTGAGCAGCTCTGTGGGTGTTTTGCTCTTGCCGTGTGAGGCAAACCTTAGAAGTAACGGCCAAGGGAGGGCCCAGCCAGCGTGGCTCAGCGGTGGAGCGTCGGCCCATGAGCC
The DNA here is from genome assembly GCA_963924515.1 of Vespertilio murinus. Taxonomy (NCBI): domain Eukaryota; kingdom Metazoa; phylum Chordata; class Mammalia; order Chiroptera; family Vespertilionidae; genus Vespertilio; species Vespertilio murinus. The sequence continues at coordinate 6,777,240 of OZ004718.1, forward strand.
GGGAGGTCACGGTTCGATACCCGGTCAGGGCACAGGCCCAGGTGGCCAGCGAGATCCCCCGGATGGAACCCGATCAATGATTCTCTCTCATCCCTCTCCCTTCCTCTCTGAAATCAATACAAATATATTTAGAAGGCAAAAGAAGAAAGGATGATCTCTCTCGTCCTTGATGCTCCTCTCTCTCTCTCTCCCTTTCCTTTCCTCTCTGAATTCAATAATATATATATATATATATATATATATATATATATATATATTTTTTTTTTTTTTTTTAAGTACACTCAGCAGATGTTGAAGGACCACAGGAATGGATCTCTTTGGAGACCCCCAGCACATTCACCGTGCCCAACACTAGCCAGGTGGGTTGCCTAATAGGGTAACCACGGGCCCCATGTGGCTCTTCACACTTAATTAATTAAGGAGGAAAGGTTCTCTCTTGCACTAGCCCTGTTTCCAGTGCACATGGGCTGGTGGGCACCGAACAGGACAGAGCAGACACCGAACACTGCCGTCGTCATGGAAGGTTCTTTCAGGCGGGGCTGGTCTAGGAGAGAGTTTGAGCCGGGGTCCAGGAACACGGGTTCCGGGCCCAGCCTCAACGCAATCCTTGGGGTCCTACCTCCCTCTGGGCCTCAGTTTTCTCATCTGAGAGATGGGAGAGCAGCCCTTGTCTCTCTCACCTCCCAGGGCGGCGGGGCGGGGGCCGGAGTGAGAGGGTCGGGCTGGGCCCTGGGTGAGGCAGCAGGAGGTCAGCTCACAGGCCCGGGTCAGGAAGCCAGAGTGGGTCCCCGTGCTGAGGCCTCGTCCCCCGATGGGGTAAGGGCGGGCTCCCAGCCCCGGCTACACGATGCGTGGACCTGGCGGGACGTGGGGCCCCAGCAATGCTCCTCCCAGCCTCTCCCTCCCACCCGGGGCGCTCTCACCTGCAGAGCCGGGAGTTGGGTGACGCTCAGGTCTGCCTGGGGCCTCGGTCCGGTCCGGGTCTCTGCTGGGCCGGTGGCTCCAGCCCCGCCTTATAAAGCCCTCAAGGCCCGTTCCCAGGAGGCCAGGCTCCCCCCAGCGCGAAGAGCCCTGCCCCACCCCACCCCCCTGCCATTCAGTCAGCCACCCGGATGTGGGGGGGGGGGGTCGTTGACCTTCATGGTGAGGGGCACAAGCAGGGTGGGGGCCGTTCCTCTGCCGGGCATGGAGGCAGGCAGGAGACGGGCCTCCTGGGGCCAGGAATGTCCCCGCCATGTCCTCGGGGCGGGGGTCTGGGGGCATCCTTTAGACCACTTCCCATGGGGGGGGCAGGTGAGGCAGGTGGACCCAATGGCCTTAGCCTCAGAGAAGGCGTGGTTCCCCCTCTACCGATGTGTGAGACCAGGAGGGTGTGATGGGGGGGGGAGTGTGATCAGGGGTGACGCATTGATCTCCTGTCCGTCTGCCGGCTCTGCAAACAGGACGTGTCCTCGTTATCAGGCTCAATGGGCCGCGGGCTGATGGCCGCGCTCTCCCTGCCCAGTGGCCACATCCTGGCCGGCTGTGAACCCCTTCACCTTCCCCACCTGGAAACCCCAGAGTATCACCCCACCCCCGAGCCCTCTGTGCTGGGCTGGGTTTAGCTCGCAGCTACCCCATGTCTACCCAGGGCTGCCCCCCACTCCCCCCCCTTGCAAACCCCCTACCCAGAGCCAATTCCCGGAGGCGCCCGTGCCTCAAAGGAAGACAGTAACCCGCTAGCAAAGAGACTAAAGGGTTTGCCCAAGACGTTCCAGAAAACCAAATGGAACGCTTGTTGACCTGGGATTTAAAAAAAAAAAAAAATAGCCGAAACCGGTTTGGCTCCGTGGTAGAGCGTCGGCCTGCAGACTGAAAGGTCCCAGGTTCGATTCTGGTCAGGGGCATGTACCTTGGTTGCAGGCACATCCCCGATAGGGGGTGTGCAGGAGGCAGCTGGTCGGTGTTTCTCTCTCATCGATGTTCCTAGCTCTCTATCCCTCTCCTTTCCTCTCTGTAAAAAATCAATAAAAAATATATTTAAAAATAAATAAATAAATAAAAATATATATTTTTATTGATTTTTAGAGCGATGGGAAGGGAGTGAGAGAAACACCAGGGGAGGAAAGCATCCTTGACAGGCTGCCTCCTACATCTCTTCTACTGGGGATCCAGCCTGCAACCCACAGGTGCCCTGACCGGGAATCAAACCCGTGACCTCCTGGTTCCTGGGTTGATGCTCAACCACTGAGCCACACCGGGTGGGCTTGTTAGCCTGCTTGACAAATTGCTGTCTCGACCTCGTTTGGACGGATGTAACCAGATCCAGGCTGCTTTTTCTTTTCCTGCAGCTGGGACGAGGGATTTTGTTTCTGTTCATGCATCAGCTCCCCCCCAATCCGGGTAAGAGGCCGCGGTCCCCACGCTTACAGCCAACGTGGCCCAGAATGAGCAGGTGATGAAGGAAGCAGGCTGTGCGGTGTCCATGGCAACCAGGGTCCAACTGTCCTGGTGACTAACCACCCTAATCCAGAGCAGGTCTCCGGGACTCGGCAGATGGATACAAATGAAAATGGCAGAAACCAGCCGTGCGGGTTTTCATGCGATCACAACTGAGGGACAGACTCTCAGGCGGAAGAGGCTTTGGGGGAGCCGCTCTGCTCGCATCCTGGGGGAAAGAGGCCCCTGTTGCTGTGGCAACAGGGACTGGTAGGCTCTCAGCAGAGTCCTGGTTGTACCACAGCCCACGTCTTCATTTCTACTGGGGGGCACGGGGGGGGGTTAGGGGGGTTGTGTCCCTTGGCTTGTCTTGGGCAGGCTGGTTGCGCGGGGGTGGCATCGTCACCAAGTAGAGCTGGGCCCTTCCCCCCATTGGTCAGGGGTGGAGGCCTCTTTTGGGGTGCTGGTGGGCGTGCAGCCGGGGCTCACGTTCACAGAGAGAGCGTCCCCCCAAGGAGCTGCCGTCATGGAGACGGCCTGGTCCCCTCACAAGGGAGCCTCCTGGCTCTGGTTCATAGGCGGACACTCAACCACTGAGCCAATCGGGCTGAGTGCTACGACCTGAATTTTATTTTTTTTATAATATATTTTATTGATTTCAGAGAGGAAGGGAGAGGGAGAGAGAGATACAAACATCAAGGATGAGAGAGAATCATTGATCAGCTGCTTCCTGCACGCCCCGCACCGGTGGATCGAACCGTGACCCCCTGGCTCTGGTTCATGGGCGGACGCTCAACCCCTGAGCCACACCGGCGGGGCGAGATCTGAGTGCTGAGCCCGGTTCTCCCCCTGGGCCATGTGATCTTAGGACAGGGACTGCCCAGCTGGTCCTCCACCTGTAGAACAGGAGCACACTAGTACTCATGTGCTAGGGCAGTGGTCGGCAAACCGCGGCTCGCGAGCCACGTGCGGCTCTTTGGCCCCTTGAGTGTAGCTCTTCCACAAAACACCACGTGTGGGCGTGCAGGTACAGTGCGACTGAAACTTCGTGGCCCAGGCGCAGAAGTCGGTTTTTGGCCTGGGAGAGTCTATTTTGAAGAAGCGGCATTACAACACCAGGCCACACGCCCACCAGCACCCTAAAAGAGGCCTCTCTCTCTCCACCTAATTCTGGGATCTTCCTTTTCCCCCAGGGGTGGGGCGGGGGTGGCAGGCAGAGAATAATGTCCCCCCAAAGATGTCCGTACCCCAACCCCTGGAACGTGTGACTGCGGGACGTTACGTGGCCAAAGGGACTTTGCAGCTGTGATCAAGGTCACGGAATTTCAAGTAGAGCGCTTTATCCTGGAGTGTCTGCGTAGGCCCATTTATTTATCTTAATATATTTTATTGAGTTTTTACAGAGGGGAAGAGAGATAGAGAGTTAGAAACACTGATGAGAGAGAATCATCGATCAGCTGCCTCTTGCACACCCCCCACTGGGGATGTGCCCGCAGCCAAGGCACATGCCCTTGACCGGAATCGAACCCAGGACCTTTCAGTCCGCGGGCCGATGCTCTGTCCACTGAGCCAAACCGGTTTCAGCTGGGCCCCATTTCATCAGATGAGCCCATCAGAACAGAGAAGGTGCTTTGGCTGAGGGGGGAGCCCGAGATCTGAAGAATGAGGAGGACTGGGCCTGCCCTTACCGGATGGAAGAAGGGAGGGTGCGGGCGGCAGGCCTAGGCGGGCGGGTGGCCCTCAGAAGCTGGGAGCTGCCCCCCTCCACCAAGAACTGAATTCGGCCAACAGCCCGGATGAGCCTGGAGGCAGGCCGGCCCCAGAGCCTTCAGGGAGGAGCGCAGGCCCGGCCTTCCCACCCGCGGGCAGCGAGGGAATGGACGTGTTGCCCGAAGCTCCTATGTGGGTGCGATTGTTGGGGCGGCAGCAGAAAATGAACGCCAGGCGCCCCAGCCCCCGGAAGGCTTCTCTCTGGCGGTGAGAGCCGGGCCGGCGGGAGTTTGCAGGTGACTTTCCGGACACAGGACAGGGAGATGTGCGTCAAGGTACCGGGCGGCTCGTCTGTCCCATTCTCACTCTGAGTGAGCCCCAAGCTCAGGGGCCGGGGACAGGCCTGGCTGCCCAGGAAGGAGGGCAGAGGGTGCCCCCCATTTGGTCCCTGCCTTCCCTCTCTGGCCTCCCCTCGCATGTTCTCCCCTGATGCCCACCTGATGCCCACCTGGGCCTAGGAGACTGGCTCTCAATCCCCACTGCACATTAGGATCACCTGGGGGCCCTCAGCCCCACCCTCACGCCCAGGCATCCGGGGGCAGAGCGAGGGGGGGGGGGGCTGGACGCCTGGCGGGCGCCTGCAGGACCGGCGGCGTTTGCAGTCCTGGGCGGGAACCCCCGCCCCGCTCGGTGGCACCTCCTGACCCTCGGGTCGCAGGCCCGTTACAGAGCTGGGAGGACCAGGCACTCCAGGCCGTGGGGGGTTGGTCTCGCACACAGTAAGTTCTCAGGAAGGCTCTGCTAGCATTCTGGGTTCTCCTCGCCACAGCCTCCCCGCACCGCGCTGGCTAGCCGGACCATCTCCCCCTTCCCTCCATTTCTTCCTTCCCCCTCTCCCGGCAGTAGTCCCTGGCGGCCCCCTCCCGGCAGGTGCAGGCCCCTCCTCCATGTGGGCCTCACACGAGCTCTTAGGTCTCCCCCGCTTCTGCCTCCCACAGCACTGGTCACCCTGGCCTCCATCCCGGGGACTGTCTTGCCTCCTATATATATATATATATATATATATATATATATATATTTTTTTTTTTTTTTTTTTTTTTTCCTTTGTCCCAACCGGGAATCGAACCGTGACCTCATGGTCCATAGGTCAAAGTGCAACCACTGAGCCACGCCGGCCGGGGGCTCCCATATCTTAACAGTAACAGCTTCTACTGTTGACTGAGCGCTCACAGGCCTGTGACCTCACTGAACTCTCAGACTCAAGGCCAGAACACTGTGTGCAGGCTCTCTACCCAGTGAATGCCCTCTTAGGATTTGGGCATTTTACTGCAAGCAAATTTTATTAAGGAAGAGAGAGAGAGAGAAGAGAGAAGAGAGAAGAGAGAAGAGAGAAGAGAGAAGAGAGAAGAGAGAAGAGAGAAGAGAGAAGAGAGAAGAGAGAAGAGAGAAGAGAGAAGAGAGAGAGAACTGTAACAAACAGGGTGAAGTGTCCTGGGCATTTATTTTGAAATGTATATAAAATGAGATATTTTGAAATGTATGTAAAATGAGATAGTTGAACCTAGCTTCTATAGTTTATAATTTTATTATTCTCGATCTCATGCCCTTGACCGGAATCGAACCCGGGACCTTTCAGTCCTCAGGCTGACGCTCTATCCACTGAGCCAAACCGGTTTTGGCATTTTTTTTTCTTTAAGTGCTTTTTTGTGCCAGGCTCTGCGCTGACCCTGGGGACACAATGGTGACCAGGCAGGTCTTTGTTCCTCGCCTCTTGGAGGGGAATCTGTGTCCTGAATATTGTGGTGGGGAAGTGAGCAGAGAGGCCCCTCCTCACCCCGGGACCTTGACGTTCTCCTCCATGTAAGCCTGCTGGCGTCTGCAACACGCTTTCACCTCCCTCGTCCCCTAATAATGGGGATGGACATTTGGGGAGCACTGGTAGGGCCAGGCTCCTACGGTCAGCCCTTTGCAGGCGTTATGTCTTATGATCCTCATCACAGCTCCACGAGGAGGGTAATTCAATGGCCCCTCGTTTATAGCCAAAGGCACGGAGACACACAGGTTGGTGATTGTCGGTAGAAGCGCTCCTGTATGCCAAGAATGCAGGGCCATGACCTGTCTCTACCTGCACCGTGCCTCAGGGCTGTGTTTGAGGTGAGTAACCTCAAGGCATGAGGTAATGTCTCCCCATGGGTCAAAGAGCAAGCTTGCTCCTGCTTGACTAGAAAAACAACAGATTAAAAAAACAAACAGACAGCCCAGCCAGTGGCTCAGTGTTTGAGCATCAGCCTAGGAGCCAGGAGGTCGCTGGTTCGATTCCTGGTCAGGGCATGTGCCCGGCTTGTGGGCTTGATCCCAAGTGTGGGGCATGCAGGAGGCAGCTGGTCGATGAATCTCTCTCATCATTGATGTTTCATCTCTCCTTTCCTCTTTGAAATACCACCACTGTGGGTCCATCCTGTGCCACCACCGAGGAGCTTGTGGGGTAAGAGGAATTGATGCAGATCATGCCGCTAGCTGGGGTGTAAGCACGTGAGTTGTCTCTGACCCTGGAAGCTTGTATCTCCTCCCAGCACTGGTGACTCAGGAGTAAGATAACTTGCTATAGGGAGGGTGAAATCAAATCCCAAACTCCACATGGTGGTTTGCCCGGGACATAGCTCATCAGATGCACAGCTGAGACTTGAACCTGGGCAATTTGATTCCAATAAGCATTCAACAAATCTTGCTGCTGTTTTCCTGTTCCCTCTATGGTGTATCTCTCTCTTCCCTTCACTCTGTTCGCTACTGAGCCACAGAATGGGGTGGGTTGGAGTGACAGACAGCAGGGGCAAGGGGAAATGGAGCGGGGGAGATATTGATGGCTGCTTTTGCCAATTACATCACTGGCTACTGTGAAAGGCTGTTTGAGGGGAGGGGAAAGGCAGAGTGCATTTCTTCGGGCTTTGGTGAAGTTCTCCAGGATTTATAAACCCATCTGATTCCAAACTGTCCCTGGCAGAGGATGAGGGCCACCCTCCGGACGAAGCTGCAGTGGTGGGGGCCGAGGCAGAGGCAGCTGCAGCGGTGGTGGGGACAAAGCCCCTTGCACAAATCTCATGCATCAAGCCTCTAGTATATATACCGAGTGGCCAGATTATTATGATCTCTGAAAACATAATAATCTGGCCACTCAGTGTGTGTGTGTGTGTGTGTGTGTGTATTGGAGGCCTGGTGCATGAATTCGTGCATGGGCGGGGTCCGACCAGCCTGGCCAGGGGGAAGGGACATGGGTGGTTTGCTGGCCTGCCTGCTGGTTGAACTCCTGGTCAAGGGGACAATTTGCATATTAGCCTTTTATTATATAGTATATGTACTGAGTGGCCAGGTTATTATGCATTCAGAGATCATAATAATCTGGCCACTCAGTGTATATATTCTTTCATTTAGCATAATGTTTTCAAGATTCAGCCAAAACCCGTTTGGCTCAGTAGATAGAGCGTCAGCCTGAGGATTGAAAGGTCCCGGGTTTGATTCCGGTCAAGGGCATGTGCCTTGGTTGTGGGCACATCCCCAGTAGGAGGTGTACATGAGGCAGCTGATCGATGATTCTCTCTCTTCGATGTTTCTAACTCTCTATCCCTCTCTCTTCCTCTCTGTAAAAAATTAATAAAATATTTTTTAAAAAGATTCATGCATGTATCAGTATTTCATTCCTTTTTTTTCCCCCCCCCTGAATAACAATCCTTTGTATGGATAGACCACAGTTTTTAAATTCATTCACCAGATGTTAGGTTGGGTTGTATCTGCCTTTTGGCTATTATGAACAATGCTGCCATGAACATTGTGTACAAGTTTTAGTGTGAATATATGTTCTTAATTCACTTCAGGATATACTTAGGAGTGGAACTGCTGCATCACATGGTAACATTATGTTTAATTTTTTAAGGAACTTTTGGATATTTTCCTCAGCAGCTGCATCATTTTTACATTTCTACCAGCACTGTATGAGGGTTCCCATTTCTCCACATCCTCTACCCAAAATTGTTGTGGTCTGTCTCTCTCACTAGAGTCCTCCCAGTGGTATCTCACCGCGCTTTTGATTTGCCTTTCTCTGATGGCGAGTGATGTTGAATGTCTTTTCGTGTGCTTAATTTGAATATCTTCCATTTGAATATCTTCTTCGGAAAAATGTCTATTCAAACCCTCTGCCCACTTTTCAATTAGGTTGTCTAATAAAGAATTGTAAGAGTTCTGTGTATATCCTAAATTTGAGTGCCTTATCAGATACATGACTTGCAAATATTTTTCCTATTTGGTGGGTTGTCTTTTCACTTTTTTTTTTTCTTAAGGGACTTTTATTGATTTCAGAGAGGAAGGGAGAAGCACAGAGAGATAAAAACATCAATGATGAGAGAGAATTATTGATTCGAGGCCTTCTGCATGCCCCACACTGGGTGGGGACCAAGCCTGCAATCTCCTGGTTCATAGGTTGATGCTCAACCACTGAGCCACATGGGCTGGGCGTCTTTTTACTTTCTTAATAGTCCCCTTTGAAGCACAAGTGTTTAGAATTTGATATGATCTAATCCATCTATTTTTTTTCTTTTGTCATTTGCAACTTTGTTGTCATATCTAAGAAAGCTTTGCATCACCTAAAGTTATAAAGATTAACTCATATTTTCTTCTAAGAGTTCATCTTTTTAGCTCTTCTGTTTAGGACTGTGATCCATTTTGAGTTAATTTTTGTACATGGTGGTTAAGTATGGGCCCAACTTCCTTCTTCGGTATGTGGGTATCCAACGATCCCAGCACGATTGCTTTCTGTATTCAACTGATTTTGTGCACTTCCGTGCAGATCTAACACTATCATAAAAATGCACTTATAAAAAATGAAAAGTCGCCGAAACCGGTTTGGCTCAGTGAATAGAGCGTTGGTCTGCGGACTGAAGGGTCCCAGGTTCGATTCCGGTCAAGGGCATGTACCTTGGTTGCGGGCACGTCCCCAGTGGGGGGTGTGCAAGAGGCAGCTGACCGATGATTCTCTCATTGATGTTTCTTACTCTCTATCCCTCTCTTCCTTTCTGTAAAAAATCAATAAAATATATATTTTTTTAAAAATGAAAAGTCACAATAATACTGTTGTGTGTTTTGTTTTTTGTTTCTTAAAACCAGCTCACAGAACACAATTTGAAGTCTGCTGCTTTTATGGTTCAAAGTGGTGGCTTCTCAAAACTTGGTACAAGGAAGGCTGGCCCAGCAGGTGTGTGGAGAGGGTCAATATTCCGCATGTCTGCCGGGTTCCCAGGTGATGCTGAGCAGTGGTCTTGAGCTCTGTCTCCACGGTGGACCACGCAACCAGGTAAGTCACATCTCTCCGCGCCTGACGTCGTCTTTGCGCTCATCTTCTGTTGTTCCCCAGAAACAGAGTGAGAATCGATGACTTGCTTCCCTCACTCACCGAATACTGACATGTTTGTGCTCCGCATTGACGTATGTTGTGTTTCCTGTTTTATTAACCAACCGCCCATTCTGGGTATAAATTAGCCGTAAAGGACTATGATTAAAGATGATTTAACCTGTGCAGCGCTCGGACTGCTGTGGCTGGTGATAGTGGCCAGGGAGCCAGTGAGTCAGACCCACCTCTGAGCTCCGTGGAGCTGGGCTGCTGGGTGTGCCCCTTCCACCCGACACACAGTTGGTTTTAGAGACATTTACCGACATTTTTAAATAGTTATTAACTCTGCAAGTTGACACGGAAATACGCACTATTGCTGCGGGTCGTGACAGGCCTGGGAAACCTGGTTACCGCTGGGGCCTTCGGCAGCCTCGGGAGGAAGCCAGGGACCACTGATGAACTGTTCTGGGTAGCGGGCTCTTTGAACAATCTGATCAGCCGAAACCGGTTTGGCTCAGTGGTTAGAGCGTCGGCCTGGGGACTGAAAGGTTCCAGGTTCGATTCCCGTCAAGAGCCCGTGCCTTGGTTGCGGGCACATCCCCGGTGGGGGGTGTGCAGGAGGCAGCTGATCGGTGATTCTCTCTCATCGGTGTTTCTAGCTCTCTGTCCCTCTCTCTTTCTCTCTGTAAAAAATCAATAAATATATTTTTTTAAAAAGAATCTGATCAAAGCCATGGACAGTCTCACACTTCTCGGGTTAGTTTCCCAAACGCTGGTAACCAAGTTCTGACCCTCTACCACCCCCATTCTAACCATTTTCAGGACGACACTTCTGACTCCTTTCCCTGAAGGTTAGCTCCCAGTGCTTCTTGCCTGCTCAAGTTCCCTCACTAGCTCCCCACATGTGGTGTGGGGCCCTCCCGTAGGGATTGGCTGATGCTAATTACAAAGGCCAGTTCCTGGGCCCCGCGTCAGAGCTTCTGGACCAGAGATTCTGGCCCTAAAAGCAGGGCCATTGGTTGGAGTCCGCAGGCCGGGGATTCCAGCATGAGGCTGTCACACCTCAGACCAAAGGAGTAACAGGCACCCACAGGCCAAACAAAGTTTTGGTAACGTTTTTGAAAAGTTGTTTATCAGTTTTACAAATCTATCTTGCCCTGGCTGGTGGCTCAGTTGGCTGGAGCAGTGTCCTGATTGCCAAAGGGTGGTGGGTTCAATTCCTGGTCAGGGTGTGTACCTGGGTGGGGGATTTAATCTCCTGTTTCTCTCTCACATGGATGTTTCTCTCTCTCTCTAAAATCAGTAAGAACATAATCCTCAGGTGAGGATTCGAAAATAACAAATGTTCTTTCTCTAGAACTGTATGTTAACAGTTATGTAAGGATCTTTTGCATTTATTGCCAGTGTTACCTTCAGATGGCCCCAGCCTCCTGCGCGTGGAGGGGAGGGGAAGCCTTCCCAGTCCTCAGATCCTGTGCTCTGTAGCTGCGCCAAGGGATGGCACTGGCCCTCCTGCCTCATTGTAAGACAAAGCTGTGCTGGTCTTACTTACAGCCCATCAGGCTGTCTGCTGGCACCTTTGCTTGCCCTGTAACCCCGAGTACACTGTAAGAACCGAGACGCAAGGTCTGTAATGTAAGCGGAGCTATTTAAATTGCGATGGAACAGGTTATCTGATGGGAAGAACAGGCTGGGTTTTAGGTTACCCGAGTTCCTGAGAAGCTCTAGAACCCTCTTATCACCTGTTAACCTTGTCATTTCCACATCTCAGTTCTCTCAACCATCAAATGGAGACAATGCTGCTTTATTCCTTCAAGCCCGAGATACACCCATGTCACATCAATCGCATTAGGGCACTTATAAAACTCGTTTGTTCAGATCATCGTTTTGATTGGTTGCAGACAGCTTACTTAATCCTGGTGTTGCTCGCTGATCTCAGAATAATCCCCTTGGGGAAGACTGCAGGTCCTCCAAAGGCAGACTGAACAGCCTCCCTCAGGCCCTGCACAGCCACCACGGCATGATTCCCCATCTTCTGTGATTGTGTGGCTTCGCCCCCCCCCCCCCCCCCCCCCCCCCCCCCGTGTTACTTCTGTTAGTTTCTCTAGGAAAAGCAAGCCCTTTTGTTGTCTTTTAGAAATATCACCCAAATGTTCTGAACAATGCCACCACTTGGGGCAAAGTGGCAAGTTGTCAAACAGGTCAATTTTGTAAGACCCTGTTATAAACCTGTCACTGAGATTAGAACCCTGTTTTCAAAGCATTTGCCATTGGCTCAGCCTTTCCACCAATCGACCTCCACATACACTAGTTTGACCTTGATCTACAAAATGGGGGCTGGCAACATTACTGTGGATTCCTTATAACCTTTCCTAGCAGTTGGAAGCCTGTATTTCAGTATCTGAAGTTAGGGCTGGTTTATGAACCAGTTTAGGCTGGATTGTACTATTTAACAGAATGGACCCTGGAGTGCACACACTTCACTATTCATTGTCCTTTGTCAAGGGATAGACTCCTGATATTAATTTCAGCTTCACAAACATCAGTCACTATACTTTTTCATACTACAAACCTAATTTTCTAGTACACTTTCGCTACCTTTTCCAGGGGTTTGGAGATTAGGTGAAGCCCCACACGATGCCTGTCCTTTTGGGAAACTTAAAGGAGCCAGCTCATTGTTTTTTTTGGCCCATTTGTTCAGCCCCCAGTTGAGAAACTCTGGGGCAGACGGAACCCCCTGCCCACTTCTGTGCTTCTTCCACACACAGACATACATAAAATAGAATCTGCAGGTTAGGTGTTTCTGAAAACAAGTTTTATTTAAATAAGGGTTTAAATACATAACATAACATTAAAACTGAAGGCGGGGGGGAGAAAAAAAACACACCCCAAAAATCTTTTTTCTTTTACTTCACATGGCATTGGGCAGCTGCTGCGATTAAGTTGCAAGCTCTACAGCTAGCTACATGACTGACGCTTCAGTTTGAAATTTGTTCCCTTGTCAAAAGTTTAAGTCGGATAGAAGATTGGCCTCAAATTATGGTGTTTGGACAATGAGCTAGGGTATGTCGGGTCAAAAAGACCTTGGTGGCAGGCCGCTCTGAGCTCCATCCACCTGGTCAGGTGTAGATCTTCGACGGCGGAGGGCTCCCTCTAGTGGTGCACATGCCGCTGCGCCTGCCCCCTCTCCTCTCAGCGTCGCGGAAGGCTGCTGGGGCGGTGACATTCTCTGAGGGCGGGGGACTCTGGTGAGGAGCTCTGGCCAGACATGGGCTTGGCTGCCACCTCACAGAACTGCTGTTTCAGGCTGGACACTGCCAGGCGCCTACTGCTTGACCTCTGTTTAAATGAGGGACTTCAAGACTAGACAGCATGGCTCTTTTCAGTTTATTGCATGAAGGAGTTACACTAGTCCAAGTTAAAAGCAGACCCCAAATGGTTACATCATACAAGCTGTGAGGTTTTTAAACTTGTGACAAGGGACAGGAGGGAAATTCTACTCATTGCAAAGAAATCCTCACTTAAGCTTCTGTGAGCCAAAAGCACTTAAAACCCATGAACCTTCAGCTGGTCGTCCTTAGCCAGTCCAATCTGCAAAGAAATTAAAAAAAAAAAAAGAAAGAAAGAAAAAGGGCAAAGTTTTAAAGAGTAGATTCAAAGAGTTCAAGTGTCCAATTCTGGACCAAAATAACCTTCCTGCTTCTACACTGAGCAAGGGAAGTCTAAGGACCAAGATGCATACCCCAGCCACTAGGAGCACAGTGGTTCTCAACTCAGGGCACTTAGCTCAATCAATACCAACAATGGAACCCACTTTAGCAGCTAGGCGGAACAGCCAACCCACTTCCTGCTTAGTTTAGTACCTGTCTGCACACAATTTAAAGCTGCAACTTGTAAAAGTAGAGCCACAAAAAGCGGGGACATATTCAGTGCTTTCAACAATAAAGATTTTTTTAAATCAATAAAATCATGTTTTTTAAAAAGGGAAAGTAGATTCATAAAAAAAAGTAAACTTAAGGAAGACAAGTTCCTCCTGGTTTTGGAAATACATGCGCCTATGTACTTCGAAACTCAACCATTTCGCTCAGCCTTACAAAAGGAAACGTCTGATTTTCCCAGCGGAAATGAGTCCATTGGGCAGGACCTGCGATTAGCCAGGGCAGAGGCACCCATGCAAGTGCCCCAACTCACCTCGACGAGGAACTGGCATATGTTCTTGCGCTGGTCACCCTGCAGCTGAATTACTTCTCCATATTCTGGATGCTCAATGACAGTACCATTGCAGGCAAATTTCTGCAAGGAAGCAAGTCAGATTAGCAGATTAGGCCAGACTATCCCTTTGAGGGGGGGAGGGGGAAATACCACGGTGCCCTATATGACGCTAGAGGTCCATTTGCTCCCACGGAGACCTACCTTCTTAAAGGCCTTCACTAGTTTCTTTTTATCGTAATCATCAGCGATCCCTTGCACGGTAGTAAGGGTCTTCCTGCCGTTTCTCTGTTGAATTCTTATATGGATATAATCCTCAGTGCCAGCGGGAAGCAGATCATCACCCTTACTTGCATCAGCAAAGGGGTCTGGGAAGAAAAGGTACCAGTTGAGAGCCCCGGCGGCTCAGCGGCCACTGTCACCCTCCCACCGGATCTTTTGTTGAGTGCAACAAAAAACACACAAAAAACCCGAATCCCGCAATCGCCAAGAACTAGTTGGGTCAGGTCAGATTATGTCCTCTGCGGGCTCTTCCCCGGAACAGGTCAGCCGGGGGCGGGCGGCTTCCTCCCTCCCCGGGCCCCGCCAGAAGCCTGGGCCCCGGTCCCGGCCCGCCCTCCGCAGCCGATCACGTGTCGGGGGAGCAGGGCGGGCGGGCGGGCACCGCCCCAGCGGCTGATGCAACCGGCCGGAACCCGAGCTCCGAGGCGGGGCCGTCCCCCCGCCCCATTGGCGCGCGCGGTTGTCACTCTCCGAGCTGGGCCCGCCCCCCTCCCCCGGGCCCGGGACAACGGCGGCGACGAGCCGGACGTGACGCAGCCGCGGCGGCGGGAGGAGGAGGAGGCGGGTGTGGCCCGCGGCCGGGCCGGAGCCATTAGTAAATGCGCCACCCGAGACGCCGGGCCCGCCCCAGGGCTGACCTCCCGTCCTAAGCCTTCCGGTCCCGCTCGGGGGCCCGACCCCACCACGGCCCCGGCCCGGTCCCCTCGGCCCACGAGCCCACGGGCACGTCCCCTCCGCACCCACCGACAAAGGCCCGGGCGCCAGGGGGCCTTTCCGGGGCCGCCTCCGGGCCTAGGCCGCCCAGCCGCCGCCCCACCCGGGCCTTCCCCGCCGGCCCGCCCCGGCCGCTCACCGAAAGAGTGGAGGTTCTGGATAGCGGACATACGATACGATTCCTTTTCCTCGGTGGAAACGGCCTGCGGAAGGCTGCGGCGGGAGAAGGCGGGCAGGGGGGACGGAGCGTCGGGAAGCGAGGGGGGCTCGAGGGGGAGGTTGCTGAGTCCTCGGCGGCGGCTCAGTCACTGGGGCGAGGGGCGGTGCCTGTCTTCACTTATATAGTCGCCCTGTGTCGCCAGCACGCTTGCCCTCACGTCTCGGCCCCGCCCACGGCGTCGTGCCCCCGGCGCCCCGGCGCCGCCGCTTCCAATTGGTCCGGGGGCGGGGGGGGCGGGGACGCGGCGCGGCGCGTGCGCAGACGCTCAGGGCTGCGGAAGGGCGTCCTCGGCCGCCGAAAGAGGTAAAGGGGGGGGGGGAGGGGAGCCTGCGCGCCTGCGCAGTGCGGCCGGAAGGTGGCGGAGGCGCCGGCGGCGGCGGCGGCGCGGAAGAAACTGGCGGAGGGTTCGGGCGCGCCTGCGCACTCCGCCGCCTCTGCCTGTTCCGTGTTTTTTTGACCCCGCGGCCGCCCGCCCCGCGCCCAGAGGGGGTTCTGTGGGGCGCGCTGCCCTTCTTTGTCGGGGACCCGGATGCGGAGCCTCTGAAACCGGACAGGTTTCCGCGGTCTCACACTCGCCTCGTTACCTTCTTGACAGATTTCAGGGGGCCCTTTAAGTCAACACCCAATAACGGAACCCAGACTTGATGGCCCTAAAAAATAATAAAAAAGGGCTTTCAAAGGGAGAGGCGGCAGGGTTTATTTGAGCTCCACAGGAATGGCTGTTTGGGAGCCACGGGGTCAGGCAGAAGCCCCAGGGATGCCCCGCCAGGAGACAAAGGCAGGGGCGTTTGTGAGGGAGGCCTGGCCCCGGTGCAGATGGCAGGACCCGCGGTGGTCGGGGTACGCCGCCGTGTGTTCACAATTTCTGATGTCCGCTTCCTCGTCATCTCTGCAAGCAGCTCTTTGGGGCCCGGTGTTGCCCCAGGCCCGGCCCAAAGATTGTTTATTTTGTTCCGTTTTAGCAGACCAGGGTTTGAGGTAGGGAGAGTGTAAGGCAGTGCCTCTGGCATGGCAGCTCTGGCTCCATTTTATTTTATTTTACTTTATTTTATTTGTATTGTATTGTATTGTATTGTATTGTATTGTATTGTATTGTATTGTATTGCTTACTTAATCCTCACTTGAGGATATTTTTTTTTCCATTGATCTTTAGAGGAAGAAAGAGGGAGGAGAAGGAGCAGGAAGGGAAGAAGAGAGAGAGAAACATCAATGTGAGAGACACATCTGCTAAAACCGGTTTGGCTCAGTGAATAGAGCATCGGTCTGGGGACTGGAAGGTCCCAGGTTCGATTCCGGTCAAGGGGATGTACCTTGGTTGCGGGCACGTCCCCAGTGGGGGGTGTGTAGGAGGCAGCTGGTCGATGTTTCTCTCTCATCGATGTTTCTAGCTCTCTATCCCTCTCCCTTCCTCTCTGTGAAAAATCAATAAAATATATATTAAAAGAGAGAGAGAGACAGAGACATCTACTGGTCCCCCATCTGCACGCACCCACACCAGGACCTGGCGGGTAGGCGGGCCAACGCTCTAACCACAGAGGAAAACCAGCCAGGTTTTTAACTGGCTCCATTTAAAAATGTCTTCATTTACTATACCTATTTTGACAACCTTCGTGATTTAGGTTAACTTAGGGTGATAGCCAAGATATCATTAGGTGAACTCAACCTACACGTGGGCTAATCTCTAAATTCATGCTTAGCTAATCTGAGAAAGGAATGCCCAGCTCGGGTTCACGGGAGAGGACCTGGCTCTGGGGGCTGGAGGAGAACTCGGGCATCTGAAAGGGTTTCTTTGTGTTGAACAAATTGTGTGGGGTAGAGCCCTCCCCAGAGAGCGGGTGAGTTCTTTCCTTCAACGTGGTCGACTTTTCTTGTTCTTTCAATGTATTCATTAAAATGCTCCCAGCCCTGGCCGGTTGGTTGGGACCAGAGATTTCAGGCTCCTCCCTGGCCAGGGCGCTGGTCGGGGCACGCGCAGAAGGCAACCAATCAATAGGTTTCTCTCACGTATGGTGTGAGAAGGGTTCTAATTTTTCCCCCTATATGGGTAGCCAATTGCTCTGACACCATCCTAGCTAATAGGGAATATGCTAATTGACCCTCACACCATCGCAAAGGTGGCGGTGCCCACAGCCACAAGATGGCAGCACCCAGACCTCTCAGCCCCACAGCTGCCCAGGGCTGCCCGAGGCTCAGGAAACCAGGGCTGGCCAAGGCTTGCGCTGCAGGCAGTGGCAGCAGCAGAGGTGTGCTGGGGGCATCACCTTCCCCTGATTGCTGAGCTGCCTCCGCCCCTGAGGGCTCCCGGACTGTGGGAGAGGGCAGGCCGGGCTGAGGGACTCCCCCTCCAGAGCATGACTTTTCATGCATCGGGCCTCTCGTTTATTTAATAATACACCTTGGCCCCACATCATGCCTCTTCATCATCATCGTGTTTCTACATGTGTGCGGGTTCATTTTTAGAGTCTTGGCTCTGTTCCACTGGTTTGTTTATCTCTAGGCCACACGCTCTTACTGAGAGGAGTCTACACAATGTCTTCGTGTTAACAGGACAAGCCTCTCCATGTTGTTCTTCAGAATTATCTTGGCTCTTGTTGGCCCTAGCTCTCTGGTCAGACTTATGGCCTATCACCACCACCCCCCCCCCCCACCCACACACATTCTACACCACAGCGGTTCTGTGAAACACCCCAGATTTCTCACCTCAGAGTGTTGGTGCATGCTCTCCCTTTCCTCCTCTTTGAGAAAGGAATTTGTCATAACAACTTTTCATGTTACGACTTGTGGCCCAGCATTGGGATTTTTGCAGTTTGAGCTTTGAGACTGCTTACGGAGGAAGACTCTGGAAACTGCCCACAGAGCCCCACCAGTCCCTCTGAGCTGTTCGACTCCCGTTGATAACGTCACCCAACAGCTTGTGTTCTACAAGCCGGAACCAGAACCAGGGCTGTGACACGTGCCTCGTCATGCACCACCCAGCGTCCCTGTCTCTCGGCCCCATCTTGCTGACCCCTGGGTCAGCCGAGCAGTTGCAGAACAAATGATGTGAGTTTGTGGTCTTGTTTCCCCTAGCAACCCAGCCCCCTGACCATCAGCTCCTTGCACTATTGCCGCTGAAAACCCCGGCCCCTGCACTTGGGAGCGTGTCCCCGGTTCATACGGAGGCAGGCCCCTGATTGGCTAGTCAGGTATGAATACACCCTCCTCTGGATTTCCTGGGACGTCTTTGCTAACATCTTTACTTTGTGTCTCCCACTCACCCTTCCAGACTCTTTGGGCCATCTGCTCCCAGAAGACTGTGTGGAGTCATCTGGGCCCTCACTGGGTTGGCATTTATCACCTGCGTTTGCTTGCCTGTTCCTTGGCCCGGCTGGGCCAGCCCTTATGTTCCCTCCTTGACTTGCTGGGCCCAACTCAAGTTCCCTCCTTCATTCTAGATGTATGAAAGAATGGCAAACTGTCTTTTTTCAGAGCATTTGAGGTCTTGCTTCTTGGCAATGCATTAGCTTTAGCTTTAGTAAACTCTCTAAAACAACAACAACAACAACAAAATTTAGATTTTGTTGATTTCAGAGATGAAGGGAGAGAGAGATAGAAACATCAATGATGAGAGAAAATCATTGATCAGCTGCCTCCTGCATGCCCCCTACTGGAGACCAAGTCCTTGACCAGAATAGAACCTAGGACCCTTGAGTCCACAGGCGGATGCTCTATCCACTGAGCAAAACCGGCCAGGGCTCAAACAAAGTCTTATACAAAGTTTTCTGCAGGTTTGGACGCTCTCACCTCCACACCCGAGAACCTGGCCCCGCCTCTTTCCTTGTGTGTCTCCCCTGCCAGGCTGCCAACTCCGCTGTGCACGGGTGGTGGGGACCGGCACGCAGCGGGCGCTCGATGCCTGCGGAACGAGCATGTGGACATGCATTACAGGTGCCCAGTTACCGGGGATGGCTGGGGGCAGAGCCCTCCCTTTCTAAAAGGCCTCACTCCAAAAGGAGCTGCTGGGAGGCAGCCCCGGTCACCCCATTGCCCAGCTCCTCTTGCAGGGATCCACTCACCTCTCGGGCTCGGTTTGATCTCCCTACAAGGAGGACGGGATCATTTTCTAAGACCTGTCCCAGGCCGAAAGCCCACCGCCCCGGCCCCCGGCAGAGAGCGGGTTGGAGGAGGGTCTGCAGGAGGAGGGTCCACCGGCCAGTGCAGAGGCTGCTCTGGCCCTGGGAGCTTGGGGAGGGGTCGTGGGGTCCTCGGAGAGTAACCCCTGTGCCCTCCGAGAGCACTGTCATGTATGACCGTGCCGTTGGTTCCCGGGTCCGAGCCCGGCAGCCAGGGGGAGGGGCCGGACACAGGCCGGGGGCACCTGAACCCGCGTGTCACCGCCTCCTCTCCCTGCCTGCGTGACTCAGTTTCTCCCGCCTCCTTTCTCTCATCTGCACAAAAGGATAACGACACCTTCCCCCTAGGCTTTTGGTTTAAAAAATATATATTTTATTGATTTTTCACAGAGAGGAAGGGAGAGGGACAGAGAGTTAGAGACATCGATGAGAGAGAAACATGGATCAGCTGCCTCCTGCACACCCCCACCTGGGGATGTGCCCTTGACCGGAACCGAACCTGGGACCCTTGAATCCGCAGGCCGACGCTCTATCCTAGGGGTGGGCAAACTTTTTGACTCGAGGGCCACCATGGGTTCTTAAACTGGACCGGAGGGCCGGAACAAAAGCAGCCTGACCATGCTGGCACTCTCCTCTTGGGCTGCTGGGGAAGGAGCGGAGGGGAGAGCAAGAGAACCCTCCGCTCTTTCGGCCCCGCGGGCCGGATAGAACAGCCGAACGGGCCGAATCCGGCCCACGGGCCGAAGTTTACCCACCCCTGCTCTATCCTCCGAGCCAAACCGGTTAGGGCCCTCTTGGGCTTTTTAAGAGGATTTGAAGAGGAGATTATATGTGACTGGATAAAAATGTAACTTGATCCAATCACTAAACCAATTCTACTGAATTCCTAGAGGGAGGGAGGGAGGGAGGGAGGGAGGGAGGGAGGGAGGGAGGGAGAGAGAGAGAGAGAGAGAGAGAGAGAGAGAGAGAGAGAGAATCTGAGAGCAGGGACGGGGCGAGCCCCTCAGAATGGGGCTGGGACAGAGGTGGAGCTCTCGGTCCTTCGTCCAGGGCTGTGTGGGACCCCTGGGAACCCTCCGCCCCCATAAACTTCCCAGGCCCCAAACCTGGCCCCAAAGCAGCAGGCTCTCCCACCAGGAAGGGGTGTGTCCTCTGTGGAAACAGGCGTCTCCATGGTAACCAGGGCAGCCGATGATCTGTCCAAGGGGCCAACCCTAAACTCTGGTGCTGCAGAACCCCCCCCCCCCTCATCCCCTCCCGACCTAGAGAGAGGCCCGGGAGCCCCGAACCCCGTCACAGCCAAGGTCAACCCCGGGGCAGCCCGTGGGATGGTAGGTGGGATGGCAACTGGCTCAGGATTTAACTTGATCTTTCAAAAAGTCAAATTCATGGAATATTTCTTGAATTTGTTTGGGAGCCATCACCCCTGTGTGTGAATGATGCAAATGACTGGAATAGTGCATGCGCCTCCCCCACCTACACCTCCCCTCCCCCCCACACACACATGCACGCATTTCCAGTGACTGAAGGCGTCGTTCTTCATTCGTGTTTCTCTTTCTTTTTTTCTTTTTTAAAAAAAATATGTTTTATTGATATTTTACAGAGGAAGGGAGAGAGAATAGAGAGTTAGAAACGTCGATGAGAGAGAAACATCAACCAGCTGCCTCCTGCACACCCACTACTGGGGATGTGCCCGCAACCAAGGTCCATGCCCCTGACCGGAATCGAACCCGGGACCTTTCAGTCCGCAGACCGACGCTCTATCACTGAGCCACACAGGTTTCATCGATGTTTCTAGCTCTCTGTCCCTCTCCATTTCTCTCTGTAAAAAAAAAACAACAAGAATAAAGTATATAAAAAAATAAAAATAATAAATAAACAAATAAATAAAAAGGCTTAGAACCACTTGCCTGAACAATTGCAATGACTTCCAATTTCACTTTGATGTTCTATTTTTTAAAAATATATTTTTATTGATTTCTGAGAGGAAGAGGGAGGGAGAGAGAGCTAGAAACATCAATGATGAGAGAGAATCATGGATTGGCTGCCTCCTGAACGCCCCACACTGGGGATCGAGCCCCAAACCTGGGAATGTGCCCTGACCGAAAATCGAACTCGGGACCCTTCAGTCCGCAGGCCAAGGCTCTATCCACTGAGCCGAACCAGCGAGGGTTCACCAACACCAGCCTTATATGCTGGTCATCCTTTGCCCTACACAGCTTAGCAGCTGTCCCCTCTACCTGTGGATAACGCTTTTCCCAAGAGAACCTACTTTCTTCGGCTCTTCTAGAATTCTAAATGAACCCTGTATCCCCAATTGTAAAATAATCTAGTCCAGTAGACCCTTGAACTATGCTAGGTTAGGAGCCCGACCTTCACGCAGCAGAAAATCCACTTATAAACTTTGCCTCTCTGTAAACTTAACTGCTGCCCTAGCTGGTTGGACCCAGTGACTAGAGCATCTGCCCGCGGGCTGAAGGGTCTCAGTTAGATTCCGGTCAAGGGCAGGTACCTGCAGGCTTGATCCCTGGCCCAGGTCAGGGGCCCGTGGGAGGCAACCGGTCAATGTGCCTCTCTCACATCGATGTTTCTCTTTCTTCTCTCCTCCCCCTCCCTCCCACTTTCTCTAAAAATCCACGGGAAGTGTCCTCAGGTGAGGACGAACACACAAACAAAGAACATCCTTATTAGTCGTCTTTACCTCCTTACTGTGGGGAGTAACCTCATTATTAGGAAAACCGGTAAGTAAAGGGAAATAATGGCCCTTGCCTTTCCTGTAAAATCTTGCCTTGGCGGGACCAAACTGTAGACATTTGGGGGGGGAGGGAGGGGCATGATTCTCTTTATAGAAGTATCGGTGGCATGGTGCACGAAATTCGTGCATGGCCGTGTGTGTCCCTCAGCCCCACCTGCGCCCTCTCCAATCTGGGACCCTTCACACAATCGGGGGCTGCTGGCTCCTAACCGCTCACCTGCCTGCCTGTCTGATTGCCCCTAACCACTCTGCCTACTGGCCTGATGGCCCCCAATTGCCTCTCCCACTGGCCTGCTCGCCCCCAACTGCCCTTTCTCCACCCCCACTCCCCACACCAGCCTGATCATCCCTAACTGCTCTCCCCTCCTGGCCTGATTGCCCCTAGCCACCCCGGCCCCACCACCATGGCTTTGTCCAGAAGGACATCCGGAAGGTCTCCCAGCCTAATCAGCATATTACCCTTTTATTAGTATAGATTTCACATCATAAATGAGGAAGGGAAGACACAGTTAGAATATCATCATTTAAAGAAATAGTTTTATTGGTTTCAGAGAGGAAGGGAGAGGGGGAGGGAGACAGAAACATCAATGATGAGAGAGAATCACCGATCGGCTGCCTCCCGCGTGCCCACACTGGGGACTGAGCCCGCAGGCCAGGAATGTGCCCCGACTGGGACTTAAACGGAACCTCCTGGTTCACAGGTCAACGCTCGGCCGGCCGGCCCCACTCACAGAAGCAGCCACGAGAGCCAGCCCCGGCCAGTTCTGAGAACCTTCCTTTCCTCTGTGTTGTCTCCCCTGTGTTTGAGCCCAAGCTTCATAAAACCTGTCTGGAGATTCCTCTGGGGTTCCCTCTTTTTTACCTTGGGGAAACCAAGAACCCCAACGCCGGTGCCATGACAAGGTCCCAAACGTCTGACTCCTGCTCTCGAGTCCTTCTTCTGTGGCAAACTCGTGCCCCACCTGTGAGGGCGACTCCTGCAGTTCAGTCCAATCTCGCGGGCTTCCGATCCCAGGCGTGCTTCTGGAGTGGGCGTCAGAATTCCAGCCACCAGGGAACCAGAAACACATCCGGGGCACAGGTGCCGGGCTCCGGGCTCTGCTGCCCCCTGCACGGACCTTCACCTGCCTGATCCTCAGCCTCACCCCCCACCCCCGGGGAAACGTTGGGAAACAACGTATACGGTTGAGAAACAGTACAGCCCTCTCTCTCTCTCTCTCTCTCTCTCTCTCTCTCTCTCTCTCTCTCTCTCTCCCCACTAATCATGAAGTTACCATGTGATCCACACACACGAAATAGAATATTATTCAGCCTTAAAAAGGAATCAAATTCTGCCCTAGCTAGTTTGGCTCAGTGGATTGAGCATAGGTCTGTGGACGGAAGGGTCCCAGGTTCGATTCTGGTCAAGGACACATGCCCTGGTTACAGGCTCCATCTCCAGTAGGGGGATGCGGAAGGCCACTGATCCAGGATTCTCTCTCATCATTGATGTTTCTCTCTGTGTCTCTCTCTCTGTCTCTCTCTCTGCCTCTCTCTCTCTCTCTCTCTCAAATCAATCAAAATATAAATATTTTTTTAAAAGGAATGCAATTCTGACACATGACAACGCAGATGCAGGACAGACGCACTTCCTGCGACGACCACGAGATGGCAGCACAGACCGAGCTTCCTGACAGGTGATGCCGGTCCCGGTCCCGTTAACTCTCGGGGCACCAGAGGGGTGGCCGGAGGGGCCCCTCTCCAGGGCCGGGCACCAGACCCTGCACCAGAGGGGTGGCCGGAGGGGGCCCCTCTCCGGGGCCGGGCACCAGACCCTGCACCAGAGGGGTGACCAGAGGAGGGTCCCTCTCCAGGGCCGGGCACCAGACCCTGCACCAGAGGGGTGGCCGGAGGGGCCCCTCTCCAGGGCCGGGCACCAGCGGGGGGCCTGTCCTGAGGGTGCGCGTGCGCCTGCTGAGCTGCCCCCTCCCGAGGTCTCCCCTGTGGTCCGCTTCCCAAGGGACCCCGGCGGGTGGGCGGGGCGCTGGGCGGGGAGTGGGCAGGTCTGGGCCCCGGTTCTGCCCGCGGGCCGGGGCCCGGGCTGGGGTCCCCGGGTGCCGGGAAAGCCCGGCACAGAGTCCGGCTCGGACAGAGGCCGGTGAACATTCGTCTCCCGTTCTCTCTCTCTCTCTCTCTCTCTCTCTCTCTCTCTCTCTCGGCCCCGGCGCAGTTTTCCCGACGGGGAACGAAGGCCGCCCCAGGGCCCTGCCCGGCACCCGCTCCGCCTTCTGGGACCCCGGGGGCCCGGAGGGGGGTCGGGGTGAGGCTTCCGGGGCGCAGAGGGCCCTGCCCTCCTCTCGGGGCCCGCTTCCTGCCCTGACGGAGGCGGGAGGAGCCCGTCCAGGGACGGAAAGCACTGGGGAGGGCCTGGCCGGTGCGGCCCAGTGGATAGAGCGCCGGCCTGGGGACCGCAGGGTCCCGGGTTCGATGCCGGGCAGGGCACGTGCCCGGGCTGCGGGCTCCCCACTCCCCAGTAGGGGGCGAGCAGGAGGCAGCTGGTCCATGATTCTCTCTCATCATTGGTGTTCCCTCTCTCTCTCTCTCTCTCTCTCTCTCTCTCTCTCCCTTCCTCTTTGAAATCAATAAAAATACATAAATAAATAAACACCCGCACTAGGTTTCTTGAAATCCCTGCCCCGTTGAGGACCCCGCACAGCCTGGCTGCCCCTCGGGGAGGGGTGCAGGGCTGAAGGTGGCGGGGCCTGGCAGACAGAGGGCGCCCTGGCCTCCCTCCCCGCTCCTGCGTTTGAGGGTCTCACCTGGGACGGACGGAGCCGGGGGCTGCGCCGGGCCTGGCCAGCAGAGGGCGCCCGCCCGCCGCACGCGGGTCCCTCTCACCGAGCGGAGGGAGCGGAGGGTGCCCTCTGCCCGCAGGTTTCCCAGGAGACAGAGGGGGGGGCGGGGTGGGTGCTGCCGGCCACGTGGAGGGGCTGCGGGTGTTGCCACCGCTTGCAGTGGTTGGCCTGTGTCCCTAGTGGCCATTGCGGATTAGCCTGTAACCCCCACAGTAATTCATTCATTCGTTCATTCATTTATTCAGCTAATGCCAGGAACACCCACCGAGCGTGGGCGTGAGCGTGCGCACTGCACTGGAGGAGCCCCCCCCCTGCCAGCGCCCATGGCCCCCATGCCGGGGCCGGGGCCAGCGGGCGTGGGGGGCACGGGGAGAGGGAGAGCCCTTCCTCCCAGAGCACCGCCTCCGGGGCCAGCAGCGCCTCCGGATCCAGGGGGAGAAGCGGTGTCCACACGGCCTCTAAGGGATTCGCACCCAGAGCCGGTCCAGGCCACCCGCCACCCGCCCCGAGGCGGCCTCTGAGGACGGGCCGGGGTGGGTGAGAGGCCGCCGTGGGGACGGCGCGGTGATCCACCGAGGCTCCTCCGGGGACGGGAGCCGGGGGGTCGGGGAGGTAGGGGGGTGAAGGGGGTGAAGGGGTCTCTGGCTTCATCCAGAGGGAGGAGGGGCCGCCCGTCCGCGCTGGGGGGCCTCCCAGGCCCTGGGGGCTCCGGCTGGACCTGGCCCACTCACCAGCCGGGGGCCCCGCCGGGCATAGCCCCTCCCTCCGGCCTCGTCCCCCCCCTCCCTGGTGCCCTGGTGCTCCTGCCTCCCGGTCCTTCCTTCGGCAACACGCCCCACTCCAGGCCTCGGCATCTGCATGCCCCTCTTGGTCTGGCTAACTCACCCATTCTTTTTTTTAAAAAAAGGCTGAAACCGGTTTGGCTCAGTGGATAGAGCGTCGGTCTGCAGACTGGAAGGTCCCAGGTTTGATTCCGGTCAAGGGCATGTACCTTGGTTGCGGGCGCATCCCCAGTAGGGGGTGTGCAGGAGGCAGCTGATCGATGATTCTCTCTCATCGACATTTCCAGCTCTCTATCCCTCTCCCTTCCTCTCTGTAAAATATCAATAAAAAATATTAAAACAAGCAAACAGAAAACAACAACCATATATTTATTGCTGACAGTATTACAGATGTCTCCCATTTTCCATTTATTTTTATTATCCATTTGTTTTTAGAGAGAGAGTAGAAGCAGGGGGAGACAGAGAGAGAGACACATCGGTTGGTTGCCGCCCACATGCACCTGACCAGGGCCAAGGGTCAAGCCTGCACCTGAGGTCGGTGCCCTTGACCAGAATCAAACTGTGACCCATCAGTCTGTGGGCCGACACTCTATCCACGGAGCCACACCAGGTAGGGCTTTATTATTATTATTTTTTAAATCACCCATTCTTCGGGCTGCTAGAATTCCCCCTGATGCCCAAGAGGGCCAGGCCGCCTTGGTGCTGCCCTGTCCCCGCAGGTGTCCTGTCCCCCTTACCGCCGTTCCTGGGGAGCGGCCACCCTGGCAGCTCCGCGTGGCAGGGCCGCACGGCGCTCAGAGTTTCTCCAGCGTTTGCTGGAAGGCGGAGAGCTCAGTGGGTGCGGGTAGGAAAGGAGGAAGGAGCCTGCAAAGCCCAATGCATGGGCAGGAGGACCTGCGCCAGCAGCTCTGTGAGCTCCCTCTGGCCACAGCTCGTGTTCTTTGCTCAACTACCCAGGAGCTGGAGATTCAGAGCATCTAACACGTGCCAGGCGCCCAGCTGGGCACGGCTCACGGATGCCCACCCATCAGATAACAAACAGGGACCAGATGGAATGTTTTCCGTGAACCAAACAGCTTGGAGGCTTCTATCCCTGCCCGGAATAACTTGCACCTTTGGCTAGGGCTGGGCCAGGCCCTGAGCTCTCTCTCTCCTCCCTGTGGGACTCCGGCTGCGCTTCTGGAGAAGGCCACCAGGTGGCGGCAGGCGCTAAGAATCCGGGCTCTGCACGCGCCTGTCAGTCCCCGGCCGCCGGCAGGGGTCGCTGCTGCTCCGCCAGGTGCGCCTTGCGGTGGGTGAGGTTCACCAGCTGGACCGGGGAGGCGGGTCAGCCCGGCCGGGAGTGAGGGTCCGTCCCGACCGCTGCGGGGATGGAAGGCTGTGAGACACCCTCGTTCTTTCTCATGTATACAGTGCCGTTTTCTTCTTCTTTTTAAACTTTTATTGATTTCAATAAGGAGGGAAGAGAGAGGGGAGAGAAAAAGACACATCACTGATGAGAGAAACATTAATGGTGAGATTGTAACTGATGGGCTGCCTCCTGCACGCCCCCTACTGGGGACCCAGCCCACAACCCGGGCCTGTGCCCAGAATTGAACCTGAGACCCTTCAGTCCTCAGGCTGATGCTCTATCCATTGAGCCAAACCAGCTAAGGCAGCAAGATTTTTTTTTATTTCCTTCCTTCCTTCCTTCCTTCCTTCCTTCCTTCCTTCCTTCCTTCCTTCCTTCCTTCCTTCCTTCCTTCCTTCCTTCCTTCCTTCCCTCCTTCCTTCCTTCCCTCCTTCCTTCCTTCCCTCCTTCCTTCCTTCCTTTCTTTCTCCCTCCCTCCCTCCCTCCCTCCCTCCCTCCCTTCCTCCCTCTCTCCCTTCCTTCCTTCCTTCCTTCCTTCCTTCCTTCCTTCCTTCCTTCCTTCCTTCCTTCCTTCCTTCCTTCCTTTTTTCTTTCTTTCTGTAATGAAAAATGTAGGGTTAACACACTCTTTTAATTTGTTTTTAAACGTGTTTAAGGCTTAAAGTGAGGTTTCTCGCTCCTGGTGGGACATTCCAGCTCCCTGAGTGAATCCCCTAGTGGTAAACCACCGGGGCTGTTCCGGCTGCGCTGGGGGTGGAGGCTCCTGCTTCCGGCATGAGGTCAGAGTTCACTGGTTTGTGTTACCGCATCGTCCGCTGGGGGATCCAGGTTGCTTTTGCTTCAGCAAGGGCTTTACCGGTCAGAGGTCCTCACCCTGGACCTCCTGGCCTGCTGGCTCCCAGGCGCACCCCTGACCACCGTCCTGCCTGCCTTTCCCCAGCGCCCCGTGCTCCCGGCGGCTGTGCACACACCTCCCGGGCGCTCACACCCGGGACGGCAGCCCGGAATGCAGAGTCTCGGGCCACCCCCAGGGCAAGGAGTCCCCAAGTCCGGTGTGCGTGTCTGTCCTTCCGTGTGCCCACCTCAGGGCCTCCTCCTGCAGCCCCGGGGACCAAGCTGGAGAGGAGGCGGAGGGAAGAGGAGGCTGCAGCGTCAGGGGGAAGATTGGGGGGCGGGTAGGAGGGCGGGGGCCAGCGGGCAGGGGGGTCTATCCGCTCCCAGTTTGGAGGAATCACTCTCCACCCACTGTAGCCGCTGTCCAAGCTGACTCAGGGAGCCTGGGCTCATTCGCATTTATTTACACACACACACACACACACACACACACACACACACACACACCTTCTTCCAGTTAAGAAGGAGAAAAAAGAAGCCACGTTAGGAGCCTAGTTTTGTGAAGCACAAAAGTGTGCCAAGGGATCCATGTTGCCAGGAGTAATGGGGACTCGGGGGTGGGGGTGGGGAGTTCAGTGCCTGGGAGGGGTGCCCGGGGTGGGGATGGGGGGCCTGGGAGGTGCCCCATGTGTTCGTGATGTGGGTACAGGTGGCCCAGGCGGGCTCGCTGTGAAATCGCCCAGTGGGTGGGGACGGTCTGTGCGTTTCTCTGTGTACCAGGGAAAAGCTGCAGAAAGACCAGGGCTGCCGAAACCGGTTTGGCTCAGTGGTAGAACGTCGGTCTGCGGACTGAAAGGTCCCGGGTTCGATTCCGGTCAAGGGCATGTACATTGGTTGCGGGCACATCCCCAGTAGGGAGTGTGCAAGAAGCAGCTAGTCGGTGTTTCTCTCTCATCGATGTTTCTATCTCTCTATCTCTCTCCCTTCCTCTCTGTGAAATATCAATAAAATATATTTAAAAAAAAAAAAAAAGAAAGACCAGAGCTGAGTTGGGAGAGAGCCGAGGGCGCGTCCTGGGGGGCTGCCCCCCTGCCCTCGGGGCCGGACAGGCCCGCTGCTCCGAGGGCCTTCTCCCGGGGCCCGGCTCCTACCGCGGCAGGCCCACGTCCGGCCACCCCGGCCCCAGAGCTGAACACACACATGGCCTGGAGCTGAGCATACGTGGCCCCTCCACGCCCGGGGTGCCCGGGGGCCGGGGCACGGAGCCCTCTCCACGGGAGTGTGTCTGCTGTTACCTGTGCCCCCACCCCCGAGCCTGGCACCGTGCCCACGGCTGGACGTGGGCTAAGGGGTGGGGCAGAGGAAGGTGCCAGAGAGAGAGAGAGGTGGGACTCGGGGGTGCCCGGGTGGGTGTGGGCACCCACCCTCAGCACCCTAGCCTCTTCCCTGGGCAGCACCCCCTCCTGGCCTGTGCGTTCACCCGACCCCGAGGCTGCCCGGGTCTCTGCGGAGGCCTCACTTCAGAGGCAGGGGGGGCGGGCGGCCACGGCCTGGCTCTCGGACCCGGCCCTGAGCCCGGCTCCTCCGGACCGCCCGCCCGAGCCCCCTCCCCCGACGCCACCCCGGGGTGGCCTCAGGCCCAGAGCCCTCCCGCCGGCGGGCCTTGTCACACCGCGGCCTCGGGTCCGGGTCCGTGTTCCTGAAGGGGGAGAGGGGTTTGGCTGCTGTGGTCACTCAGTGGGAGGGTGTGGGGGATCTGGGGACCCAGGAGTGGGGGGGCAAAGGCCTGCTGGGGGGGCAGCCAGGGAGGGGCTGGAGCCTGCTGGGGGGGCAGGGGGGGAGGGCAGGTGAGGGGAGATGCTTTCCCGGGAGGAAGGTGGGGGTGCTGGGAGCTCTTCTCGATGCTGCCACAGGCTGCTCCCCTCTGGGCCTCAGTTCACTGGTTTTAAAAAATAAATTTATTTGGGGGGATTGGTTAATAAGACGATGTAGGTTTCGGGTGTCTGTCTCTGGGGAACATGAGCTGTGAAATGCATGGTGAGCCCGCCCCCATCTTCCACCTCCACACACCTGACCCCTTACCCTTTACCACCCCACCCGGCAATGTGTCTTTCCCCCATTAAAAAAAATGTATTGATTTGAGAGGGAGAGGGGAGAAGAAGGGAGAGAGAGACAGAGAGAGAGAGAGAGAGAGAGAGAGAGAGAGAGAGAGAGAGAGAGAAACAGGGACTTGTTGCTCCGCTGCTTCAGGAATTCACTGGCTGCTCCTTGCACGCGCGCCCTGGCCGGGGTGGAGCCCCCCGTGGCGTGTGGGGACGCTGCTCTAACCGCTGAGCTCCCCGCCAGCACTCAGTTTCCCCTTCCGTGCATGGCCACGCGGTTCCGTGGCCCCTCCGGCCCCAGGCCCTTGGCCTCTTCGGCTGCGGGGAGCCGCCGTGGAACCAGCGCCGGCTCTCAGAGGCGGCGCCCCCAGCCAAGGGCAGCGCGGGTCCCGGGAGAAGGACGCCAGGGTCTGAGTGTCCAGGCGGCCAGGGGGGGGCAGCAGCGGGGGGACGGGGCCCCCGGGCCAGGCCAGCCCCGGCCAGCCCCCCACCCACCCCCTCGGCCCCGGGGCCGGCCCCCTCTCGCGGGCAGGAATCTTCCTCTTGCTGTGCCAGCGTCGGGCTGTGGGGGGCAGGCCTGGGCCAGCCTGGCATGAGCTCATGTGTTTTCCCCGAGCGGAGGCCTGGCTCCCGGCTTCCCGAGGGTCCGGAGCCTCCGCTGGGAGTGAGAGCGCGTGTCTGCTGGTGGGGAGCTGGGTCCCCCCTGCCGTGACCTCCCTCCCCCTCCCGCCATGGTGACCCCCATTCCCACGTCTGTCCTGCCACGTCGGACCAGCTCCTTGCCTCCCCCCGACCCCCAAATGCCCGTGCTCCTGTGACCTTTGTGACACGGCCCGTCGCCTCCCTGTCTTCCTCTGCCACCCCCCCTCCAAGACTCAGTTACCCCACTATCTCCTCCCTCCCCCCCAAACATGGGGCCCTCTCGGCGCTGCCCGTGGCCGCCTGGTCCCACTGTGTGCCCCCGGCGCCCGAAGGGGCCTTGGTCCTGCCTGCAGCGCGGAGCCGGGCGCACAGTGGGGATCCGCAGGGGCTCTGATGAGTGGAGGCCGGCTCTGGGCGGAGAGGTGGGGGCCGAGGCAGGGAGCTGGGAGAGGCCACGAGGGCTCAGGCGGGGTCTTTGGGCCTGGCCGTTGCTGGGTGACCCCCCCTCCCCTCCCTCAGCCCCCCGGCCGCAGCCCCGGGCCCCGGGTCAGCCGCTCACTGGCACTCACGGGGCCAGGCCCGGGCCGGGCAGGGGGCCGGCAGAGATGTGTGGGGACCTGGTCCAGGGGTTCCCAGCCGAGGTTCCCCGCAGCGGCCCGCCTCCACCGCCCCCCAGCTCAGGATGGGGACAGAGAACTCGGGATGCCCCTCTGGGACCTCCCAGGCCAGCTCCAGGCCCTGGGTAGCTGGGGAAACTGAGGCCCGGAGAGGGTCGGGGACGTGGTCTGTCTCCCGGGACCCTGGCCTGAGCCAGGCCATGGTGCAGAGTCGGCCTGGGGGCTGGGACATCGCAGGGGCTGGCTGGTCGGGGGCCCCCAGCTCCCCGGCCCCCGATCTGAGCAGCTGGTGGGGGGGGGTCCGCCCTGCCCCCAGCATGCTCCCTGCACCTGGCGTGCCTGGCGCCGGCGGCGGGCGGGGCGGGCGGGGATCGAGCAAGTCTGGATGGGCCTGGGAGCTTCATGCCCCGGCCGGCCCGCCCTGCCCACAGGGCGTGGGAGCGGGAAGCGGGTGCCCGCGCCCCAGATCCCTGCTTTTCCTGGGCGCCCACACCCGCCGCCGGGGGCCCAAACAGGGCGGGGAGCCAGCCGGCCCCTCCTTGGTAACCGAGCACAACACCCCGCACCGAGACTGGGTGTCCTGCCAGCGCCGCGCCCGCCTGCCGCCTCCCTGCCAGCCATGGGGGAGGCGGGCAGGGGCCGCAACCCCCCCAACCCCCAGCTCAGGCCGGCCAGCTGCCATCCCAGCCACCTTGGCCTGAGGGTCCCCACCCCCGGCTGGGCCCGGGGAGGGGGGTGCTGGGGGGGGGCACTGCGTCCCGGCTGGGGCAGCAGGACTCTGCTCCCAGGGTGGGTGGGGGCACCTGGGGCGGCTCCAGCAGGGGGCGGGGGGCTGTCGGGCCTGGGGACCAGGTGGCCCTGGGAGGAGGGGGAGGAGGAGGAGGAGGAGGAGGAGGAGGAGGACAGTGTTCCTGGTCTTCGCCGCCTTTGGTGTCCGAGATCCCGGGCTCGGACTGTGGGAAGCAGAGGCAGGCGGGGGCTCAGTCCCGGGGAGCCCCAGGCCGGGGGAGAGGGTGGCCCAGCTTTCTGAGGGCTCCTCCTCGTCTGAGGGGCAACACACAGCCCCTATCCTGGGACTTAGGGACTCACATCCATGCTGGGGGACAGCCCACGGGAGCCCCCCGCTCTGTGGGGAGCACTCCGCTCTGTGGGGAGCAGTCAGCTCAGTGGGGAACAGTCAGCTCAGTGGGGAGCCCCCCGCTCTGTGGGGAGCCCTCAGCTCTGTGGGGAGCAGTGAGCTCAGTGGGGAGCCCTCCTCTCTGTGAGAAGCAGTCAGCTCAGTGGGGACCCTCCGCTCTGTGGGGAGCAGTGAGCTCAGTGGGGGAGCACTCTGCTCTGTGGGGAGCAGTCAGTTCAGTGGGGACCCTCCGCTCTGTGGGGAGCAGTCAGCTCTGTGGGGAGCAGTCAGCTCAGTGGGGAGCACTCCGCTCTGTGGGGAGCAGTCAGTTCAGTGGGGACCCTCCGCTCTGTGGGAGCAGTCAGCTCTGTGGGGGACCCTCAGCTCTGTGGGGGACCCTCAGCTCTGTGGGGAGCACTCTGCTCTTTGGGGAGCCCTCTGCTCAGTGGGGGACCCTCAGCTCTGTGGGGAGCAGTCAGCTCAGTGGGGAGCTCTCCACTCTGTGGGAAGTATTCAGCTCTGTGGGGAGCACTCTGCTCTGTGGGGAGCAGTGAGCTCAGTGGGGACCCTCCGCTCTGTGGGGAGCACTCTGTTTTGTGTGGAGCACTCGGCTCTGTGGGGAGCACAGGGGGGACAGTGCTCTGGGCCCTGGGGAAGGTGGGACCCTGGGTCTTCCTGCCTCTCCTCCCTGCGTGGGGCGACCTTCCTGAGCATGCGAACCCTCCCCCACGTCCCCAGGCCTGGCCGCTGCCTGCCCAGGGCTTCCTGGGGCGCCTGCGCTGTGAGAGGGGCCGCCACGGCCCTTTACGGCGGGGGCAGCGGGCCAGCGAGGAGGGGAGGTCGGGCTGGGGGCTCCGGTGCCTCGGCCGGGCACCGGGTCAGAGCACCCGGCTCTCCCGACATGTGAGGCGGCCCGCGGTGAGCAGACCCGGCGTGCAGGGGGAGGTCAGGTCCCCGCACCCCGCTGCTCCCCCAGTCCCCAGGCCCGGTCAGCCTGTGCCCCTTCAGTCCCCGTGGGCGGCCGGGAGAGCCGGGAGAGCCGGACTTGCTGAGGCTGCAGCTCCGGCCCCCGGCTGAGTCAGGCGGGCGGGCGGGTGGCATTCCCGGGCCGGCCCGGGCAGGCGGCGGGCGGGCCGCATTCCTCACCGCTGGGCGCTGGGTGCGCCCTGGGTGCTGGGCGCGCCGGGCTTGGCCGCCAGGTGCGGGGCCCGCCCGGCGGGGGCAGCCAGCTCAGCGCCCGGCCTTGTAAGGAACTGTGGGAACTGCTTGCCTTGCAAGTCCTTGTGGGGTGGGGTGCGGCCGCCTGCCGGAGCCCCGACCCACCCACAGTGGCCTGGGCAGTGGGGCACCCCTGCTCGTCCCCTCCTCGTGCCCCCCCCCCCGGCCTTGTACCCCGCTTTGCCCTGCACAGGCTGGGGTGGGCGCCCGGGTCTGGCTCTGTGACTCGGCCAACGCTGGTGGGAGGGGGGGGTGGTCTGGGGGGAGGAGGGTGGGGGTGGGGGTGGGAGGCCAGGGAGCTGCAGGGGCACCTCCTGTTTGTCACGTTTGTACCTCCTGTGGGGAGCAGTGAGCTCAGGGGGGACCCTCCGCTCAGTGGGGGACCCTCAGCTCAGTGGGGGGACCCTCAGCTCTGTGGGGAGCAGTGAGCTCAATGGGGACCCTCAGCTCTGTGGGGAGCAGTGAGCTCAGGGAGGACCCTCCGCTCTGTGGGGAGCAGTGAGCTCAGGGGGGGACCCTCCGCTCTGTGGGGAGCAGTCAGCTCAGTGGGGGACCCTCAGCTCTGTGGGGAGCAGTCAGCTCAGGGGGGGACCCTCAGTTTCTCGGGGAGGCCTTGGCCTGCGTCCTCCCCAGCCCGGAGCCCTGGGTGCCCAGTGGAGCCGGGCCAGGCGTGGTGTGGGGGCCGCGTGCCCACGTGGGGCACTGCTCTGCGGGCAGCTGCCGGCCGCTTGTCCCCGGCCCTGCTCCCCCCGCCCCCCACGGGGCTCTGCACGGGGTCACGGGCTGGGAGGGGTCTATGTGCAGCTGGTCAAGGCCGGTCCTTATCACTTATAAGCCTGCCCATCTCCGTCCTCCCTGTGGGCCTGTTTCCCCGCCTGCCAAGGCCCCTGGGCTCTGGGTGGATGACCTGGGACCTTGAGGTAGAGGAATTGCTCTGGGGCCTGAGACGGGCTGTGCTGGGACCCCCCCCCCCCGCCCGGAGATCCCTCCCCCCCCCGGGTCCTCCCTCCCACCCAGGCCAGCCCCCCGTTTCCCCATCAGCCCCTACAGCAGGGCCAGGCTCCTGGGGGGGTGGGGGTGGGGAGGGAGCCTCCAGCCTGGGAACTGGGGGCTGTGCTCTCTCCCCCCTGCCCGGCCTCCCTGTCACCTCCTCCGTGGCCGCCTCAGCAGTTTTAGGGCGGCCTGGCCCTGTCACCCACGTCACCCTCGTGCGTGCGGCAGGCGGGCGGGCCGGGCCGTGTCCCGGGCGGGCGGGTGGGCGGGCAGCGGGGGCTGCGGGAATGTGTCCCGGGCGGTGGGAACTCGCAGGCCGGCCCGGGCCCCCGGTGGGCGTGGGAACCCAGCCGGCAGGGAGGTCGGGAGGTGGCACGGGGCTGTGGGCGGAGAGGCTGAGAGACGAGAGACAGACCCCGTGCCTGAGCTCCGGCGCCCGGAGCCTGGGCCAGAGCGGCCGGAGGAGGGCGGCCGGCCGGCAGCCCCTGTCACCGTCCCCGAGCGGCCCTCTGGGGCCGGGCCTGGCGGGAGGTGTGGGGCCGGGCAGGGACCACTCAGCGCCCCCCCCCAGCCTTTCCCGGCTGAGCCCTAGGGGGGTCCTTCTGGGTGACCCTGTGCCGCCACCACCCGTGGCTGCCGGTCTTCCTCTCCTGCTCAGAGGCTGAGTGTGAACGGGCACAAGTGCGTGTGCACAGGCTCCCCTGGGGGTTCTGTGTGCCATGGAAGGAAGCGCCTCGGCCCCCGAGGGCCCAGTGGGCCCAGGGAGCTGGGCCGATCATGGTACAATGTGTGTGTGTGAGTGTGTGTGTGTGAGGGTGTGTGTGTATGAGTGTGTGAGTGTGTATGTGTGTGTGTATGTGTGTGTGAGTGTGTGTGAGTGTGTGTGTGTGTTGTGGGAGGCCAGTGTTCCAATGGAGGTGGGCTTCTGGGCATTCAGACAGGTCCCTGTCGTTGGCTTCTGACCCTGAAGGATTCTGGGAGCTGGCCCTGAGAGCCAGGCGCAGGGCAGCCTGGGAAGCGGTGGGAACAGGCGCGAACAGGCAGGAGGCGCAGCAGCCGCTGGAATGTGTGGGCAGGACCGCCGCCCTCCCTCAGCCGGGACGAGCCAGGCCCACGCCCTCCCGCCCTCCCTCCCTCCCTCCGGCTCCGGCTCCGGCTCCCGCTCTGCCCGCCAGCTCCCAGCCCCTCGCCCTCCCGGGCGCCCCACCCCGGGCACCTCGCAGGGGAGGCTGCTGGGAGAAGCGGGCAGCCCCCCTGAGGGTGCCCGGCTCTCGGTGCCCCTGTCCTGGCCCTGGCGCAGACTGTCACTCCGGGCTCTGAGCGGGGCTCGGGTGCAGCCTGTCGGCGGGGCCGGGGTGTCCTGGGCCGGGCCGGCCGGCTTCGGGTGGCTCCGTCCTCTGTCCTGCGTTGTCGGGGCGGCCGTGTCCTTCCGGAGAACGCCGCCATCCTCGCCGGACACCCGGGCCTCCCCCGGTCCCTGCGGCTCTCGGGGCCAGCTCCCACCTCTCTCCAGCCCACCCCCCTCACCTGCGGCGTCTCGCTCTCCCCCGAGGGTGCGGGCCCCGGTGCCGCCGGCCTTTGCCTGTGCCAGTCTGCCTGGAGGCCAGTGCCCGCCCGGGGCCCTGTGTGTGCAGGTCCCTGCCCGCACCCCTCCGCTGTCCTCACTCCTGGGCGGTCAGGTCCGCCGGGGAGCCCCCAAACCACACTGCTCCCCGCTCAGCCAGCTGGCGAGGCCCAGGGTCTTCCTGGACAGAGCTCCCCAAGATCGGGGTCCGGCGGGTGTCCCCCCACGTGTCCCCTCCCCCCCCCCCCGATGCAGGTCAGGGGTGAGAGAACACACTGATGACTCAGCAGGGGGTGGGGGGTTTGGGGGATTCCTCTGAGGCCTGGGGACCAGCAAAGAGCTGTCACGTGACTGGGGCCCCCGCTTCTGCTTCCTCCGGTCTGAGCAGACACGGCCCTCGGCCTGGGGGTTGGGGGCTCCTGGGGAGATTCCAGAAACCTCTCTTGGGATCAGGGAAGGAACAAGCTCCTTCTCTCCCCCGGGAGGGCTCAGGGTTCGAGGGCTGGTGCGTGTGCGGCCACGGCTGCTCTGAGAGAGGCTGTGTGAGTGTGCACGGGTGTGAGTGTGCACGGGTGTGAGTG
Source organism: Vespertilio murinus (assembly GCA_963924515.1). Lineage (NCBI taxonomy): Eukaryota > Metazoa > Chordata > Mammalia > Chiroptera > Vespertilionidae > Vespertilio > Vespertilio murinus. Next base: position 6,813,672 of record OZ004718.1, read on the forward strand.
TGCACGGGTGTGTGTGTCCCTGAGTGCGTGGAAGGGTGAGTGTGGGAATGTGTATTCAACTGCGAGGCTGGGCAAGTCTGCGTGGGGGTGTGAGTGTGTCTGTGAGTGTGTGTGGGGGTTGGTGAGTGTGAGTGGGTGTGGGTCTGTGTGAAGGCGTGTGTGATCTGACCGCGTGTGTATGAGACTCTGTGGAGGTGTATGTGAGTGTGTGTGAATCTGTGAGCACGTGTGAGTAGGTGTCCTCTGTGATTATGCTGGGTGGGGGGGTAGGGAGTCTCTGACAGACTATGAGGGTGACTGTGAGAACCGCGAGTGTGAACGCAGATGTGTGAGTGTGTGTACGTGTGCGGCTTGCCCTGGAGGGGCCGACGGGACCCCGGAGCTGTGAGGCAGCTTGGCCTGCCCCTGCCCCAAGGCCATGGCCATATCCGGGGACCCCCCCCCCCCCCCCCCGCCCAGGGCTCCGCGGGCTGCGGGTGAGCGTGCTCAGAGGGTGGGCGTCTTTCCCGTCCTAGAGACAACTCTCCATGAAGCAGAAAGCAGCACGGAGTAGGTTGAAAGTGGCCCCACGGGTGTGGGATTGCAGAGCTGAGGTGCAACAGGCTCCCACAAGCTCCGACCGCATCTTTTTTAAAAAAAAATATTTTATTGATATTTTACAGAGAAAAAGGGAGAGAGATAGCGAGCTAGAAACGTCAATGAGAGAGAAACATCGACCTCAGCTGGGGATGTGCCCGCAACCAAGGCACATGCCCTTGACAGGAATCAAACCTGGGACCTTTTAGTCCGTAGACTGACGCTCTACCACTGAGCCACACCGGTTTCGGCCCCCACGGCATCTGAGAAGCTCGAGGAGCCCTCCCAGCCACCCGCCCGGCAGCGGCACACGAGCCTGCGTTTGGCGCTGCCGGTCCCTTATTTCTCTGCCGCTCCGAAGCCCTTGTCGCCAGGCCCGTGGGTGCCAGCATCGGGGAGACACGACTCTTCCCAAGCGGCTGGCAGGGCCAGGCGGCTCGGTGCTGCCCTCTGGGGGTGCGGCTTTCCCCTGCACGGCTCCCTGCAGTGCGCAGCCGCAGGGCCTGAGCCGGCTCAGGGGAGCTGCGGGGGCCCCCACAGAGGTGGACGCACCACCGTGCGAGGCACACGGGGCACACCTGCACCCCGATGTGCACACGGGGCACGCACAGAGGTCGCCACACGGACGCGTGGCATCCACGGCGCACCGAGTGGGTGCCACACTCTGTGTGGGGTACCCCACACCTGTCCCTTGGGAGTTGGCAGCAGGAAGGGGGTGGTCCCCCCTTCCTCAGGGACACTCACATTTGGGTGGGGAAGGCTGCTTCAGGCGGCTGACTTCGGGGTGAGCGGTGTTCCAGAATGACCTGAGCCGAGGGGCAGGGAGGAGGGCTTTGTGCCAGAGACAGGACAGGGTGTGTGTGTGTGGTGTCTGTGTGTGTGTGTGTGTGTGTGTGTAGAATGGGGGGGCGAGGCGTGATGCAATGCACAGGCCAGCTCCAGAAAGGAATTCTGTGTCTGCTGGCCTGGGGCAGGGGGATGAACACAGTGGCCCAGCCTGGCTCCCTGGGGCTGTGGGGGTCATGGGAATAAAGTGGGGGAGGTGGGGTGGCTGCAGGTGGCGAGGAGGCGTCAGACCCCTGGAGAAGGGGCAGGTGTGCAACGCAGGTGGAGGGTGTCTCCTCTCCAGGCCCCGGGATGCCTCCCAGGACTGCAGAGCGGAGGCGCGCGACCCGCGGGGGCCAGCAGAGGGCGCTCCCGGCACAGATTTGAGGCACCTGCCCGCGCGCTGGCGCTGGGATTTCATCCGCTTCATTCTTGGAAAGCGCAGAGCTTCACCCTTGGGAGCTACTGAGCTTAGGGGGTGAGAGGAGACGATCTATGAGGTGTGTGTGTGTGTGTGTGTGTGTGTGTGTGTGTGTGTGTGTGTGTGGACCCCAGAGCGTCCTCTTTCTCCCCTTCTCCTTCTCCCTGCGCAGGCCCTGCCTGGCCAGGGTCTCTCTCCATCCTCTGCCTGCAGGTGGTGACCTCAAAACCAGCTCCAGAAATGGGGCTGGCACCTGCCCTGCTTTGGGGGTGCTGCCTGGGCGCTGGGGTGTGTCAGGGCCACCAGCCTCTCTGTGAAGCCCCCCAGGGCTCCAGCTCCAGGGCTCTGCCCGCCCTTCTCCTCCCGGCCTCCCTGCCTCCCTGCCTCCCTCGCTCACCTCCAGGGGGAGCACTGCTGGGCCGCCCACATCCCGGGAGCCCAGATTCTGTGGATTCTGTGGATTCTAGAGAGTTCTCCTGCCCAGACGCAGCCTTGTCTTCTGCCACAAGGATTCCGGGTTGGGGGGGAGCGTGGCTGGTGGGCACAGCCAGGCCCAGCTCCGACACGGTGCGGCCACCTCAGCTCCTCGAGGGAGAGGTGGAATTGTGGGGGGAAAGTCCCTCCCGCTGTGAATGCCCCCTCCTACCCCTGGCATTTCCTCCCAGGCCGAGGCCCCTCCGCCGTTCACTTTTCATTCGTTCCCAGGACGGAGCGCCACGTGCTCTCTCCGTCTGGGGGACACGTCTAGGGGGTGACAGGTGGACGTGATGGCGCAGGGTGCTAAGTGCTGGGGAGCGGTGGGCTGTCTCTTTCTCCTGCATCGTGCCTTCCCCTCCGGCTGCCAGTCCCTGGCAGTGGCATCATCACCCCCACCTGCTCAGCCCCGGGAACACAGCCCCCTCAGTGCCCCCTCGGCTCAGGCCTCGCTCCCTGCTGGCCATGGAGCCACCTCACGCTCTCACCCAGCCGCAGCCTCACCGTCCCTCTCCCCGGCCATCACTTCAGTCCCGGTGCCCCCTCCTCCCCTCACCTCCTCTCACCACCAAAGGGAGCCCTTCTAAACCCCCTGGTGCCTAGATGCACAAAAGGAAAACGTTAGCGAACACGACTAGGATGTCATTGTTTGAGAAAAGACGCTGCAAACGATGTCTTTTGCCATCTGGGAAAAGACAGGCCTCTTTCCCATGCCTACCCAGAGGGCACGCAGCCAGAAGGAAGGGGCCCCACAGGAGAAATGAGGAGAGAAGGAGGTCCATGGGGAAGAAGAAGGACAGGAAGGGACCGAAACGCAGAGGGAAGGGTGTTCAGGCTCGTTCGTAATTAAAGGAATGAAAACCAAAGCGACAGGGAGGTTTAAAAAAATATTTTATTGATTTTTTACATAGAGGAAGGGAGAGGAGAGAGATAGAGAGCTAGAAACATCGATGAGAGAGAAATATCGATCAGCTGCCTTTTGCACACCCCCTACTGGGGATATGCTGACAGCCAAGGTACATGCCCTTGACCCGATCTGACTGACCCGATCGAACCCGGGGCCTTTCAGTCCGCAGGCCAACACTCTATCCACTGAGCCAAACCAGTCAGGGCTGGGAGGTCTTTTTTTTAATGATCAAAAAGACAAAAGCTGGAAAACCATAATAGACAAACCTTCAAACCTTGGTGAGAACCAGTGTTGGTGGGTATGCAGGAAAAAGTTAGTCCCCTGCATGGTGCATGGACATTTGTAGAGCTTCTCAAAAAAACTTAAAAAATATATGTATGTGTGTGTGTGTGTGTGTGTGTGTGTGTGTATATATATATATATATATATATATATATATATATATTTATTATTGATTTCAGAGAGGAAGGGAGAGGGAGAGAGATAGAACCATCAATGGTGATAATCACTGATCTGCTGCCTTTTTGCACACCTTCTGCTGGGGAATCAAGCCCACCACCCAGGCATGTGCCCAACCATAGGGTGATGCCCAACCACTGAGCCACACAGGCCAGGCACACACTCACTGCCATTCTTTTTTTTCTCTTTCCAATGTCTTCACTTGTGAGTGATGCGTTGAGCAGATATTGCAGTAAGTACATAGCCTATTTTTAAAAGGTTTTGTTTTCCAGGAGGGTGGCCGTTTATATTTCACGAGTAACTGAAACTTTAAAATAAATCTTTGCTGTTGAAAGTATTACATATGTTCTCCTCCCCCCATTGGCCCCTTCTAGCCTGCCCCACGCCCTGTCCCAGGCCTTCCACACTGTCCTCTGTGTCCATGGGGGATGCATAGATGCAGACAAGTTCTCTGGTTGATCTTTTCACACACACACATACACAGGCACACACATACACACACAGACACATACACAGACACACACAGACACAACATACACACACACAGACACAACATACACACACAGAGACACACACACACAGAGACACACACACACAGAGACACACACACACACACACACACACACACACCATCCTTGTTTCTCCTCCCTCCCTCCCACCGTTGGCGGGGGAAGGGAGAGGATTCTAAAGCAAACCCCAGACCTCATTCCAAGGAGAGCTTGGGAGTAGCTGTCAAAGTAAACAGTGGGTTTACTCTTTGCCTCAGTAATCCCACCCTTGGTCTAATTAAAGTCTTTATAAACAGACGCCTGTCAAGTGAAACAAAAGAAGCGCCAGCTACCAGGACGAGTCCAGACTCCTCAGTACCCTTTCACGCCGACTCCCCTGCCAGCCCTCCGACGAGCCATTTCTCCCCACAGGGAATTGGTCCACTGATTCCCAAAGTGGGTTCCAGGGAACCCCAGCTTGGGCCGCTCCTCCCGGGAGTGGCTCCAGGGTGGGCAGGCTTGGGAACCGCACAGTGTGGAGGGTCACGGAGCACGCTCGCTTGCTCAGAGCTCTGGGGAGCCTGCAGGGACACGGCCGGGCCTAGCTCAGTCAGGTGTGCGCCTTGCCCGGCTCACGTGGCATCATCTGGGCCCTGCTCGGCCGCATCAGGGAGAAGCTCACTGTTCTGCGGGGTCCTCCCTGCCCCTTTTCGACCTCACTCCCCTCCACCCAGCCGTGCTGGTCCTTCTTCCGGTGCGCAGAGGAGCGCCTTGGTCCAAGCTCAGGGCCTTTGCACTTGCCTGGGCCCCAAACGCCCTTCCCTGTGCTGGCTCCTTCCCCCTTCAGTGTCACCTCCGAGAGGCCTTCCTTTCCGCCCCACTCCCTCTCCTTCCCCTCCTCCTCTTCTCCCTCCCCCCGACCCCAAGCCCCTAAGCCAGGGGTGGGCAAACTTTCTGACTCGAGGGCCACAATGGGTTCTTTTTTTTCATTTTTTAAAAAATTTATTAAGGTATTATATGTGTACATAGCTTACCATTGCCCCTCCCCCCACCTCCCATACATGCCCCCCCCCCCCAGAGTTCTGTGTCCATTGGTTGTACTTATATGCATGCATACCAGTCCTTCAGTTGTTCTCTTATCTCCCCCCAGGTCTCCTTCCCCTCCCCGCTGTCATTTGGCAGTCTGCTTGTTTTATGGTGACTATCTCAGGACCACACGAATAGAGTCCGCTCCTCCTCTGGTTCACACCACCCCTCCCCGGGTCCCACCGCTTCCCTGGGCACACGGCTCACCCGGGGCACACGGCCCCCCTGGGACCACAATGGGTTCTTAAACTGGACCGGAGGGCCAGAACAAAAGCAGCCTGACCGTGCTGGCACTCTCCTCTTGGGCTGCTGGTGAAGGAGCGGAGGGGAGAGCAAGAGAACCCTCTGCTCTTTCGGCTCCGCGGGCCCGATAGAACAGCCGAACGGGCCGGATCCGGCCCACGGGCCCTAGTTTGCCCACGGCTGCCCTAAGCACTCAGACCCCCTCCAGGTTTCCTGGAGGATGTGCCATTCACTGGGTTGGTCGTGGCCCATCTCCCCCTCCAGCCAGGTCTGCTCCGTATCCGGAGCCTGGGACAGTGCCTGGCTCACAGCGGGTGCTCGGCCAACAGCCACCAGCAGAGGCGTTCCCCTGAGAGATCCCTTTTCCCCCGCCTTCCCACCGCATCCCCTGGGAGTTCGGGTCCCACGTCGGCCGGTGCTCCCCAGCGCACCAGGCGTGGCCCGCCCCGGGGTGCTCTCTCTCGCCAGCTCTTCTCTGCCCGGCAAAGCCCTGCCCTGGTTTTGAAACCCGGCTCTGGGGTCCCTCCCTGCGAAACCGTCCTCAGAGGTCCCTCCCGCGCCTCCCAGGTGCTGGTGCGCACACACCTGCGTCACGGGCTTTGTGTGTCCTCGCTCCCCACCCGCGGTCGGTCACCGTGGGCGGGGCGGGCTGACTCAGGCTGCGTTCCCAGCACCGGGCCCACGGCCGCACAATGAGCCGACGAGTGGGCGCTGAAGGAAATCCAACCCCGGGCTGGAAACTGTTGCGTCCATCCAGCCGGCGTCACCGCAGCGCTTCCTGTGTGCACGGCGCCGAGTGAGACCTGGCAGCGGGCCAGGGGTGCACGCACAGCTGTCTCCCGGCTGCACAGCCTTGTCATTGTCAGGGGAGCGGTCCCACCTCCAGGGATTCTCACACAAGAGGGGGGGCAGCACCAGGCTGGGGGGGGGCTCAGGAGCGGGTGTGTGATCCAGCGGGGGAGTGTTTGTGTGATCACAGGAGGGGAGTGTGTGTGATCACAGTAGAGGAGTGTGTGTGTGATCACAGTAGAGGAGCCTGTGTGTGATCACAGCTGGGGAGTGTGTGTGTGATCACAGTAGGGGAGTGTGTGTGATCATAGTAGGGCAGTGTGTGAGATCACAGTAGGGGAGTGTGTGTGTGATCACAGTAGAGGAGTGTGTGTGTGATCACAGTAGAGGAGTGTGTGTGATCACAGAAGAGGAGTGTGTGTGATCAAAGTAGAGGAGTATGTGTGTGATCACAGTAGGGGAGTGTGTGTGATCACAGTAGGGGAATGTGTGTGATCACAGTAGGGCAGTGTGTGTGTGATCACAGTAGGGCAGTGTGTGTGATCACAGTAGAGGAGTGTGTGTGTGATCACAGTAGGGCAGTGTGTGTGATCACAGTAGAGGAGTGTGTGTGTGATCACAGCTGGGGAGTGTGTGAGATCACAGTAGAGGAGCGTGTGTGTGATCATAGTAGAGGAGTGTGTGTGTGATCACAGTAGGGCAGTGTGTGAGATCACAGTAGGGGAATGTGTGTGATCACAGTAGGGCACTGTGTGTGATCACAGTAGGGCAGTGTGTGTGTGATCACAGTAGGGGAGTGTGTGTGATCACAGCAGGGGAGTGTGTGTGATCACAGTAGGGCAGTGTGTGTGATCACAGTAGAGGAGTGTGTGAGATCACAGTAGAGGAGTGTGTGTGTGATCACAGTAGGGCAGTGTGTGAGATCACAGTAGAGGAGTGTGTGTGTGATCACAGTAGAGGAGTGTCTGTGATCACAGTAGAGGAGTGTGTGATCACAGTAGGGGAGTGTGTGTGATCACAGCAGGGGAGTGTGTGTGATCACAGCAGGGCAGTGTGTGTGATCACAGTAGGGCAGTGTGTGAGATCACAGTAGAGGAGTGTGTGTGTGATCACAGTAGAGGAGTGTCTGTGATCACAGTAGAGGAGTGTGTGATCACAGTAGGGGAGTGTGTGTGATCACAGCAGGGGAGTGTGTGTGATCACAGCAGGGCAGTGTGTGTGATCACAGTAGGGCAGTGTGTGTGATCACAGTAGGGCAGTGTGTGTGATCACAGTAGGGCACTGTTTGTGATCACAGTAGGGCAGTGTGTGTGTGATCACAGCAGGGCAGTGTGTGTGATCACAGTAGAGGAGTGTTTGTGATCACAGTAGAGGAGTGTTTGTGATCACAGCAGGGGAGCATGTGTGTGATCACAGTAGAGGAGTGTGTGTGTGTGTGTGTGTGTGTGTGTGTGATCACAGCAGGGGAGTGTGTGTGTGTGATCACAGCAGGGGAGTGTGTGTGTGTGATCACAGCAGGGCAGTGTGTGTGATCACAGTAGAGGAGTGTTTGTGATCACAGTAGAGGAGTGTTTGTGATCACAGCAGGGGAGCATGTGTGTGATCACAGTAGAGGAGTGTGTGTGTGTGTGTGTGTGTGTGATCACAGCAGGGGAGTGTGTGTGTGTGATCACAGCAGGGGAGTGTGTGTGTGTGATCACAGTAGGGCAGTGTGTGATCACAGTAGGGGAATGTGTGTGTGATCACAGTAGGGGAGTGTGTGTGATCACAGCAGGGGAGTGTGTGTGATCACAGCAGGGGAGTGTGTGTGATCACAGTAGGGCAGTGTGTGTGATCATAGTAGGGCACTGTGTGTGATCACAGTAGAGCAGTGTGTGAGATCACAGTAGAGCAGTGTGTGTGATCACAGTAGAGCAGTGTGTGTGATCACAGTAGAGGAGTGTTTGTGATCACAGTAGAGGAGTGTGTGTGATCACAGTAGAGTAGTGTGTGTGTGATCACAGTAGGGCAGTGTGTGTGATCACAGTAGGGGAGTGTGTGTGTGATCACAGAGGGGAGTGTGTGTGTGATCACAGTAGGGGATTGTGTGTGTGTGATCACAGTAGGGGAGTGTGTGTGTGATCACAGTAGGGGATTGTGTATGTGATCACAGCAGGGGAGCATGTGTGTGATCACAGTAGAGGAGTGTGTGTGTGTGTGTGTGTGTGTGATCACAGCAGGGGAGTGTGTGTGTGTGATCACAGCAGGGGAGTGTGTGTGTGTGATCACAGTAGGGCAGTGTGTGATCACAGTAGGGGAATGTGTGTGTGATCACAGTAGGGGAGTGTGTGTGATCACAGCAGGGGAGTGTGTGTGATCACAGCAGGGGAGTGTGTGTGATCACAGTAGGGGAGTGTGTGTGATCACAGCAGGGCAGTGTGTGTGATCACAGTAGAGGAGTGTGTGTGATCACAGTAGAGGAGTGTGTGTGATCACAGTAGAGGAGTGTGTGTGTGATCACAGTAGCGGAGTGTGTGTGATCACAGTAGAGCAGTGTGTGAGATCACAGTAGAGCAGTGTGTGTGATCACAGTAGAGCAGTGTGTGTGATCACAGTAGAGGAGTGTGTGTGATCACAGTAGAGGAGTGTGTGTGTGATCACAGTAGGGCAGTGTGTGAGATCACAGTAGAGGAGTGTCTGTGATCACAGTAGGGCAGTGTGTGTGATCACAGTAGGGGAGTGTGTGTGTGATCACAGTAGGGGAGTGTGTGTGATCACAGTAGAGCAGTGTGTGAGATCACAGTAGAGCAGTGTGTGTGTGATCACAGTAGGGGGTCATGTATGTGATCACAGTAGGGGAGTGTGTGTGTGATCACAGTAGAGGAGTGTGTATGATCACAGCAGGGGAGTGTGTGAGATATCCCAGTAACAGCCCAGGCGGGGCCTGAGGCAGAGGATGCTCGCTCCGGGCCAGGCGCTGGGCAGTTTCCCGGGAGGAGGCGGGCGTGATGGGAGGGGCCGCTGGGGGCCAGGCCTCTGCGCAGGGGTGCCCCCGCTCGTCCCGTCCGGCCTGGAGAGGAAGAGGGCCTCCCTCCAGTGCAGGCGGCCCTGCCGTGCTCCACGCACCCTGGGAGAACGCTGGTTAGCAGCCGCTCTGCCCCTGCTGCCCGCACCGGTCCTCCATCGTGGTCCTCCTGGCCGGTCCTCCGCTCTGTTCTTCCCCCTGCTGACCCTGCTCCCCATTCCTCCTCCTCCGATCCTTAACCCTCCTCCCCCTCCGATCCTTAACCCTCCTCCCCCCTCTGATCCTTAACCCTCCTCCCCCTCCGATCCTTAACCCTCCTCCCCCTCCGATCCTTAACCCTCCTCCCCCTCTGATCCGATCCTTAACCCTCCTTCCCCTCCGATCCTTAACCCTCCTCCCCCTCCGATCCTTAACCCTCCTCCCCCTCCGATCCTTAACCCTCCTCCCCCTCCGATCCTTAACCCTCCTCCGCCTCCGATCCTTAACCCTCCTCCCCCCTCCGATCCTTAACCCTCCTCCCCCTCCGATCCTTAACCCTCCTCCCCCTCTGATCCGATCCTTAACCCTCCTCCCCCTCCGATCCTTAACCCTCCTCCCCCTCCGATCCTTAACCCTCCTCCCATCCTCCCTGCGCCCCACACCCCCCTCCTCCTCCCTTGTTGGTCAGGCCTGTGGGACAGAGTGGTGGGCTGGGAGGTCAGCACGGAGACAGAGCCGAGTTCTGTGACGCGAAGGAAGGAGGAGACAAGCCAAGCTCAGAATATTTGGGGTCCCCCCCGGGAGACACAACCCCACCCAGGCCAGTTCCCAGACTGGGGGTAGACATAGCTGCTACCCCGAGGAAATGTCTAAACCCGAGGTGGGCAAACTCACTAGTCCACAGAGCCAAATATCAACAGGACGACGATTGAAATTTCATTTTTTAAACTTGAACTTCTAACGCCACGTCTTCAACATAGACTCACCCAGGCCATGGTATTTTGTGGAAGAGCCACACTCAAGGAGCCAAAGAGCCGCATGTGGCTCGCGAGCCGCAGTTTGCCGACCCTGGGTCTAAACTAGAGGTGGGCAAACTTTATGACTCGAGGGCCACCATGGGTTCTTAAACTGGACCGGAGGGCCGGAACAAAAGCAACCTGACCATGCTGGCACTCTCATCTTGGGCTGCTGGGGAAGGAGCGGAGGGGAGAGCAAGAGAACCCTCCGCCCTTTTGGCTCCGCGGGCCGGATAGAACAGCCGAACGGGCCGGATCCGGCCCGCGGGCCGTAATTTGCCCACGGCTGGTCTAAACTGAGGGGAGAGCTCGTGTGGTTCAGTGGGTTGAGCACCAGCTAGGAACCAGGGGGTCAGGGTTCACTTCCGGGTTGCTGGCTCCATCCCCAGTAGGGATCCCCAGTAGAGGGCGTGCCGGAGGCGGCCGATCAATGATTCTCTCTCATCATGGGTGTTTCTCTCTCTCTCTCTCCCTCTCCCATCTTCCCTGAAATCAATAAAAACAAACGGAAAGGAGAGACAGAGGCTCTCTCTCGGGGAGCCGGGGCCACGCCTGGCCCGGGAGGAAGTTTCCAGCCGGGGAGAGAGTGGGTGACTAGGAGCCACCAGCACGGAAGGGCACAGGGCGGCAGGGACTGGGCCGGGGAGGCTGGGGCCCGGATGGAGCCGGGGCTGCCACAGGCCCTCAGCCGCAGGTCTCCAGGGGGGCACCCGTGGCCAGGTGCCGGGGGGACCCCCCCGGGAGGAGGCTCCCAGAGCCCCAGGAAAGTCCCCCAACCCCCACGGCCCCGGGAGGCGGAGGGTGGGGCCCCAATGGGAGCCCCACACAAATCGTTAGTGGGTGACCCGGGCGGGGCGGAGGCCCGCAGTGAGGCTGAGGAACAGAAGGAGGAGGAAGAGGAGCGGCCGGGCGGGCGCGGCTGGGAGGGAGACTTCCGAGGGACATGCCTGGCCCTGCGGGGCGTGCTTCTGGGGTGAGGTAAGGGGTGGGGTGGGGGGGGCTCTGAGCTCCTGGTGGCCCTGCCGGCCCATCCCCGGGCCAAGGGAAAGGAGCTGGCGGGCACCCTGAGGAACTTGGGGTTCTCTTCTCATTAACCCAACTGGGTCCCAGCAGGGAGCCCACCCCAGCCTCCGGGGCCTCCCACTCAGCTGGCCTCACCTGATGGGACCACGTGCTCCCTTCCGGGGTCCCTGTCTCCCTCCCGGGGTCCCTGACTGCCTCCCGGGGTCCCTGTCTCCCTCCCAGTGCCCGGCCCAGGCTCATGACCCCAAAGGTTTACTAGGCACCTACAGAGCACCCGCTGCTCTGGGCTGTGGTGGGGTGGGGGTGGGGTGGGCATTAACGGGGTGGGGTGGAGGGTGACAGTTCATGCGTGGGGTCCCGTAGGAGCCAAGGCCAGCGGGCAGCTATGGCTTGGGCCCCATCACCATCAGTATGCCCTCACGGACCCTCAGCTGTGTCCTGGGGCCCTCGGGCGGCCTAGACCTGGGCCCCATCACCACCACAGCGGGGGTGGGGGGGTCCCAGGGACCCTCCGTCATCACCTGGTCCTGCCCAGCCCCCCCTGTGAGCAACCCCCGGAGAGGAGACTCATGACCTCGTGTCAGTGCAGCCAGGGCTGGTGTGAGGTCCCGGGGGATGCTGGGAGCCATTCCCTGGGGCCTCCCCGTCCTGTTCCCCCCCCCCCCCCCTTGTGCTGGGTTCCCAGCAGCCTCTGGGGCGGGATCTCGCCCTCCTTTCCCTCTCGTCCTCTCAGTGGGCCAGGGTGCTGGCTGGGGGCTGCCAGGGGCTCTCCCTGTGGGGGCGGAGGACAGGCCCGGGCAGGAGGCACCGTGGCTGAGAGGCCCTCTCTCTGCCAGGCCCTCCTCCCCGGCAGGCAGCGTGGGAGCTGCGTGGGCCCCGGGGCCAGGCCGGCTCTGCCGCTGACGCCCGGGTCAAGCAGCCTGAGCCCCGGTTTCCGCCCAGGGGCGCCTGGGGCAGAGCCGGGGAGAGCTGGCCCCGGGCTGCCAGGGGGGCCTGGCCGGCCTCCTTGGACCTGCCCGGGGTGGGCGCACCCTCGGGAGGGCGAGCGGCCTTCCCGGGGTCTGAACTGAGGCCCAGTCCCGGGCACGCAGCCTGGCGCCAGGGTGAGGGAGCTGAGAGGGGTGAGTGGTAGAGATGGGGCCGAGGGCTTGGGGTTTTGAAGGGAGGGGGAGGTTTGACAGATTCTTTGCCCCTTTATTAAGAAAAAGAAAAAGAAAGAAAAAGATTTTAGCGAGAAAGGAAGGGAGAGGGAGAGAGAGAAAGAAACATTGATCAGCTGCCTCCTACACTGGGGATCCAGCTGGCAACCCGGGCATGTGCCCGCCACCGGGAATCGCACCCGCGACCTCTCGGTGCCTGGGTGGACACTCGGCCATTGAGCCACACCGGCCGGGCTCTCTGCCCTTTTGAACTGAGCCTCAAGGCCAAGGTCTAGGGCAGGGGTGGGCAAACTTTTTGACTCGAGGGCCACAGTGGGCTCTTAAACTGGACCGGAGGGCTGGAACAAAAGCACGGATGGAGTGTTTGTGTGAACTACTATAAATTAAAAGTAAACATCATTACATAAAAGGGTTATGGCCCCTGCGAGGGCCGGATAGAACAGCCGAACGGGCTGTACCCGGCCCGCGGGCCATAGTTTGCCCACAGCTGGGCTAGGGGCTTTGGAGGCGGCTCCAGCGAGAGGCACTGAGGACAGGTGGTGCCTCGCAGCCTGGCCCCTGCCCAGGTCCCTGCTCTGCCCCGGGTTCAGCGCTGGAAGGGGGCGTCCCTTCTGTGAGGGAGTGCGGCCTGCCTGGGGGGGAGGCCTGCCGGGGGGTGGGGGGGGAGGAAGCCGTCAGCCTGGGGCTGGGGGGTTCTGGGATGCGGCTCCAGCAGGGCTGGCGAGCCTCTCCTCACTGCATGTCCGTCAATAAAAATATATATATTTTTTTATTGGTTTCAGAGAGGAAGGAAGAGGGAGAGAAACATCGATGATGAGAGGGAATTACTGCTGGGCTGCCTCCTGCACGCCCCCTCCTGGGCACGGAGCCCACAACCTGGACGTGGGCCCCGACCGACACGGAGTCGAGCTGTGACCTCCCAGTTCAGAGGCTGAAGCTCACCCACTGAGCCACGCTGGCCGGCCGGCCAGGACGTCCTCCGTGATGTCTGACCTCACGGAACCACACTAGTGGCCTGACCTTGGCCTGGATCCCCTTCCCCCCATCCCAGCCCCCCCCAGAACCCCGGACTCCTTCGGCAGGGCGGAAGCAGGACAAGATTGGGGTTCGCCCCGTCTCCCCCAGGTGGCACACGCTGTCCCCACTCTTTTTCCCCCCAATTTATTAAGGTATTATATGTGTACATAGCTTGCCATTGCCCCCCCCCTCCCATTCATGCCCTCCCTCCCCAGAGTTCTGTGTGCGTTGGTTGTACTTATATGCATGCATACCAGTCCTTCGGTTGTTCTCTTATCTCCCCCCAGGTCTCCTTCCCCTCCCCGCTGTCATTTGGCAGTCTGCTTGTTTTATGGTGACTATCTCAGGACCACACGAATAGAATCCGCTCCTCCTCTGGTCCACACCGCCCCTCCCCCCGGGTCCCACCACTTCCCCTGGGACACACGGCTCACCCGGGGCACACGGCCCCCTGTGTCCCCACTCTTCAAGCCAGGAAACCCCGTGGTCAGGGCCACCTGCTGGCTCTCTCAGCAGAAGGTCTCACAGAGGCGCTCCCTCCCCCCTGTCCCTGTGTGTGGCCGAGCGCCCAGGCCACCCGCAAGCTTCCCGGGGGGCCAGGCTCGCCCTCCCCTGCCCGTCCCGCGGGCCTGGCCCTCCTTCCCAGGAAGCTCCCCGGGCAGACGGGCCTGTGACGCCAGCGCCCTGGCAGGGCCTAAATCATTAGCGCCGCCGAGATTAGGCTGGTAATCGCCTCGTCGGCGGGCGGTGGCGGGTGCCAGCCGCCAGGATGTGGGCTCGCGCTGCTCCCTGCAGGGCGGGGCGGGGGTGCAGAGCCCACGGAGGGGCACCCTGCCCCACAGACCCTGCTTCTCCCCCCCTGCCTCCTAGTCGGGGGGCAGTGGGAGGGGGATGGGCAGGCGTGGTCGCCCCGACCTCCTCCCCAGAGTCCTCCAGAGACGACGGGGAGACAAGGCATCGCCCCCATTTTACCAAGGAGGAAGCTGAGGCTCACGGCCTGACCCCCTGGAAGACCCAAAGCTCCCGGATGTCGGCAGACAAGGGGCTCCCGGGCCAGGGCCACAGACTTGGGAGGACCCCAAGAGATCTGGAGGCGCCCCAGGTCAGAGGGGGAGTCACCCTCTCAGCCTGAGGGGCCCCTTAGGGTGCTTGGACCTGGGTGAGGGTGCCCCCTCCTGAATCTCACGGTCTCCTGGGGACCAGGCATGCAGGGTGGGGGGCAGGGCAGGCCCAGGGCTCGGGCCTGTGTTGCCTTGTTCTGGGTCTTTCCCGGCTCCCGGGCTGGGCGCTGCCCCCCCAGAATGAGCTCAGAGGCCTAATTGCAGCTTCCGATGGAGGATCACCCTGGCCCGGGGCTGCGGCTCCAAGGCCACCTTTGTCTGTGAACAATGCGCTCCTGAGAGGCCGGGCCAGGCCGGGCAGGAGAGGGGCCGGGGGCACCCCCCACTCGGCCAGCCTGAGCCCCGGGCCCTGGGCGGCTGGTACAGCAGCAAATTGCAAATTGCGGGGCTGGGGTTCTGGCTCCGACTTCAAGGGCCCCGGGGCCCAGCCCCCTCGGGCCCGGCTATAAAGCGCTGCCCCGGGTCTCCGCGCCCAGACCGGACTCCGGACGCCATGGCCGCCACCACCACCAGCTTCCGCCAGTTCTCCACCTCGGGCTCCCTCCAGGGCCTGGGCGTGCCCGCGGGGGGCTTCTCCCGGGTGTCCACGGTCCGCGTCGGGGGCGCCTGCCGGGCCCCCAGCCTCCTGGGCGGCGGCGGCGGCTGCGGCACCACGTCGGTCACGTCCTCCCGCTTCCTGGCGGGCATGGGGGGCGGCTACGGCGGCGGCGGCGGCTACGCCTGCAGCCTGGGCGGCGGCTACGGCTCCGGCTACAGCGTGTCGGACGCCCTGCTCGGGGGCGGCGAGAAGGAGACCATGCAGAACCTCAACGACCGCCTGGCCTCCTACCTGGACAAGGTGCGCGCCCTGGAGGCGGCCAACGCCGACCTGGAGGTCAAGATCCGGGACTGGTACAAGAAGCAGGGCCCCGAGCCCGCCCGCGACTACAGCCATTACTTCAAGACCATCGAGGAGCTGAAGAGCAAGGTGCGTGGGCCCGGCGGCTCCCTGCCCTCTGCCCTCTGCCCTCCGCCCTCCGCCCTCCGCCCTCTGCCCTCCTCTGCCCTCGGCACCCGCGTCTGCCTCATCCCATCCCCCCTGAGTGGACGCTCCTATCTGAGGTCTCCATCCGTCACTCATTCCCTGGTCTCAGGCCTGGGGGACGCCCCATGCAGGGGCTGTTTGGAGTTCTCTCTTTCAGGGGTGGGGGGACTGGGGGACGTGTGTTGGGGTGGTGATGGAGGAGCTAGCAGGGCGGGGCTCAGAACCTCGAAGGCAGCCGATGGCTTCCCGGGTGTTCAGGATGGGGCGTGGGCGGAGGCACGGAGGCGGGGAGCGCTTGGTGCTGGCTGCGGGGCCGGAGCCTGAGCTGGGAAGGCATCTGGGCCACCCCCCTCTGGCTCTGCCTGCCTCACCTCCTCCCGGCAGTCCTCCTGGGTGGATGGCACTTGCCTCTCCCCCCTCCCCCGCCCCACCCCCCAGATCGTGGGGTTCCTTCAACACGCTGAGGTTCAGCCGAGGCCCTGCGCGTTGTGCGGGTTTCACTGCGTGTGGTGGGTCCTGGTGGCTGCCTTTGTACTCGGGGGTCCTCCCCACTCCCTTCGTGCGGGTCACTCCGGGGGTCCCTCTTGGAGAGTGGGGGGCGGGTCCTGAAGGAAGGAGCTGTGTCTTTCTCCTCAGACTGGAGGCTTCAGGGACGGGATTTCTCTTAGTCTGACGGATTTCTCTCTCTCCCCTCCCCGCTCCCTCTAAGAGCATGGCCTTGGCCTTGTGCGCACGAGGCCCCTGGGTTTTCTGCACGAACTCGCCCTCGCCCTCGCAGGGTCCTCCAGAGGCAGCTGGGAGGTCAGTGAGAGCCGAGAGGGGCCGAGGGCAGCGGGGCGGGGCCAGGCTGGCCGGTTCCTGGCGGAGAACCAGGGGTGGCACCGTTTCTCGGGGGGCTCTGCGGTTCCTGCTGGGCCGGCGCCCAGCGGGGAGTCCCCGCAGCCTCCCTGGCAGCAGCCGCGGGGAGAGGAGAGCCAGATCAGATACCAACCGGGCTCGGTCTGGGCCGCGGGGCGCCGGGGGAACCCCGGTGAGTCAGTGAGATCCCCAGTCCATTCGGGGTCGGCCAGCTCCTCAACACCAACCCCAGTGCCCCCCCCACCAGGCCTCCACCCCTCAGGGGTTTGGGCAGTGGCCCCGGCGCCCCTCGCCAGACCCAGGCGCATCCTGAGCGGGGAGGGGAGCGGACGGACCCACGGACCGAGGCCTGGGGTGGCCAGCCAAGTGGCCCCGGGTCCGCCTGGGCACCTGGGGCCTGGCCCGGGAGGAGCCTGCTGCCGAAGCTCCCCTCTCCGGCACCTTCCGAATCCGGCCCTCAGCCTTCCAAAACCCCCAAACCCCGCCCTCCGTCTGGCCTCGCTCGCCCACCAACTCCATGGGTCCCGACTGGAGTCTCTCTTGGGCATTTCTCACAACAACAACAACGGCAGCAGCAGTAATAATAACGGGCCCTCCGCTCCTTCCCGAGCCTTCCCTGTTCTCACGGAAACCTCCTGAGGACCCGGTGGGACAAGAAAACATCGCCCCGGGGGTGCGGCAGGCCGGTGGTAACCTCACTCGTTAATTAATTAATCACCTCATTAAATGAGTGTTTCCTCGGTGCCATGCCCAGAGCTGGGGATTCTCGGGGGAGGGAGCCAGCCGTGGCCCTGATGAGAAGTCATGGAAGAATTGCGCTTGTGGGGGGGGAGGGGAAGCACCGTGAGAGAGGGAGGGGCAGGCAGGAGGCACGTCCAGGAGGAGGGTCCCGGGGGGGGGGGGGCGGATGAGGGCTTCCTGGAGGCGGTGGCAGCTGAGTCTGGAGGTGAGGTTCATTGGGAAGGAGGGAGTCAGGTCCAGGTGGCTTGGGCAAGTGGCCCCATGGTTGTTGAGGGGTAGATACGTGGGTCCCCTGGCCTCCTGGGCACCTATGCCTGGGCACGGTGCCCCTGCCACCCTGTGAGTCCCCCCGCCGGGTCCTCAGAGGGGGAGACCACGCCACGGGGCACACTCTCCAAAGAGCTGCGAGAGGGCTGCGGCATCTTCCCGGGGGCCCGCCGAGGGTGCTTGCTCGCTCACAGAGCCCACCCTCGCCCTCCCTCCCCAGATCCTGGCCGCCACCATCGACAACGCCAGCCTGGTGCTGCAGATCGACAACGCGCGCCTGGCAGCGGACGACTTCCGCACCAAGTGAGTCTGGGCCCCGGGGCTGCTGGCCGTGGGGCCAGCCCGGCACCTCCCGGGGCCTCTGTGTGCGCGGGGGTGGCCCGGGGATGGCCCCGGGTCCTCCGTGGCTCACGCCTCACCCCTCCCTCCCAGGTACGAGATGGAGCTGAACCTGCGCATGAGCGTGGAGGGCGACACCAACGGGCTGCGCCGGGTGCTGGACGAGCTGACCCTGGCCCGGGCCGACCTGGAGATGCAGATCGAGAACCTGAAGGAGGAGCTGGCCTACCTGAGGAAGAACCACGAGGAGGTGAGGGCCGGCTGGGGGGGTGACGGCGGGAGACACTCGCCTGGGAACCAGCAAGGGCCTCCCGATCTGCCGGGGCCAGGGCTCCGCTCTGCGCCCAGTGCCCACGCAGGGTGGGTGCCTGGCCCTGACCTGGGTGACCCTCAGAGCACCCTGTCCTCACCCAGATACTCCCCCCGTGCCCCCGAAGGCACGGCCCGCGGGGAGGTGGCAGTTGGCGGTCTCACGAGGTCGCGCCTAAGGACACGGGTGCCTGTCCCTGGTGGATCACAGGGGCAGCAGCCATCTGCCCAGTACACGGCAGTGACCCACGGCACAGGTCTCAGCTGGCACCAGCACCGGCGCTGCGCGAAGGGTGTGCGCTCTCCCCCTCCCCAGGCCGAGCGGAGGCTCAGAGCAGCTGCACAGGCGTCTCCCCTCCAGCCTGTCCGACCCACGTCCACGCCCGGGGCCAGTTCCACCACCCTGCCACCTCCCCCCCTCCTTTGTCAGGGGACTCTGCGTCCCAGGGACCCCAAGACTCAACCCTGCAGGAAGGGGGCTCATGAGCCTGTGGGCTTCCTTCTCAGCTGACCTCTGGGCGGCCCTGAGCTAGGGGGGACCCCGATCCCCGAGTATCAGAAGCTCAGAAAGTGCCTCCGATCGGCTTAGAGGCTGGTGAGAGGGAGGGCATTTCCTCACGAGGCCTGGCCCGCGGGTGCTGCGTGGCCGGCAGTGGGCGACAAGGGTGGTGAGCTTGTCCCGGCTCGCCCCCTCTCACGACAGAGAGTTGGGGACGGACCCCGAGTGTGTGTGTGTTGGGGGAAGATGTTTGCTATCCCCACAGCCCTGCCCACTGGAGCCCTGGCGGCTGCCTCCACCGTCAGGGGGAGGGGCCAGTGGCCTGTCTGTCTGTCTGTCTGGCATGGACACCTGTCTCCCCGGGTGGAGAGGGCGGGCCGGGGGTCCCTCTCCCCGGGCCGGGGGGCCCTGGGTGAGCGCCGGCTCTCCTCCCTGCAGGAGATGAACGCCCTGCGCGGCCAGGTGGGCGGGGACGTCAGCGTGGAGATGGATGCCGCGCCCGGCGTGGACCTGAGCCGCATCCTGAACGAGATGCGCGACCAGTACGAGAAGATCGCCGAGAAGAACCGCAAGGACGCCGAGGACTGGTTCTTCACCAAGGTGGGGGGCCCCGGGGGCAGGTGTGCCGCGCGTGCACCTGCGTGTGCCTGTGCCGCGCGCGGGGCGTGGGCTGGGGCACGTGGGGCCGCGCAGGCTGTGCCATCTGGAAGGGCCTTCGGAAACCAGTTGGACCAACCCTCAGGTTCAGATGCTGATGGGGAACCCCCCCCACCCCCCCCACCCCTGAGAGGCCCCAGGCTCACAGCTCGCTCACAACATCATCCCCCACTGCGGTGGCCTGGGAACCAGGGCTCCCCTAAGCGTGGGCCTCCGTAGGTATGTGTGTGTTTGGGGGCACACTCAGGCCCCCTGGAAACCACGTGGAGAGGCGGCAGGTCCCCGGGGACAGCCACAGGCACAGAGAGACAGGACCCGGGCCTGTCGGAGCCATGCCCCCAGCTCCGGGGCAGCAGCCCACGCAGATGCCCGCACCGCGGGGCGAATCGCACCGAGGGCCCGTGCGGGCACCGAGGGGGTCTGTGCGTCCGTGGGTCTGGGCCCCACAGAGGCCAGCGGGGCGCTGGCGGGGCAGATCCCGGGGGGCCGGGGCTCAAGGGTGGCCCCTGTCCCCGGCCCCACGCCTGCGCACGCCCCCTCAAGCCCCCCGGCCCTCCTGCCTGCAGACGGAGGAGCTGAACCGCGAGGTGGCCACCAGCTCGGAGGCCCTGCAGAGCCATCGGACCGAGATCTCCGAGCTCCGGCGCTCCGTGCAGAACCTGGAGATCGAGCTGCAGTCCCAGCTCAGCATGGTAGGGCTTCCGGCTGCTCCTCGTACGGCCCCGCCTCCTTACTGGCTGCACCCACAGCCCCCCACCCGGGGGTGGGCTCCTCCTCGGGGTGGGGAAGGGTCCCGGCCCGGTCTCACCCCCCCCCTCCCCCTGCAGAAAGCGTCGCTGGAGGGCAGCCTGGCGGAGACCGAGGCGCGCTACGGGGCGCAGCTGGCGCAGCTGCAGGGGCTCATCGGCAGCCTGGAGGCCCAGCTGGGCGAGCTGCGCTGCGACATGGAGCGGCAGAACCACGAGTACCAGGTGCTGCTGGACGTGAAAACGCGGCTGGAGCAGGAGATCGCCACCTACCGCCGCCTGCTGGAGGGCGAGGACGCCCAGTGAGTGGGGGGCCCCCCTCCCCCGGGGCCCAGGCTTCCCCCAGGAGCAGGCGTCATGGAGGTTGGCTGGGGTCCGGCTGTGAGGAGCATGGCAGGTCACCGTAAAGCAGGCTGACCCGGCGGTGTGGGCATGGGGGCGCCATGGAGGGGCTTTGCCCAGGATGGACGGTGTGATCAAGAGGTCTCAGAGCAGTCACTCTGGCTGCAGACCGACAGCTGCACCAGGGAGGCCAGAGGTCAGGGGGTCAGGGGGTCACGGGGACCTGCCAGGAGGCTGGAGCAGGGAGTCGGCCGCCTGCTGGGAGGAAGGGGCGGGGGCAGGGGCAAGGACAGGGGTGGGGGCAGGGGCAGGGGCAGGGGCAGGAAGGCCGGGGCCTGGGGGCGAGTGTAGAACTCCATCAGAGCTGAGTGAGCACATGAAGGCCTGAGTAACCATGACCTTGGGTTGTTGGTTCCCGTGGCTTGTGGTTGGCGACGCCGTTCCCCAGGATGGGATGCGGAATGGGGGCGGGGGGGTATCTGGTTTGCAGCGGGGAAGGTGGATCAGTTGGAGCAGTCGGGCCCTACTGTAAAGGGGCTGAGGCTGCCCTGGAGCCTCCAAGCTTAGTCGTGCCAGCCTTTTTGTGTCCTGAAGATGGTGAAGTCCGCCTATGGTCTAACCACAGCCTCCCTTGCTTCAGCGGAGTCCATTTGCCGGGCCCGTCTCCTCGTAGACCCGGGCTAGCCGCAGAGGGCCGCTGGGGCTCTGTTGGGGTGGCCCCGTGCCATACCCCTGCCCGCTGGGCCCGTGCCCTTTGACCCTTGCGGTTGCCATTCTTTCCCGCGCACTCCCCGCTGGGATTCCTCTTTGATTTTTTCTGGGACCTCTCTCCCCTCCCCCTGGGGCTCCCAGCGGCTTCCTCCTCCCGGGAAACGGGGCTCCCCGCCAGCACCCCTGGGCTGACAGGTCCCCCCCCCCCCACTCTCCCTGCAGCCTGGCCAACCAGTACTCCTCGTTCATGACCTCCCAGCCCACGCGGGAAGGTAAGAGGCTGCCCCATCCTGCCCAGGGGAGGAGGGAGAGTCGGGGGACCCTTCTGCGTGGGAAGTGGGGGCGGGGACCCCGGCCTGAGGTTCCCTGCCCCCTCTCCACCCCTTCCCCCTTCCCTCGGCAGCCTCGGTGACCAGCCGCCAGGTGCGCACCATCGTGGAGGAAGTCCAGGATGGCAAGGTGGTCACCTCCCGGGAGCAGGTGCACCGCTCTACCCACTGAGCCCTTCCCACGGGCCACAGCCCAGCCTCGAGGGTCGCGGGGCAGCCCCCGCCGCCCCCGGCCCCCAGCGCCCCGCTGCTGGGCCCCGCACGCCCGCCCGTCGGGGCCCCGGCCCCAGAGCCGATGCCTGTCTGTACCCGCGTCCCGCCGCCCTCGCGGAGGGGCCGCCGCCGTGGCCCCAGTGACCCCCATTAAAGCTTGTCCTGAAGCTCATGCCTCCTGGGTCCCGTGTGGTCATTGGGGGGGGGGCGTGTGGGCCAGGGGGCTGGGGGCGGAGGGGAGTCCGGTCAGTCTTGGGGCGGTGGATGCCCAGCCGGCGTGGCTCGGCGGTTGAACATTGACCTGTGAACCAGGAGGTCGGGGTTCGAGTCCCGGCCAGGGCGCATGCCCAGGGTTGCGGGCTCGACCCCCAGTGCGTGGCACGCAGGAGGCAGCGGTCAATGGTTCTCTCTCGGCGTGGATGCTCCTATCTCTTCCTCTCCCATCCTCTCTGAAATCAATAAACATATATTTTAAAAAAAATTTTGGAGGGGGGGGGGTTCCTATCACCTGCCAACCAGTTCTACCCGCCTCCACCGGGCCTGGGGCTCCCGGGAGGGTGAGGGGGAAGGAGGAGGAGGAGGAGGAGGACGTAGGGCGCAGGGACGAGCCAGCCCCATAAGCGGGGACCGAGTCTAAGAATCAGCCCCTGGGTGGCCATCGCCTGTGCTGGCCCTGGTTGGGGGCGGCCCTGGGTCCCCCGAGAGCTGCACTTTTCCAGAAGCTCCCGCCTTCGCCCCGGTCCGGGGGAGCGAGGCCGGGCACGGGGCCTCCGGCCTGATGGGTGGCCCGGAGCACGGGTGGGTGAGAGGAGGTGGCAGCGGCGGGCGCAGCCCGGGAAGCCAGACCGGCCCTGCCCAGCTCGGGGGTGTGTGTGGGGCGGGGTGGCCGCCGTGCCGGTGAGCGTGGGGGGCTGTCTTGTTTGCTCTGGTGGCTTGGCAGCCGCCGCCGGGCTCTTGGGGAATCTCGGGCTGCCCGGGCCTGCCTGGGAAGTGGAAGCCGTCGGCAGGCAGCCCGGGACACGACCGCATTCCGCCCGCCCGGCCCGTCTGCGTCGGCGGGGGCCTGGGATCCTGGCTGGGCCTGGGGTGGGGGGCAGGGCGGGGGAGCGCCGAGGGGCGGCTCAGGGTCCATCGCGAAGGCCCCCACGCCAGGGAAGGCCGTGGGGGGGGGCCTGGCGGGGAGGGGCTCAGGAAGGCCGTTTTCTTGGGCAGTGTCCTCGGACGGACAGGAGCGAAGGGGAAAGCCCTCACCTGACCCTGCGGCCCCTTGGGGTGGGGGAGGGCTGGGGAGGTGGGAGGGGGCCTGGTCTTCGCTTCCCCCAGCTCCCTTTGACCGTGAGGCTCTCCCCGCCCGCAGTGGTCCCGTCCCCATCAGGCAGCTCAGCCCCTCTTTGCCCACTCAAGCCCTCCGCCCCCCATGTTGGGGAGTTCGGGGTTGGGGCAGGTCAGCACGCTGGCCAGATGGACGTGCAGCCCCTAAGAGCGCCCCCCGGGGGTCAGGGCTGGGCAGGGGAGGTGGGCAGTGTGCCGGGGACCCTTGGGGAGGAGTCTGGAGCTGTGGGACGAGGGGTGAAACACCGCCAGCCCAGTTCTACGGGTGTGGGGGGCAGTGAGACACGGTCCCTCTTAAACCCCGGCTTCCTTAACCATGAAATGGGGTGGCCAGCTGACACCTGACGGGGTGCTGTGTTGTGTGCTGAGCTGGTGGCTTAGTCCCCATGGGCCGTGGAGCGTGGTGTGCGCTGAAGGACAGTAACCTCGGGCTGGGGGTTGGGGGAGGGGGGCGGGGAGCTGCCGGGTTCCCCAACCTTTTCCCTACCGGGCCCGGGGGCCAGGGGGGCCGGGCTGGGGTGGCGGCCGCCTGGGAGGGCCGGGACGGTGACGTCCCGCCTGTCTCTCCTCTTCCCCATATTAGGTCATGGGAAAGCGTCGCTCCGGGGCCTGCCTGAATCACAGGTGCCGCCGTAAGCACATGCAGGCGCCCCGCACGCACGGGGGTTCGGAGAAATGAGGCCGAGCCCGGCGGTGGGAGGGGAGGGGGGCCCCCCACGGGCACCTGGGCGCTGGCCGCCCGCCAGGGGTGACGAAAGCCCAGGGAGATGGAAAGAGGAGCAAGCCTATTGTCATCACTCCCCCCCCCCCCCCCCCCCCCCGCTTCCCCACCCTCCCCGCCCACTGCGCGGCCTGTTATAAAGGTGCTAGCAGCGGCCCCGCCGCCAAGGCAACTCAGGCTTCTGTCCTCCGCAGCCCTCCTCTCTCTCTCCTCTCTCTCTCGCTCTCTTGCTCTGTGTCCGCCTGCCACCCGCTGCCGCCACCATGACCACCACCATCCGCCAGTTCACGTCCTCCAGCTCCATCAAGGGCTCCTCCTCGGGCCTGGGGGGCGGCTCGTCCCGCACCTCCTGCCGCCTGTCCGGCGGCGGCCTGGGCGCCGGCTCCTGCCGGCTGGGGTCGGCCAGCGGCCTGGGCAGTGCCCTGGGGGGCGGCAGCTATTCCAGCTGCTACAGCTTCGGCGCTGGCAGCGGCTATGGCGGCAGCTTCGGGGGCGTGGACGGGCTGCTCGGGGGCGGCGAGAAGGCCACTATGCAGAACCTCAACGACCGCCTGGCCTCCTACCTGGACAAGGTGCGCGCCCTGGAGGCGGCCAACACAGAGCTGGAGGTCAAGATCCGGGACTGGTACCAGCGGCAGGCCCCGGGGCCCGCCCGCGACTACAGCCACTACTACCACGCCATCGAGGACCTGAAGAGCAAGGTGGGGCGCTGCGGGGGGAGGATAGGGGACCCTGGCGTCTCCCGCATCTCCTGCCCGGCCTGGGACCCGGCCTGGGCGCTGTCACAGGGCCTCAGGGGGCCCAGGCCGGCTCGGCCCCGGCGTGGCCTCTGGGAGCCCACCTTGAGGGTTGCTCTGTGGCTCATGTTATTTGTTTTTTTGGGGGCCAGCAGGCTGGGCTGGGGGCAAGCAGGCCTCAGGGTGCTCCCTCGAGGCTCCGTGTCCTCATCCCAGAGCTTCCTGCCACCTCGTGGGTGGTGGGATGGGGCGGATGGGCACAGCTGGAGGGCTGGGCGGGCTCGGGAGGCTGCGGGGTACGTGGGCACCTCTCTCCTCGGAGCCCCAGGGGGTGTGTGGGGCAATGGTGGGGTCAGGGGCCTGAGTGAGCATCCCGGGGCACCTGCTGGGAGGCGGGGACAGGAGAGAGGGGGCGGGGCCTCCGGAGGCCTCAGGGAACCTTATTTGGGGATTTTTCTGGCTTCCCCATCCCTCCCGCTGTTCCCTCAAGAACTGGGCTGGGCAAACCCCGGGGTGGGGGTGGGTGGGGTGAGTGGGGGTGGGGGGAGCTGGCTTCTGGAGTCCTCTGCCAAGGTTTTGCCGGCGTGGAGACTTCTGGTTGGAAAACACTCTTTAGCGAGGACTCCTTTAGCCTCCCCTTTGGGGGGGACTCTCAGGGGCGCCGTCTCCCCAGCTGTAAAGTGTGGGGGTTGCCCGCATCCCCTCTGCTTTCTGGGCTTCTGGGGCAGCTTCTGCCGGGAGCCACCCCCTGCCCCTCTTCCCCTCCCACCCACATTCTGGGGCTCCCCTCCCCCCCACCCCCCACACTCCCAGCCTGAGAGCTGCCAGGCCGGCTGCCTGCTCTGGGAGTCAGTGCTGGGGAGGGAGGTCCTGGGGGGGCTGGAGGCAAGTTTCAGAGCATTAAATCCCGCTGGCCCGCGCTTTGTCAACAATTACGCACGAGAGAGGAGAGAGGAGAGAGGCTGGGCAGGCAGGGAGCCCTCCTGAAGCAGGCGGCCACCTCCCGGCCCGCAGGCAGGAAGGCCCGTCTCAGAACCCCGGTCAGGGCTGAACTCACCCCCCCCTTCCCGCACCCCGTGACCCGACTCTCCCCCCACCTCCCCAGATCCTCACGGCCACCGTGGACAACGCCAGCATCCTGCTGCAGATCGACAACGCGCGCCTCGCTGCGGATGACTTCCGCACCAAGTGAGCCTTCGCCGCTGAGCCGGGGAGGGCCCGGGGCACCCCTCCCCACCCCTCAACTGATTGTGATACTGGCCAAGAGCTGGGGGTGTGGGGGGATGGGGGAGTCTACCTCTTAGTCTGGGATGCAGCAAATTCTGAAGGTCCAGGGCTGAGGCGATGGATGAGAGCAAGCGGAGGCAGGAGGGGGACGTAGGAAGCCGGGGGGGGGGGTACCGCCTTGCCCTGCCTGTGCCCAGGGCCCCAGGGCCCGAACCTGCTCCCACCCCCTCGCCGTCTTCGCTCTTCCTAAGCCCGTGGCGCCCTGGCGAAAGCAGGGTGCTGGCCGGGACCTGGACCTGCCCGTCCCGGGGTCCAGACGGAAGTCTCCCGTTCCGTCCGCAGGTTCGAGACGGAGCAGGCCCTGCGGGTGAGCGTGGAGGCGGACACCAACGGGCTGCGCCGGGTGCTGGACGAGCTGACCCTGGCCCGGGCCGACCTGGAGATGCAGATCGAGAACCTGAAGGAGGAGCTGGCCTACCTGAAGAAGAACCACGAGGAGGTGAGGGCGGGGGGGGGGGGTGGTCACCTGGCAGGGCTGCCTTGTCTGAGGGGCCCTGATCCCGGGGGGGGGGGGGTCCCAGAGCCAGCATGCAGGCCTGCCTCCTTCCTGCTCCCCCGGCATCGGAGGAACCTCCCAGGGGCCCCCAGAGGCCTCTCCGGCCCTGCCCCCCGCTTTCCCCTCCCTCCCAAGGTCAGGGTCTAAGAGGTCCCCCTGTCCTAGCCCACACCCTTGAACCTGGGCCCCGTGCAGGCGTTTGGAAATGAGAGGGGGATATCCTGGGGGCGCAAGCCCGAGAATGAGATTTTATCTCTGTGGGGGAGACACAGAACCTGCCCACAGTCTGGCGGGGGAGGTGGAACCCATGCAGAGCAGGTGAACCCACGCAGAGCAGGTGGACACGTCGTTAGGAGGGCCAGGGGCAGAGGGCAGGCAGAACGAGGGAGGGGTTGGAGCGAGAGACCTGGGCGGCCCGGGCGCCCACCCATAGTCCCCGTGCTCCACAGGAGATGACCGCCCTGCGCGGCCAGGTGGGCGGCGAGATCAGCGTGGAGATGGACGCGGCCCCCGGCGTGGACCTGAGCCGCGTGCTGTCCGAGATGCGCGACCAGTACGAGAAGATGGCCGAGAAGAACCGCAAGGACGCCGAGGACTGGTTCTTCAGCAAGGTGGGGGGCCGCCGGGGCCAGAGGCCTCTCCCCCAGGGGCCGGGGTGCCAGAGCCGAGCCCCCACAGCAAGCCCGGGGCCTGGCACCGTGGGGGCACCCTCTCCTCAGGGAGCCGAGTGCACCCCAAGGAGTTGGGGCTCACCCAATGGCATCCACGGGCTGGGAGCTTGGCTAAAGCTAGGATGTGGGGGTGGGCGGGGAGCCCCACTCAGGAGCACAGCCAAGGGGTCCGGGCCCCGGGCCCCTCCACCTCTCCTGTAAGATCTCAGGAGCTGGCATCGGGGGTCTGGACAAAGCTGGTCCTTAGCAGGGGAGGGGGAGGGACCCAGCAGGGTTCTCAGGTTTCCCACTCTTGCACCTTCCACCTGTAGGGATGAAGGTTAAAACGGGACATATCCCCAAGGTCTCGGGGCTTTGGGAAGCTGACGAGAGATGGGGGAGTCTACCCTCTTAGTCCGGGGTGCAGCAAATTCTGGAGGTCCAGTCAGGCTCAGGAGGAGGGCTGAGGGGCCCAGGGGAGGTCAGCAAGGCGAACAGGTCAGGGGGTTATGGGGTGTGTGTATGTGGGGGTTGGGGGGGGGGTGTCCCATGCGCCTGTCTGGGCACAGAATGGGTCCAGGGCTGAGGCTGTGCAGGGGGTGGCGGTTGTCTGATTTGCAGACAGGATCTCAAGTCCCCCCCCCGCCCCCCACCCCCGGGGCACCGTCCTGTGTTCTGTCCGCAGACCGAGGAGCTGAACCGCGAGGTGGCCACCAACACGGAGCTGGTGCAGAGCAGCAAGAGCGAGATCTCCGAGCTCCGGCGCACCGTGCAGGCCCTGGAGATCGAGCTGCAGTCCCAGCTCAGCATGGTAGGGGCGCGGCCTGGCCTAGGGCGGGGGGGGGGGGGGACCCCGGGACCCCGCAGGGGGGGCACCTGCAACCGCCCTCTCTGACCCCACTCCTCCTGCCGCCGGCAGAAAGCATCGCTGGAGGGCAGCCTGGCGGAGACGGAGAGCCGCTACTGCGTGCAGCTGTCCCAGATCCAGGGCCTCATCGGCAGCGTGGAGGAGCAGCTGGCCCAGCTGCGCTGCGACATGGAGCAGCAGAGCCAGGACTACAAGATCCTGCTGGACGTGAAGACGCGGCTGGAGCAGGAGATCACCACCTACCGCCGCCTGCTGGAGGGCGAGGACGCCCAGTGAGTGGGGGCCTCGGGCTGGGGTGGGGGCCGGGGGCCGGAGATCTCAGACCCACGTCTGATCCTCTCCCCTCTCTGTTTCCTTTGCAGCCTGACTCAGTACAAGCCCAAAGAACGTAAGCATCTGGGGTCGTGGTCTCTGCGGGTGGGCGGCACGGGGCAGGCACCCATCTGCACCTTGCTGGGGGAGGGTCCCCGGGGCTCCAGGAAATGGTGGCTGATCCTCACTGAGGGTGGGGGAAGGGACCACATTAGGGTTCAGGGTGATGCTTAGGGGAATCAGGAAGACACTGTCCGGCTCAGAGGGCTGGGAGGTGGTCCTTAGTCCTGGAGTCCTATATGACGGGGGAACATGGTCCCAGCTCCGGAGACCGTCCTCTGGCGGGGAGGCGGGGACGAGGTCTCGTGACCTTTGCCCTGAGACCCTGCAGATGAGCGAAAGCCGACCCAGCCCTGGCTCTCGCCTGGCGGGAGAAAGGGGCTCGGTCCTTGTCCTCAGATCCCAGGCTGATGGGGAACGTAACGTCCTAGCCTGGGGGAGGCGATGGGGACCAGGTGCTGGCCTCGGGGAGCCCAGCCCAGGCTGATGGGGGAGACAGGAGCATAGGATACAGAGACTGCAGAGAAATGGAGTTAGACCCCAGGTGTGGGCACCCTGTCTGCGAGGTGCCGCTCTTGCAGATAGGACACGTGGGTCAGAATCAGCCCACCCACCTGGGGGGCCGGGGCACCAGCAGCGGGACGAGTGTGTGTGCGTGTGCGTGTGCGTGTGCGTGTGCGTGTGTGTGTGTGATGCCAAGGAGCAGCACAGGCGTGGATGCCGTGGCTATGGGGGAAAGAGCCGGAGCCCGGCCCCCTGGGCCCCCGCCCCGCCCTGACTGCCCGCCTCCCGCAGCCGTGACCACCCGCCAGGTGCGCACCATCGTGGAGGAGGTGCAGGACGGCAAGGTCATCTCCTCCCGCGAGCAGGTCCACCAGACCACCCGCTGAGGACTCTGCTCCCCCACCCCCCGTCCCTGGGCCCCCATCGGCCCTGCAGCCTCGGCCTCCCCAGCCTGAGCCCCCTGGCTCCCCGTCCCTTCCCCTTCCCCATCCCCATCCCCCTGCCTGACCAATAAAGCTTGTTGACTCAGACGTGGACTGCCTCCTGATTGCGGCCACTGATTGGCCCAGTGTCGGGTGGGGGAACGGAGGGGGGGCGGGGGATGGGGCAGGGAGGAGTCTGGATGGACGCCACGGTTGTTGCTGTGGGGTCTCGGACCCGGTAAGGAGTAGGTCTGGGCAGAGCTGTGTGCGGTGTCCCAGGGACGGTGGTGCGGGCCGGGCCAGAGCCGGGTGCGGTCAGGGTATGGGGGGGGGGTCTTAGGTGGCCCCTTCGTGGCCTCTAAGTGGGTGTGTGACCTCGGGCAGCCGCTTCTCCTTGCTGAACCTCATCCTCTCATCTGTAAATGGGGGAGCAGATTTCAGGTGTGGGAGCCAGAGGCCCAGGAATGCTGTATCCAGTCAATTGCTCCTCGAGGTCCCCATCTGAGAGGGGCAGGGGTGGGCCAGGACACAGGTCTGGGTTCTCTTGGGAGAGGCACCGCGGGAGGGGAGATGGTTTGGGGCCCCGTTGCCTAAGAGAAAGGTGGAGTCCCCCAGGAATGTTTCCTTAAATGGTCAGCTGGGATGGGGTGCTGGGGCGTAGTTTCGCACTGGGGAGCAGCACCATCCTCCCCGGCGGGCAGCCTGCAGGTGGGGTGGTGGGAAATGCATCCTGGGGAGGGGCCAGGGCAGCCCCGCGCAGCCACGCCCCGCCCAGGACCCTCTGGGCCCCGCCCCTTCAGGTGAGGAGCCGCTGGGGAGGAGCCAGGAAGTCTGCCTGTGAGAGACTCCGGAAACCACGGGGCGGGGTGAGCCTGCTTTCCTGGTTTTCTAGGAGAAGTGGGAGTGGGTGGAAGGGATGACTGAGAGGAGGGGTTCCCCCCACCCCAGTTCACTGACAGGCCTGGGACTGTCCGCTGCCGCCCACTCAGACCTGGTGTCCCAACACCTGCTGGCTCCTGGGGCCTGGAGATGAGGGCGGGAGGGGGCAGGAGCCGGTGGGGCAGTGGCCGCAGCTGCTGTCTAGGAAGTGGGTGGCTGGGGTGGGGCTCTGGGCAGGCCCCGGGCCCCCGCCGGACCCCAGAAGCCACAGGAAGCCAGGAGTGAGGAGATGAGCCCCAGCTAACGGCCCTTCTGGCCCTGATATTGGGGGGGGGTAAAGATGGGGAGCCCCTCCCCACGGCTGTCGCCCGGACCCCACTCCCGCAGAGGCCGCTGCAGCTCTCCCCGGGCGGGCCGGGCCTGCAGGCGGCGTCGCTCTGTCGGAGGGAGGCTGGCGCCGCTCCGCTGCCTGAGCAGCAGCAGCGGGACGAGGATGCAGGCCACGGGCAGGTGGCATCAAGGATGCAGGCCACGGGCAGGTGGCATCAAGGATGCAGGCCACGGGCAGGTGGCATCGTACCCCGGGCCCCACCGCGCAGCACATCCGGCCGCAACCAGCAGAACCAGCCCTGGGCTGAGGATGGCCGCCCCGGAGGGTGACCTCATCTGTTTGAACAGCCTTCCTAGGAAGCAGGAAGGCTCCGGGAAGAGAAGAGGCGCCTCCTTGTGTGAACGGGGACACGGAGGCTCCGAGGAGCAGTGACTCAGCCCTTGCCCGGAGCCCGGAGCCTGGGATGTCCGGGGTGGAGCAGGTGCTGCTAGATGCTGTGCTGGGAAGAGGAGCCGGGAGCCCCACCTCCTGCCCAGCCTCAGCTGGGAGGCAGCGGCTCTCTCTCCACAGACCAGCCCCTCCTCAGATGCAGCAGCTGCGGAGGGGGGGTCAGAGGGTGGGGCTGGCCAGGGTTTCTCTTCTCATCTTATTTTATGTTGTTTTTATTGTTGCCCCCCTGCTGGGGAAGGAGCCCCTCCCCACAACATGGGGGGGGTGTGTGGCTCAGGAGGCCCTAGCAGGGGGGCAGCGGCCGGATGTGCTGAGAACTGAGTGAGGAGGGGCAGAGGCCGCCGTGCCGGGCTCGGGGTTCCCGGGAGACAGTCCCGGGCCCCAAGGGGATGCCCACTCTCTCCGGAAGGGCTCAGCCCAGGCCTGGGCAGGCGGGGCTCACGGGGCACAGACTAGGTTCAGGGCACTGTGGCCTCTTGGGGATGGCATGAGAATCGTTGGTGGCTTTTTCTGGGCACCCCAAGCTGACCCAGGGGCGGGGGACCTTGCCTGTGGCTGGATGGGGAGACCCAGCTGTGGGCTCTATACGGAGTCTCACGGTTCATCCATACCCACCCACTCACAAAATGTTTTGCCAGACCAGTTAACTGCCCGGTCACTGCCCTCAGCGTGCCTCGCCCGCTCTCCTAGGATGGACACCCACCCACCCACCTGGTTCCCAGACTCAGGCCCAGGGGTCGCCAGCCCCTGAGGCTTCCTCCACCAGCCCACACCCTGGGAGGGTGGCCACAGGCAGGACACTGCCCGTGGCACTGCCCGCTCTGCGCCTGGGTCTGCACGGGGCCCCGGGGAAGCAAGAGACCGGGGCCCTGGCCTGCAGGGACCCCAGAGGGCCCTAGGCTAGGAGGGTGAGCATGGCCCAGGGGTGGGCTAACCATGTGCCCTTTGGCCTGGTGCAGCGTGGGCCTCCTGTGCCACCCATGATGCGTGGCCCATGGCTCGGGCTGCAACTGGCATTGACCCAGCCATGGGCTTCCCTGAGGGTTGTGTAGACCATGGCGAGGGGTCTACACATGTCCTCAGAAGGGGAGCATCAAATATGGGGGAGCTTGGCATTGAGATTCACCCGGATCCTGGGGCCGGCGCCTGAGTCAGGGACATTTGTTCCCCCCCAGAGAGCCTCCCCTCCCCCCCCCCCCCGGGCTGTAGGCCCCTCACCACTGAGCTCACTGTGCTAGGATTGTCTCTGCCCCCAGTCCTTCCAAATGGTATGCCCTTAGTGGTTCTCTTCTTGTTTTTTTGTTTTGTTGCTGTTCATTTGTTTGTCAACGCACATAGTAGGTGCTTTATAAATATCTGTGAATAAACGCAATATGGCCACCAGTCTGCGCTCAGTGCTTTATTTATTTCGCCTCTAACATGCCCGTGAAGTAGTGCTGACCTTCCCATTTCCCAGAGAAGGAGACTGAGGCCCAGAGAGGCGCAGAGTCTTATCCAATATCTGGTCCCTGTTGCCTGACTCCAGACTGCTCTGTGCTGGCCCATCCAGCCTCTTCTCCCTTCATCCTCCCCTGAAGCCATGGGTCTGGCTGCCACGGGGAGCTGAGGTTTCGGTCCTGCAGCCCTCTCCTCTCTCCCCTCAGCCTCCCTGGGGCCTCCTTCCCCGGCCCTCCTTCCCCCAGGCCTGGCTGGTTACCAGAAAGAAAACAGTCCTAGGACCTGCCTTGTCCTGGTGATGCTGTGCAGTGGGCTGATGTTGGTGCAGTGGCTGATGCTGTGCAGTGGGCTGATGCTGTGCAGTGGGCTGATGCTGTGCCGTGGGCTGATGGTAATACAGTGAGCTGATGCTGTGCAGTGGGCTGATGCCAATGAAGTGGGCTGATATTAATGCAGTGGGCTGATGATGTGCAGTGGGCTGATGATGTGCAGTGGGCTGATGTTGGTGCAGTGGACTGATGCTGTGCAGTGAGCTAATGCTGTGCAGTGGGCTGATGGTGCAGTGGATTGATACTGTGCAGTGGGCTGATGTTGGTGCAGTGGGCTGATGCTGTGCAGTGGACTGATGCTGTGCAGTGAGCCGGAGCAGGGATCTGGATAGAATGCTGGTGATCAGACAGATTTGTGCATCTGGCATGTGGAGGCATGGCATTGGCCAATAATATTTCCTGGCCAACTCTGGAATGAGATGACCTCACACCTGAGATGGGATGGCTGCCTGGAGGAGCTCTGTGCCCACCTGGCCTGGTGATTCCGGTGCTTGGCAACCTTGGGGCAGGTATAATGGAGGAAATGCTCCCCCCCCCCCACTCCTCTGCCAACTCAGATTGTCCGCGGCCCCGCTGGAACCCCCGCTGGGTCAGCACCTTCCCAGGAGGGGCTCAGAGACAGCCCTCCTTTTCCGCTGGGCTGGGAGCTGGTCACACCCACCCGGCTGCACCCCGAAGGCAGAGCATCTCAGTGTCTCTGGCACTCGGCACTCGGTGCTGCATTACCACCTCAGTGTTTTCCCTGGGCCAAGTCATGAGGTCCAAGGTGTCACACCTCCCCCACCCCCTGCACCCCGAATGCCAGGCGTGTGGTGGCTGCTTGGCCTGTGGTGTTGGCTGAGTGGTTCGATGTGTTGGTCAGCAACTTTATTCCTGCAGCTTCTCAGCCCAGCCAGCTCCCTGGGCCCTCGGCGCCGGGCCTGTGTGCACCCCTCCCGCCCCTGCAGGGCTGGGGGAGGGGCAGTCGTCCAATCAGAAAGGAGACGGGGGCTCTGCTGGGGACAGAGAGGGAGGGCTCAAAGAGCTGGGCTCGGGTTCGAGTCCCTGCTTCTCGGCCTCCATGCTATGTAACCCGGGGAAAGTCTCTCGCTCTCTTCGGTGAGAGCGTGGCGGCCTCTGGTGACCTCAAAGGTTATTTCCAGGTCTGGGGGTGATGCGTCTGTAGTCGGCCCTCACCCCCAGGCCCACCCCTGACACCTGGGAAGGTAGGATTTTTTTTGTCCAAAACTTCCAAGCCCCTTTGCCCATCTGCGGAGTGCGGGGAGGGAGGGGGCATCTCCCAGGCCGAGTCCTAAAGGCGTGTGCTGGGCACCAGCTCTGCTAATGCCGCCGGGCCCTGTGCCCACAGAAAATGACTGACGGGGCGCCATTAGCACCGGCAAAGCCTGGCTCTGCTGAGGCAGAGAGTTTCAGGGAGGTATCGCCCAGCAGAGCGCAGGCTGAGGCAGGCCTGGACAGAGGCACTTCCAAGCAAGGACAGTGGCCAGCTCTGTGGGTCACCCCTCAGCGCCTCCCCCCTCCCCAGGAGGCCTCTGATTTGGGGTCTAGATCAGCCGTGGGCAAACTTCGGCCCGCGGGCCGGATCCGGCCTGTTTGGCTGTTCTATCCGGCCCGCGGAGCCGAAAGAGCAGAGGGTTCTCTTGCTCTCCCCTCCGCTCCTTCACCAGCAGCCCAAGATGAGAGTGCCAGCATGGTCAGGTTGGACCGGAGGGCCAGCACAAAAGCATGGATGGAGTGTTTGTGTAAACTAATATAAATTCAAAGTAAGCATCATTACATAAAAGGGTACGATCTTTTTGTTGTTGTTGTTTTTTTAATTCAATAGTTTTATTCACCGGATCCAGCCCTGGTCTAGACACCCTCCTTCCCCCCGATCCTGCCTCCAGCCCGTGGGCCAAGGTCACGCTGTCTGTGGGCAGATCTCCTTCCCGGGCGGTAGGTGAGCCCAGACACACCTCGGTCCCTGCCTCTGAGGCGCTGCGGGCGAGCGGGGCTGTTGTGGGGCAGAAGCAGAACAGCGGGTCCTGGCTGCAGCTGGGAGACACGTTAATCACGCTCTGTTATTCGCGATCGCTGTGCTCTGATTAGAGAAAGCACATTCTGGCCTGGCACAGAGTCGGGTGCCCGGGGACATGGGAGGCAACCTCGGGAGGCGTCCGTTCTCCTTGTCCAGAACTGCCTGTCTTCACGGGAACTTGAGCAGACTCACTGCCAAAGCCACCCGGCCCCGGGGGGGCCCTCCCTGTGGGACCACCAGCCTGCCTCGCGGGCGGCCTGTCACCGTTACCCTTTGCCCGTGTCCCCATGCGTGTCATTCCTACGACCCCAGGCGATCTCGGTCCTCCTTCCCAATACAAGCGTATAGCGGGGTGCAGAGCAGATTCTCGTGCTGCTCCCCCACGCTGCCAGCAATGTTGGGATAAACACACGTGGTTCAACCCTGTGCCTGCTCAGTTGGCTCAGGTGGTGACAGGCATCCGTGACCCGCGCCATGTCTGGTGTCAGAGATGGCCCGAGCTCGGTTCTGGTCCCAGACTGGTGACATCAGGGGAATCTCCCCCTCTCTGGGGTTCCCTCTACTTCACAGGCTGAGTTCCAGACACAGATGTGGGTCGGGGATGCGCAGAGAGAGTGACTCAGGGTGGTGGAAGGGGCTCCAGCTGGACAGACGGACAGACTGGGGGGTTCTGACCTCAGCTCCCCATTGACTGGGGTCTTGGGAAGCCCACTTACCCTTCCAGTTCCCTGTCTGTGAACCAGTGGCAGGGGCGGGCACTCGGGGGGCACTCTACGTGACTCCCGAGCGTGGCAGGTGAGCGGAGAGCCCCCTGCCCACCTCCCTCAGCGGAAGGAGAGGGCCCGCCCGGAGTCTGGGGACACAGTGTGGGGACTCAAAGCCCGCGGTGTGGTCAGGGGTCCCTCGTGGCGCCAGTCGCAACACAGGGACCCCCTCCCCCGAAAGCGTGCAGTGGGTGCCAGTGATTCGGTGGAGCAGTGCAATCGAGGTGGGTTGCTCAGGAGTACAGAGAGGAGGGCAGGGATGGGGGGCGGAGGTGCCAGGAAGAGGTGGGCTTGAGGAGGGAGGTGAGGGGCATCTGTGCTGGAAAAAAGGGGGGGGGTGGGGGCTGAAGGAACTGGTGAGGGTCAGAGCTGGCCATCGGGGAGGGGCCTGAGGGGACCTTCATGCACGTTCCTCTGTGGCTGGTGGGGTGTCCTCCCCTTTTACAGATAGAACCCCCTGGGGTCCGAGGGGCTAAAGCAGCCGTGGGCAAACTACGGCCCGCGAGCCGGATCCGGCCCGTGCGGCCGTTCTCTCCAGCCCGCGGAGCCGAAAGAGCGGAGGGTTCTCTCGCTCTCCCCTCCGCGCCTTCACCAGCAGCCCAAGAGGAGAGTGCCAGCATGGTCAGGTTGCTTTTGTTCCGGCCCTCCGGTCCAGTTTAAGAACCCATGGTGGCCCTCGCGTCAAAAAGTTTGCCCACCCCTGGGCTACA
The DNA here is from genome assembly GCA_963924515.1 of Vespertilio murinus. Lineage (NCBI taxonomy): Eukaryota > Metazoa > Chordata > Mammalia > Chiroptera > Vespertilionidae > Vespertilio > Vespertilio murinus. The sequence goes on from OZ004718.1 coordinate 6,849,601, forward strand.
GGGTGCCTATGCCATGCAGCTGGTAAGGGGCTGAGCTGGGGCTGGAGCTGCCACCTGGCCAACTCCACGGGCACTCTGTACAGCTCGTCCGTGGTTTATAGGCAGGCTGGTTCCATGGCGCACACACACACACACACAGAGTAATCGAATCTGTAGAGCTAGAAGGGACTCCAAGACCGCCCACTCCAGCCTGGCCACGTTGCTGGGGGGAACAGGCCCAGGGAAGGTAGGTGAGGGGGCTCAGGTCACACAGTGAGCCGGGCAGAGCCAGGCCAGCCACCGGCTCCCCTGCCAAGAGCCAGGCGTGTAGGATCCCCACGGCCGCCTCCCGAGGGGGCCCTGGGATGGCACAGCTGAGGCTGTCACCGTGGGGCAGGGAGGCGTCCTTGGGCTGAGTCACCGCCCGGGGACGCGGCCGGCACAGAGCCGCGCGGGCCAAGGCCCTGCTGTCCCCCGGGGCTCCGGGAACAGGAGCCGGCTGCTGCCGCCCTGCCTGAGTCACCGCCGACCGGCTTTTGTGTGTCTGTTTTCTCTGGGCCCCACACCCCCAAAGCTGGGTGGGGACCCCGAGCAGCGCAGCGGCGACGGGAGCCGACCCCGGGCTGAGTAATGGGGAGTGGGGAGTTGGACGGGACCCGGAGTGATGAAACCCCGAGGGGAACCCGGAGTCAGCAGTTGGGAGGGCCCCGCCTCCCCAGGGAGGTGTATAAAGGTGCCGGGACTCCTGAGCCGGGCATCCTCCGCCTGCCTTCCTGAGCACCTCTCTCTCCTCTCTGCCGACTCGCTCGCTCACTCACTCGCTCACTCACCTCCCTCCTGGGCACCATGACCACCTGCAGCCGCCAGTTCTCCTCCTCCAGCTCCATGAAGGGCGCCTGCGGCCTTGGCGGCGGCTCCAGCCGCATGTCCTCCGTGCTGGCCGGCGGCGGCGGCTCCTGCCGGGCCTCCAGCGCCTTCGGGGGCATGTCCTCCTCCCGCTTCTCCTCCGGGGGGGCCTGCGGGCTGGGGGGCGGCTACGGCGGCGGCTTCAGCAGCAGCAGCTTCGGGGGAGGCCTGGGTAGCGGCTTCGGAGGAGGCTATGGCGGTGGCCTTGGCGGTGGCTTCGGGGGTGGCTTTGGTGGTGGCTTCGGCGGTGGCTTCGGGAGTGGCTTCGGGGGTGCCGACGGCGGCCTCCTCTCCGGCAACGAGAAGGTGACCATGCAGAACCTCAACGACCGCCTGGCCTCCTACCTGGACAAGGTGCGCGCCCTGGAGGAGGCCAACGCCGACCTGGAGGTCAAGATCCGGGACTGGTACCAGAGGCAGCGGCCCAGTGAGGTCAAGGACTACAGCCACTATTTCAAGACCATCGAGGACCTCCGGAACAAGGTGGGCGGGCCGGGGGGTGGCTCTGGTGGGTGGGGGCAGTGGCCAAGGGTGAAGTGGTGGCTGGGGGGGAGGGGGGGCCTTTATCAGCATCGAGGTGTCTGAGCTGGGCCTGGGACCCCCACCCCTCTTATTTCCCAGCATGCTCAGCTTCTCTCTGACTCGGGCCCAGGATGGATGGGGTGGTGGGAGAGGTGGGTGCATCCCCACCACACCCTGAGCTGGGTGGGAAGGCACCCCAGGCTGGCTAGAGAAGCATAGAGCCTGACCTGCCAGCCAGGACCCCCCCGCCCCCCCAAATGTGGGGAGACTCCCTTCCCCCCTCTGTGTTCTTCGCCCCCGAGCGGCGGGATGGTGGTTAACGCTGCCTCCCCGCCCTTCGCCCGCCCGCTCTGCAGATCATCACAGCCACCATCGAGAATGCTCAGCCCATCCTGCAGATCGACAATGCCAGGCTGGCAGCTGACGACTTCAGGACCAAGTGAGCCTCCCAGTTGGCAGGGCTGAGGGCCAAGAGCAGAGGGCAGAGGGCAGAGGGCAGAGGGCAGAGGGCAGAGGGCAGGGGTGTCTGTCCAGGGAAACCAGCAGGGCTTGGGCCCCAGAGGCCTCACGGATGCAACCTGACGCCCTGACCTCTGTCCGCCAGGTACGAGCACGAGCTGTCCCTGCGCCAGAGCGTGGAGGCCGACATCAACGGGCTGCGCCGGGTGCTGGACGAGCTGACCCTGGCCCGGGCCGACCTGGAGATGCAGATCGAGAGCCTGAAGGAGGAGCTGGCCTACCTGAGGAAGAACCACGAGGAGGTGAGGCGGCGGCTGCTGGCATCGGTCGGGGGGAGGCGGGCGGTCTGCGGGGGAGGGATGCCGAGCTGACTCCCGCTCGCCATCCCTTCCTAGGAGATGCTTGCCCTGCGGGGCCAGACGGGCGGGGACGTCAACGTGGAGATGGATGCCGCCCCCGGCGTGGACCTGAGCCGCGTCCTGAACGAGATGCGCGACCAGTACGAGCAGATGGCGGAGAAGAACCGCCGAGACGCCGAGGCCTGGTTCCTGAGCAAGGTGGGGCTGGGCCCGCGGGCCTCCCGCAGGGCTTGCCCACTGGGGCCGCCGCTGGAGCGCCTCACACCCTCTGCTCTTCTTCCCCCACCCCCAGACCGACGAGCTGAACCGAGAAGTGGCCTCCAACAGCCAGCTGGTGCAGAGTAACCGCAGCGAGGTGTCTGAGCTCCGGAGGGTGCTCCAGGGCCTGGAGATCGAGCTGCAGTCCCAGCTCAGCATGGTATGGAAGCCCGGCCCCCACCCCTCCCAGGTCACCAGCAACGGACACCAAGCCCTCCACACCGCCACAGCAGTTCCTCCTCTCCTTCCCCAAGTGTGGGCTGAAGGGATCCTTGTGCCCACTGTATAGATGGAGCAGGGAAGGCCCAGGATGGGGGAGCACGTTTCCCCCACGTTGTCTGACCCCGTAGCCCATGCACCTCCCAGGAAACACGCCCAGAGACCTGCAGGCACGGCAGTGACCACCTCCAATGTCTTCCCTCTTCTCTCACAACCAGAAAGCATCCCTGGAGGGCAGCCTGGAGGAGACCAAAGGCCGCTACTGCATGCAGCTGTCCCAGATCCAGGGCATGATCGGCAGCGTGGAGGAGCAGCTGGCCCAGCTGCGCTGCGAGATGGAGCAGCAGAGCCACGAGTACCAGATCCTGCTGGACGTGAAGACGCGGCTGGAGCAGGAGATCGCCACCTACCGCCGCCTGCTGGAGGGCGAGGACGCCCAGTGAGTGCCTGCCCCTGCACCCCATCCCCCCCCAGTCCTACTCCACAGACCCTTCCGCACCCCCACCCCGCTGCTGGCTGCACCCAGCACCTCTAACCGCTCTGTCTTTTCTCCCTCCACAGTCTCTCCTCCTCTCAGCACATGTCATCATCCAGCCAATCCTATTCTTCCCGAGATGGTAAGACTCCTGGGGGTCCCGGGCACTCCACAGCCTCCAACCTCCCCCCCCTCCCTCCTCCTTTTCCCTGTGTGGGGCCAGCTGATCTCCCAGAATCCTTCTCACCTCCTCTCGTCTCTCCCACAGCCATGTCCTCCTCCTCCTCCGGCCGCCAGACTCGCCCCCTCCTCAAGGAGCAGAGCTCCTCAAGCTTCAGCCAGGGCCAGAGCTCCAAGCACTGAGCTGCCTCTCCCAGAACTTCCTGCCCACCCGCCGGCCTCACTTCTGGAAGGCCTGGGTCAGGCCCATGTTCTCCCAGCGCAAGTCCCAGCTGTCTCCCCTTCCCTCTCCGCCGGTGATGGGCCAATAAAGCTGACTTTCTGGTTGATGCAAACACGTGTGGTCTCTGTTCTTGAACGGATGAGAAGGGAGTTGAAGGTGACGCCCGGGGGGCCTCCTGGGATCTCAGTCTGAGGGATGCGAGAAAGAGCGAAGCTTGGAGGAGTTTGCAGGGTCTCTGAGGAAGACCTCCATGCCCTGGTGGGAGGGGAGGAGGGAAGAGACAGGGTGAGAAGGAGCCCCCACACGCCAACAGACATCCTGGGAGGCATCTGACAGATGTTCTTCCCTGAGACCTCCTAGCAACTCTGTGACCTGGGTGTGGTCACAGACACAACCCTGGGATTCAGAGAGGTTAAGCCACTTGCATGACGTCACGCTGAACACCACTGAGGTTCCCGGCCAGGTCTGTCTGGCTGCCATGTGCATGCCGTGACAGTTTTACCAAGACCTTTGAGGGATCCCAACACAATACAGAACGTCACAAAATAGGCTATTCAGGCACCAGGATGGCCCCAGGGAAGATGATCCCAACAGATCATCATCACCCCGGCTTCTGAGGGCCCATCTTAGCGTGACTTTCTTCTGTGTCACCCTGTCGCCTTTGGACTCAGCACTTGAGCTCTTAGCTCTGATCCCTTGTCTCCTCACCTTTGCACACAACGATTTTTCTGTTGGACAGTGGAAGGGTGAGACTGCCTTGGGGATGGTGCCCATGGTTAGAGCCTTTCTCCTCCCCACCTGCTCCTCCTCCTCACCCCTGTCAACTCCTTCACCCCCCCCCCCCCCCCGCCCGGCCTGTACATTTTGTGCCGATGAATTCCCTGGGAAATATCTCCTCTTCGTTCCCCAAACCACTGCCCCATCCAGACCTGCCTCCTCTCTGCCTAGAACCGGCCCCAGCCTACTCACCAAGGGCCCCTTGCTGTCCATCTCTCCCACCCCCATTTCCTCCCAGTGGCCTTCCTACAAGAATGTGGTTAAGGTGAAGAAGAAGGATGTGATCAGGACTCCTCTGCTTCACCACTCGTGATGTTCCTTTTCCCCTCCGATGCTTGGCCCTTCCTTCTCTACCCGCTTTGCTTCCGCTCCGCCCTTCCCTGCCCTGTACTCGTGAGTCAACCGTACCTGACTAATGGCATTGTCCCACGCCTCTCACTTGCTGTGGATGGATGCCTTCCATATTTTAAAAATTTTAATCAAAACAAATCAAAGTTATGTGTGTATAACATAATAAAACCTCTATGAAAAAGAGCCATTCATCACCCCCCAAAAAAGGGGGGCGGGGAGAGCCATCCCAGTTTGTGTCACATACCTCCATTCCCACCTCCCACTTTCTTAGCTGTTACTTTTGGCATTTGCCTCTTTATTTTATTTTATTATGATTACTTTTTAATCCTCACTCGAGGACATGCTTAGAGAAAAGAAGGGGTGGGGAGAGCGAGTGAGTGAGTGAGAGTGAGAGAGAGAGAGAGAGAGAGAGAGAGAGAGAGAGAGAGAAACATCAATTAGTTGCCTTCCATAAATGCCCAAACAAGAATCAAACCCACAACCCAGGTATGTGCCCTGACTGAGAATCGAACCGGCAACCTTTAGGTGCACAGGATGATGCTCAACTCTCCTTATTTTTAGACAACAGGCTTATACTACCATTTCTTGATTTTTTTTAAAAGTTTTAGTGTTTAATGCTTGACTTCCTGCTATGAAGAATGGGGACTTACAAGCTCTCTTATACAGCATTGCCCCATTCCACTTCTTCCTCACTTTCCTTTTTCCCCCATCTTTTCAATATATTCATATTTTCATTAGGTAAATGTTTAATATTTACATTATTATGACTATTTAAATACTAGTCACAGTCAAATAATATTTTATACTATATTAAATTTCTTTGTAATTAATATTTCTGCCTCAATTTGTTTAGGTTTTCTATGTACTTATCACTAACTTATTCTCATTCACTGTTGGAAGTATAAATCTTCTCTTCATATGTTGAACACTGCCTATTTCCTGGAGCCCTCTGTCCCCCTGCTTCGGTCTGTCTGTTTGCTCTCTAGGCCTGCTGTCACCCTGGAATCTCTCTTCCCCATCATCTGGGGGTCTCTTCTTTCTGTGTTGCATCCCTTGTTTCCTGGATCCGATGGCTTCCTTTTTCTTTTTCTTTTTTCCCCTTAATGCACATTTTCTAAGAAAGGATTCACAGCATTTTTTTTAATGTCTGAAAATATGGCTAATCAACCCTCACTACCTTCATCCTTGACTGGTAGTTGGGCAGGGTATGGAATTCTAGTATGGTATTGTTACACTGTTTCCTGACATCTCAATAGTGTTGCTGTTAAGTCTAATGCTATTTTGATTATAGATTCTTTGTATGATCCTATTCCTATCCCTTTCCCCAGAACTTTTGGGTTCTTCCCTTTCTTTCCAGCAGGCTGAAATGTCACATGTTGTGTCTTCACCTGTTGGATTGGGCACTGGGCAGAATCTTCCAAGGTGGAAACCCATGCTTTTCAGTTCTGGGAGATTTTCTTGAATAATTTACTTGATGATTCCCTCTCCTCCATTTTCCTCTGCTGTATCCTGTAGAGACAAATCATAAACCCTTTGGCCTGGTCAGCATGGCTCAGTGGTTGAGCATCGACCTGTGAACCAGGAGGTCAAGATTTGGTTCCTGGGGAGGGCACATGCCCAGGTTTCAGGCTCGATCCCCATTGGGGGGTGTGCAGGAGGAAGCTGATCAGTGATTCTCTCTCATTATAAATGTTTCTAATCTCTCTCCCCACCTCTCCCTTCCTCTCTGAAATCAAGAAAAATGTATTAAACAAAGAAATAAACAACAACAACAACAACAAAAACACACCATAAACCCCTTTGAAGAAGTACAACCTCAAAGCAGAAATGGGGGAACCATTAATTGGGGAACCAGCTTGTCCATCCAGAAATGCCTTGATGCCTGGATTTCTCACACCAAGATTTAAGTCCCAAATCAGACTGCAGTTTTCTCATGGCTGCTGAGGGTGAGGAGGTTGAGTGGCTCTCGAATGCTGCTTGTAACCTGTCTACTCCGAACACGCCCTCAGATTCCTTATGCTTGACTTCATGTCAAAGTTTGTGAAATATTGTTTCAGATAACTGCGCAAAGTACTGGAACAATGGCCAGAGTGAGCCTTAATGACAGCCTATAAAGTCTATCTGGTGATGAGAACGAATTAGTGCTAAGCTTGTAAGCGTCTGCTTTCTTTGGGCTCATTGTTCTTGAGAGCTATAAAAAGCACAGCATGCCTCCTTGTCTCTGAGATAAGGGATTTCTTGTTTGCTTCCCACTGTGGTGGGTCTGGGTCGGCTGCTTGTTTAAAGCCTTTGGATGACACCCCGAAACAAACAGGAATGACGCCTTCTGTTTTGCCTGTCCCCACAGCCCTTAGGCAGCACCCAGCCCCTGTTGGAGAGTGGGAATTTTTGGGCATGCTTCCAGAGAGGCCGTGGACTGTGCCCCGGATAGAGTTGTCCGTGCTGACACCAGGTCAGGCCTTGAGATAGGGTCTCCTGGCCCCTTCCCAGCACATAGGCCTTCTTTCATAGATCACTATCAGCTTTCTGAAGAACAGGATGACCCTGTGAACAACATGGTTGTCCAAGGCATGATTCTGACGTTGCTTGGGAAAAACTGTTTTGTCTTGGGTTACTTGTTCTGCAAAAACAGGATGTGGTTAATGGGCTTCAAAGTGGTCCTACACAAAGGGTCGCTGCTGCTCTCTGGCCTCCCTGCGTGGAGAATTGGCAGAGCAGTCGCCCAGCTAGTCGCTGGCCCGGCCGGCTGATAAAGGCTCTTTGCTTTTGCATCGGACTCAGCTCCCTGGGGATCCTTGGGGATCCTGAAATCTGGGCATAACACCCCAGAGGGACACTCATAAACGTTGGTGGAGTCAAACCAGGGGTTTGGTGTGGAAGCTGCTGTTCTTGCTGGTCTCCACGAAGCCTTCTCAGAAGCAAGTTTCTTGAGAACGGGCTTCTTTGGATTCCATGAGCCTCTCGTCACGTTAGTACCAGGCTGTCGCTGGGGGTGGTATTGAGGAGCTTCTGTGGAAGAGAAAGCAGTGGAGGGACAGAGTCCTGTCTGTGAGAGCTGAGGCTCTGAGCACCTGGAGCTCTTTATCAGGCGGGCCTACCAGATCAAGTGTGAGGTCCCCACCACGGGCTGATGTAGCTTTGTGTCCTCTCTTCCCCCACTTGTCCAGGACTCCTGAAGGGCTTTGAGCAGACGGAAGGGGCGGGGGTTAAAGCAAAGCTGGCTATTTAGGGGAGTCCATTTTGGACTTGGCTCCCTGTTCACGCATTGCTGGGATCCAAGCATCTCTGTGTTCCCCATGATCGTGGTATTGTTTCCCATAAAACAGGTACGTTCTGGTCCTTCCAGTTTTTATCTGCCATGTGAAGCATGTGATAACAGAAATGGAAGTGGAAAAAATAAAAATATCCACCCATTGTTCCGTCCCCCCGGGTTTTTTCTCTCCCAGGCTCTTCTCTGGCCCCGTGACGTGTGAGTTCAAGCCAAAGGTGAGTTAGTTTCCAAGACCTAGGGGCTTCGGGGTTACATGAATAATTTCAAAGAAATAAAAGACCGGCCTAGAAGGACGTAAGTGCCATTATGCATATGGGACTGAGAACGGAGAACACAGCGACTGCCCATCAGTACTGTACAGTGATACGCAGAAGAAAAGAACGAAAACTAAAGCAGGATCACAGTCCCTTGCAGAAGGTAGTGCGAAATAGCATCGGGAGGTGGGAGGCCGCCCTGGTGTTGAACTCCGAGCATGGCTCTGGCCCATTTCTTCATCTCTCTGCATCTCGGTTACCTCATCTGTAAATGTTGGCTGCTGGTATCTACCTGGGAGGCTCTTGTGAGCATCAAAGGAGGTAAGATGTATACAGCAGGCACCCAGTAAATGTGTGCTCACTCTTTCCCTCTCCCTTTGACAGTCTTCACAGCAGCCTGGCCTGGGCGACCTCATTTGATTTTTTAAATATATTTTTAAAAATATATTTTATTGATTTTTTACAGAGAGGAAGGGAGAAGGATAGAAAGTTAGAAACATCGATGATGAGAGAGAAACATCAATATCCCAGTTTCTAACTGCATACCCCCCACTGGGAATGTGCCCGCAAGCAAGGTACATGCCCTTGACCAGAATCAAACCTGGGACCTTACAGTCCGCAGGCTGACGCTCTATCCACTGAGCCAAACCGGTTTTGGCCTCATTTGATTCTTGCAGCTGTGTTTCTGGCCTGGCAAAGCTGAGCTGGCTCTCCACCAAGACTCCCACCTGTCTCCCCACACCGCACCATCATCCCAGTTTACAGGTGAGGACGCTCAGGCTCAGGGAGGTTGAGCGGCTTGCCCGAGGGTGCATGACTGGCAGGTGAGGTGTCAGAACACCCCTGTGGGTCAGACCCCTGGCCTGGTTTGACTTGCTCTGGTCACGGAGAAGGGGAGTTCTTGCAGGGATCTAGGGAACTCAGCTGTGCCCACTTTGAGGCTGCCTGGACCAGGTGTGCTGGGCTCGGGGTGGGAGCAGGGTGGGGATGACAGTGACCAATCAGGGGCTGCCCTGGTCTTAAAGGAGACACTGCCTCTAGTACCTAGGCAGGGAATGGCCTAGTTCTCCTTCTCCCAGAGGCGCCTGTGGTGGGTGCAGGGTGGGCTGTGCTTACCAAATCCAAGCTCCCCTACTGGCAGCCCCATCTTGGCTGATGCCTGCCTTCCTCTCCTTCCTCCTCTTGGAGAAAGGCAGTGGGGTGTTGATGTCATGGAAGTGGTAAGTGCTACAAATCGGGGCTTGACTGATTGTCTAAATCAGTGGTTGGCAAACTCCTTAGTCAACCAAGCCAAATATCAACAGTACAATGATTGAAATTTCTTTTGAGAGCCAACATTTCTAAACTTAAACTTCTTCTAACGCCACTTCTTCAAAACAGACTCGCCCAGGCTGTGGTATTTTGTGGAAGAGCCACACTCAAGGGGCCAAAGAGCCACAAGTGGCCCGCAAGCCAAGGTTTGCCAACCACTGGTTTAGATTTAAGAAAGCCTAGACTGCAACGTTTTAAGAAAAAAATATTCATTTTTTTTCTGTCTTGAGGGCTTTATTTATTTATTTTTAGTAATTCTTTATCGTTGAAAGTATCACATTATGTTCCCTTCTCCCCCATTAACCCCTTCCATCCTGTCCCCGCCCCCACCCCAGGCCTTCAGCATCCTATGGTCCGTGCCCATGGGCCATGCATACATGCATACAAGGTCTTTGGTTGGTTACTTCCTGCCCACCCACCCTCCTCCACCTTCCCTTCGAGATTTCCCACTCTATTTCACGCTCCCATGTCTCTGGATGCACTTCAAGCACCAGCGAGCGTATCTTGCCACGTAGATTTCCACCTAAGAGTGAGATCCTGTGATACCTGTCTTAAGAAAAACACATTCAAAATAATGCAGCTTAATCTCAAAAGTGTGCCATGTCTACCCAGCTGGTGTGGCTCCGTGGTTGAGCATTGGCCTATGAACCAGGAGGTCACAGTTCAATTCCTGGTCAGGACACATGCCGGGGTTGTGGGCTCGATCCCCAGTGTGGGGTGTACAGGAGGCTGCAGATCAGTGATTCTCATCATTGCTGTTTCCATGTCTCTCTCCCTTTCCAAAATAAATGAAAGTAGTAATAATAATAACAATAACAGTAATAATGATAACAATAATAATAGCTCATGTGCCTCAGTGTGGGTTCCAGAAGCAGACTCTCAGACAAAAATCCAAGTGCAAGAAGCGTTTTGGGGGTGTCTCAGGAAACACCATTAGGAGGCAGGTAGGTGAGAGGGGGAAGGGAGGGAAGGGATACTGATAGGCATGTCATCAAGCAGGGGACACTGTGGAGAGCTGTAGCTTCATCGTGCCGCGGGACCCCAGGAGACAGTGTAGACTATGCACCCAGAATTCTTCCCAAAGGATGAGGGAGCTGGGGCTTTTGTCCCCTGATCCCACCAGTCCCGGATCGGGGCGCCTCTCAGGCAGGACTGGCACTAACTTCCTAGCATCCCAGCCTGCCTCCTGCACAGGCAGAACGGGCTGTGGTGGCTGGAGGCCCTCGGGCAAGTGTCTCTGGTGCTGACCATTGGAAATGGTCACTCACTGGCCAGGAGAAGTGGCTGGAGCTTAGTGGGCCCAGGAGGCCGGCTGTGACGCCACCAGGGGTAGGGGGCTCAGCTTTATGGACTCCCACACATTCAGTGGCGGCTGCGAGGGGGTCAGCCCTCGGAGAGAGAGGCCCAGGGGAATGCCGCTGCCTTTATGTCTCTAACACGGAGAAGGTAACACCTTGCCCAAGGGCCAAAGTGAGGAGTTAGAGGCAATGCCTAGGACGGAGCCTGCCAGAGCAGAGCTCCGGAAACGGGAGCTCTCAGCGTCCTTCAGATGCTATGAGTCCAGACTCTTCTCTTTATTAGTGGGAGTTTCCTATCCCATCAGTGTTTCCCTTTTTGCCTTGGCTGCCAGGAAACCCAGAGCCAGACGTCGGGTATTAGCAGCCTCTTCCCTGTGTTACTGCCACCTCCCTTTTGCACCCACTTTGGGGGGGCTGTTAGGGCCAAATCTGTGCCCCGTCTTCTTCTGATATCAGCCCCTTTATCCTTGGTCATGGGGGGGGGGGAGGCGTGGCAGCCACATATGTCTGCAGGGTTGGTCGTATGAATCCAGCCACTGGCCACCCCAGCCCACACAGAATCTTGCTTGGGAGTTTTCTTCCTTCCTTCCTTCCTTCCTTCCTTCCTTCCTTCCTTCCTTCCTTCCTTCCTTCCTTTCTTTCTTTCTTTCTTTCTTTCTTTCTTTCTTTCTTTCTTTCTTTCTTTCTTTTTCTTCTTCTTCTTCTTCTTCTTCTTCTTCTTCTTCTTCTTCTCTCTCTCTCTCTCTCTCTCTCTCTCTCTCTCTCTCTCTCTCTTGCATATATTGAAGGGAGAGGTAGAGAGAGAGATAAGCATCAGTGATGACAGAGAATCATTGATTGGCTGCCTCCTGTATGCACCACACTGGGGATGGAGCCCACAACCTAAGCATGTGCCCTGACCGGGAGTCGAACTGTGACCTCCTGGTTCATAGGTCAACCACTGAGGCATGCCGGTTGGGCTCCTGGGGCTTTCCAAAAGGTCTAATCGTCTCTGGTCACGAGGCCAAAGGATGAGTTCAGCGAGGCCTTCAGACGTGGTTCGAGTCTTGTGGAAGAAGGAGGAAGAGCAAAGCCTATTTGTGCGTGCGTGCATGTGTGCATGTGTGTGTGTCTGCGTGTGAGTGTGTGTGCATGCGCATGTGCGCATCACTGCGGGCCCGGTTGCACAGCCCGGGCTGGGAGGACAGGAGCAGGACCTGGTGATGCTGAGTGGCGGGCGGGGCTTCCTCCGGCCTCTGGGCCTCACTGGACCCGGAGCTGGGCTTCTCCATCTCCCCACCCAGACCAGGGGAGGCAGTGCGGGGGGTCCTGCTGGCAGCTGCCGTGCCTTGTCCCCTCGCACCGTCCCCGTCCTGCTGACTCGGCCCAGCAGGGCTTCCGGGCCTGCCGGTTCCCGTAGGCCCCACCCTGGCCAGGCCCTCTGACTCGCCGGCTCATCACCAGGTCTCGCTGGCCTCAGCAGCTCCTCTGAGGCCTCCTCCTCCTCTTGTCACTCCCACGCCCCCACACTCTCCTGGACTCCTCTTTGTCCTTTGTCTCTGTCTGCCTGGCTCCCCATACCTGTTCTCCGATGGTGCTCACCCCTGCGCCCCATGGGGCAAGTATCTAGGACAGGGTTGGCAAACTTTTTGACGCGAGGGCCACAATGGGTTCTTAAACTGGACCGGAGGGCCGGAACAAAAGCAACCTGACCATGCTGGCACTCCCATCTTGGGCTGCTGGTGAAGGAGCGGAGGGGAGAGCAAGAGAACCCTCCGCTCTTTCGGCTCCGAGGGCCTGATAGAACAGCCGAACGGGCCGGATCCAGCCCGAGGGCCGTAGTTTGCCCACGGCTGATCTAGGGGTTCATTGAAGGGAGATGTTTCCCAAACACTGACTCTGTGCCCAGCACCGTGCTGGCCACGGCCATGAATTACTGGCCCCTGCCCAGGATCCTGCGTGGCAGAAACTGTTATGGCCATTTGACAGGAGACAGGCTCCAGGGTTGCGGTGTGTGGGCCAAGGTCACATGGTTGCGGGGTGGGGAGCCCAGGCTGAGCCCCCTGACTGACTTGGGAGGCCCTGCTGCTTCCTGGATCCCACACATGTCAGCCCTGGGGGAGGGGGGCTGCGTGACGCCGCGTCTGCTCCCCAACCTCTGATGGTGAGCATCACTCCTTCTCTCTCTGGAGCGCCCCAGAACCCTTCTCCCGTCTTCCCTTCTCCTCTGACCCGAGGCCCCTGTAGCGCAATATCCTGACACAGCCATTCTGGCTCCCCCACCTGCCTACTTCCCTGAGTTCCCACAGCCACACCCCTGCCTGGGAATGCCCTCTCCCGCTCCACCCATCCAGGCCTCTTCCTTCTCCGAAGAAAACCTGAGTCAAACGCAGCCTTTCCAAGAAGCCTTCCGCGTGGTACCCACCCCACCTGGTGGCTCCTCGGCTCCGTGCTCCCCTCGGCCCGGCCCGTGGAGCAGAGAAAGCTCTGGGCTCATCGGCCCTCCCCCATCAGAATAATCATCTCCAAAGGCAAGGGCTGTGTCTCCTCCATCAGATTAGAGCAATTAATTACAGGGAATTAACACGCCGAGCAGCACCGACTGGAGGAGAGGCGTTTTGTGGCCCCCAAAGCGCCATAGTAAGCTTTGGGGGGCGGGCACAGACCACGGAGGCAGCGGGAGGGCGGAGAAGGGGAAAGCCAGGTGATCTGAGGGATGGGGTGGGACTTCCGGGAGAAGGGAGGTCCGAGCCAACACCACCCTTACCTGGACAATGGCCAGGTGGCATCTTCCTTCCTAGTTTTTGATTTTCTGCCCCTCTGCCAATGTATGTGCCCCCCCATGCCAAGAGGCCTTTGTAAAACACACCTGGCAATGTTACTGCCCTGCGTGGACCCCGTTCAGTGCCCCCCAGCGTTGTCAGGATAAAGTCTGAGCCCCTCAGCAGACCTTGGTCACCGGCCGCCGCAGGCTCCAGTGGTGGGTCAGCGATGCCTCAGGGCTGCGGTTGCCCTCAGACCGGTGGGTCTTTGAGCAAGTGGGATGCCCGTCCTCACTTTCTTTGCTTGCTTAGCATCTGTTCAGTGAAAAGCTCCTCTAAGATGCTTGCCCACGCTGGGATGGGTGGAATGACTGCTCGTTCTCTGGGTTCCATTCATCATTCACCCACCTGCCCATGGGCTTACCCGCCCCCCCCCCCAATCCATCCTCCTCCAATTTTCTAGTTATCCACCCATCCATCCATCCACCTATCCACCCATCCACCCACCTATCCATCCATCCACCCATCCATCCATCCACCCATCCATCCATCCATCCATCCATCCATCCATCCTCCATCCATCACATTCCCTAACCAACTTCCCTTTCTTCTCTTTCTACCCATTCCCCTCCTCCCTTTCTTTTGTCCTTCATTGAGCATCTACTTTATGCTACTCAGTCCGCAGAAATCATATATTTTCTTTAAAAAAAATTTTTGATTTCAGAGAGGAAGGGAGAGGGAAGGAGAGATAGACACATCAGTCATGAGAGAGGATCATTGAGAGAATCAGTGATCTGCTGCCTTCTGCACGCCCCCTACTGGGGGTTGAGCCCACACCCCAGGCATGAGCCCTGCCCAGGAACCAAATCTTGGCTTCCTGGTTCATAAGTCGATGCTCTACCCCTGAGCCATGCTGGCCGGGCCAGAAATCAGATCTTAAATTTGTATGTTGAACTGAGGCTTAGCCTTAAAGGACAGGAGGCATTTGGGCAGAAAGAAAGGACAGAGGCGGAAATGCAGGCAGAGGCCTGAGATGGGTGGGGATGTGGGGGTCAGTGATGGGGCTGGGCCGTTGGGGAGGGAGCTCGGCTTGCAGTGGGCATTGTGGGTTCGTGGCTGGAGAGTTGGAACCTCCCTTTCCCCGAACAGGAAGCTAACAGACGGTGAGTGGACCCCCTTGGCCATCTGACCATTCAAGTTCTTAACAACCGGAGTGTGATTTCGGGGTGTGGGCTCTCACAAGGACACCTGGCTCTTTTGGCCCCACCTGTTCCCCCCTGCCCAGCTCATCTGCCCAGCTCATCTCGCTCTTTCCAGGCAGGCTCTGCTGTGTGACCTTGGACATGACCCTTCCCCTCCCGGGGCCTCAGTCTCCTAATCTGTCAAGTTCAGAGACTAGGTCTAGACCAGGGGTGGGCAAACTTTTTGACTCGAGGGCCACCATGGGTTCTTACACTGGACCGGAGGGCCGGAACAAAAGCAACCTGACCGTGCTGGCGCTCTCCTCTTGGGCTGCTGGTGAAGGAGCGGAGGGGAGAGCAAGAGAACCCTCCGCTCTTTCGGCTCCATGGGCCGGAAAGAAGAGCCGAAGGGGCCGGATCCGGCCCGCAGGCCGTAGTTTGCCCATGGCTGGTCTAGACTCTAGATGACCATGGAGGTCCTTGTGGGCTCTGAGTTTTGGGGACCCCCTCGCAGGAGGGGACTTGGCACTGGAAAGCGAGTCTTGACGCAGGCCGAGCAGGGGATTGGGTTCTGGTTGGCAGCCTCCTTGCTGTGGACTTGGGGGGTTTCCTCGACCTCTGAACCCTTTACATCTATAAGGCGGGGTGGTCAGTCTGGCATGGCAGCGCTCACAGCTGGCAGGCTTGGACAAGGCGGGGGGCGCCCACACGCTGGGCTCAGCCCATCCGCTGTGGCAGCCGGGCTCTCTCCGGGACACGTGGCCCGGGTGGCTGGCCGGCCTGGAAAAGCAGCGGGTGGCAGAGCCCTCTGGGGGAAAAGGGACCGGGGCCTTGGGCAGGCGCTCCTGCCTGCAGTCCTGCCTGCCAGCCCGCTCCCGGCCCCAGGCTGGCCCTGTCTTTTTGGTGACAGACGCTGAGGCCCAACATACTGTCTCTATGAGTGACAGCCCCCCGGGCAGGAGACCTGGCTACACACAGGGGCGAGGGCGTGGTGGGGAGAGCGATGAACAGGAGAGTCTAAAGGCTGCTCCCACCCTGACCCTGCTTGTGGGCTCGATCCCAAGTGGGGATCACGCAGGAAGCAGCCGATCCATGAGAAATTCTCTCATTATTGAGGTTTCTATCTCTCTCTCCCTTCTTCTCTGAAATCAATAAAAAATATATTAAAATTTTTAAAAAGCTTCTCCCAGATTGGCCCTGCTCATCTCTTAGCACAACCATCTCTCTCTTTTAAAGAAATATTTTTTTATTGATTTCAGAGAGAAAGGGAGAGAGAGAGAGAGAGAGAGAGAGAGAGACATCAATGATGAGAGAGAATTTCTCATGGATTGCTACCCCCTGCACGCCCCCTACTGGGGATTGAGCCCGCCACCCAGACATGTGCCCAGGCTGATGCTCTACCCACTGAGCCAAACCGGCCAGGGTGCACAGCTGTCTCTTCACCGCATTTCTCACCACCGCCTCTGCAGCGTGGGCAGCTGCCAGTCTGTTGGGTGGGGGAGTGGGCGGAATAGTCTCCCCCTCAAATGCATGACCACCTGGAACCTCAGAACTTGACCTGATTTGAACACGGGTCTTGGCAGCTGTACGTGTGGGGAGCACTGAGATGAGATCATAGTGGACTGGGGTGGGCATTCAGTCCAACGTGTGTCCTTATCGGACGCCGAGGAGAACTCAGAGGGACAGAGACAAGGCCGCGTGGAGGTGGAGCTGGAGCAGAGATGGGAGGGGTGGATGGAGGCAAGGAGCCCCGGCAGCCCAGAGGGGAGGAGGGAGTCCCCCCAGCGCCTTCGGGGGGAGCACCTGCCCGCACCTCCATGTGGGATTTGTGGCCCCCGGACCTGTGAGCGAAGGACTTGCTCTTGTTCTCGACCACCAGGCGCGAGGGCCTTCGTTACGGCAGCTCCAGAACGCGGTACACGGGCATTGCTTTTCCTCTGTCTCTTCACGCCTTAAGTCAGTGGTCGGCAAACTGCGGCTCGCCAGCCACACGCGGCTCTTTGGCACCCCCCCCTGAGTGTGGCTCTTCCACAAAATACCACGGCCCGGGCGAGTCTGTTTTGAAAAAGTGGCGTTAGAAGAAGTTTAAGTCTAAAAAATGTCCAGCCGAAACCGGTTTGGCTCAGTGGATAGAGCATCGGCCTGGGGACTGAAGGGTCCCAGGTTCAATTCTGGTCAAGGGCATGTACCTTGGTTGTGGGCACATCCCCAGTAGGGTGTGTACAGGAGGCAGCTGATATCTCTCATCGATCTTTCTAACTCTCTATCCCTCTCTCTTCCTCTCTGTAAAAAATCAATTAAAAAAAAAGAAAAAAAGAAATGTCAATCTTTGTGCTGTTGACATGTGGCTCTGTTGACTGATGAGTTTGCCGGACCGCTGTGCTAAGTGATTTTGATGCGCATCTTCTCGTCCCTCTCAGGTGGGGGGAGGGGGAGGGCTTGCTCAGGGCAGGGGCAGTCTCTTCCATTAGCTTGGGCTCCAAGCCATGGCTGTCGCTAGCTCCCTCCTCAGGCCGGGCTGTTCCTCCCCAGGATCCCACCCCTGGCTCCTCAGCACTCAGCGCGGGCCCTTCATCTGTTTGGGTTGGCCTGGGTCCCCCCCACAGGCTGGTGTGGGGAGACTCATCGACCACAAGAGGCACCGCCCAGGCTCCTGCATTGCCCCTCCTTCCCAGGCGGCACGAGGGGGGTCAGGTAAAGGCACCCACACAAAGCCTCCCCAGCAGTGCGGCACTGGGGGGGGGTACTCCAGGCTCCCACAGACACCCCCTCCCTGCCCCATTCCGTTAACCCCTGCTGCCCCAGAGAGCTGCCTCTCCTGGTTCCAAGCACCAGGCTGAGCCATTGGCGCCTCCTTCCACGTCTGCAGGGAGCGGGCTTGGCCTCAGGTTGTGAGTCAGGGCTCTGATCCAGAGGGGGTCGTCGGGGGATCAGACTTGCATTCCACAGCGGGGTCCCAGGGTCTGTGGGGGAGGGAAGCTGGCAAAGGTCTCTCCTTAGACCAGCCGTGGGCAAACTACGGCCCGCGGAGCCGAAAGAGCGGAGGGTTCTCTTGCTCTCCCCTCCGCTCCTTCACCAGCAGCCCAAGAGGAGAGTGCCAGCATGGTCAGGCTGCTTTTGTTCCGGCCCTCCGGCCCAGTTGAAGAACCCATGGTGGCCCTCGAGTCAAAAAGTTTGCCCACCCCTGCCTTAGACTGTGCATGAAGTTATTTATGTGTCACTGGGTTCCTCTTTCCCTTTGGGGATCCCCCCCCCCTTGGAGGACAGCAACGAAGGAGGCTGCTTTGGGGTCCAGGAATGCAGGAGGCCTCTTCCTGTGTCCCTCGCTCTGGGGGGGGGCTCTCTGGGGGTCCCTGCAGTGGCGGGAGGCAGGAGGTGGGCTCTGCACCCACTTCGGCTCCCAGGGTCCCTCAGAGCACCCGTCTCTCCCTCCTAAAAGCTGGTCTCTCCGCCAAAGTCCCCGCTGCTGCCTCGGGCTGGGGAATTACAGGGCCGGGCTGGGCGGCCCCTCCCGGGGAAGGAGATTAGGAGTGTCTGGCAGGGGTGGGGCCCTGGCTTACTCACATCCTTGTGAGTGCTCTGCCTGCACATTTGGGGAGCCCACAGCCTTTAGTGTTTGTCTCAGCATTGTCTCCTAGCTCCTGGGCCAGGTGGTGGGGCGGGGGTGAGGGGGGTGGGAGGGGGCGGCTCCCTCCATCTGCTTTGATGGCAGGGAGGGGGGGGGAGGGAGGCTCCGCTTCTCGCTTCTCTTTGGGGAGCAGTTGATCCTCAGAAGAGCCTGCAGCGGGGGCTGTCGGGGCCTGTCTGGGGAGATGGGACGCGTCAGGCAGCCCCAGACACGACCACATTCCTCCCGACATGCCTGCCGGGGTCTGGGGAGCTGAGGGGCTGGCGGGAAGGCGGGCGCGGCCCGAGGGGTGCCTTTGGCGTCGTCTGGGAGATGTGGGAAAGCTGAGGCCCCCTGGGCACGCCCTGAGCCCTGGAATGTCCCCGAACCATGAGGGCCTCGGGAGCCAGGGACCCCCAAGTCCACTCCCAGGACCTGCACTCCCTCCCTCCTTCCCCCCCAAAATAAACCCTGGGGCCAGCTCCACAAGGAGCTTTGAAAGAGGCGCCTGAGCCAGCCCCTCCCACCAGGGCTGTCCTGGGGGCCTGAGAGCACCCCAGCCCCCACCCCCGGAGCCCAGACTACAGCAGTGCTCGCCAGCTTCGGGCCACACTCGGCTTAGGAGACCCTTCCACATGCACTGCCGCGTTGGATTGTGGGAGCTGACTCCGCAGTAGGCTGGGTGGCTGGCGTTTGCTTCCATTTTACAGATGAGCAAATTGAGGCCCAAAGAAGTGTCAGCTCCTGGGTGTGGGTGGCACAGGAGCAAACGGCAGGACCAGGACTCATCGGCTGCGTGCTCTTTCCTGACATGTCTGGCTGAGCCTGAGACGCCCCTCCCTGCCTCTGGCCAGACTGAGCAGCTAGCACCTTGGACATCCCCCTCCTCCGCCTCCCCTCCCCCCCACCGCAGGCCTGTTGGGGGGTCTCACGGCCTTTGCTCAGGGCTGGGCAGAGCTGCCTGGATTTCCCTTTCAAGGGGGTGTCAGGCCGAAACCGGTTTGGCTCAGTGGATAGAGCGTCGGCCGGCCTGCGGACTTGAGAGGTCCCGGGTTCAATTCCGGTCAGGGGCATGTGCTTTGGCTGCGGGCACGTCCCCAGTGGGGGGTGTGCAGGAGGCAGCTGGTCGATGTTTCTCTCTCATCAATGTTTCTAACTCTCTATCTGTCTCTCTATAAAAAAAATCAGTAAAATATATATTTAAAATAAATACATACATACAAAATAAAGGGGGTGTCAGGGTGGAAACCTGAGCAACCTGGCCAGACGTCTGGGCCTGGCTCAGGCATGGGACAGGCTCCTTGGCACAGCCCTGCGAGGTCAGACCCAGGAGGGCCCCTGACTCCCTCGTCTCTTTCTTCCGATGGCATGCGGAGGGCGGGCGCCTCGGGGTCTGTATGACCCGCTGTGCCGGTGTCCCTCAAGGCCGGTGTCTTTGCGTTGTGGGCTTCCTGGAAGAGGAGTGTCTGAGTCTCGCGTAGCTCGTGGGGGACCGGACAGGCCACCAGGCTTATGGGGCAGAGGCCCCGCTCCCGCCACCGGACTGAGCCCAGCACGCTGGCCCCCCAGAGCCCCGGCTCCCAGGGCCCCACGGGAAAGCGTAGCCCGCAGGCCCACACCTTCCCGCGTGAATCATGCCTGGCGCGAGGACAAGAAACCCAAAGCACCCCAAACAATGAGTTTCCAGTAAAAGGGGATAGACGTGACAAGGCAGAGGCGAGGAGGGAGCTGGCTGGGAGGGGCCGGGCCTGTGGGTGATGAAAGCCAAGGGGGATGGAGAACGCCAGGCCCGCCCCCTCCCCGGGACTATAAAGCACCTGCTTCCTTCTCCCACGTACCCGAGCACCTCTCTCTCCTCTCTGCCGACTCGCTCACTCGCTCACTCGCTCACTCACCTCCCTCCTGGGCACCATGACCACTTGCAGCCGCCAGTTCTCCTCCTCCAGCTCCATGAAGGGCCCCTGCGGCTTTGGCGGCGGCTCCTGCCGGGCCTCCAGCGCCTTTGGGGGCATGTCCTCCTCCCGCTTCTCCTCCGGGGGGGGCTATGGGATGGGGGGCGGCTTCGGGGGAGGCCTGGGTAGCGGCTTCGGGGGAGGCCTGGGTAGCGGCTTCGGGGGTGGCCTTGGTGGTGGCCTTGGTGGTGGCCTTGGTGGTGGCCTTGGCGGTGGCTTCGGCGGTGGCTTCGGGGGTGGCTTCGGTGCCGGCATTGGCGGTGGCGATGGACTCCTGGTGGGCAGCGAGAAGGTGACCATGCAGAACCTCAACGACCGCCTGGCCTCCTACCTGGACAAGGTGCGCGCGCTGGAGGAGGCCAACGCCGACCTGGAGGTCAAGATCCGGGACTGGTACCAGCGGCAGCGGCCCAGTGAGGTCAAGGACTACAGCCCTTACTTCAAGACCATCGAGGACCTCAGGAACAAGGTGGGCGGGCCGGGCAGCCCGAGGTGCCCTTCCAGCTCCCTGACTCCAGAGCGCTGGATGCCTCCGGCCACGGGCACCTTTAGGTTCCTGGGACAGGTGCCTCCCGCTGGCCCCGGGCGCCCCACAGAGCTGGCCAGCGGGAAAACGGCGTCCCTTCCCCCCACCTGAACCCCGGGTCCTCAGACCGTGCGAGACCGTGAATTCTTACCCCTTATGTGCCCGGGGAGGAAGCGGTAGTTTGGGTGGTGCTGGGACCTGCCCGAGGGCACGGCACACGTTAGCGGCAGAGCCCAGTGCTCCACCTGCCAGCCCAGGAGACAGCTAGCTACCTGCTCTCTGGCACAGGGGAGGAGCGAGGCTGTAACGGGACCCGGTTAGACGCCCAAACCGCTCATTAGCTCATTAGTCTGGGCTGTGGCGGCTGCCGCCCTGGCACCCGCCGGCCCCACCCCACAGCCAGGAGAGCGCGGAAACCCACAGAGACCATCCGTGGCAGCTGCCCTTACCTGCCCTTTGCAGGAAGGAGCCTGGGGGGGCTTATGGCATCTGACTCCGGGCCCCTGCTCCGTGCCCTCCCTCTCCCTCCCCCCTCCACTCCACCCCGGGGGGCTTTTCCTGCTGACCCTGCTTTCCCTGGTGTCTTGCTGATGATGCCTTTCCTGGATTAGGGAGGGGACGGCAGCCAATCAGGGTTCAACCGATCTTTGTCTTCTGCTTTCTCTTTTCTGATTCTCTGTGCTCTCCCCACGGCCCTTGCTCTGTGAGCTGGGAAAGGAATGCATGTGCCCGCAGGGTCTGGCAGGGCAGAGAGAATTCAGGTTGAAGAACTGGGTCTCACCTGTAGGAAGGGAACTGGAAGAGAACCCGTTCAGGTGTTGCAACAAGTCGGTGGTAAAACCAGGATCAGAACTCAAGAGCTTTTGATTCGAAGGCCAGGGAACTTTCCACCCCCGCTGCTGCTGACCATGAGTCAGCAAAGCCCTGGGTCAGAGCTGGCCTCCCAGCGGTCACCCTTCAGGCTGCTGTGGCGAAGGCTTGCGGGAGGAGATGCGTGAAAGCAAAGGCCCCGGTGCTGGCCGCAGAGAGGCCTGGCTGGTGATGTCCATTTGACCAATGACCTGTGCCCTTTCCCTTGCAGATCCTCACGGCCACCGTGGACAATGCTAACGTCCTCCTGCAGATTGACAACGCCCGCCTGGCCGCGGACGACTTCCGCACCAAGTGAGTGGGGCCGTGGTGGCCCGGAACGGCCCGTCTCCCTAGGGTGGGGCATTCTCAGAGCAGCGTTGCCTGAACAGGGCTGATGCGCGCCAGGCTGGCCATGTGGAAACCCGTTAGGGTGCTCATAAAAACAGGAGGCATGGGGGGGCCCCACCCTTGGCGTTCTGATTCAGTTATTTTAACAGGCAGCACGAGTGATTCTGACCCACAGCCAGGTCTGGGAGTCAGTTTTATGGGGAGGCCACTCCCCACTTCTCCACTCGAGCCTGAAGTTTAGGAGGCAGCCGCATGTGGAGGTCTTGTGTGCTATCGTTGACTGGAGCTAGAAGTATCTCTCTTCCCTGAGTCCTGGTACGGTCAGGATCGCTGTCTCATGCCTTCTCTCTCTCTCTCTCGGGTCATCCCAGGTACGAGACGGAGCTGAACCTGCGCATGAGCGTGGAGGCCGATACCAACGGGCTGCGCCGGGTGCTGGACGAGCTGACCCTGGCCCGGGCCGACCTGGAGATGCAGATCGAGAGCCTGAAGGAGGAGCTGGCCTACCTGAGGAAGAACCACGAGGAGGTGAGAGCTCCGTGGAGAAGCTAGCCTAGAAGATTAGCGGGGAGGGGAAGGGATGGAACTGAGTCGGCAATGTCCAGGCCAGGCGTGCCTCGGGCTGGGGAACACCCCCCATCGGCTGCCGGAGTGAGGCTCTGACTGTGGACCGTTCCTTGGTTGTGTGCAGGAGATGAACTCCATGCGAGGCCAGGTGGGCGGGGACGTCAACGTGGAGATGGACGCCGCCCCGGGCGTGGACCTGAGCCGCATCCTGAACGAGATGCGCGACCAGTACGAGAAGATCGCGGAGAAGAACCGCAAGGACGCCGAGGACTGGTTCTTCACCAAGGTGGGTGCCGCTCGGGTGCAGGGGGACCCAGGGTGCCGGCCTCCCAGGGACTTCCCAGGGTGCATGACGTGCTCTTCTCCGCAGACCGAGGAGCTGAACCGCGAGGTGGCCACCAACAGCGAGCTGGTGCAGAGCAGCAAGAGCGAGATCTCCGAGCTCCGGCGCACCGTGCAGAACCTGGAGATCGAGCTGCAGTCCCAGCTCAGCATGGTAGGGGCGAGGCCGGGCCTGGGGGGTGGGGGGGGCGCCAGGTCTCGGAGGAAGAGACGGGCCGGCTCAATGGTCCTTGATCCTCTTTCCCTCCCTTACAGAAAGCATCCCTGGAGAACAGTCTAGAGGAGACCAAAGGCCGCTACTGCATGCAGCTGTCCCAGATCCAGGAGATGATCGGCAGCGTGGAGGAGCAGCTGGCCCAGCTGCGCTGCGAGATGGAGCAGCAGAACCAGGAGTACAAGATCCTGCTGGACGTGAAGACGCGGCTGGAGCAGGAGATCGCCACCTACCGCCGCCTGCTGGAGGGCGAGGACGCCCAGTGAGTGCCCTGTCCTCCCCCCTGGCCCCTCCCTTCACGAGTCACCCACTGCGCCCCCCAGTGTGTTTAATGGTCCTCCCCCTTTCTGTCTCCACAGCCTCTCCTCCTCCCAGTTCTCCTCTGGCTCTCATTCATCCAGAGATGGTAAGACTTTCCTCCTCGTCAAGACTCAGGGCCAGCCCCGGTCTCCCAGTGGGCCTAGGGGCCTGGATATGAGCTTCTTGGGGTGTCTGAGCTAGAGTTTTCTCACCAAGTATCCCTTATCAACCATTATCTAAATCCTCCTTAGGGCTAAGAGCTGGGGGGCTGCCACGTTTTCCTTTTGTGGCCCAGTGTCTAGGGCAGACCCCATGGTCCTAGGGGTCAGCACCATGGACAGGGCCCTACAGGGCTCTGACTGTCCTGGGGCCCATCTGTGTCTATTTGGGTCCATCGGGACTGAACCGGTCCCGACTGAGTTCTTAGTGGGCTCCGGTCTGAGGACACAGACTCGACGCCTAACCTTTGGAAGCCCCAATCTGAAAAATAAAAGGTGCTGGTGGTATCAGTGCTGGTTCAGGAGCAGTGAAGGAAGACAGGACAATAGGGAGGCAGCTTGTTTGATTCCTCGCAACTCCTTGGCCTCCCCGCTTCTGGTTGCTTCATTGCCCAGTCACACCGCTGCTCACGCCTTCTCTCCCCTGTTCCCCAGTGTCCTCCTCCAGCCGCCAGATCCGCACCAAGGTCGTGGACGTGCACGATGGCAAGGTGGTGTCCACCCACGAGCAGGTCCTTCGCACCAAGAACTAAGGCTGCTCAGCATTGCTCAGGCCTAGGAAGCACGCCCCCCCAGCCCCTGCGGTGTGGACACAGATCCCATTGAGGGATCCCCTCTCCTGCAACACCCCCCCCCCCCCGCCTCCCCCTCCCACACACACACACACAGAGGCACTTCACACCTGAGCTCTGCCTCACCCTTGCCCCCTCCTGGCATTCAATAAAGCTTTGTTATCTGAGTTGCACAACCCCCGCCTCTGCCCGATCATTGTCAGTAGTGGAGGCAGGGAAAAGCGGGGGAAGCATCTCTCTGGAGCTCGTCCTAGCACCTGGCTGTAGCCTCTGGGACTGGGAGAAAGGGCCTGGGAGAGGGTTGGGCTCAGGTCCCGGCATGGCTTTCACCATCTCCAAAGATATGGACGGAAGTGTGTAACGGGTCATGTGTGGTGTCCTCTGGGGCATGGAGGCGCACACGCACTCGTTCAATCACCCAGTCATTCGCCTGTTCGTTCATTCTCCAGACGCTATTGAGTATCTTTGGTGTGTCAGGCACTGGGCTAGGGGTTGCCATTCGGGATTCCTTTGAGAAAATGTTGAAGCTATAAATCTTCTCTTTTCACACACCCACCAATAAGTATATACACATTTGCATACAATTCATGAGGTTCGGGGGTCCCTAAAGCTCTTCAATAGAAGTCTGTGAATTTATTAAGAACCAACCATATGCCTCCCTGAGAACTTTGTTTCTCTCCATCCACCTGCTCTTGCCTCCAGAGCTGGGCCTGAATCCTGACTGCTCTTAGTTGACATAGAGCAAGTAGGTTATCATCGTCAAGCGTCAGTGTCTACGTATGAGTAGTGAGCATAATGGCAGTGTGGGCTTGTGGTGAGGATTTTCATGAAGAAGGCCTGTGAGGCCACTGACACAGTGCTTGGCACAGTGCAAGCTCAGGGCGACGCTGTGTGAGCACGTCCAGGCCAGCTCCCTCTCGTGCTTGGTGACTCTCTGTCCATGGTAAGGCCCTTTTTAGAGGCGCTGGGAACCAGGCTCACTGGTTTCTAACCCTGGCTCTGTTCTGCATGAGCTCTGCGATCTTGGAGAGCCTCAGTTTCCCCACTTGTCCAGGCAGCATGCACTCTGCTTCTTGGTGTTGCTATGGGAATCCAAGGAGTAAATGCACATTAAGAGCCAGGGTTATGGAGGCCTCCCCTGGTGGCAGTGTCTTCTCCTCTTTTGGGGAGGCTGGAGAAGGATGGGGAAGGGAAAGAGCTGAGTGGGTAGTAGAGATTCCAGAGGTGAGCAGGGCTCACTGCCCCGAGCTAGGAAAGAGTTGCATGAGGGAGGCTTCTAGGGACAGCCAAGGGTGGGACTGGGGCTAAAGAAAGATGTAGCCCTGGCCCATGGGTCTCAGTGGTTAGAACACTGGCCCGTTCACTGAAGGGTCACAGGTTCCATTCCAAGTTCTCCCTTGCATTGCAAATTCTATCCCCAGTCAGAGATTATATGGGAGGCAACCAATCGATGTATCTCTCTCACACATTGATATTTCTTTTTCTCTCTCCCCCACCTCTTTCTCTCCTCCCACCTTACCTACAAACCAATTTTTCTAAAAATTAATGGAAAAATAGCCTAGGGTGAGGATTAATTTTGAAAAAAGAAAGAAAGAGGGCAGAATGGCTAAAAGCCCGGGTGTTGGAATCAGACATCCTGGTTTGGAGTCCTGGCTCCTACACTGACTAGCCTAGAGGAGTCTGGGCAAAATCCCCTTTTGAAAAATGGGTAGTAAAACCCTCAGTAGATTAGGCTGGCGAATGATGAGATGATCTCATGCAGGTGACGATTTTAGCATCGTGGCTGGCACATAGTTGGTGCTCTCTAAATGGTAACCCAAGAGGACGTGTTATCAGGAAAAGGAATGAAGTGAGATTGGTTTTTCCATCTTCACTCCAGGGAAGAGCGGCCTGCTTTGTGTCCTTTAACTCCTGGACATCTTTTCACCTGAGTTTTGGCACTAGAAGGGTTGGTCTGGGTGCTATCTGGGTGAGGGTGGGCCGCTCCAGAGTGCATGACTAAAGTTTTGGATGTATAGAGGGATAATCAAGGAGGAGGGAGGCTTGAAGGAGCTCCCTCAGAGATTGGCAGGGAATGATTTTATGAACCTGGAAGTGATAAGACCCTGGAGGAGGGGCTGTGTGACTCCCCAGGGATTCTGGACCATGGGGACTGGCTTTCCAAGCTGGGCATCAGGCTCAAGTGCACCATGGCATCTGGGGAGTAGTCATGTCATTCATTCAACCATTTTCATTGGGTAAATATGTATTAAGTTCCTTCTGTGCCAAACACTATTTAATGAACAGAAGAGACAAGATTCTTGCCTATATGGAGGTTACATTCTAGGGGGTGGGGGGGGAATCAAGAAATGTATTGAGTAAATAAATTACCATAATATATTTGAAGGTGATAAGTGCAAAGAGAAGCAGGGAAAGGTGAGGGGGACTGGAGTGCTGTGATGGGGCTTGGGGGGGGGATTGCAATGTTAATAGGGTTGCAAAGGTCAGGGTCATCGAGAAGGCGAAATTTCAGCAAGGACTTGCCAGAGTGAGGGAGGTAGGCAGGTATGTGATGGGCGATGACTCAGGCACAAGGCTTGAGGGAGTAAAGGCCCGAAGGTGGGAACATAGCTGATGGACTCAAAGACAAGTGAGGAGGCCAGTGTGGCTGGAGCAGAGTGAGCGAGTGAGGGAATGACGGAATGAGTAGTGGGAGAAGAGGCCAATAGAGGCAAGAGGTGGCTGCATCCCACTGGGCTTCATGGTCCCTCTAAGGAAACGGGAACCACGGAAAGCACAGTGGCAAGCTCAGGGCCCCAGGAAGGCAAAGGCCGGAGGGGCTGGGTGCCAAGTTCACTGCCTGGAGAGGAGGCTTCAGGACACCTGGCCAACCAGGAGCCACCCACACCGGTTGCTACTGGAGCAAGTGCAAGCGTTTATCCCATGAAGCCAGTGAGGTTTTGGAGGTGCCTACAGCAGCTAGCCTTAGCGAACGTAACTAACACACAGGACTTCAAGCAGAGAAGCAGCAGCACCATCTAAGTTATGTGTTAAAAGGATCTCTCTGTCTGCTGTTTGGATAGAGGCCGAGGGAGCAAGGGCAGAAGCAGAGAGACCAGTCTGGAGGGAGGTAATCCAGGCAACAGATGGTGGCACTCAGAGTGGGGAGGGTCTGAGGCGGTTGACCCTGGACATAACTTAACGGTGGCACCATCAGGATTCTTATCCGTGTAAAAGAAAGAGAGGAGTCAAGATGTCTCTGTGTCTTTTTTTTTTTTTTTTTTTTTTTTTAAGAGGAAGGGTGAGGGAGAGAGAGAAACATCATTGATCAGCTGCCTCCTGCACACCCCACATTGTGGACTAAGCCTGCAACCTGGGCATGTGCCCTGACTGGGGATTGAATCATTATCTCCTGGTTCACAGATTGATGCTCAACCATGACCCATGCCAGCAGGCACTCCGTGTCTTCTGTCTGAGCAATTGGATGAGAAAAGTTGTTACCCAATAAGATGGCAAGGCTGTGAGTAGAGGCTATTGGGGTGAAAGATGAATCTGTTTTGGACATGTTGAATTTATAATGTCTTTAAGGTGCAGCTATGGGCTGAGTCATGACCCCCTAAATCCATTTGTGGAGGCCTTAACCCAATAGTATCTCAGAATGTGCCTTTTTTCTTTCTTTTCCTTCCTTCCTTCCTTCCTTTCTTCCTTCCTTCCTTCTTTCTTTCTTTCTTTCTTTCATTCTTTCTTTTTTTTTTTTTGAGAAAGGGCTTTTAAAGAGGCGATTAAATCAAAATGCCCTAATCCAATCTGATTGGTGTCTGTATAAGAAGAGGAAATTAGACACATAGAGCTGAAACCGGTTTGGCTCAGTGGATAGAGCGTCAGCCTGGGGACTGAAAGTTCCCAGGTTCCATTCCGGTCAAGGGCATGTACCTTGGTTGCGAGCACATCCCCAGTAGGGGGTGTGCAAGAGGCAGCTGAATGAAGATTCTCTCTCATCGATGTTTCTAACTCTCTATCCCTCTCTCTTCCTCTCTGTAAGAAATCAATAAAATATATTTTTGAAAGAAATTGGACACATAGAGACACTAGAGAATGACAATGGGAGGACATATCAAGAAGGTGGTCATCTGCAAGCTAAGGAGAGAGGCCTCAGAGGAAACCAAACCTGCCAACACCTCAGTTTTGGAGTTCTATCCTCCAGAACCGTGAGACAAGACATTTATGTTATTTTAGCCACTCAGTCTTTGGTATTTTCTTATGACACCCCATACAAGAAGAAGACAGACACCCAAGCAGAGACTTCTTAGGTCTCTTTTCGCCTGTAATCCCTTCTTTTACGAAATCCTGTATCACTCCGGGTCTTAGCCTGCAAAGACCAGAGCCCACTCTCTGAAGCCAGCTTGTCAGGGGATGTTGGGTGAGTCATAGAAGCTCCAGGAAGAACTCCTAAGGGAAGGGGGCTTGAAGGCTGTGCAGCCGGAGGAAGCCCCACCCCTGCCACCCTCCGCGGGCACAGACTGGGCGGCACTTGCCGCCGGATGCCGCCGCTCAGCCCCTGGCACTGCCGCTTCTGGAAGCCGGGTGACGCTGGGGCCACTCCTGCCAGCATGGATCCCGTGGGGCACCTCCTTCGGGGCGTTAGCTGCCAGCTCGCAGGCTTGGGCAATGCATGATGGTTGTATGATAACGGCCGGGCGCGCCGGGCCACGTGCCTGTGCCCCGGCTGCAGGGGCAGCTGGGAGGCTCCTCTCTGGCTTGCAGATTGGGGAGGCGCAGCCATCGGATGGAAAATTCCCTTCCGGAGGCCTGGGTGCCCAAGCATAAGAACAATTGTCCCTCAGGAGGAGGGGACGGTCCCTTTCTGGGGACTTCCCCTGTGCTGGGCACTGCATTAAGCACTTGATACATGTGTTACCTTATATAGTCCTCACAGCACCCTCCTGACACTGTTCCTTTTTAATTTCCTACAAGAGGAAACTTGATTAGTGGGATTACATGGCTTGCCAGGCCTGGCCAGAGTGGCTCAGTTGGTTGGGCATCCTCGTATGCACCGAAATGTTGCCAGTTTGATTCCGTCAGGGCACGTGTCCGGGCTGTGGCCTCGATCACAGTAGGGGACCTGCAAGAGGCAGCCTGTTGATGTTACATTCTTCTCTCTCTCTCTCTCTCTCTCTCTCTCTCTCTCTCTCTCTCTCCTTCACCCCTCTAACCCCCTCTCTCTATAAAAATCAACAATAATAAACTATTCTTTAAAAAAAATGACTTGCCTAAAAGATCACATGGCTTCTAAGGGGCAGAAGCAGGATTTCAATCTGGGAAGTCTTATCCCATGAAGGAGGGGTTACCATGCCCATTTCATAGATGAAGAAACTCCAGCGCAGAGCAGGTAAGCAGCTTGTCTGAGGTGACACAGCTCAGCAGTGACCAGGCAAAGACTCGGCTCCAGGCTGGCCTGGCTCCTAAGCTGCCCTCTCTGGCCTCCAGTGATATACAAAGAAGCAATGGCATACAAAGAAGCCAGAAAAAGACTGGGGACTTCACACATGTGGCTTCTTTCCTGGGCCCTCTGTTTCCCACCCCAGCAGGCCGGGGTCTGTGTCTGCCAAAGGGAGAAAGGGTAAATGAGCCGAGTGTGGAGGACTGAGAGTGACAGCGGGACAGTCTCTGAACATCCCTTTGGCTCCAACATCTATTCTTCCGACAGTCATAAATCTCACGCTTTGATCTCCCCGAGTTCCCGCTCCACGGAGTCGCTCCTACATGTCACGGCTGCTGCCGGCCCTCTTGGCCCCGGGGCCCGGCCGCGCTCTCCCTATCTCAGGCCCAAACAGGAACAAAGTCGGTTCCCGGCTCTGCTCCTCTCACCAGACGTGGAACTAGTTGGACTGGCCAAGGGGATTCTCATGATACTGACAGGAAAGTTCGAGGAAACAAACCACCACCAGCAGCAACAAGTGAAACCCAAGGAGGCACAGTGCAGCGTGACGTCAAAGATGGCGTGAGGAGAGGGTGGGCGTCTCAACTCTGCCTGGTTATGAACATATCCACCTGGGGTCTCCCTCTCTTTTAATCCCTTCTTCGGATCATTAATATTATCTGTTCTCCCATTCAACTAATATTTAGTAGTTCCTTTTATCTGTCAGGGGTTGAAAATAAATAAGCCTGGCCAGTGTGGCTCAGTGGTTGAGCATCGACCTATGAAACGGGAGGTCATGGTTGGATTCCCAGTCAGGGCACATGGCCAGGTTGTGGGCTCCCATTCCCAGGGTGGGGCCTGCAGGAGGCAGCTGATCAGTGATTCTCCCTCATCATTGATGTTTCTGTCTTTCTCCTTCCTCCCTCCCTGAAATCAATAAAAATATATTGAAAAAGAAAATAAATAAAATTGTGAACAAAACAGACGAGGTCTCTTTCTCCCCGGGGCACTCAGTCTAGTGCTGGAGGCAGTTAAGCAGACTGGTAATTGCTGAATGGTGTGGTGAGTGCAGTTGGGGACTGGAGGAGACGGGGGCGGGGGTGGGGTGGGAGGACTGGGAAAGCTGATTGGCCTCCTGATGGATTCCGTTCGTCATCTTTTTTTTTGAAATATATATTTTATTGATTTTTTTTATAGAGAGGAAGAGAGAAGGATAGAGTTAGAAACATTGATGAGAGAGAATCATCGATCAGCTGTCTCTTGCACACCCCCTACTGGGGATGTGCCTGCAATCAAGGTACATGCCCTTGACCGGAATTGAACCCGGGACCCTTCAGTCCGAAGGCTTAAGCTCTATCCACTGAGCCAAACCGGTTTCGGCCGTACGTCATCGTGTTTATCTCTCACAACTGTGAGAAGTAGATGATGTGGCGTTAATTTACAGACGTGGAGACTGGGGCTCGGAGAAGGGGAGTATCTGGCCCAAAGTTGGCCTGGCTCCAAGTCTTGCCCTCCTAGCACCTTCTGTCTGACCTCTATCAATGTTAGCTCTTTCCAAGGTCAGCGATGGGCTTCCGAAGAGCAAGAAAGAGCTGTTTTGAAGCAACCTTGAAACCAACTAAGAGTGAGCTCGGCTCTCTCTGGTCTCGGTGTCCCCTGTGAAGTCACTGGTTAGGAATTCGTGGCTGACTAACTAAGGTAGGAATGAGGGTGTTGGACAGGGTGGCCTCGGAGGTCTCTCTGCCCCAACACGACCTGGTTCTGACACTCAGACGTCTTCAGATGGCTCCGATCCTCCTGGCTTCCGGGAACCTTGCCCAGAAATCTCTCAATCCATCTTGGCCGCCCCCAGCGCCCTGACCCTTAGGGACATGCCATGTTCACCTTAACTCAGGCCCATCCCAGCAAGCCGCAAGCCCGTCATCTGTTCCTCTCAGCATGGCTAGGACGGGCTGGGCATTGTCAGCAGAAAACTTCCCCAAGACAGGGGGAAACCTCAGGGAAGGGAAGTGGATCAAGAAAACACAAAAACCCATGAGAAAGAGTCACACCTGTTTGAGGTCCACAGGTGGGGTGGGGATGGAGAGGAGGGTTAGCTCCTCTGAGCTCCCCACTCATCAGGAGTCCCAAGTGCAGCCCTTGTCTACCTTTGCCAAGCCACTGACTCCTTCATTCAACACAGACTCACTCACTCAAGGAGACCTGCTCTGTGCCTGCAGGCCCCCAATGAACACAGCTAGCTGCTGGGGCTACAACAGCGACCCACGTAGACACAGGCTCTGTCGTTAAGGGTCTCACGGTGGAGACCACCCGTGACAGCAACCACAGCACAGGGTGCTGACTTCCACTCCAGGGGTTTGGGGGCACAGAGCAGGAGTGTGTCACCCAGTCTTGGGGTTCACGGAACATTCCACGGAGGAAGTCCTGGGACAAGACCCAACGATGGGTTGGCTTTATGGAGGGTGTGTGTGTGTGTGTGTGTGTGTGTGTGTGTGTGTGTGTTGGGAGTATAGTGCAGAGTGTGAGGAGGGGCTGGTGAGTGCTGGTGGCGAGCATGTCGTGAAGGGTTTGCGAGGTGAAAGTGAGGAGATGGAAAGGCTGCAGATAAGCCCGTACCCCCTCCTCTCTCACCTGTGGTGGGGAAAAGGGCTCTCTTGGCCAAGAACTGCCCTCCATCTTTGTACCAGATACGCCCCTCCCGGGAGAGGGCGAGTCTGGCAAGAAGACAAGCGGCCTCCATTCTGGCGGAAGGTTGCATTGGTGTTGGGGAATGTCACCCTCCAAACTCCCTGCGCCTGATTTCTCCGCGTAACCACAAGGGCCAGGGTGTATCACTGCTCCAACGGCTCCCCGTGTGTGTCCATCATATGGTCACTGGTGAGGTTCCCCACCCCCCAGCTGAGAACGGGCCCCCTCTTCTCTCCAAGGGCGTGCTCCATTGATAGCAGCTGTAGTTCTCCCGGTCATCATCATGCTCTACTCCACCCCAGCCTCGTCATTATCGCATCAGGACCTCCTCTGTGCTCAGACCATGGCAGGCCTTCCCATAAGCCATCTCCTTGGAATCCCACAACCGCTCAGCTCCGCAGATGGGAAACGGATGGGTCTGACTCTCAGGCCCACCCTGACCACCGCACGCCCACTGAGGTAATCCGGCTGAGGGCAGAGATGAATGTAAGAGCAGGCAAGCTTTGGAGATCCTCTTCTCAGGAAGCGAGAAGACAGAACAGTGTGTCCATTTCCCAGTGATTTCTCATCTCCGTGTTCTCGCTGGAGGTGCCCGGTGTGTGGAACAAATGGAGGGACACGCAGGAATGAGGACACGTGTGTAGATGGCGCCCACAGACGTGCTGAGCCACGGGAACCCCTGGGGCCTCACGCTCATCCCTGCTGTCACCACGTCCTGGGCCACAGGGCCAGACAGCCCTCCTTTCTCTCAGGGCCAAAGACGAACCAACCACATCCCTTCCCTCCAGTCCCTTCGGCATGTCTAGGACATTCTGGGACTTCCCACGGGAGCTTCAGTCAGCCCTGATGGATGCCTGGAATAAATACAAAGAAAACAAACGAAAATTCAAACCCCACAGTCAATAGTCATGTATGAGGAGCAAAACCTGTGCATGTGCGTGTGTGAGTACGAGTGTATATGTGTGTGTGTGTGTGTGTGTGTGTGTGTGTGTGTGTGTGGTGGGAGAGGAGGTTTGCTCAAAGCATCCTTTTTTAAAAATATATATATTTTATTGATATTTTACAGATAGGAAGCGAGAGAGATAGAGATAGAAACATCAATGAGAGAGAAACATTGGCCAGCTGCCTTTTGCACACCCCCCACCGGGGATGTGCCCGCAACCAAGGTATATGCCCTTAACCGGAATCGAACCTGGGACCTTTCAGTCTTTCAGTTTGGCTCTACCATTGAGCCAAACCCGTTTCGGCCAAAGCATCCTTTTCATTAGAGCTCCTAACAGGATCCCCTTCTGGTATTCTCTGGGCCACTGAAATTTCCAATGTATGTCCCCCGGGTGTTAGTAAATATAAAAATAGCACCGCACTCAAAAAACAAAACAAAACACAAAAAGCCAAAAAAACCCCCCACAAAACTGCTGTGGTCAAATCCAGGGGGAAAGGTGGAGATAAATGAGCCAAACGTGGACCTCACCGCCCACCAGGGACACACATGTGAGCAGAAA
Organism: Vespertilio murinus; assembly: GCA_963924515.1. Classification (NCBI taxonomy): domain Eukaryota; kingdom Metazoa; phylum Chordata; class Mammalia; order Chiroptera; family Vespertilionidae; genus Vespertilio; species Vespertilio murinus. Next base: position 6,883,451 of record OZ004718.1, read on the forward strand.
CCACCTGGAGCCACAGCTGAGGGCGGTGATGGGCGAGTCCAGGGTAGGGAGCTCCGTGCGGGGCCGCCCCATCCGGACGTGGATGCGGACCAGGTTTAGGGTTAGGAGACGCAGGTGGAAGGCGGAACAGTGGACCTGTGGAGGCGGCGGTGGAATGGGTGGTGGCGAGCGCCGAGGCGTGGAGGTAAGAGCCAGCCTGACACTTTCAAGACACCGGAAGACGTTTGGTATGGTGGAAGGGAGAGAGTGGAAGGGAGAGAGTGCCCAGGCCGCGCAGCCTTTGGATGCCCACTCTCTGGGAGGCTGCTCTGAGCCTCTTGCCCACATTTGCTGTCTGTGCAGGGCAGCAGCTGGGAGAGACGGGAGCTATAGTCCTCAGTCCGAACACTGACCCCCCTCCCCAAAGTGTACCTCCCATCCGGCAGATCTGAGGAACTGAAGTCCAGGGAGGTGAGGGTCTGGTCTGAGGACCAGCAGGTCGTGGGGGGCTCCCTGCCTCCTGGGTTTGAGCCCATGTGCACGGGGTTCCGTGGCTGGTGGGATTTCCCTCCGGCATCGTGCCTCAGCCCCTTGCAAGGAATTTAGGGATGTTTCTTGGCCCCCCTTGATATATGCTCTGAGACTATGCAGTTTTTCTTTTTTCTTTTTAAAAAAAATAAATATTTTATTGATTTTTTACAGAGAGGGAGAGGGATAGAAAGTCAGAAACATCGATGAGAGAAACATTGTTCAGCCGCATCTTGCACACCCCCTACCAGGGATGTGCCCTTGACCAGAATCGAACCCAGGACCCTGGAGTCTGCAGGTTGACGCTCTATCCGCTGAGCCAAACCGGTTTCGGCACTAATCAGTTTTTCCTATCTGGATCCACAGGGGTCCCACTAAACTCTTCTTACGATGGACTGGATGGAGGGGGCTGGTCTGTTGGGGAAGTTCTCAGACGTGTGGGTTACGGTGCGATTCCAGCAGGTCCGGTACAAGGAGGAGGGAGGCTGGGCTGACCCGCTCCAGGCGCGGGAAGGGGCAGGGAGGTCAGCCTGGAAGGTGTGGGCCGTTGGCATCAGCTCCAGCCTCCTCCACAGCCGGGCGGCAGCGGCCCCTGGTGGCCATTCCACACACGCGCAGGAGGATATAGGACAGTCTCCAGCTGGGAGGGGAGGAACCTCGCCTTGGAGAGAAGCCTCCTTCGCTCCTGGTTGCCAGAGAGGGACATGCACAGGCCACACAGCTAGAATCCAGGTCTTTGGACGGCCGGCCCTCCTGGGTCCTTCAGCCGCTCTCAGCTCAGTGCAGGTTTGCTGTCTGCCGGAGGGCCGGGGAGCCCCGGCCGGTGTGGCTCAGTGGGTTGGGCATCGCCCGGTGCACCGAAACATTGCGGGTTCAGTTCCTGGTCGGGGCCCATGGCCGGGCTACAGGCTAGACCTCCAGTAGGAGGTGAGCGGGAGGCGGCCGACGGATGTTTCTCTCTCCCTCTCCCTTCCTTCCTCTTCTTCTAAAAATCAATTTTAAAAATCCTTAAAAAGAGAGTAGCCTGGATGGCAGGCTTGCCTTTGCCCAGACAGCCCTTTCCCCCAATCCCCTCCCCACCCCATCCCTCCTTGACCCTCCTCTCTGGTCAGAACTGAGCAGAGTCAGGGGTGCAGCAAGAGGCAGGGGAGGTAGCAGCGAGGCCACCTGGTGGCAGGGCAGCTGGTCCCGCGTGGCCTCCAGGGGGCGCTGTGGCACCAGGTTGGCGAGGCTCAGGGTGCGGCCTGCACAGGCAGGGCTGGCAGGGCTGGCTGGGCTTGCCCAGGACAGGGTTGCTGCAGGCGGAGCTGGCAACTGGTAAAGGCAGGGCGTGGCCGGCAGCCTGCTGGGAAGGAAGCAGCGGCCAGCTCACCGCCACCATTCCCCGTGGCTCAGGTGCTGGCCTCCGTCCACCTCGCAAACCCCTCTTCTCTCGGAGCCCCCCAATGGCCCGGGGAGGGGCTGGCGGGATCACTGTCCCTGTCGCACGTCTGGAAAAGGGTTCCATAGAGACTGAGGGACCCTCCAAGGCCAGCCAGCCGAGCCCTTCCACAGGGGGCGGGCATGCCCCTGCGTGTGAGCTAGTGGGAGGTCAGGGGGAGGGGGGTCAGGGGGAGGGGGCTTTGGGGCCAGCTCCGCTGCCAGCTGCCCACAGGGCCCTCAGCCGGGCACGGGGCCTCTCCCGGCCTCAGTTTCCCCATCGGCAGCGTGGGTGGCGGCCACCCGCCCCAAAGGTGGTTGTAAGAAACGCTAGAGCAGCTGGTGTAAATGTGGGAGCATCAGCCAAAGCGGGTGTGGCTCAGTGGATAGAGCGTCGGTCTGCGGACTGAAGGGTCCCGGGTTCGATTCCGGTCAGGGGCATGTACGTTGGTTGCGGGCACATCCCCGGTGGGGGGTGTGCAAGAGGCAGCTGGTCGATGTTTCTCTCTCTCATCTATGTGTCTAATTCTCCGTCCCTCTACCTTCTTCCTCTCTGTGAAAAATCAATAAAATATATATTTTTAAAAAAATGTGGGAGCATCAGAGCCCCGCTCTGCTCCCCGGGGTGGGGGGAGCTGCCCGGGCTGTGGGGGGCAGAGTGTGGGGTGCGGGGTGGGCGGGCATTGCCCGGGCTGCAGGAGCCAGCGCAGAGCTAGAGCAGAGCGGGGCTGGGTCTGACGGGGTCAGAGGCGGGGCAGGGCGAGGGCTGAGGGGTGAGTCACTCGCCAGCTCAGATAACGAGGAGAAAGGGAAGGGGTGCGGGGTGGCTGGGCCAGGAGGCACCAGGCACCCGGCTGACAGGCAGGGAGGGGGGCAGCCCTGCGGAAGGAGGGCGGGGCCTGGCGTGGGGCCAGCCGCCCTCGGAGCTGGGGTGGGGCCCGAGGAGAAATGTGCCCTGGGACCCCTCGCTGTGTGGATGGGTGGGCAGGGGGGTGCAGAGGAGGCATCAGACTGCCCATCCCCTGTCTCTCTCCCTCCTCTCCCCACCACACCACCCCGTCTCCTCTTCTTCCCCTTGGTAAGGCCTTTCTTTTTTTATTATTATTTTCTTTTTTTTTTAATTGATATTTTACAGAGAGGAAGGGAGAGAGATAGAGAGCTAGAAACGTCGATGAGAGAGAAACATCGACCAGCCGCCTCCTGCACACCCCCGACCGGGGATGTGCCCGCAACCAAGGCACATGCCCCTGACCGGAATCGAACCCAGGACCTTTCAGTCCGCAGACCGACGCTCTACCACTGAGCCACACCGGTTTCGGCCTGTTAAGGCCTTTCTTCCCACCTGTACGGCTAGGGGTGGAGGACAAGGCCCTGAGGGCCTCTCTCAGCCCCTGTGAGGTCGCCATCTCAGACAGACAGACAGACAGACAGACAGACAGACAGATGGAGGCAGTATCCGCATGGGTACTAGGCCCATTGAAGCTGCCCCCCCCCCCCACTCGCCATTAGCCAGCCACACTTGCGTGGGCCAGGCTGCCCACAGGATGGGATGGGCTCTCGGGGCAGACGGGACGAGTGTGCGAGAAGGATTCTGGAAGTGTGAACAGAGGTCGGGATGGGCCTGGGGAGGAGCAGGGATGGGCCTGTGGGAGGAGGGACGGGCGGGGGGGAGGGGGAAACAGTGTCATGGGAGTCACAGAGGGCTGCCCCCCAGGACCAGTGGCCACCGCTGGCCTGTGGGAGGAATCGTCATCCCGTCTCTCTCCCATCCATCTCCTGCGGCTGACCCCCATGGGCTGACCCGCCAGGGGGCCGGAGACCAGCCTTCCCGGCAGAGAGAGGGGGCGGGGATGGATCCAGAGGACCCGGGAGAGGTCTCGGGGCCCTGGGGGACACACAACTGGACGGCAGAGCCTGCCCGCAGAGCTGTCCCTCATCTAGCAGAGGAGGTGAGGATCCGACTACCTCTCACCGGGTGGGGAGAGGGCAGCCCCGAGGGATTCCGAGAAAGCACAGGTGGGCCCGGAGGAGGGAAGGCGCTGGGGTGGGGAGGGTGCCAGGGGTCCTAGGGGCCTTAAGGAAAAGGGGTGTATTGCCCCCCACCCCGGGGGGCTGCTGTCACGCGTTTTCCACTGGGTCAGTGGCTGACGACAGAGATCTGACACGGGTCTCCAGGGCTGCAATCACGGCGTCGGCCGAGCTGTGTTAACTTCTGAAGGCTGTAAGGGAGGGTCCGTTTCCTCGCCTCTCCCAGCTCCCAGAGGCCGCCTGCGTCCCTTGGCTCCCGGCCCCTTCCTACAAAGCACGCCCCTCCAACTTCCACGTCCCTGGTCACGTCTCCTCTCTCGGACTTGGACCGTCCCGCCTCCCCCTTATACGGGGACCCTTGTGGTCACCTGAACCCACTCAGATAGCCATCTCAAAGTCCCCTCCTGCCATGTAAGGTGCACCGTCACAGGCTGGGGGGTCAGGACGGGGACGTCTCTGGAGGGCCACTGTCTGCCTCCCGCAGTGGGCGCTGGAGGTGGAGCAGGTCGTGGGCGTGCAGAGACCCCGGGAAAGCAGCCTGCAGGTGGGCAGAGGCCCGGGGCAGAGGCCGTGAGCAGCACCTGCGCTCCGGGTGTGCGGCTGCGGGAGGGCGTGGTTTTGGGGGGAACAGGCCCTGGTTAAAGGCTGAAAGGCCAGTGCCTGCTCCATGTCCAAATCAGTGCAGCTGGCCTCTGCGTGGAGGGGCCGGATACTGCCCCCCTGAGTGAGGTCCGGCGAGCCCTGCGGGGGGCCAGGGTAGCGTCCCTGCTGGGTGTTCCCGCCACTGCTTTATGCAGGCATGGTCCTGGCCAGGCTGACCCTTGACCCTTGACATTGTCCCCTCGGTGGTGGTGTTCTCCATTTAGCCCCGCCCTCACCCCACGTGACCCCATGCCAGGCAGTGTTATTCACAGGCAATGTTTACTTTTCCCCCCAGGAGCCCTGGAGTGGTGTTATTAGAGATAAGGAAACCGAGGGCTTTCCTAGTAAAATCAATAGTGGAGTCTGACTTAAAGCCAGGCCATGTTTTATAGGGGAGGAAACTGGAGCTCGGGGAGGTTGAATAATTGGGCTCTCAAACCAAGGTGCGGCTGGGGTTTCAAAGGCCAGGCTTGTCACTGCCTCAAAGGCCCAAACACCGTCACTCCAGTCACTCGTAACTTGTCACTGCGGCTGCCACCCGGCGCTGCCGAGCATCCGTTCAGTAGTGATTTGCAAGGGCTCTTTCCCTGCCGCACCGCTGCCCCGCCCGCTAGACAGGCAGCTGGCGGGGGCCGGGCCTGGGTCTCTTTCATCTCTGTAGTCTGCACCTGGCACTGGGCCTGGGCTCGGGGCACACGAGGGCATGCATGAGGCTTCCTGGGTGCGGCTCTGGGCCAAGCCGGGCATTGCTGAGGGAGCTCACCTGCAGCCACGGAGACCCAGAGGCGCTGCTGCGGGCTCTGAGGCCAGCTGGGCCCGGACTTGGGGGGGGTCTCAGCCCATTCAAGTTTCTTGGCAGATCCGCAAATGCCCAAGTTTGTTTGTTTGTTTGTTTAACACACTGGAGGCCCAGTGCATGAATTTGTGCACGGGTGGGATTCCTCGAGCCTGGCTTGCAAACTGGCTGACTGGGGCCGCGGGAAGTTGGCCGGCCAGAGGAAGGGACTGTGGGAGGTGGGCCGGCCAGGGGGAGAAGCCACGGGAGGTAGGCTGGCAGGCCTCAGCGGGGCCATTGGGGCCAGCTGGGGGGAGGGGCCGCAGGAGGTTGGCTGCTTGAGCATCTGCCCCTCTAGTGGTCAGTGCATGTCATAGTGACCAGTCGGTTTGTCATCCTGTTGCGTAGGCTTTTATATATGGAGATGTATGTTATATTTAGTTTTTGGAAGACTATATATATTTATATACAGTTTTGGCAGACTTTATGTAGTTTTTGGAAGGCTGTGTATGCCCAATACAGTACAGAAATTTAAAGAGCAGATAACAACACGTGAGTCCTTCTGTATCCTTTGAACCCAATCTCCCAGCTCCCCTTGCAGGAAGCATCCCATGCCACCACGTTCTTGTGTAGCTTTCTAAAGAGAGCCTGTGCGTGTGCAAACATAAGTGTGTCTACGCTCTTCCCTGGAGTGCCCATGAGAAGGGTAGCTGTCTCTATGCATTGCTTTGCAATCTTCTCTCGTTTAGTAAAATATTTTGGAAAAAAATTTTTTTTTCTTAAAACTTCACCGAGGATATGTTGCCATGGAGTTTTAGAGAGAGAGGAAGAGAGAAACATTGATGTGAGAGAGAAACATCAATTGGGTTGCCTCCCACATATGCCCTGACCAGGGACTGAACCCGAAACCTAGGTATGTGTCCTGACCAGGAATTGAACCCAAAACCTTGCGGTGTATGAGACGACATTCCAATGAATTGAGCCACCCCATATATAGCACTGCCTCATTCTTCTAAGATGGCGCCACTGTGTTCTGCTGCAGAGAGTGTCATGTAATGGAGATTTAGGTGCTTCTGGTATTTTGCTATTATAAATAAAGCTGCAACAAACATCCTAGGATATCATGTCATGTTGTACGTGTGCAAAAGTACACCTAAAAGAGAAAGACCTGTGAGAGAATTTGATAAGTCAAAAATTAGGTTTAAAGTTTTAATAGACGTTGGAAATCACTGTTCACAGAGTGTGTGCTGATTTTACTGATACCAAGATTGTGTGGGCCGTCCTGTTCCCCATGATCCCAACAAACAATAGCTTATCATCCCTTTCCATCTCTACCAATCGGACATGAACGAAGGGAGGTTGCATAATGGTCTAAATTTGCATTCCTCCCATTGTGAGTGAGGCTGAGCATTTTCCTACACCCAAATGCAATTTGTATATCTCTTTCTGGAGACTCTGTGCTTTATTCTTTTTGTTTGCTTGTAATTCATCCTCACCCGAGGATATTTTTTCCCATTGATTTTTTAAGACAGGAGGATAGGGAAAGGAAGGGGGAGAGAGAGAGAGGGAGAGATGTGAGAGAGACACATGGATTGGTTGCCTCCCACACATGCCCGACCGGATGGGGCCCGGGGATCGAACCTGCAACCCAGGTATGTGCCTTTGGCTGGGAACAGACCCAGAGACACTGGGGTGCGCAGGCCGGTGCTCTGAACAGGGAGCCACGCCGGGCAGGGCTGTTGGTTCAAATTCTTGCTCTTCTTCCTGGGTTGTTGGTCTCTTAGTTATTTGTAGGAACTCTTTATATGCTTAAGGGTATGAACCTTTGGCCCATGATATATAGGTTGCCAATATTTTCCCCTTTTGTGGTTCCCATATGTTAGGAAAGGCTTCCTGCTTATCACTTGCCTACTCATCTTATCTCCTTTGTAACTATCCCTCCTATTCCCAGGAAGTGTCACCCACGTGATCGGACGGAAAGCTTTGCATCATCTCCTTTAAAGATCCTCTCCTTGTGTCGGGAGATAGTTCTCCACGGACCTCTGGCATTTCTGCCCATCCTGCTGCCAGCGACACGGGCGGCTTTTGTTCTGATCTGTCTCTCCGAGGGTGTTTGTGTGCGTGGGGAGTTGTCTTGGAAGAGAGAGAAGGCCTCTCCCACGGAGCAGAGGCCGGTTCCTTCCTCCCGTTCGGCGTAACAACAAGGATTTTTCCTCCTGGAGCACAGACCCATCAGACGGGTTTGCTTGCAGACCCATTAGGAAAGATTTGGGTTTCCAGAGCCTGGGGTTTCTCGGCATTGCACGATGCAGCCCCCATCGGGGTCCAGCTTTGCGTTGTCCCCGCCGCCGTACTTGGGGTGCGGGGCAAGAGGAATCGGTGCAAACATGAAGCACCAACTGTTTGCTGTGCTGCGAGTAAGGAAGTCTTCCGGCTCTGACCGAGGCCTCTCAGACTTTTGCAGGCTAACTAGTTAGCGGGCAAAAAGAAGAGATCTCGGACCCTTCTAGGTTTTTTTGAGAATTGAGCAGCTGGGCAGAGTGAGAGAGAAACAACATACCAGGTCAGGAACTGGGCCTCTACCTCACACCCCAAGTTTTGGCAATGCCAGCCGAGCCTCTCCCTGCCAGCCGTAAGCTGCCCGTGACTAGGCTTCTCATGGCTGATTTATCTTTATTTTTTTATTTTTTTTTAAAATATATTTTATTGATATTTTACAGAGAGGAAGGGAGAGAGATAGAGAGCCAGAAACGTTGATGAGAGAGAAACATCGACCAGCCGCCTCTTGCACACCCCCTACCAGGGATGTGCCCGCAACCAGTGTACATGCCCTTGACCGGAATCGAACCCGGGACCTTTCAGTCCGCAGACCGACGCTCTACCACTGAGCCAAACCGACCTTGGCTGATTTATCTTTAAAAACAAAACAAAACAAAACAAAACAAAACAAAACCACACACACACACACACACACACACACACACATATATATATATATATATATATATATATATATATATAATATATTTTAATTAATTTTTTACAGAGAGGAAGGGAGAGGAATAGAAAGTTTGAAACATCGATGAGAGAGAGAAACATCGATCAGCTGCCTCCTGCACACCCCCACAGGGGATGTGCCTGCAACCAAGGTACATGCCCTTGACCGGAATCGAACCTGGGACCCTTCAGTCTACAGGCCGACGCTCTACCACTGAGCCAAACCGGTTCTGGCTAAAAAAAATATATATATATATTTTTTATTGATTTCAGAGAAGGGAGAGGGAGAGATAGAAACATCAATGATGAGAGAGAAGCATTGACCTACTGCCTCCTGCATGCCCCCTACTGGGGGTTGAGCTGATAACCGGGCCACATGCCTTGACTGGGAATCAAACTGTGACCTCCTGGTTCATAGGTTAGCGCTCAACCACTGAGCCACACCCGCCGGGCATGGCTGATTTATCTTTGTGTCTGGCCCACACCTGCACGCTTCACGATCCCATTCTTGGGCTGCTGGTTCTCAAACCTGGGTGAGCCCCAGAATCAGATGCATAGATATATTGTCTCACCCTCAGGGGTTTGATTTGGTGGCCCTCGGGAGGGACCCGGGACTCGGTGTTTTACACAGACTTCCCAGGCGGGGCTGGCCCGGGGGCCCTGAGTCCTACACTGTGAGTCTCTGCTGTCGCCAAGGCTGTGAGCAGAGACTCCATCAAAGCAGGCAGAGCCCTGGAGACCAGCTCGGAAGGAGGTGGAAGCCACAAAGGCTAGGAGTGCGGGGCAGCAGAGGGAAGGGATGAAGGGTCGCTGGGACACCCAGCTGGGACAACAGCTCCAGGGCACCCTGCTCCTGGTTCTCTGACTCATAGGACACTTTGCATGTGTCACCTTCTGACTCAGAAAGAAAATCTCAGGTCCGGCCAGCTGACCTGCAGAGGCCCTTCCGTGTCCGAGTGCAGCCAGCTCCTCGGCCTCCACTGCCCAGGCTCCCTCTGGCTCGGGGGCGAGGCCTGAGGCGCGGGCCAGGCCTCCCAGGGTGAAATCCCTGCTCTGCCCCTTACTGGACTTTAGGCTTACGTGAGCTCCGCTCCGTTTCCTGGTCAGTAACGTGGGGACATTGCTGATGATTTATTTATTTTTATTATTTTTTAAAAAAATCTATTTTATTGGTATTTTACAGAGAGGAAGGGAGAGAGATAGAGAGCTAGAACTGTTGATGAGAGAGAAACATCGACCAGCTGCCTCTTGCACACCCCCCACCGGGTATGTGTCCGCAACCAAGGTACATGCCCTTGACCGGAATCGAACCCGGGACCTTTCAGTCTGCAGGCCGATGCTCTGTCCACTGAGCCAAACCGGTTTCGGCGGGAGCTGATGATTTAAACAAGCTCGCGGGTGCTGCACACTTGAACACACTCAGGGTCCTTTGTGACCGGAACTTTCCACCCACCTGCCACCTCCTTGCCCTCACTCCGCTGTAGCTGCTCATCCTGGGCTCTGTGCAGAGCCTCCTCCTCCTCCGGGAGGCCCTCCCTGCTCCCCCCCAGGCCTCTCTCAGGGCGGTCTCCTTCCCGGGGCTCCAGCGGCCCTCGGCCGGATCCCTCCCTGACCCTGGCCTGCCGCCTGCTCTTGCCATGTGCCTGCTGTGTTTACCTCTTTCTCTGCTCTGAGCTCAGATCCTCCCCTGGGGCAGAGCCTGATCTCAGGCAGCGGCCCCGCTCCTATCGCAGCTCTCTGGTCTACAAGCTGCCAGAGTTGGGCTAATGCACCCCATACTGAGTTTTAAAGGAGGGAGAAGCCCCGTCTAAGCAAAACCTTACAGAAGCCAGTGAGGGCAGAGCTGCTTTGGGTGAGGGAGTGTGTGCGCGGGTGAGCATGTGAGTGGGAATGAGAGTTGTATGAGTACGTGTGAGTGTGGATATATGTGAGTGTGTGTGAATATGTGTATGTGACGGTATGAGTGTAGAGAGTATATGAGCATGTGTGTGAGGGTGTATGTGTGAGTGGGAACGAGTGAGGGTTGTGATTGTGTGTGTGTGTGTGTGTGTGTGTGGGTGTATGAATGTGTGAGTGGGTGTGTATGTGTGCATGGGTATGTGAGTGTGTATGTGAGTGTGTGTGTAAGTGTGTGAGTGTGAGTGTGTGCGTGAGTGGCTGTACAGGCAGGCTTGAACCCTGTGGGCTAGAAGGGGGAGGGGGTAGGAGTTTTGTCAGTTCATCTGGCAGACTTCCAGTAGATGCCGGTGAGGGTGAGGCTAAGGACAGGGGAAGGGCCATGTGGCTGCCTGCATCCTCCCCCCCCCCCCCCCCCCCCCCCCCCGCCCCTGAGCTCAGCCCCAGACACAGAGCTCCCTGTCTGGGGGTTTGTTTGGTTTCTAGCGGCGCTCACTGATGTCTCTGGTGGATGTTCTAGTTCCACAGGCCCTGGAGGAAGTACCCCAACCCTGCACATTCCCCTGGGGGGAGGGGGGGCTGGTCTGGGGAGAGGGCGGGGCTGGCATTCCACACGTTCTGCCTGGAAGGCAGTGAGGTGCCAGAGAGGTGTGTCCTCCCATGGTGCTGTGTGTGTGTGTGTGTGTGTGTGTGTGTGTGTGAAGGGGGGAGAGGAGCACGGTGGTGCCTCCCAACCCACTGTCACTGATCCAAAGGCCCTGGCAGGGGGTGGGCCTCCGGGGCTCTCTCTCTGAGCAAAGGGCATCTCCCCCACCTGGCCCCAGCCTGGGCGTTCCTGGTGTTGCCAGCTTCCGGCAGCCCACCCGGTGATGAGACTCTGTGCAGGTTCTGTCTAATGAATGTTTAGCTTGCAGCCGGCGGGGCGGGCAGGCCAGAGGCAGCCGGTGCCGAGACTGTGCCGGAGTGGCAGCAGCTGCCTCTCCGTGAATTTCAAGAATGTCCCCTCCCAGCCCACTCCTCCGGCTGCCCACTCCTCCGGCAGCAGCTTTTCTGGAAACTCCACTGTGCTTCTGGAGGCAAAGCAGATAAGCCAGACCAGTCCCCAGGGGGTGTGCCTCCGCCGGTCCCCCCGAATCTGGAAGTTCTGTGACTCGTTCAGGTCTCTGTCCACGCGCCTCCTCCTCAGGGGTCCCCATCTTTGGCCTCTCCCTGCTGATCGCCCTCCCCCCTCCCCATTTTGCCCCTCCCCACGCACCCCTCATTCCCAGCATTGGTGCGGGGACCACGCCCGGAGGTTGAAGGGTGGCGGTGGATGTGTTGGGGCAGAACTCGGAGGCTGCCCCCAGGCGGCCCGTGTCTCATCTGTCCTTCCGGCCGCGGAGAAGTCCAGCTTCCTCTTCCCCTGCCCAGAGGAGGGCCGGTGTCCCGCCGTCTGTGGCGTCGGTGAAGTCCGTGCCTGTCCCCATCCGGCCGGCACGGTCTGTGCCCGGCTGCGCTCCAGTTGGCCTGTGGCTGTGCTCGGGCTCTGGCTGCCGCCCGGGCCCCGGGGGCCGCCTGGCTCCCAACTCACAGAGCTTTCCCAGGGGAGAGAGCGGGAGGAACCAAGCGCCCTTGCAAACCAACCAATCAATTTCCCAATCTCCCAACTTTCCCTGGGCGTCTTTATATATATATTTGTATTGATTTCAGAGAGGAAGAGAGAGAAAGAAGAGCATCCATGATGAGAGAGAACCATTGATCGGCTGCCTCCTGCACGCCCCACACTGGGGATCGAGCCTGAAACTCGGGCATGGGCCCTGACCAATTCTAATTTGGTCGAACCGCGACCTCCTGGTTCACAGGTCGACCTTCAACCACTGAACCACACCGGCCAGGCTGTCCTGGGCTTCTGTTGGGTCCTCCCCTTACCCAATCAGTTTCCTAGATCTCCCTGGGCTCTGTGTGCTTTATCCGATCGATCCTTCCCCCAGGCGAGGCTGTGCCCCTTGTCACGCTCTTAGTTCCTGGGACCTCCACCTGGCCGGACTGGGCCTCTACAGGGCATGCACCTCGCGGAGAACTTTCCCCTGCGCTTTTCCTTCCCTCATAATCCCGGCGAATGAGGGGCCAGGGCAGAGGAGGCAGCAGCCCTGGGAGTGTGTGAGGCTGCAGCTTCCGCTCCCCAGAATAGCGGGCTCCCTTCTGTTCCAAATGTCTAGCTACTTCCGCTACCAGCACCACATCACGCCTCCCCCACCCGGGTGAAGGCTCCGGAGAGCAGGATGTTTTGACCACTTTGTTCTAGACATGAAACCAAGGGTCCTTTGGACGTTGATTCAATTTATCTTTAAAATCACAGTTCTAGAAAGTTCTCTCTCTCTCTCCCTCTCTCTCTGGCAAAGTTGGAGGGTTTCCCCAATCAAGGTCTGCATTGTGTCACCCAGCGGAGAGGCACTGAACAGGGGGCGTGTCTATACAAACAAAAGGAAGAAGCACCACAGATCAATCACCTGAAGCCCAGTTTCTGAGCCTGTCCCACTGTCAGTCAGAGAAGCTCTCCAAACCTGGGGCTCAGAGCTTCTTTTTCCGGAAGGAAGGCAGCAGCGACGGTTTGACAGCTCGTCCTGCCCGCAGTTGGAACATTGCTAAGGATCTCACGGGTTCGCAGGTAGCTTCTGTGCGGCTGCTCAGAGTTAGTCACTGGGATGGTTGAGGCATGAGCTGTGGTGGTGCCGTCTCTGACGTTGACGTCATGTCTTCTCAGAAAACCCAAACAGTTTCAGCTCTCACTAATTCCAAGTCAAAGACTGGGAGGGGGAAAAAACCACATTCGTTCAGAGGGTGGAAGCTAAAGATTTAAGAAAAGTAGAAAAATTCAGGATCCAGTGCACAGGTGAAAAAATAAAACATTAGTGGCAGTTGACCGACCTAGAATCTAACACCCACAACTGTGAATTATAGTTTCTATTGAAACACAATTTCTCTCCCTGAAAATCAGCCTCAATTTTTATCACAGATAGACACATTCAGACTAATTTATTGCATTGGTCTAGTTTCAATAAATTTGGCCTGATGATTTGCATAAACACAACAAGAAGGAAAAAAACAACCCAACAATTGATCATATAGGCTCTTTTTTAAAAATATATATTTTATTGATATTTTACAGAGAGGAAGGGAGAGAGAGAGAGCTAGAGAGCTAGAAACATCAATGAGAGAGAAACACCAACCAGCTGCCCCCTGCACAACCCCTACCGGGGATGTGCCCGCAACCAATGTACATGCCCTTGACGGGAATCGAACCGGGGACCCCTCAGTCCGCAGACCGACGCTCTATCCACTGAGCCAAACCGGTTTCAGCATATGTAGGCTCTTTTTAAACCTGCTTTTCTGGAATCTCATACAGGATCGCCAGATTGAACTTGAGCCTCTCAAGGCTAAGAAGCCAAGCCACGTGGTGGCCACCAATATTTGCCTGCGACACCTGTAGATCTGGGTAAATGAGCCAGGTGCAATGTTCCCCCCAAATGTTTTGAGGTCCTTTCTCTGCCATCTTCCAGGAAAGCAGCCTTTGCTACTCAGCTGGAAAGGCTGCTGAGAACCATGCAGGCAAGACAGCGGGCTGTTTTTCCAAGTGGCTTTTATTGGCTTCCAACGTTAATCTTAATCCTTTTACAGCTTCTGGTCCCATCTGAGTCCACGCCATCTCTGTCACGCTTGGCATTCCAGGCCAAGTCTTGGCTCCTGAAATGAGTTACCCGTTGTGTCCTGTTATAAAAAGAGAACAGTTTCTTATTGAACTTATGTAAACAAACAGTGCCAGAAAAACAATAGTATTCATTTCCACATTCAGGAGGGAGAAAACAAAAACTGTCTCAATACTGCTTACAGCGGTATCATTTCCCTAAATGCTCTAAGGAAAAGCAATCTCCCTTATATCTGGAAAAACAAAAGGTTTTTACGTATTTATTTTAAAATCTATTTTCATTTATTTCAGAGAGAAGAAGGGAGAGGGAGAGAGAAACGTCAGTGATGAGAGAGAATCATGGATCGGCTGCCTCCTGCACGCCCCTTACTGGGGATGGAGCCCGCAACCTGGGCACGTGCCCTGACTGGGAATCGAACCGCGACCTCCTGGTTCATGGATCGACACTCAGCAACTGAGCCACGCCAGCCAGGTGAGTCTGGGGTTTTGAGCATTAGCTTCCTGTTCTCCCGGCTGGTACCATGCATAATACTGTTTCTCAGCTGCTATTCTCAGTTATTATTGTTTGGCTCTGTTAGTGCTGGGGCGGACGAACTCTTTCTGTTTGATAATAGAAAGTTCCTGGCACTTAGAGAGCAATTCATCATTATTGGTTAAATGATAAAAAGGGCGTCTCCCGTTTCTTCCTCTTTTCCAGCGAATAATCTGGAAACGTTTACTAGCTTGGGATTGGCCCTTGGGCTACACGCAGTCTAGCTGGGGAGACAGAGCTGTGGCATGCGATGGGGCGACCCAGGGTTCTGTGTGTATATCGGGGTGAAATGGACCCAGCCTGAGTGGACCTCCGGGAGGAGGTGGTGCCCCAAGAGGAACTGGAGTTCCTGGCATCCATGGAGGGAGGAGGCAGGAATGTCACCTCATGGCCATGTGCCAGCCTTTGGTGCGTAGTAGGTGTTCAGCGACACCGCTGAGAGAGCTGGGGCCCCAGAGCCACACCTGATTCCGAGGAAGGTCATGTCAGGTCCCGGATAGGAGCCTTGCTGGAGTGAGGTCCGTACACGCTCTGTAGGGCTCACTGCGGGTTCACGGGTCGGAGGGATGAGTTTTAAAACTGAAATTGTGCCAAGTCCTAGAGTCTGTGTCCCTGAGGGGGGCTGCTTCCCTTCGGGGTCCTGGTGGGAGGGCAGTTAGCTGGCTGAAAAGGGAGCAGAGAACCCGGAAATCAGGGCAGGCCCTGGGACGTTTTCCTTTCTCTCTGTCCCGCATCTGGCCCTCCCCACGCCCGGGTGGCATGAGCCGAGGCTTGGCACAGACCTCCAAGTGCGGCCCAAATAGCCCAGGGTCTGGGCAGAGGCAGAAGGAGCTCTCCCTCCCCCACCAAGTGGCCCGCCAGGCCCCTCCCCCTGAGCCCGACCCAGTGAACACTCCGTCCCATCCAGTGAACACTCTGTCCGATCCAGTGAACACTCCATCCGGGAAGGGTGAGCAGTCCTGGGCTCCCCCGTGTGGAATGTGACACCTGGGTGTGGGGGGTAGCTGACCCTCTCCCCTCCCACTGGCCTGGACAAGGGGCCACCCTAGAACTCAGCGCTTTCTCCCCCGCACCCATGACTGGCCCAGGTTCCCGTCAGGCTGGTTTTTCCTCCTCTGGGGACTCCAAGGGAAACGCCACGGGCCATCCTGACCCAGTGACAAGAGGAGCGGCCACAGACCGGGGACGCTGGCCCCGGGGTGTCCTGACATCACCCACCTGGCCTGAGCAAGGCCCGGAGCTGCCCACCGCGGGGCCAGCGTCTCTGGCCTCCGTCCTCCGTCCTCAGCTCTCCCTCCGAATTGCTGGGAGGAGTTCAGGCCCCTCCCTCTAACGGGCCCATTTCAGCAGACCCTTACCGGCCTCCCCACCCTGGCCACGCCCCCTCCCCACCACCAACCCCCTCGCCACTTGGGACCCAAACGATTGACCTGACTTTCCATTGCCTTCAGCATCAAGTCCAACAACCCCTTGGCTGAAGTACAGCCCCCTCTCTCCTCCCCCTGCCTCCACCTCTTCCTTGGTGCCTCCCCTTCCCACATTCCCTCAAACTGAGTCACTGGATGGTTCCCCAAACTGGTATCAGCAATCCACTCACTCCTCCAGGAACCATGTTCTCTTTGTCCACCTCCCTCCCTGCCCCCCTCCCCCCTCCACACACACACACACACACACACACACACACACACACACACACCTTTATCTTTCAATCTCTTACTCGATCATCCTGCCCTCTATAAAACCTCTCTCAGTGCTCCTGGGCAAAAGTGAGAGCTCCCCCATTTGCTCTGTCAACATAAAAACCATCCAAACCCATAAAAATTTTATTTGTTAATTTTATTTTGTTTGTTTGATTGTTAATCCTCCCCAGAGGACATTTTCCCACTGATTTTTAGACAGAGTGGAAGAGAGAGGGAAAGACAGAGAGATGCATCCATGTGAGAGAAACACATCGATTTGTTGCCTCCTGCACGAGCCCCAACCAGGACCCGGGCTGGGGAGGAGCCTGCCCTTGACTGGAATCGAACCCAGGACCCCTCTGGTCCAGAGGCCAACGCTCTATCCACTGAGCCAAACCGGCTAGGGCCAAAGCTGTAAGCATTTTTTTATGAGTTTCTCTGAGCTAAACTGACAACAGCTGCTGGGAAGCAAACTCTCCATGGACTGAGAAAAGGCTCAGGAAAATGGCAGTGTTGTTACCTGGGAACTTGGGGGAATTCTTTTCCCCACCGAGTCCTGGGTGTGGAGTTCTTACAATATCTCAAAACAGAGTTGTCTGGGACTCGCACGGAAGGAGGAGTGATTTTTTATTTTATTTTTTATTTGCATGGAATTACCTCCCCGGGTTTGCAAAGTCCCATGTCCAGTTGTAGAACTGCAGCTGGGGGCTCGGGAGGGCTAGAAGCAAAGCCAGTGCCCAGCGTTTCATTCTTTGCTGCCGCCGCCGGGTCCAGTTCAGCGTCGCTCTCGCAGCCCGGTGTCCATCGTGTGTGGGTAAATGCAGGGGGACCAGGAGAGCCAGGAGCGGGAACCCCTTTGTTAGGGGATTAAATATCCCAAATCTTCCCACCCCACCCCCCTCCTCGCAGTGGCCACACCCATCTGCAGAGGCTGGAAGCCCGAAGCTGACACCCCTGGCGTTGGGGGCTGTGGGCCTCTGGCAAGTGGCTGCCCCCCTCGGAGCCTCTGTTTCCTCATCTGTGAAGTGGGGATAAGGGCACCCCTTCCCCACTGGGATTTGAAAGGCCTCTGTGAAAGGCACTATACTTCAGTCAGCTCTTCCGATGGTTATGGCGTTGGGTAGGGAGCTGGGACTCTAAGCTCCTCTGAAGTTTAGGGGGCTCACAATCCCTTCATCTTTGGGGGAGAACCCTTGGTTCTCTCTGTTTCCTGATACCAAGTTCCTTTCCCAGAAGCCCCTATCCGGCCAGAAAAAGTCTGGTTTGGGCTTAGTGTCCATAGCAACTATCTGGCCCATCTCGGCCTCCCCCCCACCGGGAGCCGGCCTCTTCCTCAAGGCCAAATAAAGAGTGACTCACGTCTGACCAGTCCCGGTGGTGGCTACCGGCTACAACCTTTGTGAAGGTCTGGCCACACCCTGCTTTCAGGGCTGGGTTCGCCTTTTCCCCATTGGGGACCTACCCACTCGCAGGCCTGTTTCACTAGTTTCAACTGCCCGAGGCTGGTCTTCCTAGAGGCCAGGGCTGCCCCCGGGGGGCAGGGGGTGGGGTTTCTGGTCCCGTTCCTGGATACGTGGGTGGACAGAGGACAGTCTACTGGGGACTGGTCTCTGTGTCTCGGGACAAGTCTTCGTTTAGCCACAGGTGGCCCAGATGTTACCATGCAGAGAGGAGGGCTGGTATTTCGCGGGGGGAAACTGAGGCCTAGCGATAGGGCGTGACTGGCCCAACCCCTAACGCCCGGTCAGTAGGTCGTAGGGCCTCCTTCCTGAGCCTGGGTCACAGCCCTGACCGAAGGACAGAAGGAACCATGGGGACAGTTCTGTGGAGGGAGAGGTCCCCGGGGCAGGAAGTGGCTGAGGAGCTGGCAGTGCCCGGCAGTGGCTGGCAGGGGCCTGGCCCCCCGTAGTGATGGCAGAGGAGATGGAATGGCGGGGCTAAATGTGGGGCTGGGTCAGGGCTGCGGTTGGAGAGGAGGGTATCCTTACTCTATTGGCAAAACGTCACCGTGTAGGCATCCTTGCCGAGTCCTCTCATCCACCCACCCATGAGAATGAGGTTGTTGGGTGCGCAAGGATTCAGCCTCTGACCCTGAGGTTGTTGGGTGCAAGGATTCAGCCTCTGACCCGCCTGCAGATGCCCACAGGAGAGAGGGATTCCATCCCATGTTTCTCTTCTGGGTTGGCAGTTGCCCAATATCTCATGGGCAAGTTACTTCCCTCCCTCAGGCGCAGATTCCCATCAGGGACCATTCCTGGGGGTTGAAGGGTAGGGGGCTGTCCTGGTGGAGGTGGGGGTGGGGGTGGCTGGGCTGGTGAGAGTCCTGGAGCGAGGGGCCAGCCCCAGGTGTGAAGGTGCCCTTCCCCGGCCAGCTGCAGAGCTGCTCCCAGCAGCTGTCCCGGGGGCCATTGTCAGCCACTTCCTGGCTGTGTGTGGACCGAGGGTGGGGCAGCTTTGTCTCAGGAGCAGGCAGGCCAGCGGGCCCCTGAGAGCGCTCTCCTCTGAGGGGCTGGGGGGAAGAGATGGGGGGGTGGGGCCAAGGTGTGGGTGGTCCCCAAGAGGTGGGCTCTGAGAGGCTGGCATTCCAGCGGGGTGCAGGAAGGTGGTTCATCACCTGGGGGCTCGGTTCCGCATTCTGGAGGGGGACTTCCAGGGAGTGAGTGATCCTGCGGGAGGGAGGGGGGGAGGGAGGGAGGGAGTAGCGTATACACTTCAGGGGACCTGATTCCTGGGGCGATCTGATGAAGGAGGGTCCCAGTGTGAATCGGAAAGGGGTGTCTAAGCACGTTGCCAGGGGGGTGCAGATGGGAACGAGTGGGCGCCGGAGGGAGAGAGAGCTGGTCTGGGGGCCCAGCGGGCCGGGCGGGGCGGCTCCCCGAGGGCTGGAGCCGCTGGCCCCGGGGAGGAGACAGAGGGAGGCAGAGCCACCAGGGCTGGCCAATGGGGAGAGCGCCCGTGTGTGCGCCCAGGAGCCAGCACATTCCTGGGCCTCAGATATCCTCCGACCCCTCCTCCCGCTCTGGGGCATAAAAAGCTCCAGGTGAGAGCCTGGCCACTCCTCCCTCGGACCACAGCTCCTCAGACCAGGTCGCTGCCGTCTGTCCTCTCTCTCTCTCTCTGTCGCTATGACTTCCTACAGCTACCGCCAGTCCTCGGCCGCCTCGTCCTTCGGGGGCCTGGGCATGGGCATGGGCATGGGCGGCGGCGTGGTCCGCTTCGGGGTCGGGGGCGCCTACCGCGCGCCCAGCATCCACGGCGGCTCGGGCGGCCGCGGCGTGTCCGTGTCCTCCGCCCGCTTCGTGTCCTCGTCCTCCTCCTCCTCGGGGGGCTACGGCGGCGGCTACCTGGGCGCCGGCGCCGCCGGCGGGTCCGACGGCCTTCTGATGGGCAACGAGAAGGTGACCATGCAGAACCTCAACGACCGCCTGGCCTCCTACCTGGACAAGGTGCGCGCGCTGGAGGCGGCCAACGGCGACCTGGAGGCCAAGATCCGGGACTGGTACCTGAAGCAGGGCCCCGGGCCGGCGCGGGACTACAGCCATTACTTCAAGGCCATCGAGGAGCTGCGCGACAAGGTGGGCGCCCCGGGTGCACCTGCCCGCAGCCCAGCCCCGAGGGCGGGCGGGGAGGGCGGGGAGAGGGGCGGAGGCCAGGGCGGCAGTGGGCACCGGGCCACTTTTGGGTGGGGCGGGAGTGAGCCCGTTAGGGCCTGGAGGGCGCAGGGTGGGCGGGAGGGAAGGGGGCAGGTGCGGGGGGGTGGCTGCCAGGACAATGTGGCAGGAAGTGGAGGCCAGAGAGAGGGAGGGGCCAGGGTGTGGGACTGGGGGTGGGGTGGGGGGTGTAAGTGGGTGGGGCATGTTGCAGGAGAGGCGGGTGGGGGTGGGGAGGCCAGGGGAAAGGGGTCTGGAGGAATTGTGGGGGGCATAGGACACCGCTGTGGGCAGCCCTGAGGTCCACAGGAGCCCCCTTTGCCCTCGCAGCAGCAGGAAAACGGGGTTTGGCCTGGGAGGGATGGGGTCCCACCCGGGGCCAGCCCTGCCTGGAGCTGTTCCTCGCCCCCTCCCCCTCTGCCCTCCCCCGCCCCCCTCATGGGGCCTCTGCTCTCCTGGTGTCAGGAAGGCAGGGCCAGGTCTGGTTTCTGTCAGGCTCAGGCCCCTCCCCGGGCTAAGGGGACCACCGGGCTGAGGGGACCACCGGGACTTGAGGGAAGCTCTAGGAGAACGGGAGAGGCCAGTGGTGGCCCCTGGGCGGGGAAGGAGGGGCAGATGCAGAGGCCTGGGGGCCTTTGCTGTGGAGAGCTCTGTCCCAGGCCCCGGTGGGCAGCAGCTCTCAGTGTCCTGGGCTCTTACCGGGGCCCTGGGAGCCTGCAGGGTGGGGCTTGGGCTCTGTCCTGGACACATGTATGAGAACCCAGGGGGGGGGGCCATTCTGGTCTCCCCACAGCACTTGCTGGGTGCTGGGACATAGATCAGACCACAGGCACGGAGGGCGGGCTAGGGATACACAGTGCACTTTTTAAGTTGTGACCTATGATGCGACATACATTTTTGTTGTTTGTTAACCCTTACCCAAGGGTATTTTCCCATTTATTTTTTTTCTATTGATTTTTATTATTTTTTTTAGAGAGAGTGGAAGGGAGGGGGGATAGACACAGAGAGAAACATTGATCACTGATTGGTGATCAAGCTTCAGCCGAGGTACATGCCCTTGACTGGAATCAAACCCTGGACCTGAATCGAACCTGCTGCGCCCAGTGCTCTATCCACTGAGCCAAACCAGCGAGGGCTAGGAAATACATTTCAAGCTGTGTCCTCACCCTCTCTCACACACACGCACCGCGGGGAGAGAAGTTTCTTGAGGCCATCCTTACCCTACTGCAGGCAGTCGCTTCTGATAGGTTCATCCTGTCCTCTTTCTTTTAAAAAAGATGCAGAAGCCGAAACCGGTTTGGCTCAGTGGTAGAGCGTCGGTCTGCGGACTGAAAGGTCCCGGGTTCGATTCCGGTCAAGGGCATGTACATTGGTTGCGAGCACATCCCCGGTAGGGGTGTGCAAGAGGCAGCTGGTCGATGCTTCTCTCTCATTGACATTTCTAGCTCTCTATCTCTCTCTATAAAATATCAATAAAATATCTTAAAAAATAAAATAAAATAAAATAAAAAACGATGCAGACCACCGCACAGCACAATGACTGACGCGCCGTGACCTGGGTGCACGTAGCTTAATGGGGTGGCCATGCCCCTCAGGTCGTGGGACCTGAGATTGGGGGTGACCAGGAATCCTGAACTTCAACTTCCCACCCCCAAGAACTAGGTCCTCCCCCCCAACCCCCTCCCTGACACGAAAGTGGTGTAAGGTGCTCAGCTCCTAACAGACGCTCAGCAGTCGTCCCTTCCTTGCGGCAGAATGCCGTGATGGGGGTACAGACAGGGGTAACCCCCCACCCCCCACTTCCCTGCATCCGGTGTGCATATCTTAGAGGATGTCTTCCTTGGCACCGTGTGGAGTTTCCCCGGGCACAGGTCTCAGAGCCACCCTCCCCAGGCCGTCCTGCCGGCCCTCCCCTGCTCACCCCCTCCCCTGGGCAGACTGGTGCCAAGGCCTCCCAGAGAGCAGGCCTGTGGGCGGTGAGGCGCTCCAGGCGTCAGGGGCACGCTCCTTGGCTCTGCTCCCCTTCCTCTGGAAGGCCAGTGGCGGGCAGTGCCAGCGTGCCCACCTGCCAACCTGCCGACCTTCTGCCTCCCAGATTCTCGGCGCCACCATCGAGAACTCCAAGGTTGTCCTGCAGATCGACAACGCCCGTCTGGCCGCCGATGACTTCCGAACCAAGTGAGCGTCATCTCTGCCCTTCCGGCTGCAGAAGTCCGGGGTGTGGGAGGTGGGTTGCGGGGGGCAATCCCAGGCCCTTTTGGGGGGCTCAGAGCAGTGGGGGCACTGGTTGAAGAACACCCCTCACGGGCCCCGGGCCCTGGGGAGGTGGGGACATCCTCAGAGGCCCAGAGGAAAGGCTGGCCTGACTGCAGGCACTCCCGCCCGCCGGCAGGTACGAGTCGGAGCTGGCCCTGCGCCAGAGCGTGGAGGCCGACATCAACGGGCTGCGCCGGGTGCTGGACGAGCTGACCCTGGCCCGGGCCGACCTGGAGATGCAGATCGAAGGCCTGAAGGAGGAGCTGGCCTACCTGAAGAAGAACCACGAGGAGGTGGGCTCCCCAGGGCGGAGGACACTTGTGTCCCCCAATGGTCTGACCACGGCCACCCCGGGCCGCACTCTCAGCCGGGCCCTGGGCCTGGAGCGTGGCTTCCGGGGCGCCGGCAGGGGACGGTGGCAACCGGCTCCCTCCCCCGGGGCCGGCTCCTAGGTCTGCACCCCGTAAACTAGCCCCTTCTGCACCCCGGAAACCAGCCCCTTCGGCCCGCAGGGTTGGGGAATGCCCTGGCCCCCGCCCAGCAGGCCTGGGGCCCTGACATGCCCGTCTCTGCTCTGCGTCTCAGGAGATCAGTGCGCTGAGGGGCCAGGTGGGCGGCCAGGTCAGCGTGGAGGTGGATTCGGCTCCCGGCATTGACCTGGCCAAGATCCTGAGCGACATGCGCAGCCAATACGAAGTCATGGCAGAGAAGAACCGGAAGGATGCGGAAACCTGGTTCACCACCCAGGTATGAAGGGGGGAGTGGGAGCCCCTTGGGGGGCAGGGGAGAGGGAGGGGGAGAGGGGTGACAGGGAGAGAGGGTCCCCGCTGACGCCCTCCGCCCCCTGCCATTGCAGACGGAGGAGCTGAACCGGGAGGTGGCCGTCCACACGGAGCAGCTGCAGACCAGCAAGACGGAGGTGACCGACCTGCGCCGGACCCTCCAGGGCCTGGAGATCGAGCTGCAGTCCCAGCTCAGCATGGTATGTGCCCTCTCCGCTGTGGGGTGCACGCTGGCCAGGGGGCACGGGCACACCGGACAAGGGGCACCTTCTCTCTCCCTGCCCTCAGAAAGCCGCCCTGGAAGGCACGCTGGCGGACACGGAGGCCCGCTACGGGGCGCAGCTGGCCCAGATCCAGGCGCTGATCGGCAGCATCGAGGCCCAGCTGAGCGACGTGCGTGCCGACACCGAGCGCCAGAACCTGGAGTACCGGCAGCTCATGGACCTCAAGACGCGGCTGGAGCAGGAGATCGCCACCTACCGCAGCCTGCTCGAGGGCCAGGACGCCCACTACAGCAGCCTGCTCACCTCCAAGACCACCTGAGCTTCCCGCTCCCGCTGGGGGGGATGCATGGGCCGCTGGGGGAGGGGGATGGGAGGGGAGGGGATGGGAGGGGAAGGCTCCCCACCCCTGGCTCTTCAATAAAATATTATGGCCCCAGGAAGGAGGGCGTCGGGTTTGCTTCTTCAGCCCCTGGAAACGGGCCAGGCCTGGGCCCTTAATTAGGTTTTATTTGGGCCAGAGTCCACCCTTCCCAGGGAAGGGAAGGGAGGGTGCTCACTCACAGACACTGACTGTTAGGGTAATTCTTTTTTAAAAAAAATTTTTTTATTGACTTTTTACAGAGAGGAAGGGAGAGGGAGAGAGAGTTAGAAACCTCGATGAGACGAGAAACAACCATCAGCTGCCTCCTGCACACCCCCCACCTGGGGATGTGCCCGCAGCCGAGGTACATGCACCTGACCGGAATCGAACCCGGGACCCTTCAGTCTGCAGGCCGATGCTCTACCCATTGAGCCACACCGGTTAGGGCTGTTAGGGTGTTTCTTATTGGCAGATGTCTTCATTAACCTGTTTCTTTTTTTTCTTTTCTTTTTAAAAAAATATTTTATTGATTTTTACAGAGAGGAAGGGAGAGGGATACAGAGTTAGAAACATCGATGAGAGAGAAACATCGACCAGCTGCCTCTTGCACACCCTCTACCGGGGATGTGCCTGCAACCAAGGTACATGCCCTTGACTGGAATTGAACCTGGGACCCTTCAGTCTACAGGCCGACGCTCTACCACTGAGCCAAACCGGTTTCAGCCATTAACCTGTTTCTTAAAACAAGCTTATGAAATAAGCACTGCTCCCATTTCACAGAAGGGTAAACTAAGGCTCGGAGACGTGAGACGGTTAGTTTTATATGTAACTGCTCTAACACATGGCAGAAGTGGGTTTTTTTGTTTTGTTTTGTTTTGTTTTTTGCTTCCAGATTAGTTTTCTTTCAACTATATTCCTCCAAGGGTGGGTGTTCGTGTGTGTGTGAAATTAATGTTTCCTGAACACCTACCACGGGCCATTTCACCCAAACAGCCCTAAAGGGAGTAGGTAGGAGCTGCAGCCACAGAGGAGGAAAGGGGCTCCGAGGTAAAGTGCCCCGTCCAAGGCCGCCCAGCAGTTTCACGGGGCGGAGGCCACCTGGGCGCCCCGATTCTTAACGCCCGGTCTCCCAGGACCCGCGCGGCTGAGCCAGGCCCTCGGGGCACTTCTGTCTGGCTCCAGGGGAAGCCTAGGACAAGGATCCCCTGGGGCCGTTCCTGCTGACACATCTTCCCACCTGACTGGGGAGGAACTGGGGCTTTGGGGTGAGAGCCCGAGCCCCCCATGGGGGCAGGCAGCCCACTCAGCAAGGCCGGAGCGGGCCTGCGGGCGGGCGTCTGTGTGCGGGCACTGGCACATCCAGCCGCTCCCGGGCCATTCCACAGAAGCCCCTTTCGCCCACCGTCCCATACCTGGGCCCAGCGCCGGGGAACGGGACCCAGATGTGACCCAGACCTCCTACCCGCCCGCCCCCCCCCCCAACCCGGCTGGCCTGGGGCCGGGCCAGCCAGAACGCAAGTCCCGACTTCC
Source organism: Vespertilio murinus (assembly GCA_963924515.1). Lineage (NCBI taxonomy): Eukaryota > Metazoa > Chordata > Mammalia > Chiroptera > Vespertilionidae > Vespertilio > Vespertilio murinus. The sequence goes on from OZ004718.1 coordinate 6,908,414, forward strand.
TGGTACAACTCTGCCCTTGGGTGGGTTTGGCCCAGCCCCTGCGGTTTATAGCTCGGTTTATAGCTCGGTTGCCAAGAACAGAGGCCAATTAAAGGTAAACGAGTCCCTCGTGGCCCTGGTGGCGAGGTTCAGGCTGCGTGGGTCTGTTCCGGGCCCAGGGCTCTGACAGCTGGCTACCCTGGGAGGGAGGGGGCGATCGAGGAATATTCCCCTCCACACGCCCGCCCTCCTTCCCCCGAAGTAACAGGCATTTTACCGGCTTCCAAGTCTGCAAGGAAATGCAATGCTTGTTGCTGAGAGCCCAGCACTGTGCTAGGGAGGCCGGTGATCCTGCCATTCCCACACCAGTCCTGAAGGGGGTGCTCTTCCTGCCGTTGTCCTGTGGGTTTGGGAGGTTTATCAGTTTGCTGCAGAACACATGGCTGGTGACCCCAGAGCCCGCTCTTCCCTGCCGAGCTCTGAGCCCTGGGCCAGGAGCCCTTTCGGCAGCCTCTCTAGCTGTGCTCACAGCACCCACGGGCACACACACACACACACACACACACACACACCCCCGTTCGCTTCAGGAGGCTTTGTAACTGCCGGCCTGAGGCCTGGCTGCACCCGCAGGCTGGGCCTTCCCAGCGCACTTGTCCCCAGTCCATGAAAGCCTCTGTTGTCCCAGCTGAAACCCTCCCCCAGCCCCAGAGGCCCCTGGTATGTGCTGAGGGCGGGGTCTGGGTGCACACAGGTGGGGTGGGTGACTGGGTCCCAGGTCTGGGTGCTGGGAATGAAGCAGTCCTTTGTGCGTGTGAGTGGCGGGCGGGAAGAGGGCAAGGGCGGGGACACTCGTGCCTCGGCCTGGCCTGAGACCTGAAACTAGGGGCTGACCTACGTGGCTGCCATAGGGAAACGGGAGGGAGGGAGGGAGGGAGGGAGAGAGAGAGAGAGAGAGAGAGAGAGAGAGAGAGAGAGAAGGGAATCTGGGGTCTTTCCATCCCTGTAGCTCCCCTGGCAACTGCAGTTTGCAAAGCACTTCCTGTCAAGCGTACCGCTCCGCCCCTGGGAGTCAGACGGGGCGGGAGTTGGTTCCATTTCCCGGATTGGTAGACTGAGGCTCGGAGGGAGGCGGTGCGGTTACCCACGGCCACCCACCTAACAGCTGAGAAAGGAAGAGTCCACAGGGAGGTCCCTAGGGCCCAGGTCATGTGTCCTGTCCCTAGCATCTACCCCTGGGCTTGGGTGGGTGGGTAGCGGCCACCCAATGGCGACTGTGGACCTGCAGCTGGTGTCCCTGTCAAGACCTACCTTTTTAAATTTTTTTTTATTGTGGTAAAATAAGTCACATACATCTTACCATCTTAACCATGTTTAACTGTACAGCCCGGTGGTATTCACTACATTCAAATTGTGCCACCGTCACCACCAACCATCCTCATAATCTTCCCTCCCGACTCTCGTAAAACGGGAACTGTACCTATTAACCAGTAACTCCCATTCCGGCCTCCTCCCCCCCTGTCAACCGCAGCTCCACTTTCTGCCTTCATGACTTGTAAGTACCTCACAGAAGTGGGGGAATGCCCAGTTTTGAATCAGAGGTTTTTAAATACACACACACACACACACACACACACATATATATATATATATATATATATATATATATATATATATATATTGATTTCAGGGAGGAAGGGAGAGGGAGAGATAGAAGCATCAATGATGAGACAGACTCATTGACCAGCTGCCTTCTGCACGTCCCACACTGCGGATCGAGCCCACAACCCGGGCATGTGCCCCGACCGGGAATCGAACAGTGATCTCCTGTTTTCGTAGGCCAGGCCCATGTGCAACCACTGGGCCACACTGGCCAGACGTCAGAGAGGTTGAATCACACCCAGAGGAGGAGTCCAGCTCCAGGGACAGCCTGTCTGCGGTGGACAACGTTCTGAAGCTGGCACAGGCTCCTGGGCAGGCTGCGCCCTGGCCTGCGCCAAGCAGCGGGATGCCCGCCCTGGCCAGCCGTCCCCACCTCGCGCTAATTTGCAGGCCCCCAGCCCCTCCCGGACCTGCGCTCACAGGAGCTACTGGGACGGAACCGGGGCTTTGCACGGGCCTGGGAGCGGAGGGAAGGCTGCCCCGAGGGGCTGCTGAGGGGAGTGGGGTGCCGGAGAGGGGCTGGCGAAGGTCCAGCCCTCCCTCCCTCGCCGGGGGTGATGGCGCGTAATTGTTCCGTGTTAATTGTGTTAATTGCTGGGGCCGTGAAGTCTGCAGAGGCCTAATGAGTGAGGGCTGGTCTGACTCGGATTATTTTCTTTTGGAGAAAGACAATGTTCCTCCGCCCACGAGACAATACCGTACTGTGTGGGCCCTGCGCTCGCTCTGAGGCCCTGCTCACGGTGAGGCTGGGTGAGGAGGAGCCCACCCACCCAGGCCTGTGGCCCCCCTCCCACCATCTCACCTGGGGTCAGTGGGAGGACCGACCTGCTTTTCCTGACCTCCGAGTGTCAGAGGGCCGTCTGAGTCCTGGCGATGTCCCTCACTAGCCGTGCCGCCTGCCCAAATCACTTTCCCTCTGAGCTTCTAGTCCATTCTTTCTGAAACAGGACAGGGATCATCTTCTCTGAGCAGAGGATTATGGGAGGTGATGGATCAGGGGAGGGGATGGGACAGGGGAGGTGATGGGGGGTAGGGGAGGTGATAGGACAGGGGAGGGGTTGGGACAGGGGAGGGGTTGGGACAGGGGAGGGGATGGGACAGGGGAGGGGATGGGACAGGGGAGGTGAGGGGACAGGGGAGGTGAGGGGACAGGGGAGGTGAGGGACAGGGGAGGTGAGGGGACAGGGGAGGTGAGGGACAGGGGAGGTGAGGGACAGGGGAGGGGATGGGACAGGGGAGGTGAGGGGACAGGGAGGTGAGGGGACAGGGGAGGTGAGGGGACAGGGAGGTGAGGGGACAGGGAGGTGAGGGGACAGGGGAGGTGAGGGGACAGGGGAGGTGAGGGACAGGGGAGGTGAGGGACAGGGGAGGGGATGGGACAGGGGAGGTGAGGGGACAGGGGAGGTGAGGGGACAGGGGAGGTGAGGGGATAGGGGAGGTGAGGGGACAGGGGAGGTGAGGGGACAGGGGAGGTGAGGGACAGGGAGGTGAGGGGACAGGGGAGGTGAGGGGACAGGGAGGTGAGGGGACAGGGAGGTGAGGGGACAGGGGAGGTGAGGGGACAGGGGAGGTGAGGGACAGGGGAGGTGAGGGACAGGGGAGGGGATGGGACAGGGGAGGTGAGGGGACAGGGGAGGTGAGGGGACAGGGGAGGTGAGGGACAGGGGAGGTGAGGGACAGGGGAGGGGATGGGACAGGGGAGGTGAGGGGACAGGGGAGGTGAGGGGATAGGGGAGGTGAGGGGACAGGGGAGGTGAGGGGACAGGGAGGTGAGGGGACAGGGGAGGTGAGGGGACAGGGGAGGTGAGGGACAGGGGAGGTGAGGGACAGGGGAGGGGATGGGACAGGGGAGGTGAGGGGACAGGGGAGGTGAGGGGACAGGGGAGGTGAGGGGACAGGGGAGGTGAGGGACAGGGGAGGTGAGGGACAGGGGAGGGGATGGGACAGGGGAGGTGAGGGGACAGGGGAGGTGAGGGGACAGGGGAGGTGAGGGGACAAGGGAGGTGAGGGGTCAGGGAGGTGAGGGGACAGGGGAGGGGATGGGACAGGGGAGGTGAGGTGAGGGGACAGGGGAGGTGATGGGACAGGGAGGTGAGGGGACAGGGGAGGTGAGGGGACAGGGGAGGTGATGGGACAGGGGAGGTGAGGGGACAGGGGAGGGGATGGGACAGGGGAGGTGTTGGATGCAAAGTCACGTGTCAATCGCGACGTGTGCGGTGGCAGAAGGGGTGTCTGTGATGGTGTTGACAAGGAAAGGCCGCATTGCCCACAGGCATGGGAGGATGTGGAAGAGCGAGGCGGCTCTCGGGGCAGGATCTGATGCCGGGGACAAAATCCCTCCCGGGCGATGGACATTCCCCCACTGGGTGGCCCTCAGAAAATGGGGGGCTAGGAGGGGACAGGAGGGGAAGCCCTCCTGGGTCTCAGGGCTTCCCCAAAAGTGGAAGCTGAAAGGGCCCCTTTGCCACAAGGACGCTGAGACGTAAAGGTTTCTCAGGCCATCCCTGACGGAGCCAGGATTTGAACCTCCTCCCCATCCCCCTCGAGGGGCCCCTGAGCCCCGTGTGCAGCCCTGGCAGCCCCCCTCCCCGCTCCCCTCCACCCCCATTCCAGTCCAGGCTTGCTCACTGCCCCAGCCCCCCTTCCTCCTCTGTCCCAGGGCCAAAGCCGCGCCCGCAAGTGGTGCTGGCCTCGGGGCTCAGGGACCCAGGGGAAGCCGGGCCCCCGGCTGGTGGCAGGGCAGAGGGGTCCCCTCTCTGGCCTCAGCATCCTGCTCCTCTGCCTGCGGGGTCTCAGGCTGCCTGCCAGCCCTCCCTGTCGCCTGCCCCCCTCCCCGCCCCCCACCGCCCGGCACGCAGAGCCCTCTGGGCACGGCCCCTCCTCACCTGTTCACCTGGCGCCGCTGTGCAGCGACATGCCTCTCCCCGCAGGTGGGGGCTTCCTGAAACGCGCCCCAGTCTTATCTGCCGCGGTCTGCCTGCCCCAACGTGTCCTGGGAGTGAGCGGCGTCTCGGGGACATGGGCGGCTGGCAGGGGGCGGGGGGGGGGATCCATTAGCCCCTCGTCCGCCCTGCACCCGCCAGCGTCGGAGAGGGCGCCAGCTCCGTGGGCCGGGGCGCGGGGCGCGGGGTGGGTGCAGGAGGGTCCTATGGCACCATCAGGGTAGGGACAGGCGCCGACCTCGCTGATCACCTCCAACTGGAACGTGACTCAAGACCCCAGCCCCTGTCCTCAGCCGGTCCGGGTCCCCATGGGCCCCCGCATTCCTCCCTGTGGCTCTGCCCTCCGACCCCCGGAGGCCACTGCTCCCCCGGGGTCTGGGAGCTGGACAGCTAGCGGGAGGCGTCGATCCGTTAGGAGCCGGGACGGGTACTGGGAGCAGGTTGCTGGCCACCCAGGGGCGAGGGGCCAGGGCCGGGGGCAGCCGGGAAGCCCAGCTGAGGCCAGAGCCGGCCCGAGCGGTTCTAACGGTGTGTGTGCCATTCCATTTTGCTCCCCGCTCCTCCGCATCCTCCACCTGGAGCGCAGGAGAAATGAACCTGAACTCCAAGTGTTAAAACCATGGCCCCGGGCAACAACCCGTTCCTTCTGAATCATCTCTTTTGTTGCCTTAAAAAAAAAAAAAAAATAGAAGAAGAAAGAAACACTCCACACCAGCCACACGGAGGTGTGCGGGCAGCGGTGTTTGTCAGGAATGCAGAAGGACTTGGCTCTCCTTCGGGGGGGGAGGAGCCGTAAACCCACAACACCCTCCGAGGGGTGCACATATAAGGAGCCCCAGTTCCCGGGGGGTGACAGGAGCAGCGCGCTTGTCCCAGGGCAGCCTGTATCCCCCCCGGCCTGGCCATGAGCACCGCGTTTCTGCAGACCTCCTCCTCCGCCTTTGGAGGGGGCTCTTCTTCCCGGGGGGCTGCCCTCCGGGGTGGGGGCAGCGGCTTTGGTGGGGGGAGTCTCTATGGGGGAGGTGGGAGCCGAAGCATCTCGGCTTCTTCCGCGAGGTTCGTCTCCTCGGGGTCGGGAGGGGGCTACGGGGGCGGCATGAGCTCTGGCTTCGGGGGCGGCTATGGCGGGGGCTTTGGCGGTGACTTTGGCGGTGGCGACGGTGGCGGCCTCCTCTCCGGCAACGAGAAGATCACCATGCAGAACCTCAACGACCGCCTGGCCTCCTACCTGGACAAGGTGCGCGCCCTGGAGGAGGCCAACGCCGACCTGGAGGTCAAGATCCGGGACTGGTACCAGCGGCAGAGCCCGGCCAGCCCAGAGCGTGACTACAGCCACTACTACAAGGCCATCGAGGAGCTGCGGGACAAGGTGGGCCCCGGGGGTCAGAGGGAGGGGGCGGGTGGCCGGGGCCGTGCCCACACCTCTGCTCTCCGCGCTCCTGCTGCCTCGAGGAAACCCTCTCCTGCCCCGGGCAGTGACGGCCAGTGGGCGGCCGTGGCAAACTTGGGGTCCAGGGAATGCTGTCCGGGCATGGACGCCCGCCCCATCTGCTCCCCTTGGCAGCGCTGGGCCGGTCCTGGGATCGGGTCAGGACCCCTGGGGGCCGGGGGGGGGGCAGTGACCGGAGGCAGCCGCTGTCCCCGAAGCACACAGCGCAGGGAGCAGGTGTCTCCGAGGATGAGGGATGCAGCGGCAGGAGCCTGCGAGCAGGGCTTCCGGCCACACCCTCCGGGGATGGACGGCTTTGGTGCCAACAGCGCCATCGGGACTCAGAAGCCCTGGAGCTCTCTATGGGCTCAGCTGCCCGCTCGCTCACCCTGCTGCTCACCGGGGCGGTGTTCTCAGCTGTGAGATGCCCTCCTCAGCTGCGCCTCCTGCTGGCCGGGACCCGGCCCTGCAGGTCCTTGGCCGGGTCAAGGTGTGCAGGGGCCGGGGACTCCGAGCTGTGCAAGGAGAGGCGGGAGGATGATCCCCGAGAGAGGACCGTTGTCAGAGCCCCACCCCCACCCCACCCATCTCCTCCCAGCCAGTGCCAGATCAAGTAGTGGGCACCAGGATAAGGGGGGACTTGGCTCCAGGGGCCCGACAGGTTCCCGTTGGTGGTGGCCGAGGAGAGATCACCCCCTGAGGTGGGGAGCGGGGGCGGGGGGCGGGTTACCTGGGGCACAGGATGGGGAGAGCAGCAGGGAGGAGCGGGATCCTCTTGGCACCAACCGGCTGTCTCCTACAGATCCTGGCGGCCACCATCGACAACTCCCGGGTCATTCTGGAGATCGACAACGCCAGGCTGGCTGCCGACGACTTCAGACTCAAGTGAGTTCCTGCCCCTTCCCCCCCGTCCCCCCACCCGTCTGCATTCCCCCCTTTTCTTGGCCTCCCTCCTTCCCATCCCAAGCAGCCCCGACCTCTCGCCCTTCCTCAGCGTGGCGGTCTTTGAGGTTCTGCATGGTGATCTCTTTCCCCAGGTACGAGAACGAGCTGGCCCTGCGCCAGAGCGTGGAGGCCGACACCAACGGGCTGCGCCGGGTGCTGGACGAGCTGACGCTGGCCAAGGCCGACCTGGAGATGCAGATCGAGAGCCTGAACGAGGAGCTGGCCTACCTGAGGAAGAACCACGAGGAGGTGAGGGCGGGGAGGCCAGAGCGGGGGGGTCGCTGGTGCCTCCTCATGGTTGTCTGAAGGGCTCAGTGGTTCAGCAATGCACCCCGTAAACTCCGAAACAGGGGTTCCCGTGGAGGGGAAGGGGCACCGTTCTCTGGGGACCCAGACCCCTCTCCTCGCTCATCCATAGCCAGACTGGGTGGCCAGTGGGACCTGCTGTCTGGATCTGCTTCATGGGCTCACACAAGGGCCCTGCTGTGTTGAGGTCCCCCCCCCCGCCCCTTGGGAGCCCCTCAGAGAGGAAGAGAGACCCTCAGAGCTGAGAGCCCGGGCCATCAGAACTCCTCCTGCGCGGTGGCAAGCAGGTTGGGTGGATACCGGGAGAGCCACGGTCACGCGGTGCGTTGGGGACCGAGCAGGATCGGCACGCGGGGCCCCAGACTTCTCTGCTCCCCTCCCCTCTGGCACCACCCCGCAGGAGATGAAGGAGTTCGGCAGCCAGGTGGCCGGCCAGGTCAACGTGGAGATGGACGCGGCGCCGGGCGTGGACCTGACCCGCGCGCTGGCCGAGATGCGGGAGCAGTACGAGGCCATGGCCGAGAAGAACCGCCGGGACGCCGAGGCCTGGTTCTTCAGCAAGGTGCCCGGCCGCCCGGCCCGCCCCAGCCCCCCGGGTCTCCCCGGCCGGCCGCGGGGGGCTCACCGCCCTGTGTGTGACCCGCAGACCGAGGAGCTGAACAAGGAGGTGGCCTCCAGCACCGAGATGATCCAGACCAGCAAGACGGAGATCACGGACCTGAGACGCACCCTGCAGGGGCTGGAGATCGAGCTGCAGTCCCAGCTCAGCATGGTGACCCCCCCAACCCCCCCGCCCCGGGCCCCCCAATCCTGGTCTATTCCACCCTTCCTGGCGGATACAGCCTCGGCGTTCCCAGCCCCCACAGAGGGGGTTCCCTGCGTCCCTCAGCACCCCTCCCCGTGCCCCCGGTGCTTCCTCCCGGCCCGACGTGGCGCCTGTTGGCCTGCCCTCCCCCTAGAAAGCCGGGCTGGAGACCTCGCTGGCCGAGACCGAGTGCCGCTACGCCACGCAGCTGGCGCAGATCCAGGGGCTGGTCGGCAGCCTGGAGGCCCAGCTGGGCGAGCTCCGCAGCGAGATGGAGGCCCAGAACCAGGAGTACAAGCTCCTGATGGACATCAAGACGCGGCTGGAGCAGGAGATCGCCACCTACCGGAACCTGCTGGAGGGCCAGGACGCCAGGCAGGGCGGGGTGCCAAGGGAAGGAGGGAGGGAGGAGGAGGAGGAGGAGGAAGGAGCACCGTCCAGGGGGTCGAGAGCGCTGCAGTGAGCGAGGACGGGGCGAGCAAGAGGCGGGGCGAGAGGCAGGGCTTTGGGTTCTGCACGCGGGTCTTTGGCTGAGACCGTGGGCAGGCCACGTCCCTTCCCTGGACCCGTGTGTCTTCTGTACACGGCAGCCGCTGGCTTCCATCATCCCTGTGCATGAAGCAGATAAGGTGCTATTGTAGACAGCACCTGTCTGCACGGGGTGGCATGTTGGGACCAGCTCTCGGCCCCTAGAGGAGTCAGATGTTGGGGGTGGGGATGGGGGTAGGAAGGAGGGAGTGGATGCAGAGGGCTGGGGGGGGGGGGGCTGCTGAGCCTTTGCTTACATCTGCTTCCTCCTCTTTCAGGATGGCTGGCGTTGGCACCAGAGAAGGTAAGGAGGCTTAGCTCTTCCTGAGGGGGGGTGTGTGGCTAAGCCCCCCATTCCCTTGGGATGGGAGGAAGGAGGAAGAGGCCAAGCGTTCCAGTGGGGTGGGGACAGCAGTTCCAGTGGATCCCTCTTCCCCGCGGGGACCCTCTAGCACAGGGGCAGGCAAACTTTTTGACTCGAGGGCCACCATGGGTTCTTACACTGGACCGGAGGGCCGGAACAAAAGCAGCCTGACCGTGCCGGCACTCTCATCTTGGGCTGCTGGTGAAGGAGCGGAGGGGAGAGCAAGAGAACCCTCCGCTCTTTCGGCTCCGAGGGCCGGATAGAACAGCCGAACGGGCCGGATCCGGCCCGCGGGCCGTAGTTTGCCCACGGCTGCTCTAGCAGCCCCCGCAGAGCTGGGGTTGAAGGTGTAAGGAGAACCTCCCAGGCTGAGCAGGCTCTGCCCAGCGCCTCGCTCCCCCGGCCCCAGTCCCTTAGGCCCAGAGGCCAGGAGGGGTCCCCGGTCTCCTGCAGCTAAAGCCCTGGTGTCCGTGGTCGCTGCCACGGCCCTTCCCTGCGGCCAGCAGTTCAACCCCAGCCGGAGGGGGGCCTGTGGCCACTCTCAGGGGCGCTGCCCTGTTCTCCCGAACTCAGCCAAGATCCCACCCCCCCAGAGTGGAGGAGGGCAGGGGGGCCCCCCCTCTAAAGCGTGCTCCTCCTTTCTAGCCTCCCTGGGCGGCGGCAGCGGCGGCGGTGGAGTCAGCAGCAAGCTCCACATCAACGTGGAGGAGTCGGTGGACGGGAAGGTGGTTTCTTCCCTCAAGAGGGAGATCTGAGCGCCCAGGGCAGGAGCGAACCCCCCTCTTCCCCCCCCCCCCCCCCCGGGGGCTGATGGAGGACAAGCCCTCGCTCCTGCCTTCTGCAGCCCCAGCTCAAGAGGGCCTGGTCTCCTAGCGGGGAGCTTTGCTTGCTCTACACCCCCCACCCCCCAACCTCCAGCTGCCACACCTCATTTGTGTAAAAGGCCATCCCCACCGGTGGCGTCTGTCCACGCAATAAAAACCGCTTTTCCCTTCTCAAGTATCTCTTGGTATGTGTCCAGTTTTTCTTGGCGGGGCCTCTGAGGAAGCCCAGGATCGTGGTGGCCATTCATTCTTTGGGGCGCCCAGGGCCCCGGGACAAACCCAGGCTGCCCGGGTGACATGCTGATCTGATGGACCCCATTGGGTGATCGTGGGAGCCGGACACGGGGGTGGGGGAGTGGGTGAGGAGGTGCTTCCCTAAAGCGGTTTTGGGAACTCAGCACAGAGCTTGGCATAGCAACTAGTTAGTGTTTTTTTTTTTAAAGGTATTATTTTATTATTATTTTTTAATCCTCACTTGAGGATATTTTTCATTGATTTTTAGAGAGAGAGGAAGAGAGAGGGATAGAGAGTCAGAAACGTTGATGAGAGAGAAACATCGTTCAGCTGCCTCCTGCACACCTCCCACTGGGGATGTGCCCGCAACCAATGTACATGCCCTTGACCGGAATCGAACCTGGGACCTTTCAGTCTGCAGGCTGACGCTCTATCCACTGAGCCAAACTGGTGTCGGCAACTAGTTAGTATTTTTATATACACTATTTTTTATTTTCATTTTTGTCGCCTACGAGAGGAATAAATGTGATTTATGTGAAACCGTCGGCTAATTACTCACCGGGTGCCTGGTGCACGGGGTGTATGGGGTCCCTGATGTGCAGTTGGCACTGTGCTGGGCACCCCCCCCCCCACGGGGCTCCTGGAAGGCAGAGGTGGGCAGTCAGGGCTGACTCCTCTCGCCTTAGAGGCGGGGACACGTAGAGATGAGGGCGCTGGGGAGAGGCCGGGCCCTCCCAGGGGGCTCACGGTTGAATGTAAAGTAAGCAGCAGGGCGGGGGCTGAGCCCCCAGTTTGTGTGAGTCCAAGACCGGGGCTTCCTCTGGGCCTCAGGCCCCAGCCCTTCCCCGTTCACTGCCAGCTCCCCGCTCCATCGCAGGTGCTGCTCGAACCTCCCTCCTTCCCAGCCAGGCGCACCTGACCTCCAGGTGGCAGAGCCCTTCCCAGCTCTGCCTCTGAAAGCCAACCTCTCGGCACAAAACACTTCAAGCGCCCAGAGGGGAAAAAACAAAACAAAACCCCACCAGCTCCAGGAGGGCCTCCCCGATTTCCCCAAGCTTACCTCCAAAGCAGCACCGACCCCCACCGCCCTCCTCTGCCCAAACCCGCTCTTGCTCCCCTGACCCCAGCGTCTAGTCTCCCCTCTCCGCCCCATAGAGGCGCGGCAGGCACGCACACCTGGTTTATTTATGGCCTGTGGTCTGGGCTGGCTCCCCGGGGTTCTCAGCCCTGGGGAGAGGGCAGGGAATGAGGAAGTGGAGACCTCTGGGTGCCGGGGCTGGGCTGGGTCCGCGGGGAGAGGGAGAACTGGTTTCTTGGTCTTCTGGGAAAAGCCGGTGTGTGTGTGTGTGTGTGTGTGTGTGTGTGTGTGTGTGGAGGGGGGGGGGTTCGACTCTGTAATCCTGAGAATCAAATTGTTTTGGGGGTGAGCCAAGCTCCTGGGCTCCCGGGGGGAGATGTAATCTAGAATGTGCCTCCTGAGCACACACCTCCCCTGGGGCTGGAGGAAGGAAACCCGGTTTATGAAGCACCCACACTGGGCCAGGCACTCAACGACCGGCATCTCACCCTCTCCCAGCAGCCGGGCAAGAGCAGGTCCGCCTGCTTCCAGGAGCCGAACCCGAGGCCCAGGGAAGTTAGTACCCGGAGCAAAGCCTCGAGCTGGGAGATGGGGAAACCGAGTCTGGACCTGCCTCTGACTCCAGACCCTGGCGACACCAGGGGGACAGAGGAAGGACACACCTTTCTCACCAGGATGTACCCATCGGAAACCCACTGCTTAACCTCTGGGCGGCCCGGCCGAGCCTCCGACAGCCTCAGCTGCCAGAAAGGTGGTCCCCACGTCTGAGCTCGCTCTCTCACGCTGTGGTTAAGCTCATGCGAGGCCCACGGCACCGGGGGGCCAGGTCCCCAGCCTCCTGGGGACGGCCAGGCGCCTTCCTAGTCCGAGACTCTCAGGCCCAGCGGCCTGCTTGCGCCTCCCTCACCGCCTCCTGCCTCCGCGGAGAAGTCTTGGGCCTAAGCACTCAGCCACGGTGTCCTCAGCCTTTGCTCTTTAAGAGTAATGACCTCTTGCAAGCTCTTACTGGGCCCGGAGCCGCGGGAGGGGGAGGGAGGCTGTCTCTCTCTCCCTGCAGCCCTGCTCTGCGGGGGCTCCAGGAGGGCCTGGGAGGGCGGTCAGGGAGGCCCTGGGACTTGCGGAGCCCTGGCCCCTGCCTGACCCCTGAGGGAGCTGCCCACGCCCAGGGGTACTCCTGCCAGGCCCGGCCCTTAAATAGTCTCGGCAGAGATGGCCCGCCTCCTGCCGCCCCTGGGGCTTGGCCTCCAGCCAATCTGAGCCCAGGCACCGGGCCTCCCCTTTCCCCACCAGAGAGGAGAGAGAGGAGAGAGAGAGGGGAGAGGGCGGTTTTGGGGTGTGGGATTAGGGCCCTGGGCGTGGCCTTGGCTCGGGCCGGGCCTCCTAGAGCAGGCGTGCCATGTGCCTGCCGCTCTCCCCCTGCGGACCTCGCTGGTCCTTGTCCCTCTCCAGGCCTCCGGGTCCTCGCCTTTAAGTTGAGGAGCCTGGCTGGACACGATGGTTGGACGTCTCTGGGAGCTGGAAGCGGACTACGGGACCTGGGACAGGGGGCCGTGTCTGCTCTGGGCCGGCTGTGTCCTCAGAGGGTCCCGACCTAACCATGCCCTGGCCTCGCCTTTGCTTTCCCGCTCAGACAAGGCTGTGGGTGTTTGCTGGCGGCGTGGGCGTGTGCCCGCCTGGAGCTCACCTGGCCCCCCGTGGGCAGCTGGCGGCACAGGGGAAAGGAGAAGCTGGCGGTAGTTGCCGGCCGGTGTGGCTCAGCAGTAGAGCATCCACCCAGGAACCAGGAGGCCCTCGGCTCCATCCCCGGTGGGGCACATGCCCAAGTGCCGGCTCAACCCCAATGGGGGGTGTGCAGGAAGCAGCCGATCGATGATGTTTCTCTCTCATCCATGTTTCTGTCCATCTCTCTCCCTTCCTCTCTCTCTAAATATCAATTAAAAACATTAAAACAAAATAGAAAAAGCTATACAAGAAAAAGAAAAAGAGGGCAACTTTCCCATGAGACTTAGAGTTGGGGTGACCCCACTGGATACCACACCCCTGCTTTCCATCCCACTCGCCCCAAACCAGCAGACAGCGTTGTGAGTGCCCGCGTTTTGGCGCTCACGCCAGAGACGGGCGTTAGAAGGCTGACCCTTGGGCACCAGCAGCACCGGCTTTGCCGCTGTGGGGAGAGGACCCCCGGCCAGCCGGGCCTGGGGGGGCGGGGTCCTGGGGACGGAGAGGTCAGCAGGGGGCACCCCTGTTTGGACAGGAGGGCACTGACACTGGCCTGAAAGGGGTGCACCAGGCAGTGGTTTAAGGGCTCAGACCCTGCAACCAGAGCTCTACATCTTGACTCTGACACAATTGAGTTTGGACAATGCATTTAACCTCAGTTTCCTCATCTGAAAAAAGGCCATGATAAAAACAGTCAAGTTGCTTTTAAAAAAAATCATTACATGTATTTATTTATTTATTTTAATTTAAATTGTTTATTATTTAAAGTATTACATAAATCTCCCCCCCCCCCCCACACACACACCATTGACCTCTCCCTGGCTGCCCACACACCCCATAGTCAGGTTGTTCTGAAGTCATGCATGTGGGGTGTTTGACACAGCATTCAAGAAATGCTAACGAGTGTTATTTTATTATCTTGAAACACGTATAGAACGGAACACCCAGAGGTCATTCACAGAGTTCACCGAAGTCTCCACGACAACACCAGGTGGGGTCCAGAGAGAGCCGGAGGCCGAGTTTAAATCCTGACTTCACGGTGACCTGGGCCAAGTGGCCTGGTCTCCCTGGACCTCAGGGGCCTCAAATGGGCCAACAAGCGGCCTCGTTGGTCGTCGTACGGACTCGGCGGGGTGAGTGCAGCCCCGTGTGCATGAGGGGGTGCTCACGTCCCAGGCCGGGGACGGAATGTGGCGGGATTTCACCCGAGAGCAAAGCCGAGAGCAGTGAGCAGTGCCCCAGCCCGCACCCCATCCTGTGCTGTCGGCTCAGCTGCTCCCTGTGGGTCAGAGGCCCACATTCCTGTGTCCAGGCCCCGAAAGTCCCCGCTGGGGAGGGGAGGGGAGGGGAGGGGAGGGGAGGGGAGGGGAGGGGAGGGGAGGGGAGGGGAGGGGAGGGGCGGGGAGGGCGGTGCATGGGGGGGGGGCATGTGTGTGCGGCTGGGCTTTGCGGGATCTGAGGTATTGTTCCTCCAAGAGAGAGAGAGGCGTTGGCCAGAACCTGCTCAGCAGCCCGGGGGAGATCATCACTCGGGGCCTGGCAGGTCCCATTAATCACCTTTTTGTCAGCTCTGATCCTCTACTGAGTGAGCCGGAGCTCCTGGTTTGGGCTGAATCAAAGCCTTCCAGAGGGAGCGCTGAGCCATCAGCTTGGGGCAGAAGGGCCGGGCCAGGTCAGGGGTCGGTGCACCTCGGGGTTCGGGAGGGCTCTGGGCACCTGCAGCACTCCTGGCTCTCTCCCTGGCGCTGGCACCCGCTGGGTAACGCACAGGCCGCTTCCCCACCTGCAGCTGACAAAGGCCAGAGAGCCCTGACTCACAGCCCTCGCTCGCTCCTGGTCTTGCTGAATCAGCAGGGATCTTCCACAGCGGGGCCACCCTACCCCGGCCCCAGCCCGGTCCCGCGCAGACCCCTGGCGGGTGCACCCAGAACCCTGGCCCCTTGGTGCGTGGGGCTGCCAGCCTGAGTCCCGGGCCCTCCACTCTCAAACCTGGAACCTTCTCCCTCTCTCGGGGCTCTGGGTGGTCACCTCAAGGCCCTTTTCGTCCAGCCTGGGTGGCCAGGGCCCCTCTGGCAGGGCTACTAAGCGCAGCTGAGTTTCAGCCACTCGTCAGAGAGACCCTGGCCCCGGGTCCTGGGTCACATGCTCCCATGTGGCCTCTTGGGCAAGCACTCGCCCTCTGAGACGGGTGCCACGTGGTTGGGGGGCTGGCCCTGGCCCTGCTCAGGCACTGCAAGGCCGGCCTTCTGTCTGGGCAGCTAGGGCAGCTGGTATAATGGGGTCACGGAATATACAGGCCGGGCTGATCCAGGGCTTCTGAACCCCACATCAGCTGATCAATGCTGGACACATGGTTTGCACATTGTAGTTTATGAAAATTATACCTAAGACACGAGCCTCAGCGTCAGACCCAACCAGACGAGGTCTCTGTCCTGACTCTGCCCTTGAGGCTCAGTTCCCTCGTGTGTAAAGTGGGGATAACAGCAGGGCCCACCTCACCCGCTGCTGCAGGCTTAAACTTCATAGTCGCTAATATAACGCTCTTAGCCCAGTGCCTGCACCGGCCCAGGGATCTGAGAGTATGACCTATTGCAGTGTTTCCCAAAGTGTGGTACACGCACCCCCAGGGGTACGGGGAGAGTTTGGTGGGGGTACGTGCTGCACTGGAGTTTGGTGGGGAGATGCACTGCACCGTGCTTAGCTGCGCCTAATTCTACGTTCTCATGAGTCAAGTCAAGACAGTCTTGTGAGGCATGAGATGGTCCGGTGTGCAAATAAATATTATTTATAATCTAACTTTTATTTATATTTTATTATGAATAATTTTATTTTTTGTTTATTATTATTATTTTGTGTATGTACAAAAAAATAAAATATATATTTTGATTGTTATTAAAATACATCCATTTTTTTTTGACGAGAGGTACTCACCGTTACGAAAATTATAGAAGGGGTTCACCTATGTCAAAAGTTTGGGAAACACTGACCTATTGTAACGTACAGGGCCGCTTCCTCTTCCCGTGCCTCAGTTTCCCCAGCTGTGCTGGATGGTCCTAAGGTTCCGAGCTGCCGTGGTGTCCTTCTTCTCAGATGGAACACTTCCAAGGGGGTTGGCCCTACAGGACCAAGCCAAGTTCGCTCAGCTTCGCTGGGGGCCCGGGGGCAGGCGACTTGCTAAGAAAGAGGCAGAGCTTTCTGGCCGGAGGTTTTAGAAGCAGAAAGAAGGGACCCCAGGGGCTGTGGTGACCACCCTGCAGCCACCTCTCCCTTCACAGAGGCGCCCGAGAACCCTCTGCAGCCGGGTCCCCATTCCAACACTGGGTGGGGCCGAGGCCTCTGGGAGTGAGTTCCTGAAGTGGAGAGGTGAAACAGAATTCAGCTGTCAAAGGGCAGTCCTAAGCAGAACACCGTTCCCTCTGAATCATCCCTTTTGTCAAGGGTTTAAAAAAAAAAGCCAGCACTTCCCCCTTCCCCCCCAAGGCACAACCCACCCTGGAAAGCAGAGGCAACTGGGCTTGTGGGAAACAGAGACGCCCAGCTGGCACCCAGCACAGGGTGGGGATGGGAGGGGAGGCGATGGGGCCATTGTCCAACCTCTGCGGAGGGTGTATAAAAGGCGTCCGCTGCGGGAAGAGCCACATCCTCATCCCAGGCCCAGCCAAGCTCCTGCCCTCACACCTGCTCTCCATCTTCTCTCACCATGAGCCTCCGCCTGCAGAACTCCTCCGCCAGCTACGGAGGCGCGTGCCAGCTGGGGGGAGGCCGCGGCATGTCTTCCTGCTCCAGCCGATTTGTCACTGGGGGGTCCTCCGGGGGCTATGGCGGCGGTGGCATGAGCTGCGGCTTCGGTGGCGGGGCTGGTAGTGGTTTTGGAGGTGGCTTCGGCGGTGGCTTTGGCGGTGGCTTCGGGGGCGGCTATGGCGGGGGCTTTGGCGGTGGCTTTGGCGGTGACTTTGGCGGTGGCGACGGCGGCCTCCTCTCCGGCAACGAGAAGATCACCATGCAGAACCTCAACGACCGCCTGGCCTCCTACCTGGACAAGGTGCGCGCCCTGGAAGAGGCCAACGCCGACCTGGAGGTCAAGATCCGGGACTGGCACCAGAAGCAGAGCCCCGCCAGCCCGGAGCGCGACTACAGCCACTACTACAAGACCATCGAGGAGCTGCGGGACAAGGTGAGAGCCCCTGGGCGCTGAGGAGGGTCCCTGTGGGCAGGGCAGAGCTGAAAAGGCCAGGCCGGGACACGCAGGATCCCGGGGGACCAGCAGATGCAGGGCGGGTGGAATTCTCACCCTTCCCGCCGGGGAAAATTCTATTCTTTTACTACCAAGTGTCTCCACTCCTGATGGGCTTTCTCATGCCGGAGCAACCCCGAGTGCGCTTCCTCCCGCTCTCCATTTTACTGTTGTTCGTTCTCGTGTCCACGTTTTTTATTGCTTTCCAAACAGTTATGTTATTAGTGACTCAACCCCCCGAGGCCTGACCCACTGAGTTATGGGGACACCGTGACAGGTTTAAAAGCCACGAAGAATGACTAAAGTCAACAGAGGAACTGAGCCGAGTTCACTCACGGGGCTGGAAATACTAGTTTCCTTTGTAGGGGCCCCTCTCAAGGGTTAGTCTCGTGACCAGCTGGGGGAGATGGAGGCAGAGGCTCAGGCAGGGCGAAGTCGGGCTTCCCTCCAAGCCTATCCATCCTGGGTGATGCCAGCTTGTTGGGACAGACACCCATCTGCCCCTCCCCGGGCTGAGTCCCGGCTCTGTGGGGGGGTGGGTTTCCAGGGCTTCAGGATAGAAAAGTTTAGCCAAGGAATCCAAATGCATGCATCTGTTGGTTGGGTTTCCCCTCTGCTCAGCGGCAGACCAGCTCTGGCGCCGTTAGGAACCGTGTGCTGCCTCCTGGCCTAAGGGAGAGGTTCTCAGTGGCCCGGAGAGGTCGCTAGTCTGAGGCCTCGGAGACCCGGCCGTCCAAAGATGTTCTCTTCTCTTCTCTTCTCTTCTCTTCTCTTCTCTTCTCTTCTCTTCTCTTCTCTTCTCTTCTCTTCTCTTCTCTTCTCTTCTCTTCTCCTCTTCTCTTCTCGGAGGGCTCGTTCCCCTGCACCGCATTCCATTCCACTGTCTTCCCCATCAAGACCGGAATGCAGGATGTAGAACGCTAATGAACTGTGTTTTTGCAGATCCTGGCGGCCACCATCGACAACAACCGGGTCATCCTGGAGATTGACAACTCCCGGCTGGCTGCCGACGACTTCAGGCTCAAGTGAGTGTGTTGTTCCTCCCTTCACCTCGCACGCAGTCTCTTGTCTTAGACAAACGCTCATCGGAACCGTGACCTTGGAGCTTCCCAGGAGCGGATGTCTTGGAGAAGCAGCAGAATCCAGGGGAGTGTCTAAGACCACTGATGTGTTGTTGTTTTTTTTTCCAATTAAAAAAAAAATCCTTCAGGTACGAGAACGAGCTGGCCCTGCGCCAGAGCGTGGAGGCGGACATCAACGGGCTGCGCCGGGTGCTGGACGAGCTGACCCTGGCCAAGACCGACCTGGAGATGCAGATCGAGAGCCTGAACGAGGAGCTGGCCTACATGAAGAAGAACCACGAGGAGGTGAGGGGATTGGGGGGCATGGGCCTGCCAGGGTGCATCTCACCTCCCGTGGGGAAAGGGGAGCCCAGTGCCGTGGCCATGCTCCTCCGCGCTCCACTGTGGGTTTCCAGAACATTCCAGTAGTATCCAGAACCAAGGAGAGGAAACAGGAGGAGCCTCAAAAACCTCTTCCTTGCCCATCCCCACAGGAGATGAAGGAGTTCAGCAACCAGATGGTGGGCCAGGTCAACGTGGAGATGGACGCCACCCCGAGCATCGACCTGACCCGCGTGCTGGCCGAGATGCGGGAGCAGTACGAGGCCATGGCCGAGAAGAACCGCCGGGACGCCGAGGAATGGTTCCACAGCAAGGTGCCCGGCCCTCTTCCCCCCGCGGGGCCCGGGGTTGGGGGTGCCGAGCCTGCCACCCCGGCTTCTCCGTCACCGTCCCCCTGTGTTTGCCTTCCAGAGCGCCGAGCTCAACAAGGAGGTGTCCTCCAACACGGAGATGATCCAGACCAGCAAGACGGAGATCACGGAGCTCAGGCGGACGCTGCAGGGCCTGGAGATCGAGCTGCAGTCCCAGCTCAGCATGGTGCGGACGCCTGCGGCCCCTGCCCGCCCAGCCAGAGGCCGCTGCCCCCAGGCCTCCCCCGGGCCCGGGCTCCCCTCACCACCTCTCTCTCCCTTGCCTCACCAGAAAGCCGGGCTGGAGAGCACGGTGGCCGAGACCGAGTGCCGCTACGCCACGCAGCTGGTTCAGATCCAGGACCTGATCGGCAGCATGGAGGCCCAGCTGAGCGAGGTGCGCGCCGACACCGAGCGCCAGAACCTGGAGTACCGGCAGCTCATGGACATCAAGTCGCGGCTGGAGCAGGAGATCGCCACCTACCGCAGCCTGCTCGAGGGCCAGGATTCCAAGTAGGTCCCCGCCACCGGCCTCTCTCTCTCTCTCTCTTTCTCTCTCTCTCTCTCTCTCTCTCTCTCTCTCTCTCTCTCTCCCCCCCCCCCCGGAAAGGGCCGCCAGGCTCCCGGCTGTGAGAGCAGGCAGTATCTCAGGGGTCAGGGCCTCGGGTCCCGGGCAGGAGGGGGTCTGGCCGAGCCTGAGCAGCCTGCACGAAGACCCAGGACCAGAGCTGCCCGGTGCCCTGGAATCGGGCCGCGGAGCCCAGGCCTGTGACCTTCTAACCCAGGCCTCCGACTGGGACCCGCAGGACTAAGGACCGTGGAGGGAGCGCCTCCTGTTGGAAAAATATGAGCGTGGATTGGGGTCAGCCCAACAAAGCACTTGCAAAGGCCATGTAACCGCCTTTGGACCATTTGCAGAGCCCAGGCCGTCCTGTGGGCTCAGGGCGGGCTGGGGGTGGGGCTGAGGGAACCAGAGGGGGGACGAAGCTTCTGGCAAAGGCCCTGCATTTGGGGGCCAATGGTACCTTCTCCTGAGGCCTCGACAGACAGACAGACAGACCTGGCAGGCACCTGCTGCAGCCGCCCCGGGGCTGAGGGCACGGTTGGGTGGCACAGCCCCCCTCCGGGCTCCGGACGGTGGTCTGAGGAGCTCCGGGGAGGGTGAGGGCTGACCCCGGTTGCCTCGGCGCTCACGCTGCCTCTCCTCTCTTCCAGGATGACGGGCTTCCCCTCCTCCTCCGGAGGTAAGGACACACGGGGCTTCCCCAGGGGAAGGGGAGGGGCTGCGGGGAGCACCAGCATCTGCCCACCTGCTTCCCTGTCATCATCGATGGCTCTGTCCCCTAGAGCCACCGGCTGTCTTGGAGAAAGCTGGCTTGGGGGCCAATCATAGTCCCTGTTAACGAACCCCTCACTGACCAATGGGGGGCGGGGGCCTCCCGGGGCCCTGCCCTGGCCCGGGCTGAGTCTTCTGCTGCCTGAGCATCTCTTGCCTCCTCGTGTCCCAGGAACCACCAAGGTCGGCGGCTCCAGCACCACCGGCTCCGGCAGCCCCACCGGTTCGGGCCCTCGCCGCCCGTCCGAGGCCACCACCCCCCGTCGGCCTTAAGCCTGCCCGGCACCCCCTCCCTCTGTCCTCAGCACCCGGAGGGGGAGAGGGCGGGAGGGACCCCGGGAGCTCAGTCACCCCACTCCCGGGCCCCCCTCTCTCTGGGTGGGGGCTCCTTGCTCTCCCCGCTGGGCTGGCTTCCTTTTCCTCCTGACCTCGCTGCTCTGATTTCTCCGCTTCTCTGCTCCTAAGAAAAGAATTCAATAAAGTTTCCTGCCTTTCTGCAAACGTATTTTTGACTCTGGCCTGGTTTTTGTGGGTGGCACCTGCCAGAACCCGGTTTGGGGATATGGGTGAGCAGGTCACCCCGACAAGCTCAGCCCAGGGAGCTCCCAGGGGGTGTGCCAACAGCACCCGGGGCGACCAGGACACACACGGGGGCGCTGGGGGCTCACGGGGGATGGCACCCTGCAAGCAGGGACACGGGCAAACCGGAGACATCCTGGGGCCTGCAGGTCAGCTCCACACGCTACAGGGAGCCCAGCCATGAGGCAGCACCGGGGTCTTGTTGGGTCCGTTAATGGGGAGAGGAGGGGGTGGAGGGCGCTGAGCCGGCTGCGAGGGCTGCTTCGGGGAGAAGGAGGCCCAGGACCATTCCCCCAGCCCCAGCCCCAGCCTGCTGCCTCCCTGCTCCCTGCAGATGTGATGGGCCTCCCCACCTGCAGGCCCCCCCAGCCTGCCTTGCGGTCCTGCCGTTCCCCACCACCCAGCGAGGCAGCCACAGGCTCAGTGAGGGACCCGTGTGCTGCCTTTCTTCCCCGCTTCCCCTGCCCCTGCCCCCGCCCCTCCCCGCCTCTCTGGGTGTTCCAGCTCAGACTCAGCCTCCCCTTGCTCAGCCCGCTCCTTCCACGGGGACTGGTCTCCTGGACCCCGGCATGGGCGTACTTCTCTTTCTCCTCTTGTCTGGGACCGTTTGCCGGTGAGAACACTCATGTTGTATGTTCATGCAAGAGATTCCAGACTAGAGGGGGCTATACCACAGGGGGAAGGGATAATGTGCCCAGCACGCACTCTGTATAGGGCTCCTTTCATTCTTTTTAAAAAAATATATATTTTATTGATATTTTACAGAGAGGAAGGGAGAGAGATAGAGAGCTAGAAACGTCAATGAGAGAGAAACATCAACCAGCTGCCTCCTGCACACCCCCTACTGGGGATGTGCCCGCAACCAAGGTACATGCCCTTGACCGGAATCGAACCTGGACCGCAGGCCGACACTCTACCACTGAGCCAAACCGGCTTCGTCTACTCTCATTCTTTATTTCATCTCTACAATGACCGACGAGTGGGCACCGTTGTGCCCATTCTACAGATCTGAAGGCTGAGGCCCAGACGGGTTCAGTGGCCGGCCCAGCCTAAGAGCCGAGGTCCACGTCCCAACGTGCTTTCCACGACCGTGGCCGGTCCTTTGTCAGTGCCAAGCGTTCAGCGCTGGGAAGCTAGCGGGGGAGGGGGGGGAGAAACGAGGCTGCCCCCTAAGCCCAGTGCTCAGGGGACAAGGACATCCACCACAGAGCATCCCCGTGGCCTCCTTTCCAGTGTCCTGGAGCTCCAGGGGCAGGTGGCCCGGCTGCTCGGTCACCCTCCTCCTCAGCAAAAGCCGCCTCCCTCTCCCCGAGGCTCCTCCCAGCTGCTCCAGGCCAGCGCACCGTGCCGGGCACTCCCCTTGGGGTTGCGTGTCCTGCCTGGGTCCTGCAGGGGGCAGGCTCGCCCCAGAAAGCGGGTCAGTGCCTCTGAGGCCACCTGCTGGGGCACAGGGGGGGGGGGGGACAGGGCTCTAGATCTGGTCCTCCCCTGGCCTGGTCCCAACATGACCTCACGTTGGGCAGCTGGGCACGGGGGCGAGCAGGGCATGGCTGAGGACAGAGCAGCAGCCCTGGGACCCCCCCCCACCCCCGGTGCCTGTTATCCCTCTGTTTGGGGTGACAGCCTTGAGGGTCCACAGAAGACCTGGGGTGGGAGGTAAGGGAGTCCAGGTCTTCCTGGCAAGGGGAATCTCAGCCTTCCAATCTGTACAATGGGCACAGTGGTGCCAACTCATGGATTGTTGTAAAGACGAGGTGAAAGAAAGAAAGAAAGAAAGAAAGAAAGAAAGAAAGAAAGAAAGAAAGAAAGAAAGAAGCCATGTACAGAGTGCTGGGCACATTATCCCTTCCCCTCGGTCACAGTCCCCTCTAGCTTGGAATCCCTTGCAGGAGCATACAACGTGAGTGTCCGAACTCCCACACACTCACTCCTGGGGAAGAGAGGAAAGGGACCTCCCAGGAGGGCATGGCCCATGGCACTGTGCCAGCCTCCCTGCGGGGGCCTCTGCCCTCCCCGCCTGGGTCCGTGCGTCTCAGGGGCTCCTGGGGGCGTGACCCCTGGTAGACATTGTTCCTGAGCTTTCGGCGCCGGGAGCGGGCAGGCTGTGTGCATTGCTCCCCTCGGAGCAGCTCCCCGGGGAGCTACAGAGTTTGGGGGACCCAGGTGGGTGGGTGCTGGCTGGGTGGGCGCTGCCCTTGGGGGTGGGTGGAGATTTGGGGGGGTTGGCCGAGAGCTGGCGTTCACTCTTCCGGCCCATTTTTATAGACGGCCGTAATAACCCGTGGCTTCTTTCATCCCAGGCTCTCAGACCGGGTTGAAAGTAGACTCCGCAGTATAAACCGGGCTTAATTACAACCCGGAGCCCACAGCCCGGCTGGCAGACACCCTGAGACCCACTGCGCACCAGCCCCTGTGAACGCAGCTGGCGGATCCCAACCAAACGGGGAGACCTGCTTTGTGGTTCGGTTAAGTGGTACCTGCAGTCCCGGGGACGCAGGAGGCCGAGGTACCGGCTTCTTTCCCCAGGGGGCCTGCCTGTGCATCTCCCACAAACCACAGGCCCTCCAAGCACACAGGGAGAGCAGGGGCAGCTGGGGCTGTCCATAAAAGCTGGGGGGTGGGGGGAGCGGGGAAGGAGTGGATCTGAGCAGAAGGCCTGGACTTCCAGATGGGAGCTGCCAGCCAGCCAGCCAGCCGCGCTGCGCGGGAAGAGCTGGCCTGCGGGCAAGAAGGCCGAGCCGGGCCTGGCCGTGAGAAAACCGGGAGGTATGGCTTAAGACTGGGGTCAGGGCGTCTCTCTGGGCCTCCCCCATGGCAAGAGCAGTTTGGAGCAGAACCCCGAAATCCCAGGCAATTGCCAAAAGCACATTTGGGGGGTGGGGGAGGATTACCTTTGTATTTTGGGGAAGATAAGAGTTCTAGGGCAATTTTGGCCGGGCAAAGGGGGAGTTTTGAGGCCCCAGGACCCAGTGGGGACTCAGGACCCTGCACTGAGCCACATGTGGGCAGCTGGGTGCCAGGGAGCCCTGCAGACCCCAGGGCCACGGGAGAAACCCCTGCTCAGGGCCCTGGCCAACTCGTCAGCAGGCGCTGGGCTGCTCCTGGCTCTGTAGAGGGAGGGCAGAAAGCCCTCCTCGCTCACCCAGGGGGTGTCTGCCGTGTCCCGAGCTTGGGGAGACCTGGTGACAGCAGGGGCGGGCAGAGGTTTGGGGCGCAGGCTGGGGGAGTGGGAAACGAAGCAGAGAGGGACTTGCCAGAGCTTGCCGAGGAAGGCCTGAGTCACCCCGCTCAAGGCAGCTGCCACGGGGCGGACTGTCATGTCACTGCGGTGGCCAGGACGACAGTGAGGACAGCGTCGTAGGTCCAAGTCGTGCTCGCTGGCCTGTAAGGGGAAAAACGCAGCCACTCCGAATAGGGCACAGAGAACAGAGAGGTACGATTTTCCAAAGGAAGTCGGATACACCTGTCCCCAAGCCCAGCCAATCACGGGACAGGCCACAGGGGAGGAGGGAAGGAACGGCTGTGTCCTGTTTGGCCCAGGTGCTCAGCCAGGGATGCTGATTCCTGACCGAGGCCTGCCAGTCAGAGTGCAGGCGCCCAGTTAAGTCAGAATGACAGACAGACATTTTTTAGCACAAGTATGTCCCAAACATGGCCTGCACAAGCATTTGCAAAATCCAATGACCCCTTGGCTGGTCTGCGAACAGCCCCGAGTCTTCGGCCATCAAAGCCGAGTGAGGGAGACCTGTCTCCAGGTCTCTGGACAAATTGCTAAATGGGTGGCTTACAATGTCTTCATCAGCGATTTCTCCTCCCACAATGCTCCCTGCAGCTCCGGGTACCTGCCACTGCACGCCCGCCCTAGACCTGCCATCAGCTGGCACTAGGCTTGGCCCGAGCTTTCGATGTGGTTACCTGGCACGGAACAGAGAGTAACCCCGCTTCCCTGGGAGGGGCCGGAGTCGCCGGTGCTTCGTCGCTTGAGCACATTCTTGGTTAGGAGGAAGCAGCAGTTGTGTGTGTGTGTGTGTGGGGGGTCTCCCCATTTCTGGGTGACTGCTGGGTAGGGTCTAAAGAGGTAAAGACATGGGCCCTGACCGGGCAGCTCGGTTGGTTGGCACATCCTCCGGATATGCCTAGGTCTCTCAAGAATCAACCAATGAATGCATGAATGAGTGGAACAACAAGTCAACATATCTCTCTCTCTCTCTCTCTCTCTCTCTCTCTCTCTCTCGTTAAAAAATAAATAAATAAAGGAGTTAAGGCATGGGATCTGCATTCCTTGGATGCCTGTTATGGTGGGAAATTCTGCAGGATCTGTGTGTGTATGTGTGGATATCAAAGGTGGAATAGGCAGCAGGTGACAACCAGGAGGATGAAACCCAAGGCAGCAGGACACTGAGAGGCAGCCAAGGGCTTCCTGAGTTATCCTAGTCCCCGCAGTGGCCAGCTCAGGGGACTTGGCAGCTCCATGGCCCACTGTCCCTCTGATGCCTGTGGGCACTCTGGTGTGGTGGTGGCAGCACGCTCTGACCACAGCCCAGAGCAGCAGGGAAAGGGGGACCCCGCTCAGAGAGCCCATTTCCTCCGGGCACCCCGTGACGGGCTGTGCCTGCTGCCATCTGCTCTCAGGCTCTTTGCCCACAGAGAGCCTCGGCTTCTGGATGTAAACTCATTTAGGGATGGAGACCCCCCTTTTACCAAAGAAGGAGCCACAAGCTCCGCGGCTGACTTTGAACTTGGCGGCCTTCCACGAGGGGCTTGGGAAAAGCCAGGCCGCTTTCTGTTCCCGGGGCAGCATCTCCTCTCTTCCCTGCCCCTGTGGGCAGAGAACGCCCGGTCAGCTCGGTAGCCCTAAAACCAGCACTGCTCCTGCAGGGCGAGGTGGGGTGGGGGTGGGGGTGGGAGTGGTGGCTTTTGGAAGCTTCCAGAGTAAAGGTCAGAGGCCAGACCGAGAATCATGGCTGATGGGGGCCCTTTAACCCCAGCCACCACCTCTCGGAGCAGCTGTGTTTCCTGGCACAGCTGGTCAGGCCTCCGAGCCGGTGTCCCATGGAACCGGGGGAGCGGTTTGTGTACCAGAAAACATATTTGGGGCTCAGACGGCATGGGCTCTAGGAACAGTTTTGATCTCTTAAACCTGTGAAATGAGTGCCTGTTCACCAAGCGCATTTCCATCCGGTCCCCACCACCCCGTGGCTCTGGGACCTCCATCCACCTCTTGGGGAAGCGGAGGCTCAGCCGGGGGCGTAGCTTGGCCTGAGCTCCTGCTGAGCCGAGGACGGGGTTTGGATACAAAGCCCGATGCACGGCAGCCCCGGCTTACTAAACAGCGAGCCGGCGGGCGTTCCCCAGGGCTGGCCGGCCAGGCGAGGGAGGGCGGGCGGTCCAGGGGGTGAGCGGCCCCGTGAGTCCGGGCTCTCTCCTCCGACACAGGTGCAGCCTCTGGTCCACGTGGGCCTCCACCATCCCTCGAGGACCCGGGCTTCTGGGCGCAGGAAACAGGAATTCTTCCCACGAGGCTCCCTCCGCACTTGCCTCCCGGATTAGCCTTGAAGTCCACAACCTGGAGAAAGGCAGGGAGGGGGCTGAGGGCGGCCGAGAGACCTTCTCTGGCGGCTGGTCACCCGCTCCAGGAGGGTGCGTGCTCTGCTCAGCCCTGGAGACCCCTGCGGGGCGTTGGCCCTCCTGCGGCACGGCCGAGCGGGGGACGGCCAGGGCGACGGACCCTCCCCCCCTTACTCAGTTGCCCCGAGAGAGACTTAGAATCAGCCTCAGGTCTGGATTTCACAAAAAATGAGAGCGTCCGCTTCCGCCAGAGGCCACGCGGAGAAGAGCCGGGCCGGGGTCTTGGCAAAGGCTGCCTTTGGGACGAGCCCCGTGTCGCAAATGCGGGACGTCGAGGCACGGGTGCACCGAGGACTTGCCTGGGAGGCCCCGGAGCCACCGAACTCCAAGCCAGTCGTGCTAGGAAACAAAGGGGTGCTTACAGGAGGCCTAGACAGAGCCCGGTCCAGTGGGTCTCAACCGAAGGCGGTTGTGGCTCCTGCAGCGACTTTGGCCACGTCTAGTGACGTGTTCAGCTGTCACAGCGACGGGAGGGCACTGCTTCCTGGCCATGCCCGGGGACGCCAGGGATGCTGCTAACATTTTACAGTGCCCAGGGTGCCCCCCACGATGGAGAACTACGGCGTCCGAGATGCCAACAGCGCCGAGGCTGAGAAAGCCCGAGACACCCCGTCCTGGGCCCGGGGCAGAGCAGGGGAGACGGGCAGCTGGAAGGAACCGGGGCTGAGGCTGCCGAGGCTCCGGGGGCTGGCTGCCCGCTCTCAGTCCCCGGAAGGAGCCCCCCGGGTGCAAAATGGGGCGCCTCGACCGACAGGATGCCCACTGCTGTGGGCGAGGTGCTGGGCGCCGCAGCCACGCCTCCTGAGTAATTCCGGAGAGAAGCCTGTAAAGCGTTTTAAGAGGCTGGCAGATTACAGCCCCAGAAGCACATAAACGCTCCCATAAACGCCAGCCTTGCACAGCAGGCCTGCGTGGGAAAGCCCCGTGGTGAGGCAGGGGCCGCGTTTCCCTTCCCTCCTTAACCCTCAGCCTCTGCCCCTGCTGCTTACCTACTGGGCGGCTCTTTGCTCCTCATTCCTTCCGGGTCCGAGAAGTCTGTATCGACCATCAATGGATCCAGTTCAGGGACTGGGGGTCAGCGCCGGCCACCTTGGGGTCTTGGGTCCACCCTCCTCGGGGCAGAGACCTGGAGGCCACAAAGGGAGCTGCCCTCCAAAGCAGCCCCCGTTTGCAGGCTCACTCCCATGATCCTTTGCTGGCCACAGCCATCAACCACCACCAAAGACAGTTCTCGTAGCTTAACCAACATCTCCCCGGCACCCGATGGTTTTCAAAACACGTTCCCTTCTGACTTTTGATTGAGGCCGGCGATCGCTCCTGCCACGATGAAGGCACAGAGGAGGCCAGAGAGGGGGTGATGTGTTCAGCAAACTAAAGGCAGAGCCAGGATTTGAACCGGGGCCTCCCGTCCCTAAACTCCAGGTGGTGGCACTTGACCTGGGTTGTATGGGGGAGTTGGGGTCTGGGAGCCCTGGTGTCAGATCCAGGCTCTTTCCTCGCAGCCTGTTTACCCTGAGCGGGTTTTTCTTTTTTTTTTTTATTATTTTCTAACCATTCTGAGCCTCAGTTTCCACCATTGGCAAAAGGGAGACAATTTCGGCCACTTCCCAGGATTGTGGTGAGGTGGAAATGAAATGACTCCAGCAGGGCACATCACAGATGCTTCATGAATTTTATTTTATTTTTTAAAAAAATATATTTTATTGATATTTCGCAGAGAGGAAGGGAGATAGAGAGTTAGAAACATCGATGAGAGAGGAACATCGACCAGCTGCCTCTTGCACACCCCCTACTGGGGATGTGCCCACAACCAAGGTACATGCCCTTGACCAGAATCGAACCCGGGACCTTTCAGTCCGCAGACCAACGCTCTATCCACTGAGCCACACCGGTTTCGGCTGCTTCATGAATTTTAGCTTTCCTTGCTCCTTTTCCGCCATCCCGGTGGCCCGGGCCCCGGTCAGGGGCGAGGAGGCGTGGGGGGGTCGTGGGTGATGGTGACAGATGGACAGACTGGGCTTCTCAGGGGGAAGGCACGCAGACAGGGCAGCGACCACATGCCACCCGCGAGGCCACTCCCGGTTTATGGGATCTGGTGCAAAGGCTTTGAAGAGGCAATAAAAGTCACAGTCCGCTCCGAAGTGACAACAGCTGAGAGTCCCGACTTAGCCAACCGAATTGAACAATTTTCTTTTTTTACAAGGCAGGGCTTTCCGGACGGGTAGCAAAAAGTCACGTTCTAATGCGATCAGCTTTCTGGAAAGGGACTCAGGCTTTCCCAAGAGTAACACGCCAACACCCCACAAAGAGGGTATATAACCGCCCGGCGAGGCCGGGGCAACCCAGAACCCCAGCTCCCTGCTCAGCTGCACCTGCCTCTGCCTCTGCCTCCTCTGCTAGCATCATGGCCACCTGCTCTCCGATCTGCTCTCCTGGGTCCGTCAAGGTCCTCTGCGGCCCCGGGGGCGGGCTCTCTCGGGTGTCCTCCGTCCGCTCCATGGGCTCCTGCAGGGTCTCCGGCTCGGCCTCCTCCTGCCGGCTGGGCCTCTCTGGCCCGGGGAGCTGCCTGCCGGGCTCCTGCCTGTCCCCCGGGTACCACCCCGCTGGCTTCGCTGGGAGCGGGGTCTGGCTCTGTGAGGGCGCCTTCAACGGCGGCGAGAAGGAGACCATGCAGTTCCTCAACGACCGGCTGGCCAGCTACCTGGAGAAGGTGCGGCAGCTGGAGCGGGAGAACGCCGAGCTGGAGACCAAGATCCGGGAGTGGTGCGAGTGCCAGATCCCCTACATCTGCCCCGACTACCAGTCCTACTTCAAGGTCATCGAGGAGCTGCAGCAGAAGGTAACGGCCCCCCCCCCCCCGCCCCTCTCCGGCCCCGCAGCCCCGCCCCCGGGGGCATCTGCCTCATCCCAGGGGGCCGAGGGCGGAACTGTAGCTCTTAGGGAACTCGCCCGTCACGGCTTTTCTCCTGGGGGTCTTGGTTTCCTGGAGGGCCCAGATCTCTCTGTTGCTTATAACCTGTGGCCGGCGTTCCTCCCCTCCCCCTGTCACTGTCTCAGCCATAGGAAGGGCAAGATCACGCACCCAGCCCCGACGGGGCGCAGGCGCTGTGCCTGGCACGTTCCTCTCTGTGGCTTTCTGTTCCTCCTCGGGGAGAGATGGGCTGTCCTGGGCCCACTGAACAGAAGAGGAAGTTGAGGTTGACCGGGCGGAGTGCCCGGTCAGCACCTTGCCCACGATCACGCAGCCTGCCAGCACTGGGTGCAGAGCCCGACTCCAGCGCGGCCTGGCTCTCTCCGTGCCCCCTGCTGTCTCCCACTGTGCCTCTCTGGGGGCTGCCGATGCCAGGACTGACGGCCACTGGCCACTGACATCCCTCCCAGGACTGACGCTCCCTTCAGACCTGGGCTCAGGGCTCAGGGCTCAGGGCTGGAGATGCTGAAGGTGCCGGTGGTACCTGGAGGCCTGGCCTCTGTGAGCCGAGCTACCCGCCCTGCTGGCCTTCTCCAGCTCACGGGGTGCCCCTTGCTCCCCAGATCCTGCTGACCAAGGCCGAGAACACCAGGCTGCTCCTGCAGATCGACAACGCCAAGCTGGCTGCCGACGACTTCCGCACCAAGTGAGTGGGTGGGCATGGCCGGGGGGGAGGGGTGGTTCTGTGCCGCTCCCTGCCCTGGGAAGCCGGGGAGCCAGGGAGCCGGGGAGGCAGGGGTGAGGCCAGAGGAGACTGAGCGAGGAAAACACTGCAGCACGGGCTCCGGATCCCTCCTGGGTGAGGGGAAAGGAGCCCTGTGCCGCCGACCCCGACTCAGCCACCGCAGCCGGCAGCCGGCAGGGACCTGGCAGGGCTCTGTGTGCGCAGGTACGAGACGGAGCTGGGCCTGCGGCAGATGGTGGAGTCGGACATGAACGGGCTGCGCAGGATCCTGGACGAGCTGACCCTGTGCAGGGCCGACCTGGAGGCCCAGCTGGAGTCCCTGAAGGAGGAGCTGCTCTGCCTCAAGAAGAACCACGAGGAGGTGAGGCTGGCGCCCGGCGGGGAGTCTTGGGCATCACAACTGGGGCCACCACCACAGCTGGCCACCAGCTGGCATTGGCTCGCGGCTCACTGTGTGCCAGGAGCTTTGCGTTTCAATTTCATCCTCACCGTCATCCCAGGAGGGAAATGCTATGTATGGCCAGCTCCATTCTACAGAGGAGAACACGGAAGCCCAAAGAGATTAAGTCACTTGCCTGAGGTCACCCAGATCCCATATGGTCACAGGAGTGACCATATGATCACCCAGTGACTATAAGGTCACTCCTGCCCATATATTAAAACTCCACTTGGACGGCAATGCCTGCTAGCAGGCCTATTTGCCCGGTGCTTGCACCGCCTCACCTGGCTCTCCCGAGCCCTCTGAGGAGGTCGCTCCAAGTCCCGGAGGAGACGGGAGCTCAGAGAGGTCCAGTATCCTGTTTTCATGCTGCACAGCCGGCCACCAAGGGGGGAGGGGAGGCTGGAATGCAGCTCAGCTTACCCCCCCACCCCCCACCCTGCGTCCAGCACCCTTCCCATCACCTCACGGCATCTTGCTGGCTCCCTGCAGGAAGTCAACACACTCCGCTGCCAACTCGGGGACCGGCTGAATGTGGAGGTGGACGCCGCGCCCCCGGTGGATCTCAACAAGATCCTGGAGGACATGAGATGCCAGTACGAGGCCCTGGTGGAGAGTAACCGCAGAGACGTGGAGGCCTGGTTCAACACGCAGGTGGGGCTGGGGGCGGCCCAGGGTCGCCGGCTCCTGGGCCGGGGTGACCCCTGACCGGTAGCTTCCCTCTGGTCTTACCGCGCTGGGCCCTCTCGTTCGTTCCCCAGACCGAGGAGCTGAACCAGCAGGTGGTGTCCAGCTCGGAGCAGCTGCAGTGCTGCCAGACGGAGATCATCGAGCTGAGGCGCACGGTCAACGCCCTGGAGATCGAGCTGCAGGCCCAGCACAGCATGGTGAGTGGCCCCTGCTGGGTGGCCCTCGGCGCTCAGATGACCGTGGGGCGTGAGCACCGTGACATGCGGAGTCCCAGGGCCGTGGGCGTCTGGGTGGGGTCCCTTCCCGTCGTCGGCAGCTCCCCTCTTTGCCGCCGCAGCGGAACTCCCTGGAATGCACGCTGGAGGAGACGGAGGCCCGCTACAGCTCGCAGCTGGCCCAGATGCAGTGCCTGATCGGCAACGTGGAGGCCCAGCTGGCCGAGATCCGCTGCGACCTGGAGCGGCAGAACCAGGAGTACCAGGTGCTGCTGGACGTCAAGGCCCGGCTGGAGTCGGAGATCGCCACCTACCGCCGCCTGCTGGAGGGCGAGGACTGCAAGTGAGTGGCCAGGGGCCTGGGGGGTCAGGCCTGGGGAGTAGAGGGGGGCAGGAAGGGTGCACCTAGACCCACCCCCAGGGCCTGGCAGGCAGCATCCGCCCAGGGAGTGGCTAGAGTACAGATGCAGGGGTCTGAGCCAAAGCCTCTGGAGAGAGATTGTCCCCAGCGCGCCCCCCCCCCCTTGGGTCATTCACGGGGGGACAAGCCGTCCAAGCGCTGTTTTGGCTGCGAGTTCCCAGTCTTCATCCCTGCTGCAGCCTCGGGCACAGCCTCAGGTGGTTCATGGCTGTTACCCACGCGTTTCACTTGATCCCCTATATCTGGTTCACATGACGTCGGTGCCAAGTCCCGATGCCTGACCTGATACGATTCCGCCTCCCCAGGCTGCCGGCCCACCCCTGTGCCACGGAATGCAAGCCCGCCGGCAGAGCGCCCTACGTCTCGGGCATGTCCTGCGGCCCGGCTCCCCAGTGCAGCACCTAGATCCGCACCAGCGCCGAGGGGATGGGAGACGGAGGGTCATCGCCCCCAGGAGCACAAGCAGGCCTGCCCGCCGTGCCCACCGCCCAGCCCAGAGGGCAGGCCCTGGCCCACAGGAGGGAGGCCGCCCCGCGGCTCCCGGCTCTCAGCAACCCCCTTCCCTAGAGGGGCTTCCGCTCAGCAGGGTTTTTTTTTTCTACCGAAATACTCCTTGTATGGTGCTTCTCCGTTTCACTGCTTTCACGCATGCAACACTAGGCTTCCCTGGAAATGTATCCAATAAAGTGTGTTCTCTTGGCATAGCAAACGCGGCTCTGTCTGCTCTCACGTGGCTGGTTCAGGGGGTGGTTGGTCAGGGGTTGCACCGAAGGTGTGGGTTCTGGTGTCCGATCTGTCTTCGATGGTGCTGGGTGATAGGAAGTGACGGGGTGATTGAAAATACTGAGTAAGCCTAACCGGTTTGGCTCAGTGGTAGAGCGTCGGTCTGCGGACTGAGAGGTCCCGGGTTCGATTCCGGTCAAGGGCATGTACATTAGTTGCGGGCACATCCCTGGTAGGGGGTGTGCAAGAGGCGACTGGTCGAAGTTTCTCTCTCCCTTCCTCTCTGTAAAATATCAATAAAATATATTAAAAAAGAAAAAGAAAAAAGAAAATACTGAGTAATGGGGATACCTCAGGCCCTGGTCCACAATGTCAACTCCTCCCACCGTGCATGCGTTCCCTTTTTATGCCCTCTCCACAGTCTGCAGGGGGAATTCATAGCCTCATGCCATGTGCTCAGGCAGCTCTGGGTGTCACGGGCGCTTTATTTAGGTAGCCTTCCTAGCTTTCTGTTAAATTGTTTAGAGTCTGTGCTGGTTAAGGAACCCCTTCCTACTCTCACCCTCACATACACCTTCGACTGAGTTCCAGTTTAAGTCACCAAGCGGTGTGCACGCCAGAGCTCACCCCTGTGGACCGGACATGGGCGCGGCATGAATTGGCTCCCGGGCCTGGCTCCCTTGGGCAGAGTGGCTTTGGCCCAGAGGACACTGCGTCCTCTGCCAGAGGGGCTGGTCCGTCTGAGCAGGTGCTGCTCACCCACACGGAGATGCCTAATCTTTTATTGCTAAGCCTCGGTTTCCTCATCTGTAAGAGTGAGGATGACAAGACTGACTTTGGAAGTACTGTATCTTTCTCTATCAGTTCTCTAACCACTTTTCTCTCCTTCTTTCTTCATTCCTTCCTTTTCTATGCTCCCTTCCTCTCAAAATCCTCTCTTTGCTTCCTTACGTAGCACAATTCACCATGGGCAAAGCATTGATTGATTGATTGACCGATTCATCCATCCATCCATTCATTCATTCATTCATTCATCCATTCATGTATGTTGAGACATCTAGAAGCCCAGCACTGTGCTTCACACTATAGAGGTTTCAAAAGAAGTACCAGGTCATTCCTTGCCCCCAAGAATGTACAGTCTCCCTGAGAAGATAGGGCTGAAACACAAGACAATTTAAGGATATCACCGAATGGAGGGCCAGCAGGTCAACCACTAGTCCAGCTGTGGGCAAACTATGGCCCTTGGTCCGGATCTGGCCCGTTCAGCTGTCCTATCCGGCTCGCAGAGCCGAAAGAGCGGAGGGTTCTCTTGCTCTTCCCTCTGCTCCTTCACCAGCAGCCCAAGATGAGAGTGCCAGCATGGTCAGGTTGCTTTTGTTCCGGCCCTCCGGTCCAGTTTAAGAACCCATGGTGGCCCTCGAGTCAAAAAGTTTGCCCACCCCTGTACTAGTCACTGCCATGGGTGTTTGGAGCTGGTAGAGTACAGCAGGGCTGGAGCAGGGGGCAGGCTCCTGAAACATCCCAGCCAGCCTCGGTTCATTCATCTATTAAATGGGGATATTGGCGATGCCAATCTCATGGGGTTGTTGTGAGGAGAGAATGAGAGAAGGCCTGGAGAGAGCGCAGCCCAGAGCCCGGCAGGTGCTCAGTGCTCAGTGTTCAGTGCTCAGGGCTCAGGGCTCAGTGCTCGGGAATGATGGCTGGCACCACTAGCTTATTGTTACGAGGACCATGTGGGAGAGAGAAACCCCGTCCAGGGAGCACAGCTGTGGAGCCCTGCCTGGGAACCCCTGCGAGCCCCAGGGCTGTATAAGCAGCGTGTGGCTTGCTGGCCTCCACTGCCGTAGCTCCTCTGGGCTCCTGGGCGGCTCCCGGAGGCTGTGGCTTAGCAGGGCTTGGGTGGAGCCCCGTCCTCACCTGGGTGGGAAGCACAAACACGCAAGCGGGCGCAGCCAGGTTCTCAGCTCAGGTGTGTCCTTGCACCGGGGCCTGGGTTTCCAGGGAGGGAGGGAGGGAGAGGCTGAGGCAGCCAATGGGGGCCTGGGCTGGCCCTGGGTGGGTGCCGGTCACACCAGGCCCCCGGGTGTGGGAAGGGCTTGGTGACTCATGGAAGCTCTGTATCTGAGGGCCCGAGCACGTGCACCTGGCCCGTGGGATGGTGGCCTGTGTGCCCAGAGACCGTCCGCACTCCCCCGTGACAGCTGCGTGCTATTGAGGTGTGACTTCAACAAGACTCCTCAAGCGTGGGGACGAGCAGTCACCGGCGGCTCTTACTGAGCATGAACCATGAGCAGGTGCTGTTCCAGAAGCTTCACACTTACGTTATCCTCAGAGCAGCCCTAGGAAGCAGGTCTATCTTCCTCCCGGCTTACAGGGGAGGAGGAAATAGAGAGAGAGGAAACAGTTGGCACGTGGCAGGGCTGGGATTCGAACCCCCAGAGTTCACAGGGAACCACGATGCTGAGCTGCATCTCCTGGGACGCCAGGGGCTGTGGGCCATCCTCTGGTGGAGTCCACCCCGTTCTGTCCTTTCCTGTCTCCACAGAGCCTGGCCACAGCGGGCAATCCAGGACCAGATTTCGGGGCTACGGTGGAGGCTGGTGGTGTGGTGGAGAGGGCCAGGCCAGACTCGGGTTGGCATCGGGGTTCTGCCTGCCAGGAGCGGGTGCCACTAGCAGGCTTTCATCGCCCCTGAGTCTTGGGTTCCTCGGCTCGGAGATGGGATACCAAGCTCGGCTCACAGGGCACCGTGAGGATTCGGGGAGATGCCGCACGGGAGAGCACCCAGCGCCCTGCCCGGGAGGCGGCTGGTGCTCACCCCACCACGGTCGTTCTCCTGATGGGACCCCGAGAAGAGTAAGCAGGACCCAGACCACAGAGGGCAGAACAGAAGGCAAGCCCCATCGGCCTCCCTGACGAGGCCCCTCCCCAGCAACACCTGCCCTCTTGCTCAGCTCCCAGGTCTTCTTCCAGACCCACTTGCTCGGCAGACTGGGTTTTCTGGGCAAAGAACCCACCCTTGTCCAGCTCTCTGGGCATCCGTCCACCACTCCTGTGGCGGAGATCGATGCCCAAGGCCAGGCGCCTTGAGCCTTTGGCGGAGGCCTGGGAGGCAGGGCCGCTCCGCCTGGCCCCACAAGCAGAAGGGAAGGCTTCTCCATTTTTCAACCAGGGCCTGGACGACACCTTCCTTGCGTGGGGCCGGCGCCCAGTTAGCCGACCTGTAGTCATGTTGGCTGGAGCTGAGGCTGCACAGCCAGAATGGACTTCCTGGCAAGGGAGGGAGTGGGGAATTGGTCATCGAGGCTCTGCCGTGTCCAGGGTGACCAACTCAACCCTTCTGCCCAGGACGGTTCCCAGGGATCGGAGACTTTCAGCACTACAACCAGAACAATCCTGGGGAAACAGCCATGGCTGGTTCCCGTAGTCCTATTTCCTGAGCTGTTCCAGAGCCTTCTGTGTCTTGCTTGGGCTTGAGGCCAGGCCTTCTTGCAACGACCAGACTTGCCTTTCCAACGCCCAGGGGCCTCCCCGACTCTCTGGGCCCCGTCAAAGAAGACGATGCTGGAGAAAGTCGAGGCCGTGGCCGGACTCCCACACCTCTCGCCCAGGAGGCTGAGGTCTGGGCTCTGATGACAGGCCCCTTTGAAGAACTGAGGGCGACCGGGTCTTGCCAGCAGCACGGGGTGGCGGGGACGAGTCTCAACGTAGCCGCCGGTCCAACGGGGCTCCTTTTACGAGGCCGAGCAACGTTCACAGGAAGCTAAAGAGCAGCTAATGAGGGGTTCTCATAGAAAGTGGTTTTCACTTTACGAGGAGAAGACACTTGGTAAAGACCAACGCCCACGGGGGCCGAGATATAAACCCGGGGCGAGGAGGTGCGTCTCTGCATCGGGGGGCGTCCAGCCTGGAAGCTCCGTCACTTGCGTCCCGGTGGTGCCGAGGCCATGGCTTCCAAATGCCTCAAGCCCGGCTTCTCCTCGGGTTCTCTCAGGGGTCCGCCCCGCGCGTCCGCCGTGTACTCCAGCAGCTCCTGCAAGCTCCCCAGCCTCTCCCGCGGGGCCCCGAGCTTCTCCAGCCGCTCCGTCGGGCCGGGCAGGGGCGGCTGCAGGGCGGCCAGCTGCCTCCCCGCTGCCCTCTGCCTCCCGGCGGGGGGCTTTGCCACCAGCTACAGCGTGGGCGGGGGCTGGTTTGGCGAGGGCGTCCTCACGGGCAGCGAGAAGGAGACCATGCAGTTCCTCAACGACCGGCTGGCCAGCTACCTGGAGAAGGTGCGGCAGCTGGAGCAGGAGAACGCCAGCCTGGAGAGCCGCATCCACGAGTGGTGCGAGCAGCAGGTGCCCTACCTGTGCCCCGACTACCAGTCCCACTTCCGGACCATCGAGGAGCTGCAGAAGAAGGTGAGGGGCTTAGGCTGGCGTCGGCAGCTCGGGAGGCTGGGTGCCACCGGCACTGGACTGGAAGCCAGAACATCTGAGGTGGCGGTGGTCACTTAAGAGGTCACAGGGAACATCCACACCGTGGCCTCCCTTGCTCCTCCCAGGAATCTTCCATGAGGGAGGTATCACCGGCCCATTTAACAGACGAGAACACTGAGGCTCAGGCTGGTTAAGTGGCTTAT
Organism: Vespertilio murinus; assembly: GCA_963924515.1. Classification (NCBI taxonomy): domain Eukaryota; kingdom Metazoa; phylum Chordata; class Mammalia; order Chiroptera; family Vespertilionidae; genus Vespertilio; species Vespertilio murinus. Next base: position 6,945,521 of record OZ004718.1, read on the forward strand.
TCTATGTGGCTCCCCTGGCAGTTAGTGGAGCCAGAGTTTGAACATGACTCTGTGGACTAATTGGTTGTATGCCTTTTCTTAAAAAATAATATATTTTTATTGATTTTTTTACAGACAGGAAGGGAGAGGGATAGAGAGTTAGAAACATTGATGAGAGAGAAACATCGACCAGCTGCCTCTTGCACACTCCCTACTGGGGATGTGCCCGAAACCAAGGTACATGCCCTTGACCGGAATCGAACCTGGGACCCTTCAGTCCGCAGGTCGACGCTCTATCCACTGAGCCACGCCGGTTTCGGCTGGTTGTATGACTTTTAACACCATAGCCCAACTCGCCTCCTCCTCCTCCCCCTTCTCCTCCTCTTTCTCCTCCTCCTTTGAAGTAAGGAGATTGGATTTGATGTGTTGGTGCAGGGCAGGTGTCCTATAACTGACTCAGGGAAGAAAAAGCCTGCCAGAAGTTTCCTTCTCGCCCAGCCCACACCCCCTGAACATCAGCTGGCTTCCGAGAAGGATCCCCGTAGCCTGGGCGATAGGAAGAAGAGGAAGCCACCGCGCGGGTCTGTCCTGCAGCATCTCCACGCCTCCCCTCCCTCTATTCCGGGCGACAGGTTGCAGAGGAATGACTGCATCGGAAGGGGCCCTAGCGGCTTCCTGCCCTGGTCCGTGCAGCAGGCCCATAAGCCTGCATGGAGCCTCAGCTGCCCGGAGTCCAGGGATGGGGCTGTCCTTTCTCCGACAGCTGCTCATGCCAGCTTTGGGGTGCTCCAGCCAGCAGAATGTCCTTTCTTTTACTGAAGTAACTCTTCTCTGCACCCACCCCTCTCCCCCCCAGACCCTGTGCACCAAGGCAGAGAACGCCCGGCTGGTGGTGCAGATCGACAATGCCAAGCTGGCCGCTGACGATTTCAGGACCAAGTGAGTGTCCTGCTGGCCCCTGGGTTGGGGGCGGGTAATACTGGCCACTGGCGATGCCCGAACCAAGGGCTTTGGCTGCACTGAGTCTCTGAGGCATTAAGGCGGACACACGGCACCAGGCCAGTCTGGGTGAAATGTGACTTGGATAGGAAACAGAAATACAGCTTTCAGGTGCCCTGTTACGTGCCCGCCAGGTATGAGATGGAGGTGTCCATGAGGCAGCTGGTAGAGTCGGACATGAACGGGCTGCGCAGGATCCTGGACGATCTGACCCTGTGCAAGGCCGACCTGGAGGCCCAGGTGGAGTCCCTGAAGGAGGAGCTGCTCTGCCTCAAGAAGAACCACGAGGAGGCAAGTGGGCATGGGGGAGCAGGTGAACATGGGGAGCAGATGAGCATGGGGGAGCAGGTGAGCCTGGGGAGCAGGTGAACATGGGGGAGGAGGTGAGCATGGGAAGGAGGCACAGTGGTGGGGAGGGCGATGGGGCAGCCAGTGGGAAAGTTAGTGCTGATCTTGGTCTATGCCACAGGAAGTAAACTCACTGCGCTGCCAGCTTGGTGACCGGCTCAACGTTGAGGTGGACGCTGCCCCGCCTGTGGACCTGAACCGCGTTCTGGATGAGATGAGGTGCCAGTATGAGACCCTGGTGGAGAATAACCGCCGGGATGCCGAAGACTGGTTCAACACCCAGGTACGTCCTGGAAGCAGTCAGCCACAGAGACGGCCCGTGGGTCACACAGGAGCGACCTGGGGGCTCCCCATCAAGAACCCTGCATGTGAGTCCCAGCTCTGCTTTGGCTTCCATCCACCTGCACCTTGGGCAGGTGGCTGCTGTCGGAGCAACCACGTCCTCTGAAATAACTAGTTTGGGCAGGGTGATCTGGAAGGTCCTTCTCAGCTCACGACTCTCAGTGGCCTCTGAGGACCTCAGGAGCTGTGTCCCCAGGGATCCTGACCAGGTCCCCGGTGTGTATGTTTCAGACCGAGGAGCTGAACCAGCAGGTGGTGTCCAGCTCGGAGCAGCTGCAGACCTGCCAGGCGGAGATCATCGAGTTGAGACGCACGGTCAACTCCCTGGAGATCGAGCTGCAGGCCCAGCAGAGCATGGTGAGTCCTCAGGCTGCTGGGGACCAAGCCTAGCTGCCCGTGAGCCCCCCGATTTCCATGCTCTGACCACACAGGCTCATGATTAAGTCCTTAAGCATCAGAGATTTTCTGTGCAGAGAAGAGGGAACGAGAGCCCAGCCCCCATTCACAAATGCCCCAGTGGTAGAAGAGGAGGCTGTGGCAACCGACGTGTCCAGGCAGCAACTCCTGTATTTGTGCAAGATAATTACTCTTTCTGAGTAATTATCAGTTACTCAGAGATATCCTTTTTTTATTTGTTTTTTTTTCTTATTCATCATCATGTGAGGATATTTTCCCCTTGATTTTTTTTTAGGGAGAGTGGAAGAGAGAGGGAAAGACAGAGAGAAACATCATGATGTGAGAGGAACACATCAATTGGTTGCCTCCTGCATGAGCCCTGACCAGGGCTTGGGCTGGGGAGAAGCCTGCAACCAAGGTCCGTGCCCTTCACCGGAATCAAACCCAGGACCCTTTGGTGCTCTCTCCACGGAGCCAAACCAATGAGAGCCAGAGATATCATTTTAGACCAAGATGGCTAGAGGGGGTAATTGGCTCATCTCAAGGGAGATGGCTGGTTGTGGTTCATCCAGGCTGCAAGTGATTTTCTGAGCTTTTTTTCCTGGATTCCGAGGCCTCCGTGAGACCAAGATAGATTGGGTGCATCTTCTTTGCCCCTCCTCTGATCTCTAACCTTCCTCCTCCCTACACAACCCTTGTCCTCACAGAGAGATGCTTTGGAATCCACCCTGGCGGAGACAGAGGCCCGCTACAGCTCGCAGCTGGCCCAGATGCAGTGCATGATCACCAACGTGGAGGCCCAGCTGGCCGAGATCAGGGGTGACCTGGAGCGGCAGAACCAGGAGTACCAGGTGCTGCTGGACGTCCGGGCCCGGCTGGAGGGCGAGATCAGCACGTACCGGGGCCTGCTGGAGAGCGAGGACTGCAAGTGAGTACCACCGCGCTCTCTTCTTCTGAACGCAGTCCGCACAGTTCTGGGGAGACAGCACGGTGCCTGGGAAAAGCCCAGCCAGGAGCCCCGGGATTCCTTCTGGTCTTGTTACAAATTCATCACATGACCTGGGCAAATTTCTTTTCTCCTCTGGCCTCTGTTCCCAGAAAAGGATAAAAACAATGGGGCAGGCCTATGTGACTTTTAGGTTACTCTGAGTTATGGAAAACAGCACCTGGAATATCATACTAATTTGGTCTTTTTCTTTCTCCTAGGCTGCCCTGTAACCCGTGTGCCCCGGAACCCTCGCCCTCCAAGCCATGCCTCCCCTGTCTTCCCGTGGCCTCCTGTGGTCCTGGCGCAGCCCGCACGACCTGCAGCCCCCGCCCCATTTGTGTGCCCTGCCCAGGAGGCAGGTTCTGAGGGTGCCGAGGCCCAGAAAGCCAAGGCCACTGTCTCTAGGACTAGTTGGCCTCTAGTTAACCCTAACCGTAAAGCCCCAATCCCTTCTCACGCAGAGCCCAGGGCCTCACCGCAAATACACACCATGAAGCTTCTCAGAGCCTGCCACTAAGGCTAGTCGCTCCCGAAGGCCGCAACTCCTCGTCATTTCAATGGGTGCCAGGGTCTCTGTTCTCAGGCATTTCCTTCTGGGTGCTGTTCCAGTGGGTTCTGAAATGCAACAGAGGGATTCAGAACAATAAAGTGCATTTGCTCTGGCTCCCGATGCCTAAGTAGCAGCAGTCCGGATTGTTGGTTTGTGTCTCTGCTGTGTGAAGAACGGTGACTCTTGGGCAGATGAATGGGGGATGCTTGGCCATGATGCTGGGGATGACAGGGTCCCTGTGCTCCTTTTTGGGGTGGGTAGAGGTCTACAGTGGGGCTTATTGTTCAGCCTCCCTGATGAAGACCTTTCTCCAAGAGTCCAGTGTGGTGGCAGATGTCACCACACCCTCCTCCCTACTATTCAGTATACACGATCACCCTGGGAGCTCAGAGGAGGAGAATAAATCTGGGGCCAGTGCAATGGGAAGCTTCTCAGGCCACTTCATTAGCTCATGGCTGTGGTCCTCCTAAGAGGAGCTGTATGAAGTTTCACACCAGGGTTCTTCCAGGAGCGTGCTTCAATCAACCCCCTCTTCCACTGCAGCCTTTTCACACAGCTCCCCCCACTTCAACAATCCCCCTGAAAACCCACCCTCCATCCAAAGCACGAGATATAAGAGTGAGACAGGCACTGTGACTTCCACCCATAATGCAGAGATGGAAAGGAAGAGCCCCTTTAAGAGGCTCATCATGATCTTGTGTGCCCTTGACGTTGGATAAGACCAACCATGGGTACCAAAGCATTTCAACAGGAAAGTAGGAGCTCCCAGCATTTTGACCCAAAAGCTCTCATTTGGGCCCAGAATGTCCTTCCCCAACAGACCAGTCAGATTCCGGGTTCCATCAATGCCAGTGGGAAGTGGAGAAGGATGGAGGCAAAGCTTTCTGAGATGGAAGGAAGGGGGGTGGGCCCCAGATGGCCATGTGCTCTTTATAAGTTGCCAAAAGCACATGTTGAGAAGCTTCAGTGATGGTAAGAGTTAGAGCGACACTCAATATGGAAAACAGATTGGGGAAAATGCTGACTAAGGTAATGCTGAGGACCCCTCCCCCTCCCACGCACCTCTTTAAGGATGCGGAGCATAGTTCACCCTGATTCGATTTTAGAATCCTCCCCTTTCCAATCCCCTGGAACGGTGGGTCTGGGGCTTCGGTTCTTCCATCCCCCTCACACCTGGTATTCTGCACCCCCTCAGCTCTGGGCTTCTTGGAACTCCTTGGCTGGTTTGGCTGAGGCTCAGCCACCCCAACAGGACGATGGTTTCAGGATCATTCAGTTCATTCAACAAACCCTTGCTGAGCATCTTCCTGGGCTGGGCGGTGTGTTCGGTGCCAGGGACAGGACATCGGAGGGAAGCCTTGGATGGGGCAGGAAGGAGCCCATTCTCTGTCTCTTTTCCTTCCTAATTCAGCAGGAGGAGGCCAGCCACAGAGGGCCATGGCATTAGAATTGCCGGAAGCTAATTCCAGCAAGTCAGCAGGGCTGAATCATCTGGAATGGCTGGGGGCATTTCCCCAAACCTGAAAATGATGCATAAATGATTACTTGCTGCCAGATAGCTGAGGGCATTTCAATCTACATGTTACTGCCTCCCACTGGCCAAACACCTGAACAGCCATAGGCAGTTCCCCCAATCCAAAAATACCTCTGTATAATAAACCTTGGCCTTTGATGTGTATATCTACCTCCCCTTAGGACAATTTGTGTTAATAAAAAGCAAGGGGTCCTAAGACAGAGAGGACTTGGTTTCTTTAGCTAAGTCTCCTCTGGCTCCCCAAAAGGCCTTCCAAAATTATGTTTTGTCTCTGGACTCCTTATTAATTTACCACAGCTCTTCTCCAGATTCCTGAACCCTTCTAGATGCTGGATAAGACCCCTGGCAAGAATAACGAATGTGGGCTCCAAACACAAGCCAGACTAACCTAGTTCAAATCCCAGCCCCACCTATTGCCTGTGGGAGCTTTCGAAGGTGTAGGTCTCAGTTTCATCATCGGTAAAAGAGAACATGACATTGACTACGCAGGAAGGTCCCTAATGCTAAGCCGAGCATTTGAAAACTGGCCGGTAATTATTGTGGACTCTATTCTAGCTGGATGCCTGGGGTGCTCTGAATGTGGGCACCCACCCACCTTTTTCCTGCCCATGGTTTCACTTCTGAGGTTTCCTTCCAAGCAGCAATGCCCAGGGCAAACCAGGCCAGCCACAGTGGGTAAGTAGGGAGATGACTTATTAGCCAACTCTGACTCGGAGCGAAGTCAGTGGGAGAATCCACAGTCAGGAAGCGGTACACGCACCCTCCCTTGACCACACAGCTCGGGTTAACTTGTTTCGCACAACCCACACTCTTACTTCATTCTTTGTGGTACAAGCCTCTTTCAAACTTACCCTAACTCCCTCCAAGATGGAGCGCACCAGATCCTGTGCAGGAAGCATTCCTATCTACTTTATTAGCTTGTGCTTTCCAATGGTAAAGCTGCTTCCACTTGGCCAGAGGTCCTCAGTCTTGGCCAAGGCTGATGTCTTTAAAACACATGGATGCCAGGTCTGAAATCCTGACTTCGTGGGTCTGGAACAGGCCTGGTGTTGGGGTTTATGAAAGCTCTGCAGGTGATCCCAGTGAGCTGCCAGGGCTGGGAGCCCTGCTGGCAAGGCCCCTGGGAGGTCAGGGGGCTCAGGGCACCTCTGACGTCAACCTTAGTGCTGTCTGATCCCCATGGTGTACTTTTTTTTTAATAGATTTTTATTGACTTCAGAGAGGAAGGGGGCGAGAGAGAAAGAGATAAGAACATCAGTGATGAGAGAGAATAACTGTTCGGCTGCCTCCTGCACACCCCACACTGGGAATCGAGTGCTCCCACTGGGAATCAGACTGTAACCTTCTGATTCATAGGTTGACACTCAACCACTGAGCCACGTGTCTGGGCTAACCTAACCTTTTCAATTTGCATGAAGAAACAGAGGCCCAGAGAAGTAAAGGGACGTTCCCAAGGTCGCACAGCAAACTAGAAGGTAATAATTTCTATCTTGACTTTTCTTAAGCAATGAATTCTGGAAATAGAGCTAGGTGGGGTTTTCTCTCCCCTGCCTCTTCACCAATACTTCTAGAAATATGTGAGAAACAAGACAAGTGCTTATCCTCCAATATTATGTTGAGACTATGAAGAAATAAGACGTGGCTATATAACACACACACACACACACACACACACACACACACACATTACACGTGTGTAATGTGTGACGTGTGTGAGCTGGCGGGTATTGCGGGCAAGGACCGAAACCATGGGTCTTCCCTGTTGCTTTCTAAAGGAACATCCAAGGCTGCTCCTATGATGGGAGATGCCTGCTCCCCATCTCCTGGCGTAGCTCATCCTAGGGCTGCCAACTGTCCCTTCTCAAGGGAGCTGACGCCCCCTGCCTCCGTCTCTGGGGCCCTGACAGGAGCCCTCCCTGCCCACCATTGCAGAAAGTGAAAGCAGAGCCGGTGCCAGCCTGGCGACCTCCGCCTCAGCAAACGACAATCAAAATGGACTACTCTGTGCGTGGGGCAGTGAGCAATGAAAGGGTGGATGCAGAGACGGTCAAGACAGAGCATCCGCCTCGCGGAGATGTCCACGACAGTGAAGGTTTCCTCCCAGAGCGGCGTTCCCTCACCTTTCTCAACAGAGTCCAGCGGAAAGGCTGGCCCTGGCTCTTATTTATTTATTTATTTATTTATTTATTTATTTATTTATCATTAAGGTATTATATGTTTACATAGCTTACCATTGCCCCCCCCCCCACCTCCCATTCATGCCCTCCCTCCCCAGAGTTCTGTATGCGTTGGTTGTACTTATATTCATGCATACCAGTCCTTCGGCTGTTCTCTTATCTCCCCCCAGGTCTCCTTCCCCTCCTTGCTGTCATTTGACAATCTGCCTGTTTTATGGTGACTATCTCAGGACCACACGAATAGAGTCCACTCCTCCTCTGGTTCACACCACCCCTCCCCCCGGATCCCACTGCTTCCCTGGGGCACACGGCTCTCCTGGGCACATGTCTCCCCGGGGCACACGGCTCACCCGGGGCACACGGCCCCCTGGGACACTCGGCTCACCCAGGGCCCACGGCCCCCTGGCTGCCCCTGGCTCTTAAGGCTTTCTGAATTGAGCTTGTTCTCTTGCCCCAGATATTACTTCTCCCCGCCTCCCCCCCTCTCTTACCACGCCCCCCTCCTGGGTAGGAAGATGATCTGCGCTCCGAAGCCTCAGAGGTTCTCTTCCCCACCTCCCTGGATTTCTACCGCTGCCAGTATCGATGCAGCTTCTGTCACCCACACACTTCCTCCTTCAGGGGCCAGGCCTCAGCCCACAGGGAATGCTCTCGTTAAAAGGAGCGCCCGCCGGCCCACAGACTGGGCCTTTCTCGGGGCTGGAGCAGGCGGGGGCGCGGTGGGCCAGGCTGTGGGTGGCACAGGGCCAGGCCGCCGTGGTCTCCTGGCGACTCCGCCCTGGTAATGAGGGCCCAGCAAGGAGTCGATCCTTTGAAGATGTGTCCGGAAACTCTCCCCCGGTGATCAATGACAGGAGGCCTGCTTTAGCCAAATGACAAGCTTGGCCTCTTTTATGAGGAGAGGAACTGCTTATTGGAAACCAAATTACAAACTAATTAGCAGCTTCCTCGGAGGCCGAGTGTACACATCAACACCGCTTTCTGGGGCGAGCCCCCTCGCTCCAAGGGGATAAAAGGCCCCGGAGGGATGGTCTGTAGGTGTTGGCGGTCCAGGTAGCTGCAGCCGAGAGAAGGCGCCTCCCCAACACGGCACCCAACTGCCCACCCGTCTCCACCCAGAGCTGCCCCCAGGCCTCTGTCTGCTCCAGCAGCATGAGCTGCCGGCCCGAGCTGTGCATGGGCTACGTCTGCCAGCCCATGCCTTGCGTGCCTTCCGTCTGCATGCCCACCACCCACCGGCCGGCCAGCTGCCTCTCCAAGACCTACCTATCCAGCTCCTGCCGACCCAGCGGCGGACGGCCAACCGCTGGCATCTCCAGCACCATGGGGACCTGCAGCTGGCTCTGTGAAGGGACCTTCAACGGCAGCGAGAAGGAGACCATGCAGTTCCTCAACGACCGGCTGGCCAACTACCTGGAGAAGGTGCGGCAGCTGGAGCAGGAGAACGCCAGCCTGGAGAGCAAGATCCAAGAGGCCTGCCAGTCGCAGGTGCCCACCATGTGTCCTGACTACCAGTCGTATTTCAGGACCATTGAGGAACTCCAGCAGAAGGTGAGGGCTAGCGGCCAACAGTTGCCCTGGGGGGGCAACCAGAACGGCGAGCATTCTAGATTTGAATCTTGTCACTTACTAAGCTATGTTCAGGGGAAAGAGGCTTCCCTAGGGCACAAGATTATCTTATAGTTGGAGCACTCGGCCAGAGCCCTAAACGTGGAAAGGGGCCTGGGATGCAGTCTTCATGGCATGACTTTAGGAGGTCCCTTCCCTTCCCTGTACCTCAGTTTTCCCATCTGTAGAAGGGTTCTTACCTAATGGAGCTGCCGAGAGGATTCCCTGAGTTGATTCAGGTCAAGTGCTTAGCACAGCCCCTGGAACGGGGTGGTGGGGGGTGTTCGGTAAATGCTAGTGCTGATGAAGGACCCTTCTAACTGTCACATGAATGAATTCAGACGTAATGAGGGCCTTTCCTTCCATGTTGCTCATGGTATCCAAAATGGGGTATTTGGATTTGTGGAGACCCAGGTGCTTAAGGAATAAATCTCATGTCTCTACGGACGAGCAGCTCACTAAGTACCCCCCAGAGTTCCCGGGAGGAGGGGCTTCTGTAGGGATGGCTGCTAGGCTGCTAGGCCATCTTCTCCTCGCTTGGGTTCTTACCCCGGACTGACCCCCTCTGCGGGCTTTGGCCTGCAGGTTCTGTGCACCAAGGCAGACAACGCCAGGATGGTGGTGCACATCGACAATGCCAAGCTGGCTGCCGACGACTTCAGGACCAAGTGAGTTTGGCCCGGGGATGGGCGCCCTCCCCACGCCCCCACTCTCCCCGCACATACTTGGGGGCAGCAAAAGTGCCAGCCGTTGAAGGACCCCCCCGATTTCTGTATCCACCCCTCACTGCTGACCCCTGTCCTCCTGCAGGTACGAGACAGAGCTGTCCCTGCGGCAGCTGGTGGAGGCCGACACCAACGGGCTGCGCAGGATCCTGGACGAGCTGACCCTGTGCAAGGCCAACCTGGAGGCCCAGGTGGAGTCCCTGAAGGAGGAGCTGCTCTGCCTCAAGAAGAACCACGAGGAGGTGAGCCCGGAAGTCAGGCAGGCGCAGGACGTGCGAAGTGTGTGGGGCTTTGGGTTGGACCGACGTGGGCTGGAAGTCCCGGGCCTGCCCCGCATTGTTTCTGTGACTTTGCCCAATGTTTAACCTTTCGGAGCCTCCTTATCTATACGTGGGAGCAACATGACCAGACAGGGTTGTTTGGAGACACCTGTCCCTTGGTCGGTGCTCAGAAGCGCTATCTTCTCTGCATTCCCTGGACTTGTGTGACTGCCAGGTGCCTTTCCACTGCATTTGTTTTTCTCCCGAAAGCCAAGTTCCAGCAGGGAAAATTGGGGGAGGGGGAAGCATTGGAACCATGGGGGTTGTGCTCTGGAACCCACACCTGCCCGTCTCTGCGAGGCCGGACTGCTGGGTGCCCCCATGTCTTCTCAGGGGGAGTTGGACTGCGGCGGTTCCCTTCCTTCTGTCCCCATCCTCCTCTTCCTTCCTCTCTTCTGTTTGCATCTAATAGACTTAATCCACGAGCCCCAGGTCAGCCCTTTGTGGCTCTCGCTCCGCTCCTGCAGGTCCTGGTGGGAATCCCCTCCTGCCCAGGTGCCTGCGTGCTGAACGCCCATGCCCTCCTCTGGTGTTTTGTCCTTCTTCCCGGTGTTGACTCTCAACCTCTTGACTTGGCAGTGGAAAGAACAAGTATCTCTGAATCCTGGCCGGGTTCCCTTAGGCTTACGTGTAAAGTGACAGCCCGTCACCATGCCTTTGCCAAATGCCCTAAGGCACCTGACTCACCCCACCTAATCTGGGAACTGGGACCTGAGCAGAGAAGCCACTAATGAGGCGCTATCGCACTCCTGAGCCTCAGCCACAACTTTCTCTGCTTGGCAGCCACGCCTGCGGGGGCGCCTGCTCTGACTTGGCCTTGGACCAAGTGAGGCCAGGCTTTTGCTGCCCCGCTTCCCAGATGGACACGCGGGAAGGGTGGCCGGGGATGCAGGCCCATGGGCTCCCATCTTAGCCTAAATGCATAAAATGAACCCTGATGCCCATGTGTGAAGGGAGGTGTTTAGGCGGAGTGCTTCCCCCATCACGAGGGCATCCGGTTGGAGCCAGAAGACCATCAGGATACTCCAGAGCAGATGGCAGTCCTCCGGGGGCCCTTCAATGTAGAGATCTTTAGCACCTCTGGTTCTGTCTTTTCAAGCGGCCTGGGGAGGGGAGCCCTGAATCCCACAGCTTCACACTTGCCTGGGGCTCTTGCTCCTTTTCAGGAAGTCGGCACCCTCCGATGCCAGCTCGGGGACCGCCTTAACATCGAGGTGGACGCTGCGCCCCCTGTGGACCTGAACAGGATGCTGGAGGAGATGCGGTGTCAGTACGAGACGGTGGTGGAGACCAACCGCAGGGACGTGGAGGAATGGTTCAACACCCAGGTGGGCCTCTCGCCGGTGGGCGGCCGCCCCAGTGTCCCCACGAAGGCACTGCCAGCCTCTCCTGTCTCCCCCGCTGCAGATGGAGGAGCTTAACCAGCAGGTGGCCACCAGCTCTGAGCAGCTTCAGACCTACCAGTCGGACATCATTGACCTGAGACGAACAGTCAACACGCTGGAGATTGAGCTGCAGGCCCAGCACAGTCTGGTGAGTGCCCCTGGGGGGAGGGTGCACCTTTTCCACAGCTCTGGCTCCCAGGTGGCATCGAGTGTGGGTGGCACTGAGCATCTCCGAAGGAGGAAGAGGAGGCCCAGATTCAGCTACCAGGGCTGCTCGCCAGCTCAGAGATAAAACAGGTGTCCCAGGTCTGACATCAGTGAGGTGGCCATGGTCAAAAATGGCTCCTCAAGAATGCTGTTCTTTTCTCAGCCTGCCCTTCCAAACCCATGCTTTCCCACCCCACCTGTGAAGGTTTAAGGAACCAAATGCCCAGGCTCCTCCCCAGAAGAATGAAATCAGAGTTCTTGGGCCTGGGTGACTCTCACATGCAGCCAGGGTTAAAGACCACTGTTCCCAGTGACATCTTATGGAAGGAGCCCTGTGGACCTCAGCCCCAAAGCCTGAAGGCAGGCTAAGGCTGGAGGAGGAATAGGGATTTAGGATCACACGGACCTGTGTTCAAACCCTGGTCTCTCACTTACCAGCTGCTTAACCTTGAACAAGTCCCTTGCTCATTCTGGGCTTTAGTTTCCACAGTGACTTAGGTAAAGAGGGGTCATTCTCAACCCCAAGAGAGGCTTGGCTGTTGCTGAGTCGGGCCATGGCAAACAGATCTGTTCCTCACAATTATTTCATCTTCTCCTTTGCTCAGAGGGACTCCCTGGAGAACATGCTGACGGAGACGGAGGCCCGCTACAGCTCCCAGCTGGCCCAGATACAGTGCATGATCACCAACGTGGAGGCCCAGCTGGCCGAGATCCGCTGCGACCTGGAGCGGCAGAACCAGGAGTACCAGGTGCTGCTGGACGTCCGGGCCCGGCTGGAGGGCGAGATCAACACGTACCGGGGCCTGCTAGAGAGCGAGGACTGCAAGTATGTGGGCCCAGCCAAGGCTGTCCCGGGAGACGCGTGGGAGGGCTGGAGGAAGCCATAGGAAGCAACTGGGCCTTCTCCTAAGGGAGATCCCTGGTGTCATTAAGAAAGGATTAGGAAGCTGATAGGATCTGAAGAAAGTCAGGCAGGCGTTCATGCCGCCCTCCCTAAACCTGGCCCGTTGAAGATCCTGCTCCATCCCAAGTCAACAAATGCCTTCCAAGGGCCCAGCGTGTGCCAGGCGCCAGGGGAAGACCCAGATGGAGGATGATAAGGCATCTGCTCTCAAGTTGTTCCCATCTGTTTAGGGAGCCTGGCAGACAGGCAACTGGAGAGCATACTGGGTGGAGGGGGATGGTTTCAGCACTGGGAGGGCAGTAAGTAGCTTCATGTGATGGTCTGGGATGGGAGGCAGACAGGAAAGGGCAGCTGGGAACCGTCCATGGAGAGCCATAAAGACCATGCTGGAGAGGGAGCTTTTATTTTATAGGCAACGGGGAGGCCTTGCTTTTTCCTTCCTTCCTTCCTTCCTTCCTTCCTTCCTTCCTTCCTTCCTTCCTTCCTTCCCACCTTCCTTCCTTCCTTCCCACCTTCCTTCCTTCCTTCCCACCTTCCTTCCTTCCTTCCTTCCTTCCTTCCTTCCTTCCTTCCTTCCTTCCTTCCTTCCTTCCTTCTCTTTCTTTCTTTCTTTCTTTCTTTCTTTCTTTCTTTCTTCTTTCTTTCTTTCTCCTTTCTCTTTCTTTCTTTCTTTCTTTCTGGAGGCCCTGGCCATGGCCTAGGTCTAGGTAATGAGCAACAGGGGTGGGGGGGGGGGTCTGAACCAGGTCAGTGCGGCATCCGCCCCCAGCCGCAGTGCAGGCAGAATCACAGGGCTGGGTGGTGGTCTGTGTGCAGGACACAGCTGCACTGTGGACCCCTGGGGGCTGATTACCGTTCCAGGTAGTTTCTGATTCTACATCAGCCTTGCTTCTCTGTCATCTAGAATCTTGTCCTCCAAGACAAGAATCGCAGAGTCAAATGTTTTCCCAGGACAAGGCTGTTAGCGGACCTGAGTGACGTGGCTCACGTAGGACTTTGGACCACTAGGGAGCTAGACCTTGTCCAGTGCGGGTGGCACCACCCTCAGTGCCATTTCTATCACAGGAGAGTGGCAGCATTGCTGGATCGTCTGATTGTGCAAGGGAAGCCGGGAGTCTGGGTTTCTTTTAAATGTGAAATTCTCTTGAATTTTAAATGTTTCAACAAATTAAAAGACGACACAGTGCCGGCATTTCCGGCTGGATGTGGTCCCGGGGCTGCCTGTCTAGTCTCAGGGCTGCTCGGTGTCCATCCAACATCCAGTGTGTTCTTTCTGGTTTTGAGCCAACACCTGTCAGTCTCTGAGACCATCCTCTCTTCTCCCCTTTGCCGTGTTTTTCTTCTATATTAATTGATTAACTCACTTAATCAACTATTAAGAGTCTGCTGTAGGCCAGGTATGCGGGTGGGCATGCATCCATGGGGCTGCTCACCTCACTGCCCAGTGGGAGAGAGATCACACTAGAATAATCACACATTGCTCTGGAAGGAGGTACACAGTACCATAGGGGGATTCGACACAGATAGATCGGGGGGCGGAGGGGAGAGGAGGGGCTTCGAGGAAGAGGTGACAATTGATTTGAAGGAAGTTGCTCTTTGTCCTGAGTACACATGGGAGCCTCTGCAGGTCCTTGTTTCTGTGGAAGATCGCTCTGGCCACCAAGTTGACAGTAGTTAGGAGGGGCAAGAGTGGGGCCGAGAGACCAGTTAGGAGGCCCACGGTGTCACGTGGATGAAGACGATGAAGGGTGGGACCAGGGAAGTGAGGAGAGAAGGTGAGCAGTGGGTGATCTGGGAGGCATTGGGGGCAGAACCTGCTGCCCACTCCGGCTCCTTTAACCCCTTCATGTGCCTTTCTTCCGCAGGTTGCCCTCTAACCCATGCTCCACTCCCTCGTGTCCCCCCTGTGCGCCCTCCCCCAGTGTGCCCCGCACTGTCTGTGTGCCCCACACTGTCTGCGTGCCCCACACTGTCTGTGTGCCTTGCGTGCCCTGCCCCCCGGGCCGCTTCTGAAGCCCCTCAATGCTGGCGGATGGATCCTGGAGGGGCCGGAGCTGGGAAGCTGGTGCCTCTGCAGGTCGAGCCTGGCCTGGGTTCAGTGGCCTCCAAGGGCCAGCAAGGAAGACCGAGCAGTGCCAGGTGGGCCGTCTGTCCGCAAGGCGCTCTGATACTGCAGGGGGCGCCCTGGCCCCCATCGCTTAGAACAGCCTCTCCCTAGGCGAATCTGCTGATGTTCTCTAGTTCTCTGCTGCCTCAAGAGCCTGTGTCCTCAGTCAACTGGCAAATAAAGCTGCACTCAGTGGCCCTGCAGACATCTTTCTCAGTCGGTCACTTACGACGCTGTGTCCAGCAGCTGGTACTGCTGCTTGGTGGGCATCAAGAGGAATGCGGCCACACTCTGTATTTGTTGTATGCCCCTCTGCACCTTCAGAGGCTTCCAAAAAGGCCCGCATGCCAGAAACCAGTTAAAACCAGGCTACTGGTTCAGAGCCAAGTAATAAAAACATGAAAAGAGGAGGGAGATAATTATGCCGGAAACTTATGCCAAAATGCTCTAAGTGAGAATATCCCTGTGATGATCCCACCCCAAGCCTCATGGCAGCTGGTACAATAGGGTCATTCATTCATAATAATATCCTTACTGATTGCTTGGGAGGTGAAGGTTCTACCTCATGGGTTGGTTCACCCAGGCGGTAGCCCCCCCAGACACCTTGTTAACGCTCCATTAAATCCTTGCAACAATCTATGAAAAAGGCACCGTCATTTCCTCCACTTTACAAATGAGGAAACTGAGACCCAGAGAGGTTGAGAATCATGCTCAAGATCACACAGTAAGTGGTGGACCCAAACACAGTCCTTCAGGCTCCAGAGATACTCAACCAATTCACATTATCAAGTAGTCCTCACTATTTGCAAACAACCAACGGGGGCCAGGGAATACCAAAAAGGCAAGAGATGCCCATCATCTGGGCACTTCTAATTAGAGAAGGTGCTAGAACCAGTATGTGTAAGGTCTCAACTCCTGCCTCAATAAGGGCCTAGTAATAACATAATAACAACCATTTCTGCCACTTACTGAGCACTTGTGATGCACCTTATACTGTATTGTGCGCATTACATAAATTAACTCATGCAGTTTTCATGACCACGCATCTTAGAGATGGGAAACTGAGGTGCAGAGAACGGTTCAGTCAGTTGCCCAAAGCTACATGCAAGGACAAAGATTTGGACCCTGCTCTAGCTGCTTCCACTGTAGCATTATTCTAACCACTCTGCCTCACTGCCAAATTCCAGAGCATACACACGACAAAGACTGGGAGAAAGTCCTGGCTTGGGGAGAGCAGAGGAGGCTTCATGTAGCTCAAGCATGTCAAACTCGCGGCCTGTGGGCCACATGCCTTGTTTCTTTGGCCCGTGTTAGCCTTTGAGTTTGACATGATTGATGTAGCTGGTGTCACCTGAGATTGACCTGGAAGGTGGAATAGGATGTCTACGGAGCAAAAGAGGTATAGGTGTGGGTTCTGCAGGAAAGTAGAAGTCATGTCAGCGGTGGTGGTGGTGGGGTGGAAGGGGGGGGGGTAGGAGCGCGTAAGTGGCCCTCCTGGTGAGCAGCAAGTTCCTGTGACAAACTAGTGGAAATAAAGCCGAAATGGTAGGAAAATCAGACTGTGGGGGGCCTTGGTTACCCCACAAAGAGCCTGGACTCCATCCTAAAGGCAGTGGGAGGGCTGTAGGCCTTGAGCCCAGGGATGACATGACTGGGGTGGGGGGTATTGTAGAAAGTTTCACAAAGGAGTGTAACCAGGACAGCTGAGAGGCAGGGAGAGAGCTGAGGAACAGTGTGGCAGTAGCTGAAGGGGTCTCGCCTCAGGCAATGACAGTGGGAAACGGAATAGTGAGGGATCGACTGGAGGGACTCGGGGAAGGGCCCAGCTTGGCAATGGCAGGTCAAGAGGAGAAAGGTGGGAGCAGGAATCTTGAACACCTTTCTGCACCTCACCCTCCAAATACGTAGCTCTTCTTAATGAGCTGAGATGATGTTTCTATTAAGGATCTGCCCTCTGGACCTGCCAAGCAATTAGGAAAGCTGGAGTGGCTCCTGACACTGCCTGAGGCTGTTAAGACATGATTCCACATGCCTGGCAGACGGGGCCATGATGACTGGAGACACACAAACACACTGCTCAGCCCACTGTGGTTCCTGGTCGTGTGTGTGTGTGTGTGTGTGTGTGTGTGTTTGAGAGAGAGAGAGAGAGAGAGAGAGATTTCAGTGAGCTTGAGTGCTGTGGAAGGGGGCTTCTAATAACTGAGCACAAACAGGCATTCCTTACTTTCAGTCCCTGTGCAAAATTTGTCCAGAATGTGCTCAGCTTGGTTAACATGACAGCCTAAACAGAACCAACTCTTTGGCTCTAGAATCCTAGGCCCATTCTGTCTAATATGGTAGCCACTACCTACACCAGGCTGTTTAATTTATAATTAAATAAAATAGATCCTGAGACATGGGAGCATGGAACAGACTAATGAATCTCAGGGAAGGGGGGATAGGAAGAGGTTAACCAAGAGCTTATATGTACACTAGAAGCCTGGTGCACAAATTTGTGCATGGGTGGGGTCCCTCAACCTTGCCAGTAATTAGGGCCAATCAAGGCTGGCCAGGGGGAGGGACCATGGGAGGTTGGCCAATGGCAGAAGGTTGGCTGTGGGAGCACACTGACCACCAGGGGACAGCTCCTGCATTGAGTGTCTGCCCCCTGGTGATCATTGTGCATCATAGTGACCAGTTGACTGGTCATAAAGGTTGCTTAGGCTTTTATGTATATAGGTATGCATAACCCACAGGCACAGACAATGGTGTAATAGGCCTGAGGAAGTGTGGGTGCAGGGTAACAATGCGGAGAGGGGGCATTTTAAATACTTTCGACACTAAAGATAAATTTTAAAAAAAAGAAAACTTAGGTTCTTCAGTCGCACTAGCCACATTTCAAGTGCTCAAGGCCTTTGCGTGGCCGGTGGCACCACACTGGTGTGTACAGATAGGGACTGTTCCCATGACTGTAGAAAGTCTATTGCACGGTACTGTCCTAAACTATCAGAACCAAAAGCAGCGCTACAGTTGGCCTGCCCCAGCCTCTCACTCACCAACGAGGAGTCTACAGGCCCAGGTTGATGGAAAGATGTGCTCACAGACACACAGCCAACAGGTGGGGCCTGCAGCCAAGTGTTCTGACGCCAGCCAGTGGGTCTCTCCACGCTTGTTATGCTTCCTCCAAGCACCAAGGTTTGTTATTCTTTCAGGCTAATAAATACTTCCCCTTTCCCCTTCTTTCCTGCCCCTAAGGACAGAGGCACTTTCTCTGAGATGCTGAAACTCTTTCCTGGGAATATAGTTCACCTTTAAATAACAACTAGCAACCTCCAAACTCAGCATCCCCTCGTCCTTTGACTATCTGGCTCAGTAAGAGCACAGATCTCAGGCTGTGGCCAGAGTTGCCATGGGAACAATCACTCCATTGTTGTGACCCAGGCCTCCAGGCCCCTGGACCTCATGCAGACCTCTGCAGGCTCCTCCCCCATCCCCACCCCAGCACATACTGTCCAGTCCAACCTGGCCCTTGTTCCCACACAGTGTATCCTCCAACTTGCCAAGACCTGTCTGACCACCCAAATGCCCGTTAAAGCTTTTTATGTGAAACCAAGCTCCACAGCTCAGGTCCAGGAGTGCCGCCCCCTGCTGGGCACAGATGGCCACCACCTTCAGTGTTTGGATGGCGCTTCCACGTTAGAGACCTCTTGAGCTATCCTCTTGCCTAGCCCATCCCTCTTATTTGATGAATGAGGAAGCTGGGGGCATAGACTTGGGAAATACATCCACCAGCGCCAGGACCTCCTGGAAACTGGATCCAGGGCTACCCGCATAGGGGATTCTCAAAAGAACCGTGTCCTCATATCAAAGGGTTTGGCTTTAATTAACCCTGGTTTATAGGAAGACTTAGGCAGGGCTATGGCAAAGTAATAAAACCTCTGGCGTATTTGATGTTTGGGAGAAACTCCCACAGGTAGCAGGATCCTTTCCAGGTGGGAATGAAAAAGAGAGAACTTGGGTTTCAAAGGTGCAACTCTCCCTGAGGCCATTAAAGAGCCTGGGACTCAGACCTGCCCATCACTGTCCGGGTAAGAGGACCCCTTCTGAGGCAGGAATGAAGGTAGCCTGGCCAGAGGGCTATGGCTCCCAGAGAGAAAGGTCCAGGAGTTGGACACAGTGACTGGGGGACGGGTGAAGTGTGGACTGAAATGCACTGAATCAATCTACCCCCTACCATACTAGGGACACTTTCACAGCACGATCCAAAAAGGATATGCCAGGCCCGGCCCGTGTGGCTCAGTGTTTGAGCATCGACCTAGGAACCAGGAGGTCATGGTTCGATTCCTGATCAAGGCACATGCCTGGGTCACAAGCTCTATCACCAGTAGGGGGCAGGCAGGAAGCAACCAACCAATGATTCTCTCTCATCATTGATGTTTCTCTCTCTCCCTCTCCCTTCCTCTCTGAAATCAATAAAAACAGATTTACCAAAAAGGATATGCTAGGAGATAACTGAGAAAATCATCAACAATAAAAAATTCTCTTCAGGGGTTTCATACATTTTAGCACTCAAATACAATAATCTCAATTTTGCTAAATAGCAAGTTCCTTTGAGAGATCACTTGTTGGTTTATCTTGTTGAACCACTGGTTGAGATAGGTTTACTTCTACATAGTCCTCTCCCATAGCCAAGCACACCGATGAGCATCTTGCCATAATGGAAACCATCAGTGCCGCTGGCTTCAGGGATTCTGGGCTGGTGTCCTAATGCTACTGCAAACATGCTGTGAGATTTGGGCAAATCCCCTGAACCTCTATGTATCTACGTCTCTTCCTCCCCTTCGGAAATGAGGGCAATTCACCTCCTTCCCAGAGGCGTTGGGATGAATGCATCTGAAATGCCTAGCACGATGCCAATATGTTGGAAGCACTCGATACCAGCTTGGTTGAGGAAGATCTGCTTTGCAACAAGTGCCCCTGTCTTCTGAGTTTCCCTAATGTCTCTGGCAGCTGAGTCGCTTTTCTGAGCCATTTGAAGCTCAAGTTTCAGAAATAACAGCAGCAGCAGCAGCAACAACAACACAGAGACAGCTTTTCTTTTCTTTTTTTTTAAAATATATTTTATTGATATTTTACAGAGAGGAAGGGAGAGAGATAGAGAGCTAGAAACGTCGATGAGAGAGAAACATCGACCAGCTGCCTCTTGCACACCCCCTACTGGGGATGTGCCTGCAACCAAGGTACATGCCCTTGACCGGAATCGAACCCGGGACCTTTCAGTCCGCAGACCGACGCTCTACCACTGAGCCAAACCGGTTTCGGCGACAGCTTTTCTTTGCTGCAAAATTATAGAACATCGGGATAGACTCCCGGTCTTGGTCTAAATGCCTTAGTAAAGTGGAGGGTCCAGTATCTGAGACCCAGAGTCCAGTACTGGAGTCCACTGGGTGCTGCCCTTCCTCTGGCCCTACGTGCTCTGAAGGATCCAAATTTTAAGCCTCGTTTGTTGTGCTGTGTAGAGCGATGGTCAGTAAACCACTGCTCACAGGTCCAGTCCAGCTGCTGCCTGTCTTGGGAAATACTATTTTATTGGAACAGGCCACACCCATTGCTTCCATACTGTCTATGCCTGCTCAGGGCCACAGGGTGGAGTTGAGCAGCTGTAGAGCCAAAGAGACTGTCTGGTCTGCAAAGCCCAAGATGTTTACCACTTGGCCTTTTCGTAGGCAAGGTTCCATGCAGAGGAGAGAGGGTGTGCTAGGGGTTGGAAGCCCTGGATCCCAGTCCTGACCTTGTGGCTGGCTTGCTCTGTGCCCAGAGGAGCTCACATCCCCTCTCTCCTCCCCAACGGAATTAGCTCTTGGAGTTTAGTTCTAACACATTGGCACCTTCCATTCTGTGCCAGTCTCTCTGGGGCTCCTGCCCTGAGACTAGAGGACCCCAGGCTCAGTGAACTCTACCTCTTCGAGAACACCACTCCAGAGAGACGCCAGGTGAGCAGAACTTCTCAATGGGGTGTCTTAAAAGAGGTAGCGTGAAAGATCCCTGTTAGCAGCAGAGGGCAGTGATAAGGAGTCCAAGGCAGTTACCTCTCCCTTGTACGAGGCAGGGAGCTACTTATGGAGACCGAATAGCTGACTGATGGCTGCTCCGATGGGAGTGGACATGAGGACATCCTGGGGGAAACTTGCAGGGTGCACCTGCACCCTAGAGGTGGGGGGGATGAAAGGTCTGGGCAGGGAAGCACTCTCACATTTGGTGCTTGGCCCTGCCAACAACCCTGCGACTCAGCTTTCTAGGACCATGGCTTCTAGCTGAAGCAAGAACTGCTGCTCTTCAAGCTTTGGGAAGTCTGTGTGAAGGCTCCTAGCTCCGGGCAGGCTGTGGCAAGCAGCTGCCCCAGGAACTCCGTGCCCAGGGGCTACCCAGGTTCTAGCCACACCGGGGCCCACCCACAAGGGAGCTGCCAATCTAGTAGCCATCTTCCCAGAGACTGCGGCTCATGGCTACTCCAGCCGGACAGTTTTGTGGGACTGAGCCTTTACCTTGTAGAATCTGACACTAGCTCCAGGCATATAATTAAAATTATATGCCTGAATTATAGGACATTCAGATGGTGTCACAGAGAATTGCTTGGTGTATGGACAGCCCATACTAGTGTCAGGAGTATCATGAGTATAAGAGGAAAGAAAAAAAATACAGAAGTGTTTTTTCTAGATAGTTGGAAAGGAAGAGTAGCTTAAACTATGATCTGCTCTTAGGCCATCAACAGAGTAATGGGAAGGAAGATGGTGACAAGTCTAAAGACCTCAGCGTGAGGGTGGCACCACCCTCACAGGCCCAGTGTGGAGCTTTGTCACAAGTGTTTCCCTGCCGAAACCAGTTTGGCTCAATGGATAGAGCGTCAGCCTGAGGACTGAAGGGCCCCGGATTCGATTCTGGTCAAGGGCATGTACCTTGGTTGCAGGCACATCCCCAGTGGGGGGTGCACAAGAGGCAGCTGATCGAAATTATCTTATCGATGTTTCTAACTCTCTATCTCTCTTTCTTCCTCTCTGTAAAAAAATCAATAAAATATATATTTTTTAAAAAGTGTCTCTCCCCACTCTAAGGCAGGGACTGTGTCTTTCTTAGATGCACCCCTAGTGTCTAGAATATGTCATGGTAGGTGGAAAAATAACACTCATAGTGAATAAACTTTATGGATCCTGGGGCTGGACTAAGATCTCAGACGGTAAATCCCATCTAATTTGCAAGAAAAAGTGCCTTTTCCATTCATCAAAGCTTCAAGAGTTGCATAACTAGAATAATAAAAAAGATATGTTCAGCCTCTTAAGAGTCTTATGTTTTTCTCGACCTGGGATTTTCTTTGGCACCATTTCCTAACACCTCGGAGACGTTGCAGTAGGAGGCTCTACACAACAGCAGTTGTCTTCAATCTTCGCACCCACTGCAAGGTGTGATGGGTGATGTTCAAACAAACCCCTGGGCGCTCCCACACATTGTCCTGCAGGGAGGCTGTGGGTCAGGCACAATTTTCAGCTGTCAGGCTACAACTCCACACCTTCCTCTCCTCCTGATTGAGATACACCCATAGGTAAAACACCACGTTTAAAAATAGCATCTCAAGACCACCGCTCCCTACTTCTATTTCCTGTCTCTGGAGACTAGTATTTCTAAAGTCAGAATCAGCCCACAGATCTTTGTGCATATAGGTGAATAAAGGAGGGCTAAACTGTCCCCTCCATCTCTCCTTCTGCCTCACCACTTCTGGTCACAGAACCTGGTTCATATATGTTCACCAAGGGCCAAGAGTTAGGAAGGAAGGCAGTTTTAGGTATGAGGGCAAGGGTCCTCACCCTGCATTCACCTCCTTTCAGAAAAATGCAAATCAGTAGAAACAAGCAATTTTACAAAGGGACATGCAAACACCGATGTCATTATGCAAAACAGCATACTCAGTACAAGCCCAAGCCAGAACCATAATGAGCTCAAATGGAAAGAAGCATCATCCAAACACATAAAGCTTCAACAGTGATTGATGTTGTAAAGATGGGAGAAATCGTGGACTTTAGCCAATGAATGAATCCTGCCAGAGAATAAGGTCAAAAGATGAATTCTGTTCAGCAAGTCAAAAGAAATGACTTTTAAAAGTCAAGTTCTCTAGCTCACAGAGAAGATTGTTGCTATGTGATGAGGTGGAGGAGAGCAGTAAAGGGGTTTTTTGAAGATGTAACCTATGCAGATTGCATGCAGAAGCCTCTGAAGGAGGGGATGGCCTAGTCTAGCAATGACTTCGAATTAAAGTGTCTGCAAAGGGCTATTCATTGATGAGCTCCGAGCAACCCTAGGCCTTTCCTTGAAAACCCAATTGAACAGAATTCTCAAATTCTATATTTCTTCTTGATAGAACTCCAATAGCCTATGTTTCACATATACATAGCTCATCCATACAGAGATGTCTGTTCAGTTTTGCTCAATGCTCAAAGCACTGGAAAATATTCATTCCCCCTCCACCCCAAAGATCTTGTTATAACCACTTTGTGGGTGGGTCTTACTCGACATTAGGTGTTGTTCAGTCTTAGGGCTCTATCTACGTCCTGCCACAAATTTTGAAAGAAGACTTTCTGGACCTCAGCAGTCAGTTATCTTGGTTCCCCAGTGCCAAGAGTGAGTAGGGTACGCTAGAACTTTCTTCTGGGCATCTTTGGCATGGTCCTTGGAGAAACCCTGCTATATTGCTTTGATACTCCAACATCTGTATTTTCTGGGACACAAAGAGGAATAACATAGAATGTCAGATTCTTGTTTTGTCTCTTAATTTCAACTTCTTACCCAGTTTGTAGGCCTTTTAACCCTTCTTAGTTTTTGGCAATGACACAGTTGTTCTGTTGGGGTGGTGGTGGGAGTGTGGGGGATGGTCTGGTGGTCAAGTTGAAGAGAACAAGGATAGGCTCTGGAGTTAAAAGAAACTGATATTGAGATCAGGCTTTGTCATTTCATAATGGAGTTGATTTTAGAAAAATGACTTTACATCCCTGGTCCTCAGTGCCTATTTCTTTCTTTTATAAAATTAAAATAATAATAAACACCTCACAGGATGGTGAGAAGGATTAAATAATACCATTGGTCAATCCCAAGTAAGGCAGGAAGAGGACCCATCATGACTCTCATAATTCAATGTCCTTTGAGTTTTATGGCCAATTCTTATTTGGGATTAAAAAGATTATGCTCATTTTTGTTTGTTTCTGGCTTCTTGAGCTCACTTTTCTTGGTTCATATTAACATGGTTTTTAGAGTCACTCATACTGACAAGCCTCTCAGACACCTATGGCTATCTGAGTTGTGGTTGTTTCCCGATGGACTTTACATCAGGTGTGTGGCATGGTGCCCTGCATGTAGGATGGGCAGGAAGATATATGCTGAATAAACAGACTTACTGATGTTTTTTTTGTCCCTTGAGTGAGTTGGAAAGGCAAACAACTGTAGAAAGAAATGTAGAACTTATTAGTAACCCATATCGTAACATCTACTAAGAACCAGTAGAGGGAAGGCTGGTTGATTGTAAACCCAGAGAGTGCCACTGTAGTCACAGGGGTTTGTCTCTCCTGCTACTCCAATGACCCACAGTAACAGTCATGCCTTGGAGTGGGCAAATCAACCCCTGCCAAGGTATGAACATCCAATGGCCAAGAGCACTTTTGTTCTTTGAAAAATAAAAGCTTCCCTGCCCTCTCACCAACAGACAAGCTGATATCAGAGCCAAGAGGCTTCTCGGTTCATCAGAATTCCTTTAATGAGGTCAGGAACTCTTGGTGGTAAACTCAACAGCTGAGTAACAGGATGGCGGTACAAAACAGGTTGAGAATCAAGGCAGTGAGGTCAAAGCACTGAGCCAACGTTGTGACATTAAGCTATTTAAAAATTTATGGTTGACACTATTTCAGATGTCCTCTATTTCCCCCCTTTTGATCTTTGCTAACTTAAGTAGGTACAAATGGTAATTTAATGAGCATTTTTGAATTATAAATGATGTGAACATCTTAACCATGATTAAAAGTCATCTGAAAAAAAGCAACAGCTAACACTTGTTTAGTGATTTCTACCAGACATTATTTTAAATGATTTATGGATATCAACTTCTTTAATACCTAAACAGATCGATGACCTGGGTGCTACTGCCGCTTCCATTTTTCACATGCAGAAACCAGAGCATAGAGAGGTCAAATCACCGGCCATGTTCATACAGCTGGTACATGGAAGAACCAGAATTTGAATCCATGCAGGCTGGCTCCAGAGTTCCTGGCCTTAACCCCTCTGCTCTGCTGCCTTAAAATTCTGTGTAATGGGTTCTAGTAGCAGATAGATATTAAAGTAAGCGTCCTGCACTAGAATGTAGATAAAGGAACCTGGGACGGGGGTGGGGGGAGGGAAGTGAAGAGAATTATTTTCATATTGATTGGTCTCTAATGAACTGAAGACCTGGGACAAGAACAAAGCAGAATAATAATGATAAAACCCCTTAAAATCAAATTAAAGTTCCTCAAGGTATAAAATCCCATCCAGAGACAGAGAAACATCGATCAGATGGTCAAACCTCAGAGAGAAGGAAGGGAAGGGGGCGGGCACAGGGGAGAGATCAACCAAAGGACTTGTATGCATGCATGTAAGCATAACCAATAGACACAGACACTAGGGGGGTGAGGGCATGAGCTGAGGGGGGGCGGATAAGAAGTATAAGGACACATATATAATACCTTAATTAAAAAAAAGAAAACGAAGTCACGAACTATGACACTAGCTGCAATAAAAACACAGGCATGTCCATTAAAAAAAATCCCACGAAAGAGAAAAGAAAATGGTGATTTTCCTCTGTTTTAAAGCCTCTCAAGATGGACTTTTAAAGTCAGATATCCCTCAGGAGTCCTCCCTCAAACTCTGATCTTTACCAGAAGCAAACTTCTTTCTGGTGGAACACACAGTGGGTGCTGCCCGTGGACAGCACACGTTTGCTTAGGTATCTTCAGAATCTCCCCCTGCCACAGACAAGGTGGCTGCAGGTTAGACCCAAGCCCCAACTTGGGTCTGCTCCAACTCCACTGCTTTTGCTCTCACTCAGAGATGCATCAGAACATTTGCTACAGCATTGAATGATGCTATTCTGTACCCAGTGGTCCACCGCCCCCTGAAGATAGATGGTAGCTCAAAGGACTTTACCCCTGAAGAGAGAAGACAGAGGTGGCCCCTGTGGATGAAGGAGGGCTACAGGACTACCTTTCTCTTGGCTCTTTATCGCCAGCACCTCTCTTCATGTTCCCCAGCTCATACGTTGTTCTCAGAAACCTGTTTTCCCAGGGGAGTAAACAGGGGCAGTGTACAGTGTCCACGGTTGGATCCTCCTCACCTACACAACCGAGTGTATCTCAAACACCTGCCTCATGCTGTCCACTTATTGACAGTTCCTTTGAGACAAAAGAGAAGCAGCAGAATCCACTGCTCTACCGAGGAGCAGGCAGCATCAATGCCGCTAAGCAACACAGACCTCACAGAGCTCACAGAGCCCACACGGCGGGGAGAGGGGGGGTGTATGGACACAAAACCTGGCTTTAGAGATGCAAACTTCAGCTCTGATGCCTTGAAGTGTGTTCTGAGATGGAAGGAACCATGATGTTCCTCAATGGGACAAATCCTGCCTGGGGATAGGGTCAAAAGATGGAGCCTATTTAGCAAATCAAAGGAAACCATTTTAATGGTTCTATTCTCTGGATTACAGTGATGCTATGATGAGACGGAAGAGAGAAACAAAAAGGTGTTTGAAGATGAACATATGCAGATTGTGCTCAGAGGCCTCGGAAGGACAACCTGGCTGGGAGAGATCTTCTAAGGATTGTCTCAGCAAAGAATTATTCATCGATGACCTCAGGGTAGCTGGGAGAGGCACAGCTGACCCAGAACAGTTTTTCTCTGGGGAAGAATTCCAGTTCTCTATATTTTATTTCTTGAGAGAATTCCAAGAACCTAGGTCTCACCCATCCTCACACCCATTGCCTCCCATTTGGGTCCCATGGGGATCCTTGTTACCGAACTTAGCTCTTCTTAAAACTCTCTTAGGGTCTTATCCCATTGGATCTTCCTTTGTATGTAGGGTCCCTCTACTTTTCCTCGGCCACTTTGGAGGGGGAATGACTGGCCCCACTGAAGTTGGTCGCAATGGCCCTGATGAAACTCTGAAGAAACTCTTTAGGATCCAAGATATGCTGATTCTCATATTTAAGCATAATCATTTTCCATGTGCATTTCATTGTCCTCCCTGCCTCAGTATCTCTGTGCCAGAATACAAGGACCCTCAATAACATTCTTTTTCACTCCAACTTCCTGTCCAATAACTAAGCCTTGTACACTTGCCCGAGTAATGACCTGGGAAGCAGTACGAGTTGTTCCCCCTAAAGGTTGTGGTAAAGTGGAGAGAGAATGGGATCTACAGATGTGAGACGGAATCTAGCCCATGCCAGCTTATCAGCTCTGCGAATCAGAAAATGAACTTTATTCTAGTCTCCTCATCTGCACATCCAGGCTAAGAATAGCCACCTCACAGATGGGAAGGATGCAATAGGAAAGAATACAGTAGCATAGCTAGCTTAGCTGTATCCTCTATAAATGTTAGTTCTGGAACTTTTGTCTCAACATCCTTTGGGCTTTGTGGCCCAATTTCCATTTTCTGGATTAAATAAGATTATTGTTTTTTTGTTAGTAGTTTCTCTCTAGATACACCTGTGGTCAGGACGATGAATTTTCTGTCTTACACTAATTCTCACTGATTTATGGTTCTCATTCAAGTTTGTTTAAGAACCCATGATTTTAGTGACACTGTTTTCTCCTGAAGAATAGGGACTATTGTGTGTCCTGGACCCAGCACACCACCTGAGTTATGGGGGTGTTCAGGAAACATGCTGAACAAGTGAATGAATGAATGCTGATGTGGACTAGTCAACCAAAACTGAATTAGCAGCAATGTTTCATAGTGCATTGATGCTTTGTTGCTCCTCCAGGGGAGTATGCAATTTAAAAGAGAAAAGAAAAAAGAAGAAATGGAAACCACTCAATATTCAAACATCAGTAGACTTGCTAGTTTTATAAAGTGGCATTTCTCTTGAAAGAAAAGCTCGGTTGAGTCCAACCACAGGTGGGAGAGACACTGGATCTTATGGATTTGCTGTCTCTCCTGCTACACAAATCACTGACTGAAAGATTTGATCCTTCAGTGTGGCCACATCCACAGGGAGACCGTCCAGCCCAGAATGAGGACATCTGAAGCTGCATTAACTGTTGGTGGTGGTTGAGTAGGAATATAAAACTATGACCTTCCATGAACGACAATCTGATATCAAAGAGGCACCTCAGATCATCAGCATTTCTTTAATGAGATGAGGAACTCACGGTGGTAAACTCAACAGCTGAGTAACAGGATGGCGGTACAACAACAGGTCGAGAATTAAAGCAGTGAGGTCAAAGCACTGAGCCAACACCCACCTGGGATACGGTATAAAAGGCCCAGGAAGGAAGGGGGTTCTCAGACTCGTGTCTTGGCCTTTCCAGCTGCTCTGAACCTCCTGCGTAGCATCAGCCCTCACCATGACTTCCTTCTACATGACCTCAAGCCAGCCTCTGGGCAGCACCCAGAATCCCGGAGAAAGAAGTGTCTGCCCCTCCTCCGTTGATATTGGGTACCATCCTGGCTTAGAGGAAAAGATTGCCTGCCAGGGCCTCCTGGCCAGTCTGGCACATGTCAACCGAGTTCGAGTGGGGACCACCCCTCTGGGCCGACCCAATCTCTGCCTGCCCAACACCTGCCACAATGCTTGCCCCTTGCCAGGGACCCGCAACATTCCTGGCAACATCGGAAGCTGTGGGGCCTATGGTGAAGGCACCCTGAACGGCCATGAGAAGGTGACTATGCAGTTCCTCAACGACCGCCTGGCCAACTACCTGCAGAAGGTGCGGCAGCTGGAGCAGGAGAACGCGGAGCTGGAGACCAAGATCCGAGAGTGGAGCAAATGCCATGAGACCACCATGTGCCCCAACTACCAGGGCTACTTCCAGACCATTGAGGAGCTCCAGCAGAAGGTGGGGTCTGAAGTAGCCTGGGGTGTGTTGGGTCTGAGGGAGGCAAGAGAGCATGGCAGGCAAAATCACTGAAGGCTCAAAGAGATTAGGATTCTTGGGTTTCCTTGAATAGGAGTGTAGACACCACACATAGGGCTGGAGCCCAGTGTGATGTTAGTGTGTGAATGGTCTTCCTGTTTTTTTCTTCTTCTTAGATCCTGTGCAGCAAATCTGAGAATGCCAGGCTGGTTAGCCAAATTGACAATGCCAAACTGGCTGCCGATGACTTTAGGATCAAGTAAGTAAGGCCACATGCAGGCTAAGAGTGACTCCTCTCTTCTGTTTTATTTCTAAGTGGCCACCAGAGTACTTGGTCCAGAGTAGGTGTTCAAAATAGTTGCTGATGAGAATAATGAATGAATCAATGAATAAGTATCCTCTTCCTTCCTCTCCAAACCATAATTTAACCTGTTACTAGAAATGGTCATTATGTGGGATGAAAGAACAAAAACATTAAAATAAGAAAGGAGGGAGGGTCTAGATTGGTTAGATTCTATGTCATATTCTCCCCATATCTAGAAGAAAAGAGGGTTTTGTGTTATAACCTGAAGCAAAATCAAGTCATTCTAAGAATTGACAGATTCACTGACCCTTGGCCTAATTCATTAGTGGGAATAATTGTCACTGTGGTTTCTTGTATTAATAGTTGCAATGGAATGAATGAGAAAAACAATGAGAAATAATTAATCCAGTGGGTGAAGTAGCTAACTGTAGGTCCAGAAGGCTTATATTTAATCCATTCTTTTTCCTATGGCAGAATGAATACTGCATTTGAAGCTTGAATACTTAGGTTGAGTCCACTATTTACTATTAATCAAAGTATATAATCCTAGACATCTACTATTCTTTCTGAGACTCAGTTTCCATCTAGTCAATGACCATGGGCTCTGTAGCTACAGAGTCTAACACCCCATTTGGTGAGCAAATGGAGATCCAAGGTGGTAACCAGGGTCAGCTGAGAGAGGCTCTCCTTGACATCTTGTTGACCTTGCGTCTCCTGTGATGGAAGGCACGAGAGTGAGCACTCCCTGCGCCTGCTGGTGGAGGCGGACATGTGTGGGATGCACAAGCTCCTGGATGACCTGAGCCTGGCCAAGGCCGACCTGGAGGCCCAGCAGGAGTCCCTGAAGGAGGAGCAGCTCTGCCTCAAGAGCAACCACGAGAAGGTCTGGCCCTGTGGCTGCAGACTCATGGTGGTGGTGGTGGTGGTGGGTGGTGGGCAGGAAAGGGAGCACCTCCCCCCTGTGGCTCAAGAATTGGGACCTGGTTCAGTGGCATCAAGATAATGGGCTGATCAGGGTCTGAGTCAAACTGACCCTGTGGGATGTGGCAGATGGAAGCTTCTTTTCTAAAGATTTACCTCATGAGTTTAGGAAGGTCTCCAGATGGGTTCTTCCCATTGGACCCACCAACAAGAGCGATTCAGGTGCTGTCTGCGCTGTCAAAAGCCCTCTTCTCACTTGGGGTTCTTCTGTCCCTACAGGAAGTGAACATTCTGAAGTGCCAGCTTGGAGACAGGCTCCGGATTGAACTGGACACGGAGCCCACTGTGGACCTGAGCAGGGTGCTGGAGGAGATGCGGTGCCAATACGAGACCATGGTGGAAACCAACCGGCGTGATGTGGAGCAGTGGTTCGAAGCTCAGGTGAGGAGGTGCTGCACAGCAGGGAATATGGGGAGCCCGAATGCCATCTGGGCAGGGCGCTGATCACGTCTCTGTGCACTGTGCTTCAGTCTGAGGGCATCAGCCTGCAGGCCTCGTCCTGCTCTGAGGAGCTGCAGTGCTGCCAGTCAGAGATCCTGGAGCTGAGATGCACGGTGAATGCCCTGGAGGTGGAGCGCCAAGCCCAGCACCACCTGGTACGTGTCCTTCTGCACCGTCACGGCACTGCGAATGCCACTGCCACGGCCTGGTCACAGCATATCTGAGAAGTCTCCCTACTCAGTTCTATACACTGAGTTTGAGCTTGAGCAGGGCTCCTCTCTCCTGGGTGGAGAAGGCTTGTTTGACCCAGAAAAAAATGGTTCCTATTATAAGTTACCTCCACTTCCTTCAGAATGAGGTCTGGAGGGGCAGGCACTCATCCCACAGGATTTTGTGGGGTGTCTCCTTCTTGTCATGTATTGGAGGCATTAGGGGGAACATGACACAGTTCAAGTTAGGTGTGTGTGTGTGTGTGTGTGTGTGTGTGTGTGTGTGTGTAAAAACTCATGGTCACATTGATGGTAATTTCTTCAGAGCTCTAGAAATGCCCTGTGACTTCTTGGAATTTGCCACCTGCCTGGTGAATTCAGCCAGGCCCCATAGTGGTGGTGGTGGGTGGTGGTGGGTATGAAAGGGAGCACTGCTGAATTTTTCATCCCCTGGGACTTTCCCCCCATTGTTTCCCATTATAGAAAGACTGTCTGCAGAACTCCCTGTGTGAGGCCGAGGCCCGCTTCGGCACCGAGCTGTCCCAGATGCAGTGCCTGATCAGCACCGTGGAGGAGCAGCTGGCCGAGATCCGGGCTGACCTGGAGCGGCAGAACCAGGAGTACCAGGTGCTGCTGGACGTCAAGGCCCGGCTGGAGTGTGAGATCGCCACGTACCGGAACCTTCTGGAGAGCGAGGATTGCAAGTACGTGTCATCTAGGCAATTCCTGGCCAGGCCACATACCTGACTGTCAGATTCCGCTGAGATAACTCACGTACTGGTGAAGGAGATCTCATCCTATAAGAATCTGCCTCGCTTAGTGACGTTTACCATTGCTGGTGTGTACAGATTGTGCTGTTGATAGAATGGATCACAAATGGTAGCCGGGTCCCTAAGCCAAGCCCTGGGGACGCCTGGATATGGAAACTGAGTGTGAACGTGGGTCTGACAGAAGAGGTTCTGTTGGGTTGTGTGATTTGTGTGTGGCAAACCCTCCCTACACCATTTTGGTCTGATCTTTTCTGTCTCCAGCACTGAGATATCTTTTTATTTCCCATGTCTAACTCTCCCTTCTTTTTCTCCCTGCAGACTCCCCTGCAATCCCTGCTCTACACCGGCCTCCTGTACCCTTCGTCCAAGCTGTGCTCCGCCAGCCTGTGGGTCTTCATGAGGGCCGACTGAGAAGGTCTGAGTTCCAACGCAGGAGGTCACAGCCGCCTGTCCTGGGGCTAGGATCGCCCTCACCTTGCTTAGTCTTCTTCTAGAAATACCAAACCCACTGGAGGCATTTTCACTGAATCCAAAGGGTAGCAGACAACTTCTAAGTAGTGGCTTCCTATTTGTGCCTTAGGCTGATTTTTAAAAACATTGCATTTTCTTCCACTGAAACTATTGCCCCTCTCCCTCTCCAATTTTCTCTTCTGGGATTTTCATTCTACTCCAGTGCTTCAGAATCTTCTAAAATGTAATTGGGCTCCTGTATTAAATGGTCAATAAACATCCTTCCTGTATCACGTGGTCTCCTTCTTGGGTTTGGCAGTATATGTGGGGTGCTAGAGAGCCCGGGTCCTCAAGCCCTTGGGTGGTCACCGGCCCTGACGTGTCGCTTCCAGGACCTCTCTGGGGCACTGGGGTCTGAGCCTCGGGATGAAGGTCCTTGCCTGACACTGGACATGTCTTTACCTTGCCCGTAGATCCCTACAGATTGGTGAAAGGAAGCAGTATTGGTTGCCAAGTTTGAATTCCTTCAGAACAGCTCAGAACTAACATGTCCCTACTGTGCTTTTTGGCATCTTCGGCCTCTTGGTATTTTGTTCCAGAGCAAAATCGCACAAATTCGAGTTCCAACCCAGTCAAAGGGAGGTCATGTTCAGAACTGCCCTGGCCAAGTTGCCAAGTTTTTCTCTCTTTCAAACTGGCCCCTTCGTGGAGGCATGGCATTTCCTCCTGCTGTCAGACACGGAGGCCCAGCTTGGGCCCTGGGGACAGTTGTCTTGGTCCTGGCCCACTTCTCTAGAGAGACGCTGCCACCGATGTGCTTGTCTCCTCTGCTTCCACCTTCCAAAGGCTGGTGTGGAGCCTGTGGTTGTTTCAAGTGCTCCTAGCTGGGACTCTGATACAGGTCCAGGTGGTCCACAGCCAGGCCTGGTGGAAGAGCATTTGGGCAGCATCAGTGGGGAGGCTGCTCCCCTTCCATGCTGAGGAGTCAATTTCATTTTTGGCAGGCTCCGGGTGTGCCCAGATCTCAGCTCACCCATGTAGCCTAGTCCAAAGACCAATGCAAAGTTTGTCCTTCTTCATGGTAGAAGCACATGTTTCTGGTGGCTAGAGCACATGTTTCAGATTTGAGCAGACCTGGGCTCAAATCCCACCTCCGCAACACCAGCTGAGTGAAGTTGGCCAGGTCACTACACTCTCTTGAGACCTATTCCTAAAATTAGAATAATGTACTTCCCTCTCACCACTGTTAAGGGATAATCCAGGTAATGTTTCCAGCATATAGTAGGAGGAGGCACTCAATGAATACCGCTTTTTGGGGTTTCCTGGGAACCAGCAGATACAGTTTTTTCTTCATTGAGAGAGAGGAGGTAATGAGGTGGTAGTAGACCTGTCAGCAGCACCAGGAACCACATCTTCCCATGCTGGTTTCCCGTAGGTTTGTCCATACTCCCATCCACTTATAAATAATCACGAAAACCATTGACAGTTGTTATTGGAGTTCAATTTCCCACTCTAAGTGGCCTAAATTTTTTTAAAATGCATTCTTTGGGCTGTTAGAGAACAAGAATGTCCATTGGGTTCTTTTGAGCTTCCTTCTATTAAGTGACCCCCAAGAGTCATATGTTTTAAACAGTGGCCAGGACTGCTTCCTGTGCCAGGGCCATGGACATCCGGTCTGTCCCCCATTCCCTGGCCAGGTCACACCCTGAATGCACTCTAATTGTGGGACCCCATGGCTACTAGGCCTGAAGGAAAGGCTACTCAGACCTGGAAGGGACTGCAGGTTAATGAGGCCGGCAGATAGCTGGCCCTGGGCACTTGGCCAAAGGTCTTGCTCAGTCATTACTGCAGACTGAAGGCTCGGGGCTCCTTCTGGTACCAAATCCAAGCACTCCTCTTCCTCAGGGTGATTCTCCCGCCTGCATGTCATCTTCCCCTCTGTGGCCTGGCTGCATCATGATCCCCTCACTGATTGGCCCTGGATGTGGTATCTGCTTTTGCTTTGGTCACAATAATTTCAGCTGGATTGATTATTTTCCTCCTCCTGAGACTCTGGCTGCCTTGGCTTCAGACCAGAGCCAGTTTGGAGCCACCTATCACTAACCTCACTAATCTTCAGTCAACCAGCCCAGCATTCCTGATGTGCTGGTTGGGAATATTTCTTTCCAGTCGGGTATCTTCAGGTGCTTCCACCTACCATCTTTTTTCTAACTTCAAATGCTATTTTCCTCAAGTCCCAGCAGAGTGGGAAGGAGTAGATAGCTAGCCGTGGATCAAGGAGTTTTGGGAAGGGGTCCACACTTCTATGCCCACTACCCACACCAGGGAACCAAGAAAATAAAGGTGGAATTCTGGGCTCTCCAGAACAAGAGCATTTGAAATGTAGATACTAGGTTTTCTGTGGTCCACACTGTGTGACCCAAGGTCCTGCCTTGTCCTCTTCCCATCTTCCTTTGCTCTTTCCAATAACAGAATCAATGCGTCCCTTCTCATGACCACTTACAATCACCTTCACAAGCACATTTTGTTAAATCATTTTTGTCTTTTTTCATCAATTCAGTGTTTCCCGTCCTTTTCCTCATCCATGGCTTTTCATTTAATGAATATATATATATATATATATATATATATATATATATATATATTTTCAAAACCTCACCTCATTTAATGCCGTTTTAACTTTCAGAAATACAAATACCAAACTCATTTTATGACTAAAAGACAGCTCATTTAGAATCCAGGTTTTGCTTGCTTTCAGACAACACTCCCTCCACCCAAGATATCTCCCCCGCCACTGTTTTAGAGATTCCAAATGCCACTCCCCTCTAGGGTCATTCTCCCATGGAGAAGCAGGGCTCCCGGTCAGGCCTGAGCCCTGGGCTGCCTCAACCTCCCTACCTGCCTTCAGGTGTAAGAAACCGTAGCAGCTCAGTAGGGCTTCTCAGTAGGTCCAAACAGCCCAGGCTCCAGACACTTATCTCTGACCCCCTGGTGGCCAGTCCCATGCACTACATGTCACACTTTCAACACTTAATTCCACTTCTCTCCCTTTAGCCAGCTCTTTGCCTTGGCTTCCCAGCTTTCCTTCCCCTCACATTACACTCCCAGGGTAACCTCAAGAACATTTTGGTATTTCCCCACCCCCACATATACAGCCAATAGTTCAGCCTATGAGAGTCCTTTTGGGACATCTCTGTCCTCCATCCCTCCCTTACTATTGGCACTGCTAGTGGCTGGAGTGGGTTTCCATCCTGTGCTAACCGGACTCTGGTAAGAGCCTCCACCTGTCCATCTTCCCAGCCCCAGATCGTCTCTTCGATATTCTACATCTCTAAGGCTCTGTGGCCTCTCCTACCTTTGAGTTACATGGCCTAGCTCTACTGCTCTCAGTTTTTTGAGAAATGGGGTTTCTCTGATTCAACTCTGTAGGCCCCATAGTGCCTTGAGAGGGCATTGCTATGGCAGGAGCTCATGAATATTGGAGTGGGTCACTGGGACAAAGTCACTGATGGTGGTAAATCCTGCCTTGGTATTACTGCCCACATCTACTGGCAGCCTCTTAATCCAAACTCATCAGAAATTCACTTCTAAGGCCCCCACTTAAGGGTAATAGGAACTATGGGGAATGTATTCAGAGGAATATACTAGGGATGGCAGGCAAGGGGACTTAAACCCATGCTAAATAAAGACCCGAGAATGAGAAATCACACAGCAGTCTTAAAGAGCTGAAGGTCTGTTACAGGGCAGAATGACTAGATTATTCCTCTCTGGGACCCCATGGGTAGAATGAGAAAGGAAACGAACTAAAGAGCAAACTCACTCAACGCTTGTGCCTGCCTGCACAGGTAGGAACTCAATAAATATTTGTTGAATGCTTGAATAAAAGAACAAATGGAAACACTAGGTAGAACTAGCAGGGAGGTAGATTTGTCTCTGCATAAAGAACTTTCTAACAATCCTGACGTGGAAAGACTTCTAAGACAAAGCTAGCTGTTATTTATCTCTTGATTCCAGTGTCTTGTACAAAGCCTGGGATACTGGGAACCACGGTGGCCAAGTTGGCCAGGGATGAGTCATCTTGGAAAATGGTGGTCTGGGCAACTAGTTAGAGGGGGCTATCAGAAGGGATTCAATGCCAAAGGGTCCAAGACTAGTGGACTTTGAGGTCCTTTTTGGCTGGATAGTTGATGTTTTTGAGCCAACTATGACATGACCTGCTGCCTCAAGGGCACTCCCAGGGCAGGTGCATAAATTCATCTTAAGAACAGGGTCAAAGCAGCGTCTTCGTTAGCATAGTCTGGAAGCTGGCTGGCTGCCCTTTTCCAGGGCTTGTTAAAGGCCTGGCTGCAAACTTCTGATGCGCTGCATGTGTCTGAAGATTAAGGAAATTTAAATTTTGTCCTAGAGTCTCCTAAGTAATGGGCAGTCAAGGTAGGTGCGTTTCAAAGAAATGCAAGAAGTTTCAAAAGGTGAAACATCAAAGTTCTTGAGTGGGTATCTCTTAAAATAAGGCGAGGAGGGAGTCAGTGGGTGAGAGTGTCTGAGGAGGAAAAATTCCCAGAAAGGATGGGGAGGTGCCTGAGAACAGACACCCTAAAGTAGAAATCACTGCCTGCCTTAATTAGACGGCAGACTCCAAAACACAGGAACATAATTTTATTCCCTGGGAATCACAAGTCACCCAGTTTCATTCCCAAGTGTTTTCCCCACTTCCAAAACTGCTCATTGGCTTCACACTTGCACACGGAAAGTCTTAATTGCCAAAGTCAGTTTGATATGTTGTATTTTCATTTTAATTCAGCTCAAAATATTTTCATTTCTCATTTGATTTTGCCTATGCCCCTTGGGTTATTAAAGTGTGTTATGTAGTTTTCAAACACCAACATCAACTTAGAATTTAGGTTCTTCTTTCATTGTTCTGGCCCACAGTAGGAAACTTCCTTCTCCTTTCTGTTACTTTCCTTCACAAGGATTTTGGCTATTTTTCCTCAAAGTTGAGGAAAGTTAGCTACCAAGGGCAAATCTTATCTTTGATTTGCCTTTACCTGAAGACTGTACATGGGATGGCTCTGGCTTTTGGGGCTCCTACAATCTGGACTAAACACAACTTTCCAGGAGGGGCATGTATGTCTTCGTAGTAAGTGCCCACACAGTTAGATTCTTTCCCAAGTATGTTTGATTCTGTTCATTCTGTTCTCCATGAGAGCTACTCTCTTTCCCAATCCCTCATGGAAACCATCATTCAAAACATGTTTTAGATGCTCCCTATTCTGTGAAGGCTTTTTCTGCTCTTTCCAGGTGCTTTCTTCTTAAAATCTTCACAGCTCTTTTATTTAAAAATATGTTTAACACTCCTCCTCCTGCCTTTATAATATCAAGACCACTGTCTTTCTTCTCTCTCTTGTTAAAATCGAACACCGCTCCCTCCAAGGAGGCCAAGTAGTGCCCCCCGCTGCCCCAACACTCCACACATATCTACTGGGGGGAAATGGTGATTTTTCTCTCTCCTCAATGTGCCTGATGGACTAGCATCTTGGACTTTGCCATGATGACAACATTCTCAGTTAGGAAAAGACTATAGGGGGCTCAGAGCTTTTGAGAACATTTTAGGAGTCCCAGGGTCTTGATTATCTCACAGACACAAGCTGACGGGGGTTGGGGGGGTGGGGGGAAGAATCCACAGGTCCAGAGTGTGGGCGGCTCAACGAAGAGCTCTTCCCCCGTGTGTGAGGATTCTGCACGGATGAGCAGCATCCTGTGTGGGGTAGGCCTCTTTTATGAACTCATTAACTCTTTATAGGAGACAAAATCTCTGACTAACCGAGGGATCGTATAACATTCGATATACATATTAATGAGCAAAATGCCAGTTTTCTTGCACCAACTCCCACTACAGGCTTATATAAGATCTAGAGAAGGGAGGTTTTAGGCTCCAGCAAATGCAACCATGGACAAAGCCGGAGGCCAGCCTTTGAGGGCCATGACTTCTGACCACTGGAGGTCTACCCTCAGGGGGCAGGTTTCAGAGGCCAAGGCTGCCTGCCAGGGCCTCCTGGACAGCCGGGCACATGCCAATCAAGTTCACATGGGGACCATCCCCCTGGGCCGACCCAATCTCTGCCTGCCCAACACCTGCCACAACGTTTGCCCCTTGCCAGGGACCCGCAACATTCCTGGCAACATCGGAAGCTGTGGGGCCTATGGTGAAGGCACCCTGAACTGCCATGAGAAGGAGACCATGCAGTTCCTGAATGACCGCCTGGCCAGCTACCTGGAGAAGGTGCGGCAGCTGGAGCAGGAGAACGCGGAGCTGGAGACCAAGATCCAGGAGTGGAGCAAATGCCATGAGACCACCATATGCCCCAACTACCAGGGCTACTTCTGGACCCTTGAGGAGCTCCAGCAGAAGGTAAGGTTTAGGGTTCTTTAGGTCATGGGTTGGCAAAGTGTGGCCCAGGGGACAAATCTGGCCTGCTGCCTGATTTTGTAAATAAAGTTTTATTGGTACAACTATGCTATTTCATTGAGGTATGGTCTTTGGCTGTCTTTGTGCTACAGTGGCAGAGTTGAGTAGTCATGACTGAGACCCGTGGTCTGCAAAGCCTAAAATATTTACTGTTTGGCTCTTTACAAAGATTACTGATCCTTGCACTAAATGTCCAGGGCCTGGACTGTAAGTGGAAGCAGCAATAGCTAAAATGTTTTTTTAGATGTGGGAAGAGAAACTCTTGAGTGGAGGTGAATGGGGACGTGTAAAGGATGAGATGTAGGATTTGACTCTCCAGGATTCTGAGTTTATGCTTACTTAGGTTCAGTACTTACAATTCCTATACTGGAGTTGCAAAAACTGCACCTAACTTCTGGTGCAGTAAAAGGGGTCAGAGGAGTATGCTCCAATGTCCTGCATGAGCCAGAGTATATCCATTCAGTAGCACTCACCTCTTCTGCACATCAGCTGTCCCCTCTAATGATCAAGTCAATGCTGCTTAAGAGCCTACATCTTAGTTCTGAAGACAGGAAGACAAGGAATCTCAGAATGGTCCCCTACAGAAATCTGGCTAGTTTCAGAGAAGACCTTTGGGGAGGTTGACCAACCAGCGCAAAGGACTTCTTATTAGGAATGGATCCCACCTTAAAACTTTCATAACCAGCCATTGTCCTCTGGTCTAGACTCCAGATGTTTTTGTTTAGATCTGGCTAAGCATCACCTCTGGCAAAATAAAATGATCTTTTTTATATGTTCAGTTTGCACCCTCATCTCTGGCCCTGCACCACACAAGCATCTCTTACATGTTTGGGTGTTTGTCCAAGGGGATGGTGCAGTTAGAACCCAGCCGACAGGACTTCTTTTGACCTGAGGCCACAGGTGGTCTGAGGACAGTGAATCACTGAGCCTACTTCCTTTCCTCAGATCCTGAGCATCAAATCTGAGAACAACAGGCTGGTCATCCAAGTCGACAATGCCAAGCTGGCTGCAGATGACTTCAGGACCAAGTGAGTTGGGGTCAGGTGGGGAGGGGGCAGAGCCAGATGCCTCTCCTGGCTTCTTCTCTCCTCTGATGCAGTTGGCATCAGAGATGTAACCGACCAGGACCAAACCAACAGTTCCAGCAAGAGAAAACAAAGGGCAATGAAGCCCAAGATCTTGGAAGAACAACCCCTTTCCCCTCATAATTGTTTAGCCTTTAGAGTTTACAACATGACAGTTTAGGAACCACTGGCCACTTGATTGTAAGAAGAACCTTGTGAAGCATGGTCTCTCCTTCATGAGGATGCGGAGGCTGAGTGCTCATGTGACTTTCCAGAAGTCACGTGGCTACTGAGAGGTAGAACTAGAACTTGGCCCCTGATTTCCTACCCTGAGGCCATTTCCTATGAACGTTGCTGCCTCGGAGTGAGGACATGGTTCCACACTGCAGCCTGACTATGAGCACACTACACAGCAAATGCCAACTCACAATGAGACTGCAGAGAGAAGCCGGTGACATTATGGCTGTAAGTTGGGTCCTGAGGTCCCTTCTACCTTTGAACCCCAACTCCTGTATCTGACCTGGTAAAGGTACCAGATGGAGCACTCACTCCACCAGCTGGTGGAGGCCGACGTTTGCGGCCTGCGCAGGGCTCTGGATGACCTCACACTTGCCAAGTGCGACCTGGAGGCCCAGGTGGAGTTCCTGAAGGAGGAGCTGCTCTGCCTCAAGAAGAACCATGAACAGGTGGGTCCTCTGTGTGATCCGTGTAGACGTCCGAAGGAATATCATTGGGATGATGGGCAGTGGGAGATCATTGAGGCTTTGGGTGGAGGGCAGTGGGGCTCAGTGAATAGGACATCCTTCTCCTGTGCCCACAGGAAGTCCACACTCTGACGTGCCAGCTGGGAGACAGGCTCCTGATTGAGCTGGACACGGAGCCCACCGTGGACCTGAGCAGGGTGCTGGAGGAGATGCGGTGCCAGTACGAGACCATGGTGGAAACCAACCGGCGTGATGTGGAACAGTGGTTCGAAGCCCAGGTGAGGAGGTGCTGCGCAGCAGGGGGCAGGAGGCAGGGGGAGCCCGGCTTCCCTGTGGGCCTGCGAGCTGACCTGTGTTGTTGGACCCACTGTGCTCCAGTCTGAAGGCATCAGCCTGCAGGCCACGTCCTGCTCCGAGGAGCTGCAGTGCTGCCAGTCGGAGATCCTAGAGCTGAGACGCACAGTGAACGCCCTGGAGGTGGAGCTTCAGGCTCAGCACAACCTGGTGAGCTCCTGTGTGTGCATGGAAGACTGAGCTTGCCTCCCACTCCCAGGATCAGTTTCCGGTTCAGTGCATGCCTCCCTTACATAGAGCCCAGGGCACATCCTGAACCTTGACCTCATCTCCTTAGCACTGGACATTCTCATGATGTGTATGCTGAGGGAATGAACATTAACCCAGTTGGGGGAGGTCCAGCAAATCCCATGCTAAGGTCTCAACGAAGAGCCATAGCTCGTTGTCCATTCCTCCAGCTGGAGACTGCTAACAGGAGCTGGACCTCTTAGGGGTGTCATTGTCTGGCTGTAGAGCCCTCGGGCAGGAATCCATCCTTTTTAACCTGCATCTCACTTTCTTTGGCATCACAGAAGGACTGTCTGCAGAACTCCCTGTGTGAGGCCGAGGCCCGCTTCGGCACCGAGCTGTCCCAGATGCAGTGCCTGATCAGCACCGTGGAGGAGCAGCTGGCCGAGATCCGGGCTGACCTGGAGCGGCAGAACCAGGAGTACCAGGTGCTGCTGGACGCCAAGGCCCGGCTGGAGGGCGAGATCGCCACCTACAGGAACCTTCTGGAGAGCGAGGACTGCAAGTAGGTCCTCTGATGTCTGTGTCAATGTCATGTGTGTAAGAGCAGAGGCCTCTTATTGGCAGTGCCCTAGTGGTGGCATTGCAGATGCAGTCTTTGAAGGCAAGCTTGTTACCCAAGGTCTAAAACCCTGTTTGCTCCTCCAGTTCTAAAGTGCCGGTATACTTTGGTCTTTCATGAACTTCCAATGCCAATGTCACAAACAGTGTTTTTCTCTTTGCAGGCTTCCCTGCAACCCATGCACAACCCCGGCCTCCAGCACCCCCTGTCCAGCCCCTGCAGCCTGCACCCCCTGCCCTTACAGGCCTCTTCAGGCCTTCCGTGGGCCCTGCTCGTCACCTCGGTGCTGACATATCCTCAACCAGAGGAGCCAGAAAACAGAACATGATCTGTTGGCTCCATTGAGCCTCAGCCAGCCCCAGAGCATGGAGCCGGGCAGGCGGTGCTTCTCCTTGGGGGGATTCCAGGCCTGCAGCTCAGCACCGAGCCCTGGACTTGTGCTTCCTTTCCTCTCTTCCATCGCCTCCTGGTTTCTCTCAGATGTGGCAGGCAACCTTGTTTTTTATTTTAATAATAAACATCACCTTCTGCAGCAAAAGGAGGCCAGAGCCTGCTGGTCTCAGCATCTCCATCCCATGCGGAGAGCGAGCTGGGAGCTCCTTGAACTAGCCGTTCCTGCAGAAGCAGGGCTTGTGGCTCTGGGAGATGGCAGACGACTGGGGTTGAACTGGGACCACAGCAAAATGGCATAGACCAGAGATGCCCGGCTCTGGACCTGACCAAGCCTATTCAGACCGGGATTCACAGAGCTTTTAAGATACAGATGCTAAAAAAAACCCACCCCTCTATCTGGCTGAAGCATCGCAGTTCTTGTGCGGAGGAAAAGCTCCATCCAGAGGTCCTGCCGGGTCTCTGCAGAAAGTCAGCTTTCGGGACCTCATGCTCCTGACCAGCAAGGCCCCGTGCTGGGCGTTACAGACATTGTCCCCGCAAGCAGGGAGTGGCTGTCATGATTCTCAGCTGGTGGCTGAGTCAAGGCTTGACCCGCAGTCCCTTTGAACCAGATCCAAAGCCCATCCTCTGGGAGCTTTGAAGGGGAAAACAATCCGACATGAGAAGGTTAGGGTGGTGGTTAAGTGTGGTTCTCCAACCGGTAGCACCAGCACTACCGGAAACCTGTGGAAAATTCACATTCTTGAGCCCCACCCGAGACTTTCTGAATCAGAAGTCTGGTTTTCCAAGACTTCCGGATGATTCTATGCCAGGGGTGAGCAAACTATGGCCCGCGGGCCAGATCCGGCCCGTTCGGCTGCTCTATCCGGCCCGTGGAGCCGAAAGAGCGGAGGGTTCTCTTGCTCTCCCCTCCGCTCCTTCACCAGCAGCCCAAGATGAGAGTACCAGCATGGTCAGGTTGCTTTTGTTCCGGCCCTCCGGTCCAGTTTAAGAACCCATTGTGGCCCTCGAGTCAAAAAATTTGCCCACCCCTGTTCTATGCACTCTCATGTTTGAGAACCACCGGGTTAGGGGCTTTATTTGGGGAGTGAGCCCCGGCCTGGCCAGGCTCTGCGGAAGGGGTTGGCCTTGCTCTCCTGGCCAGTCCCACGGGGGAGGAATCCCTCAGACCGCTGAGCTAGAGCATTTTCCCTGCACATTATGAAACTCTGGACATAGTTAACCCTGGTGACCGCTGGGCCTGTCAGACTATCAGTCTCTCCATCAACCTGACCCACCCACGCTCCTCCACAGGCTCCACTGGCAAGTCCTCCGGCAGCTGCTGGGCTTGAAACTCGCAGGCAACAGACACATGGACCGGGGGCTCCATGTTCGGGCTGAGAACAGCACATGTCCAGAAAGCAGCATTGCAGCTGCCAGAGGCGGGAGGCAGGGAGTCCCCATCACAGGAGATGCTCAAGCAGGGCCTTTGCAGCCACCTGGCGGGGATGCTGAGGCGGGGACTCGGGTATCTGATGGGGCGGGGCGAGATGAATGCAGAAGGTCTTCTAGTCCTCAGATTCTATGACTCTGCTTTTGAGGTCTTTTGTCTTAAGTGCTAAAGTGGGGAGCCCTCTCTGCTCTGTGATCCCTCTGAATCGAACTCACTTGCTGAGACATTGACAAAGCCCAGCTGATGGCTGTTGGATCAGGAGTGACCACAGTCTCCAGCTCCAGAGGCAGAGAGAGCTCTGGGCTCTCTGCCTTCAACTGCTCCCAAGCCCAGACTCTTATCTGTCGGCCACTGTCTGTGTAGACAGGACTGGTTTGCTTGGGAGGCGTCAGGACTCCGATCCTAGGAAGCTTTGGGAGGGTCAGAGGCTGTCACATCCTCCTTTTCTACTCCACTGCGCCCTTTCCCCCCCAAGTGGGGGAGGCGTTTACACACAGGTGACACACCCCTGAGGCACCACCCAACAGTGGGTCCCAATAAGGAAGAGCAATTTTGATGAGTCTTATTTTAGCACCTGGCTCAAACACCTTCACCTCCTCCTTTGTACTTAAATAGCTCCTTTCATCCGACAAGTTCAAAGCTGCCCAACAAAATAAACCCACTTAGTCGTGCACATGACAGAGGAGGCAAGCATTATTCGTCCCATTGAAGGGGAGGGAGAGAAGGTGAGTCACTTAGAGGCTGAGGGATTCTTCTGGTGACATGAAGTGAGTCAGCGGGGCCCCAGGGTGATTGACCCGTATTTCTTAAGTTCACATCCAATGCCC
This sequence comes from Vespertilio murinus, assembly GCA_963924515.1. Lineage (NCBI taxonomy): Eukaryota > Metazoa > Chordata > Mammalia > Chiroptera > Vespertilionidae > Vespertilio > Vespertilio murinus. The sequence goes on from OZ004718.1 coordinate 6,989,396, forward strand.
CGTCATTTATAATTACAAGATTAGCTTTGATGAGACATTGTTTGTGTATGTGAACGCGTGTGAAATGGTTTGGGTTCCTGGGAAGAATTTCTGGGTAGATGGGTCAATTATACTTGGGGAGGTGTGAAGAGCTTCCTTGGAAACCAAGCAGCCCATCATACCATCATCACTATGATCACCACCACCACAATATTCATTTCTTCATCATCATCACCATCATCACCATCATCATCATCATCACATTGTATTTGAAGATCACATTCATTGAGCTCTTACTCTAAGCCAGGCACTGAATTACAGATAAGTTTATAGATATAAACTCATTTAACCCTTACCGTAATTCTATGAAGCCAATGCTTTTGCTATCCCCATTTTGCAGACGAGGAACTGAGGCTCAGAGAGGTTAAGTAACACACCCAAGGTCACACAGCTACTAGGTAGTGAAGCCAGAATTTAGCTTCAGGAAGTCTGCCTCCAGCAACTGCTCTTCACCTCTGTGCTTTACAGAGGCTAAGTCTCAGATTGTGTCAGCAGAACCTTAACTACCCACAATGCTTTTCCTTGAAGGAAATGGGTGTTCATGCCAGAGGAACCATTTCTGAGGCTTTATGTCACAAAAGGTGAGACAAGGAATAAAATTCCTGTAGCATCTCAAAATAGCTTGAGAACCTTGGTCATTTTAATGCCTGGGAATCACCAAAGAAGGTCACCCCACCCCATGCCGTTACTAAAGCTACTCTGTCTATTGAGGAAGAGGAGAAGAAAAACAGATTCCCAAATATATGCCCATCATTTTACCATTTACAAAGCACTTTCATATGTGTTATTCAGTTTGCCGAACCCTGAGAGAGACACGATAGGCGTCACCATTTGCAGTGGGAGATGTTCAGGGTTATGGAGGGGAAATGACCCCCTAAGTTCTCACGGCTGGTCTCACTTAAGCCCAGGCCTTCTCATTCCCAGGCCATTGCCCTTTCCTTGCACTGAACCTCTAAGGGCTGGAAGCATGTCTGGACAACACTTCACATTCAGACCCACTCAGTGCTGGGAGGGAGGGGTGACTGGGATGGATTTACACAGCAAAGATATTGCAGGACCTGAGGTTCTCCTCAAGGATGGTCTTCATTCGCTTTCTCCTACCCTGCACTGTCCTCCTCACCCAGCCACAGACTGAGCGCCTGGCCTTTGGCCAGCTCCTGGCCTCTCTCAGCGGAGGCTCCCCCTTGACCCGGTTTTTGTACCCAAATCTCCTTTGGCTCCCTTCTCCCTTCTTTCTCCCTGGTTGTCAGACATCCTCCACATGTGTCCAGCCATTCACGCTGGGCTCCCTGGCCCTCTGCCATACGCCTGCACCCGCAGGAGGGCTCTGGTCCTAAGGGTGGCACAGCTGTGTCTGCTCACTAGCAAGTGTCACCTCCATTTCTCTCCATTGATTGAATTCCCCTTTCTATTTCCTCATTCACTTGTTTGGTTTAGCACTTTTCTTTCTTCTGCCCCTTACCTGCCTCCTTTACCTGCTTTGAAATTCATCTCAGTGCCTAGGGGGATGCTGCAGGGCTGAACCATTTGTGGTCTCCAAGACAACAAGAACCAAATATCAAAATAATGAATTATGCCCGGCCAACATGGTTCAGTGGTTGAGCAGCAACTTATGAACCAGGAGGTCACGGTTCCATTCCTAATCAGGGCACATGCCCAAGTTGTGGGCTAGATCCCCAGGGTAGGGCATGCATGAGACAGCCAATCAATGATTCTCACTCATCAATGATGTTTCTCTCTCTCTCTTTCTTCCTTCCTCTCTGAAATCAATAAAAATATACTTAAAAAAACAAAACACAGCCGAAACCGGTTTGGCTCAGTGGTAGAGCGTTGGTCTGCGGACTGAAGGGTCCCGGGTTCGATTCCGGTCAAGGGCATGTACATTGGTTGCGGGCACATCCCCAGTAGGGGGTGTGCAAGAGGCAGCTGGTTGATGTTTCTCTCTCATCGACGTTTCTAGCTCTCTATCTCTCTCCCTTCCTCTCTGTAAAATATTAATAAAATATATTTTTTAAAAAAACACACAAATTACCAGGCCTGGTTGAAGCAAAGATTCTTAAAAAGATAAGGATTCTAACAAGATCAGTTGTTTGAATTTGACCTGACGCCACCTAAAGAGTGGGTCACCAATACACCTTCGGAATACAGGTGCATCCTCTGAAATGGCCCCGGGCTGAGAACCATGAACTGGGTTGAAAAGCCCTGACTGAGGTTTGGGGCAGGAATAGGTGTGGGAAGAAGTGGGAAGGAAGAAACACTTTTTTGAGGGGTGAAGGGCCCAATTATATTACCTCATATTAAAGTTAGTTGTAGACCTGTCTGTCTGCCCAATAGGACTGAGAGCTCACAGAAGGCAGAGGCATGCCACCTCCCTCCTGTCCCCTGTTTTCCCATCCCCAGCCCAGGGACTATGCCGCGTGCTATGTAGACATTCAACAAATGCCTGCTTTCCTTAATGTCGCACATGCAACCTTCTAATTACACTAAACACAGACCTATCTCCAAATGTCCATCTCACACCTTTAAAATTTCTCACCTCCTTACAGTTTCGTTATTTCTCAAATATTTTGGGGCCCACGGTAGCCTGAATTGCTCATGGAAAGATAAGCCTCTACCAGAACTATGAGTCTTCTGACTGCAGTCCCATGCCTAACACCATGGAGCTGCTCAATAAATGCGCTTGGAATAAAATTGACCTAAATGAAGAAAGTAAGTCTGATAGTCCATTGACTGCTCAGTTTCTCTCTGAATGAATAAACTCTGCCACTATTTTAATTAGGAAATGAGAGAGTACATGAAGTCTGATCCTCACCAGCACCGGAGTCCCACTTCCCCTATGAATCCGAGCAACAGATTCCCCCAAGCCTATCAATATTTTGGAAACACCGCAAGAAAGAGGCTAGATTTACAAGGGATGGTAGCATTATGTTCACTCACCAGCCAGCCCATCTGCTGCTCCATCCAGAATTCTTGCGCCATTTCCCCTTCTGCAGGGAAAAAGGAATCTCCAGGTAACACGGGTAACCTGTTCCTTCCCACATCCTCCGAGTGGCTGTTGATTAGCCGTGAACTGGAGCCCGTGCAGGTCTGACTCCCTCTGCTCCTTGCTCCTCTGCACACTCCTTACTCGTTCAGGAATAGTAGCTTTGTCCCCCTTTTGGCTGGTGCTGCCTACATGCAGGCAATGGTGTCCTTCTCAGCCACAGACACATCTCAGTGTGGATCAGGGAGGTGATGCTCTGGTCTGGACGCCTTAGAAGACTGCCGCTTCTTTCAGAGGCCTCAGAAGCTGTGGTCTCGTGTCTATAGATCTATTCTGAGTCATCGCCACTTACATCTCACAGGACACTCACAGGTGGGCCACTCTTCCATCCACCAATGCAGGCTGTCTTGGTTATTTCTCAGTGTTGCATTCTCCAGGTTCACTCTTGTGAAAACAGGGTATCTCTGTCTGAGATGCATGGCCCCATGTGATTCTGGGGATTCCTTCTAGGTCTCCTCCTTCTCTCTTCTTCAGGTTCTTACATCTCTTATTAAACACACCTCTCCCTGTTCCAACTCTCCATTTCTCTGGTCTCATTGTTGTGCACAAACTCGGTGCCATTACTTGTCAATCCGATCCTCCAATCTTTTCGTATTTACAACCTGCACATTCTCCTTTGACTAAGACCTCCTCAATGCTACACTGGCCAGTCAGTAGATCAGGCCAAAGAGCTTGAAGGATGCTGCTGGCATTGAGTCGGTGCTCAGGGGAACCCTCCCTGGGTGGCGAGGAAGGCGGGATGGAGGAAACAGCTCCTTGCAGGCTGACAAGTTGGGAAGCAGGAGGCTCCGTGCTGTTCTCTACAAGCAAATGCTCACAAGGCTGATTCACAGGCCTTTCCATTTGTCCGGAGCCCAGATGAAGTGAGACAGGAGCTTCCTACTGGCTGAGCTGCCCAGCCTTGTGCCTTTGCTCTCGAGAGTCTCGGCGATGCCTGCTCCGGCACCCATCTGTTTCTTCTCCTTTAATTGCCTTAGAGGAAAACAAAGCAAATTTTATTTTATTATAAGCCTGGGGCTTCTTTGTAGTGCAGTGGGGCATCTTAATGGCATTATAGGAAGTGGCGATAATGACCTTGGAGAAGGTAGATGAAGGACCTTTTATCTGAGACTCAGGTAGAGAGCCGTAAGAATACTGACATGAAAGCTTGATGGGGAGGAGGACTCCAATAAGTTGTCAATAAAGCTGCCACTCTGGCTGGCAGCCAAAGCCACAGTGGAGGTTGGGGTGCTGCTAGCCAAGATGCAAGGGGTACCCAGTGATGCCTATAATTATGCAACTGATATATATATACTCCGAAATTTGGCCACCTCTTCCTCAGACCTTCTGATGCCTGCCTTCAGACCTTCTGGTGCCTTTCTTCGTCCCTCAGATCAACCCGAAGTCCTCCAGGCTTGCTTTGCTACGTCCCCTCCCCTGCTTATGCGGCATCTCAGCATTTTCTCTCCCTGTGAACAGGTCCTTGGATTCAGTGACATGACCACAGAGCCATCCCTGGTACCTTTTAACTTTTGGTTCTTAAACCAGGTTACATGTAACCGAGAAAGGCTGGGAATGGGAAGCCAAGGACAGGATCGGTACATCTCTCTGGCGTATCGATTTCACTTAGCAAACTGGGCAAAACGTTAGGGAGTTTAATTAACTGGAAACTTTGGAATGATTTTTTATCTTAAAGCCAAAATGGGAACCTGATGGCATATGAAATCAACCCACATGATGCTTTAGGATCAGCCTCAAAGGTTTTCATGCTTGTGGAAGCCACCCCCCATGCCCTCTCCCCCCAGGGCTGTCTCTGGACTTTTCCAGCTACCTGCTTACTCTGTCCCAGTGCTATGAACGCCTGTGGAAAAGTCCACCATCACCTTCTTGTTTCCTTCTCACCTGTCCAAATACTTTTCCCAGGTAATTGAAATGCATTTGTATGGGTCTCTCAGCTTGCATTTTTTTCAACTCTTTTTTGAAATGATCTCTTCCTCCAGAAACTCCCCTGATCCCCAACTAATTATCAAAGCCTCTACCTTTGAAATCTCTCTACAACCCCTTTAAAGGATATACAAGAGGTGTTATACAAACAGCTGTCCACCTTCTCAGCCAGTCCTATCCACCTCCCGGTTTCCAAGGCTTGGGGTGCTACAGAGCTGAAGGATTCAACTCTTAAAGCAGATGGACAAGGTGTCCATTGCTGCCACTTCATACAGATGCCATGTGGGCTATGAGGTGGGACTGACTGATTATGGGTTTACAGGATCACGTGACACAAAAGAATGTCACTGGATAGACCAATTCCCAATTAACAAGGGCAGTTACTTGGGCTAGACTGTGTGGCCTCTTTGAAGGTCTACCACAAAAAGTCTGATTTCATGGGTGTACTGAGAGGAGTCCTGACTTAGCAAGAAGCTCAAGTAAAAAATTTTATGGGACAAGGATTTTATGGGACAAGAGACTCTTATGAGGAAGACAAATAACAGACTGAAGGGAAGGGCATTTGAAAAGTGGTGAAGATGTAAGAAGAAAAAAGACTTTACATACTCTGTCCACACCCTCTGTAGAGAAGGTATAAATGCTCCTAGAAGAAGGAGTCCTACAAGTTCCTTGGGGAGCTGGGACTCTGTTTTCAGCTGGGTGACTTGCTCCCTCCCAGCACCATGCCTTACACCTGCTACCTGCCCAACCTGAGCTGCCGCTCCAGCTGCTCCTCCAGGCCCTGCGTGGCCCCCAGCTGCCACAGCACCCCCCTGCCCGGGGCCTGGAACATCCCTGCCAATGTGGGCAACTGCGGCTGGTTCTGTGAGGGCTCCTTCAATGGCAGCGAGAAGGAGACCATGCAGTTCCTCAACGACCGCCTGGCCAGCTACCTGGAGAAGGTGCGGCAGCTGGAGCGGGAGAATGTGGAGCTGGAGAGCCGCATCCAGGAGCGGTGCCAGCAGCAGGAGCCCCTGATGTGCCCCAGCTACCAGTCCTACTTCCGGACCATCGAGGAGTTCCAGCAGAAGGTGAGGGGCCTTGCTGTCATCGCTAAGCAAGGGGAGTTTGCCATGATTGTCAATCTGTGATAGAGAAGTGTGCTTTTTGCTTCTGTGTCATCTTGACTCTAGTTTCTCCTCTTTACTGTCCTCACTAAGCGTCCTCTCATTCTCCAGATCCTGTGCACCAAGTCGGAGAACGCCCGGCTGGTGGTGCAGATTGACAACGCCAAGCTGGCCGCAGACGACTTCAGGACCAAGTAAGTTCTTTCAGAATGTGCACTGGGGTCCACTTCTTTTGTTCAATCTCCAAAAGAAAAGGGATTCCTGTAGCTTTGTTGAACAACGGTTTGATCCATTGGTCACAAAGGATTCTGCGGGGATTGAGGGGAGCACAGCAAAGCAATCACCGAAAGAGATGAGGGCTCAAATCAATCTATTGCTTTTTGGATCCATATTGGGTCTTGAAAGCCTCCAGAACCCACTGTCTCCTGGTTTCACTCAATACAGAAAGTGGAAAGACAAGAGGGATGGGGCTATCAAAGATCATCCCTGGGAGTCTTGGAGGTCTGCCAGTTACTGTTCTGATCCTATCCTTGTGCAGGTACGAGACGGAGCTGGGCCTGCGGCAGCTGGTGGAGTCGGACATGAACGGGCTGCGCAGGATCCTGGATGAGCTGACCCTGTGCAAGTCTGACCTGGAGGCCCAGGTGGAGTCCCTGAAGGAGGAGCTGCTCTGCCTCAAGAGGAACCACGAGGAGGTGAGGCCAGAAACGAGAAGTGATTTAGTCTCCTGCTGATGTGGCTTTAGTGATTTCCTTTTAAAAACACCAACACTTCATAATGACAGAAAAAATGAAGAGATGGAACCTATACATGGTCCCAGAAAGTTAACTCTTTCCACCAGCTTGTAATTGGTTTCTGTGTCGTAGAATGCCCACGCTGGCAGGGATGTTCCAGGGCCCATTGTTGTATTCATGCTATGCGAAGTCATTTCTCACCATGAAGAGCCAAAAGAGTCTACTCTTTCAAAGCCTTGGTGAAGAATAATCTGGGGCTTCTTCTTCTCTCTCCTGGGATTACATTATTCTCTTACTTGATGGCAAGAATTATTTGTGATGCAAACTGGGAAAGTGGACCTTCAGAGGCATTCAAGCAGGTCCTTGAAAATCTGTATTTTTTTTTTAAAGTGTTGACATATTACAGATGTCTCCTATTTCCTCTCCCTTTGCTCCCCTCCAACAAACCGCCAGTCCCCTGGCCTTTTCCACAATGTTGTCTGTGTCCATGGGCTATGCATACCTACATATGTGTTATTTGGCTAATCTTTTCCAGTCCCCCCACTTCTCTCCCCTCTGAGAAGTGTCAGTCTGCTCCATGTTTCCACACCTATGGCCATATTTTGTACTTTGAATCCTGGTGGGATGGCACAGTCATGGTGAGGAGAGAGCTGGGCCATATAGAGCACAGATCACTTTGCCTTGAACATCAGAGATTATTCCATTGTTTCTTTCCTGGGGAAATAGACTAACTGGCTTCAACAATGCCATTCCTTTGGGTCTATTCTTCATTGAGGATAGTCACTCTTGCTTTTTATGAATCCATAGGAAGTCAACATCCTGCGTTGCCAGATTGGAGACCGCCTCAACGTGGAGGTGGATGCTGCCCCCACCGTGGACCTGAACCGCGTGCTCAATGAGACCCGGTGTCAGTATGAGGCCATGGTAGAGACCAACCGCAGGGATGTGGAGGAATGGTACACCAACCAGGTGGGCATCTCGGCACATGGCCACCCAGGACCTCGGGACCCTTAAGGCAGGGTCTGATCCTGTCTCTTACCTTTGGTGTTTCAGACCCAGGAGCTGAACAAGCAGGTGGTGTCCAGCTCAGAGCAGCTGCAGACCTGCCAGGCGGAGATCATTGAGCTGAGACGCACGGTCAATGCCCTGGAGATTGAGCTGCAGGCCCAGCACAACCTGGTGGGTATTGTTCAGACCTGCTGGTGAGAAAGTGAGGTCGGGGAATCAGAGTCACTGGTAGACCTCATGGGTCACAGTCTCTTTAACTTATGACGTATGGAAGCTTATGATGTCTACGGAGGCCTATGGAGGGACATGCTAAAGGAGCAGCTCTGTGACATTCTTCCTCTTCCCCACACAGAGGGACTCACTGGAGAATGCGCTGACGGAGACGGAGGCCCGCTACAGCTCCCAGCTGTCCCAGGTGCAGTGCATGATCACCAACGTGGAGTCCCAGCTGGCTGAGATCAGGGGTGACCTGGAGCGGCAGAACCAGGAGTACCAGGTGCTGCTGGACGTCAAGGCCCGGCTGGAGTGTGAGATCAACACGTACCGGGGCCTGCTGGAGAGCGAGGACTGCAAGTGAGTACCTGGCCAGGGATGTTTGATGAACGAACACACACACACACACACACACACACACACACACTTCTCAGTCGGACTCCAGGGAAAAACTACATGCCTTGGAAAGGAAATTATGACTTCACACCAGACAGGCTCAAGCAGAACTCAGAAAACACAATATGGTCATCATTAAAAACATAAAATGGAAAGAATTGTTTAATGTGCAAACTGAAATTGTACAGCCAATTCTTTGTATTCTAATGTGATAATATTGATGATACTTCTTACATTTTATAATACTGTGTTTTGTAGATGGTACATTTCCACTCGCTACCTCATCTGGCCTTACATACAGTTAAGAGCAGGCAGGCTGGATCAGTGTTCTCCCCATTCAGAAGGGGAAGAAACTGGGTTGAGAGAAGTTCAGGGACTTTTCTAAGGTCACTCACTGGGAATAGACAGTGTTGGGAATCAAAGCCAGAGTTTCAGAGTTTCTGTCTAGAATTCTGGCAGAAATGGTAGGGAGACCATGAGAAATTTGAGCCTGAGCTTTGTAGCCGCTGAGCCTCTAGCCTTTCTGTTATTGGTCAGGCCAAGTTCAGATGGGCATTCCATTCTTGGGGTCTCTCTGGTACGTATTATAAGCCTCCCTCAATTCACCTTTCCACATCATTCTTTTCGCCAGGCTGCCCTGCAACCCCTGCGCCACAACAAACGCCTGCGGCAAGCCCATTGGGCCCTGTGTCTCCAATCCCTGCACCCCCTGTGCTCCCCCTGCCCCCTGCACGCCATGCGTCCCCCGGCCCCGCTGTGGACCCTGCAGCCCCTTTGTGCACTAAGGGCTGCCAGAGGAGCCAGGAGGCAGGCCCAGGGCTCCGGAGCTTTGACCTGGCCCTGGTTCATTCAACACAAGGGCCTGAAGACACAATTTGCGCGGCTGGAAACTCACCCAACGCACTCTAGATCATTCATTCCCTGCCCAGCCTTGCCTTCACCAGGGTCTGTTCCTTCGTTGCTTGTCCAGAGAACCCTCCCAAGCACCAGCAGCCTTCCTTGGAATCTCCTAATAAACTTCCCTGGCAAAGCAGATGTCTTTCTCATTGGTATTCATTTGTTTCGCCACACCCATCCCTGGAGAACTCTATAAAAAGCCACTTAAAAGTCAGGCCATCTAATGACTGACTCTTGCATACAGAGCCGTTCTATGCCCAGCGGGCAGAGGGCTGGCCTGGTACCCATGGGCGAGGCAGGGTGGCAGGAGGGAGGACAGGACAGCTACAGCGCTATGACTCCTCTCTCCACCTGACCATTCCTAGATTCTCCCCACCCCCTTCTCCTGACCTGGACATCTCCTAGAGCTGACAGTATTCAAAGGCATGAGCTGGAGGCCAGAGAGAGAGAGGCTCTGGAAAACTCATCTTCTTCAGGCAGGAAGTTATAGAGCCCAGCCCTGTATCACCTGGGTGACTGGGGGTCCCACAACCACACGAACACCTGGCGAAGGGACCCTCTGCTGTGCCCTGTGTAGTGTAGGTGGATCATTACCAGCCTGGGCTTCTGCTGCTTGCTTCCCCTCTGGGCTGAGGCTTAGAGACCCCTCAACTCCTCACTTGATATCCCTGCCTTTCTCAATGCGGTCCAACCAGTACCTTATGAATACGTGCCCCATACAGACCCTAGGCTTCAGGGAGGGGAGACTCATAAAAACAGTCCTGGCTGCAAGTTATTTACAATTTGTTAAAAGGCATAGAACTCGTCCCCAGGTAGTGCTGCTATAAGCCATAGTCCCTGGCCCTGTGACCAAAGGCTGGAGAGGCAAGCAGATCATGGGGTACTGAAGGTGACAGTAGCACTCATCAAGAATGAGATCTTTCTTTAATTCTAATGAAGAGCCACGGAAGTGATAAGCATCCACTTGCTAAAACCTCAGAGGAAGGGATCAGAGACCACAGAGGGGTCTAATTTTCCCCATTAATTTGCCCATCACACCAGGCTTCCTGAGGCTGGTATCAGACCCCACATTAATGAAACACAGTCTTATGTACTAAAATAATAAAATGGATTGAAAAAATATTTTTAAATAAAGCAACTATTTATTATTTCTACTATAACTTTCCCCTTGATTCTTTTTTTTTTAATCCTTATTTTCAAAGCTCCAATTTCGGGATTGATTTAGATTTGCATGTTTGCTATTTGGTTTGTGAGAAGCTTCTGACCTGAACTTCCTTCTCTCATGTGGTTTACCACCAACTCTGTGATTTCCTCCACATCCAAGGTCAAGTTTGGTTCAGAGGTCCTGCCTAATTTTGTTTGTTCATTGATTGTATAGCCTGCTTTACATATATTAGTATTTTACAATAATGCTGAAGTAATTCTAAAAGCTCATGTGGTAGGCAGAATACCCTGCTCTCCTCCCTTGCAAAGGTGTCCATGTCCCAATTCCAGGAACGTGGAATATATTAGTCTACGCACAGAGGAAAATTAAGGTCACAGATGGAATTAAAATTGCAAATCAGGTGCCTTTACAGTGGGGATTATTTTGGATTAGCTGGTGGGGCCAATGTAATCACAATGGTTCTTAAAAGTGGCAGAGGGAGGGACAAGAGAGCCAGAGGGAGATGTGACTGTGGACACAGGTCAGAGTGATGTGACAGGAGAAGCACTTGACCCATCACTGCAGGATTTGAAGAGGGAGCAAGGGGGCTCCGAGACAAGGAATGCAGGTAGCCTCCAGGTGTTGAAAAAGGCAGGGAAATGGATTTCTTCCCTGGAGCCTACAGAAAGGAGCACAGGCCCGCCAACACCTTCATTATTTTTTTTTAATTGTGGTAAAATACATATAACAGAGAATGTGCCACTTTAACCATTTTTAGTGTACGATTCAGTGCCATTACATGCATTCACACTGTTGTGCAGCCATCACCACTATCCACTTCCAGAACTTCATCATCCCAAACTGAAACTCTATACTCATTAAACCTCCCAATCTCACCCACCCTGAGCCCCTGGAACAACCTCAATTTGACTTTTTGTCTGTCTGAGTTTGACTATTCTAAATATTCTCTTTTCTAAATCCCCACTCAACACTGAGAGCCAGAAGTATATCTTCTACTCAGCTCTATTGATACTCTAGCCCCAGGTCCATCTTTTGATGAGGGCCCCAGGTCTTTTCTCAGTTGGCATGTCCAGTGAGTGCTCTTTGGTGATCTGTTTTATTGGCTCCTGAGCTTTCTTGGTCTGAACTCTAAGCCTACTGGGCATATCACTCTCTGATGTTTGACTTTTCCCCAGGCTTACAAGCCAAATATTTTTGCTGATTCTTTTCCTTTCTGTTTCCCTGAAAATTTTATAGTTATTATGGGATAGAGATAAAGCATCTTTTTTCATCCTTGTACCTGGAGCCAAAGTCATTGTTGGAGCCCTTTGAGGCCTGAGATTGCTGTCAGCATCTACAGGTGGGATAGCACTGCCCAGGAGTCTCAGCATTTTCCTCTATAAAAGCCCATTTCATTAATTCCAGGAGTCACGCCTCATCACAAGCTTGTAGTATTTGTCATATTTTAACCCCCATTCTACTGAGGAGCAAAGCAATATGTCTGTCCTCAGAGCTGGCATTGAAATTCATGATCTCATTTCTGTGTCTTCTTCCAGTTCTTGTGCTTGGACACTCCATGACCTTGTCCTTGTTTCATATCTCTAGTTCAGTGGTCAGCAACCGGTGGTCCGCAGACCACTGGTGGTTCTTGAGGTCCGAAAGGTTGGCAACTGCTCTTCTAATTCACAATGAGGTAGGATGGCCCAGGGAGACTTGAATCTACCTATATGTGTCATTGGACAAGTTAAATTTCTTCCCAATATCTTAGATTCCTCATCTCTCACATTGATGACAGCAACAGAATCCAAACTCTTTGAGTGAGACAGGAACACTATGTGTGAAGGGTCCCTCCCATAGGCTACCTGACTAGAAAGTGATCTATTGGGATTCATTTTCTTCCTTCCTCACTGTCTGTGCCTCCGTTTTCTCTTCCATGAATTCAAATCCTTCTAGCTATAAAATTCTTTGATTCTAGGCCATGAAACTCACTGCTGAAATGAACTTTTATAAGGCCCAAAGTTCAAGGCTAGGTAGGCTTCCTCTCAGATACTAAGTCATCGTAGCTCATGCCATTGTGCGTGATCATTTGTTATAATTTGTTTAGATGCTAAACATACAATTTAATTTTCAATCTGGATATATCAGCCAATTATGAAAAAGGATGGCATTGCCCTGTAGAGAAAATCTGAGTGTAACTTGGTCTTAGTTCAGAAAGGTGAGAGGACTGGTTGGGCAGAGAGGCCTATGAAGGGCTGATGGGGTTAGTAGGGGCTGGGTAACAAGGCCCCAGTGGGGACCAGAAGCAAAACGTATGAGTTGGACAATAGGCAAAAATCAATCCAATACTTACATCCCTTAGAAAAATCAGAGAAACTCCTGTGCCAATATTTTGCACTGAGTTTAGGTATTCAGGCTCAAGAGTTAGACAGCTGAGTTGTTTAAATCCCAGCTCTGCCATTTATTGGCTGTGGCTTGAGAAAATCCTGAGCCTTTCCTTGTCTGTGTCTTTATGTGTAAAGTCCAACTAATTTTATAGACCAAACTTATAGGGTGGTTAGAAGGATCAACTGAGAATTGTGCCATAATATTCATACCTTGTTTGGCACATAATAAGTATTAATGAAATGGCATCGTCATCATCATCACCATCACCGCCATCATCATTATTATGAATACTTGCATGGAGATGTAAGACTGGGGGATTCCCAAAGGACGAGTAGAGCCCATTTCAATGCCAGTACAAGAAAGGATGCTTGATGGCAGTACAACCCCATGTAAAGAACTTGTCCCCCTCAAGAACTACCCCAAATAAGATAACCAAACCCACAAGATCAGGAACTTATCAAAGAATGTAGGCACCATGGGTCATCTACCAACTTCCTATTCCAGTCACCAAGTTAGTGTTAAAATTGGCATCTTTGTTGATTAATTTATGAGTATAGTTCTGTGCCTCTAGTCCTTGCAAGGTAAGTGGATGGGGTTTGATCACCACTGGATTGGCATGGGCCACCTGTCCAGGTGTCTGTTCAACAAAATTGAATTTTCAAAAAATTTTTCATTTGAATAATCTAGGCCAGGTGTGGGCAAACTATGGCCCGCGGGCTGGATGGCTGTTCTAAACTATTGGAAAAAAAAAAAAAGTCCGTACCCTTTTATGTAATGATGTTTACTTTGAATTTATATTAGTTCACACAAACACTCCATCCATGCTTTTGTTCTAGCCCTCTGGTCCAGTTTAAGAACCCATTGTGGCCCTGGAGTCAAAAAGTTTGTCCACCCCTGATGTAGGCCAACAATAGGAAGGAGGAAGGTTACAGAAATAATCATCATCACCCCCATGCCCAAGCATATTCACACACAATATCATATTTAACTTGCACAACAAGACTACTATTACTTCAGTGTAAGAGATGAAGAAAACAAGAGTCAAAATAAGGAACTCACTTCTCTGAGATTGTATCGTCAGTGAAGATGTGAACTGAGGTCATTTAGCTTCAGACATACACTTCTCTGTTCCTTCCCCACTGCCTTTGAATCCAATCACATTCTTCTTAATGATCTTTTAGGAATTCTTTTTGAACCATGATTTTGTTGCTGTGCAAAACAAAGGACAGATATAGTGACAGAAAATAGAAGGTGAGATGGGAGGGCTACTTTGTAAAGATTCATTATTGGCAAGAAGGAGACTCCCAAGGGGTTGGAAGTGTCAAAGGGTATATGATCCCATAGGTGATGGAGAAATATACACACTCGTCACCGATGATGCCCCCTTCCTAGGGACAACAGAGTCAAGCTGCATTCTCATGGGCACTGTGACTTGTTCTGGGGATATCTCATGTTGGCAGAGCCACACTGCTAGGGTTGTTCAATGCTCTCAGTAAGAGGATTAAGTCTAGGAATAAGGCAAGAGACATTTCCAGAGACTTTGAGACAAGGTCACCATGGATACAAAGATAGCTCTGAGCACCTCACTCAGGTTTTCCTTTCTTGTTAAGTCTGAAGCATTTGTGTCAACACTGCCACCTGACCTCCCTGTGGACTCTTCCCATCATGTTTCCCTCTATCTATCTTTTCTCTTTCCCATCTTGGGGAGATTGTTGCTTCAGTGAAGATTGGTAGACTTTTTCTAAAAAGGACTGATAGTAAATATTTTAGGCTTTTCAGGCCATATGGTCTCTGTTGCAACTACTCAACTCTGAAATGAAATGTAGAATGAAAGCACCGCAGATAATGTCTAAATGAGTGAACATGACTATGTGCGGATAAAACTTTATTTACAAAAAAAGGGCAAGAAACTGAACTCTGATTTAGGACCATGCGTGCCCATTCCACTGGTTTCATTGCCTGACCATAAATACTCAATTATTTCCAGTCTCTTCATTACTAACAAATTCTCTAAGCCCCCAACTAATATTCTCACAGAGTAAGGCTCAGGATCCTTACAACTGATACAGGATGAATTTTTGCTGAAAGACAAGTTGTACTGAACACTGAAATGTGAGTACACTTGGGAGAAGACGGCTATCAGAAGATTGTTCACTCCAAACCCTCTCTAGGGATTCCAATGGCAGGACCTCATGGGTGAGGAGTCCCAAACAACTCCACCCCATGTCCCTGGCTGTCCTCCCTCTGAGTAATGGGGAGGACCATTTGGAGTTGTAATGATTCTGTCTCCTTTGAAGCCACCTGATGAAACTCTGTTTTTACCAACCATCAGTACCCAGGAGAAGCCCGTGTGACACAAGATGAATGGAATAATTTTATGGGATGAGGGAAGACTCTGTGGAGGCATCTAACAAGCATATTTTGGAGAAAAAAATTACCTGAAGCATCAGGAAAGAAAACTACACAACATGCCAAACCCCCACCCACAATAAAGGGTATAAAAGGACCATGGAGGAAGGAGAGACTCAAACCTCACCCATATCCACCTCCATCAGCTGGTCTGTTGTCCCATCACCTCTCCCAGTACCATGCCTTACAACTGCTGTCTGTCCAACCTGAGCTGCGGCTCTAGCTGCCCCTCCCGGCCCTGCGTGGCCCCCAGCTGCCATGACATCCCTCTACCTGGGGCCTGCAACATCCCCGCCAACGTGGGCAACTGCGGCTGGTTCTGCGAGGGCTCCTTCAATGGCAGCGAGAAGGAGACCATGCAGTTCCTCAATGACCGCCTGGCCAGCTACCTGGAGAAGGTGCGGCAGCTGGAGCGGGAGAACGCGGAGCTAGAGAGCCGCATCCAGGAGCGGTGCCAGCAGCAAGAGCCCCTGATGTGCCCCAGCTACCAGTCCTACTTCCGGACCATCGAGGAGCTGCAGCAGAAGGTGAGGCATGGAGTATGTGGGGGCACAGCAGCAGCTGGGTGTCTTTGAACAATAAGTTCTCAAGTTCAGGTGGTCCTCACAGTGGAACCTTGTTTTCAGATTCTGTGTGCCAAGTCTGAGAACGCCAGGCTGGTGATACAGATCGACAATGCCAAGTTGGCCTCTGATGACTTCAGAACCAAGTATGTTGAAACCTTTCAGCCACATAACCTCCAAGGTCCCTATGGCTCCTTCATGGCCCCGTGGGCCGAATGTTGCCTGGAGGAGAAGAGGAAGCCATTTCCCCCCTTTTTATTTCTCCTCTGATGGCTGGATATGTACAATTCGTTTTGGAACCCAAATTCATATGCTATCTGCTCTTCAGTCCCTATTGGTCCTTCTTAAACTCCAGAATTCAGAAATTGAAGTTAATTATTGGAGAATGGATTGGTTTGGTGGTATATTAACCAACAACATTGAGAGGAGAGTGAGAGACTCCATCCCAGGAGTCCCTATGGGCACCTTTGGGTGTTAGGATGAGTCCGGTCCCCTTCAGACTATCCATGCAGAGCTCAAGGGACACATGGAAAAGAAGGGATGGAAAACTGTGTCAGTTCAATGACAGCGAAGCAATGCCATTCCAACAGGATATGGGGCAGGGAGATGGGCGCGCTTCCTGGCTCCTCCTCTTACTCCAACCTGTGTGTGCAGGTATGAGATGGAGCGCTCCTCCCGGCAGCTGGTGGAGTCGGACATAAACAGCCTGCGTAGGATCCTGGACGAGCTGACCCTGTGCAAGGCTGACCTGGAGGCCCAGGTGGAGTCCCTGAAGGAGGAGCTGCTGTGCCTCAAGAAGAACCACGAGGAGGTGAGAGGGGAAAACAACAACAACAACAATAGGCTTCAGAGCTAACCCTTCAGCATCAGGTATGAGGTGGCACTTGCCATTAGGATCCCTGGTTGGTACTCTTCTCGGAAGAATTCAGAACTAGCTCAGGGAATAAGGATGCTATGTCCATAGTGTACAACAAGGTGCTGAGGAAGGAAATCCAGGTTCTCTGTTGGTAACTGTTGGGTCCCTAATGTGGTGGTAGAGATTGGAAAAAAAAAAAGACATAAGACATAACCCCTCTCTTCAAAGGCTCCACAGTCTTGTCTCCAGTCTGGGGGAGACAACAATGTAAAAACATCGTATAATCCCAGCAGAGGGAAATAAGTGCTATATAAGACGTACTTGGATGAGCAGCCCTGAGAACAATCCAGTCTGCTTGAAAGTAACTCTTCTCAGAGGCATGTTATGGAGAGTGGGAAAACTTTAGTACTTGGGTGTTATAATCTGAGGGAGGAAGCTGAGCAAAGACACGAAGTGGCAGGGTGAGGTATATTTGAGAATGGACCATGGATGGGTATGGCTGGGCATGCGGTACCTGTAGGGATGTGACAGGAAATGACAAAGGACCTGTGCATGGCCAGTTGTTGGGACTCAGTCTTATAGGAAATGTAAGTCTATTTCAGTTTTCCCAGAAAGGAATAGATGTGACCCTTATTTGGATTTATTTTTATATAATATCTGTGTCAGTCTTTGAAAAAGTCAGGATATTCTTTACAGTGAACTATTTGGCTATTGCAGGAAGATAGCAGATCTATTTCTGTGGGTTCACACCTTCCTCTTCCTCCACCAGGAAGTCAACACCCTGCGTTGCCAGATTGGAGACCGCCTCAACGTGGAGGTGGACGCTGCCCCCACCGTGGACCTGAACCGCGTGCTCAATGAGACCAGGTGTCAGTATGAGGCCCTGGTGGAGACCAACCGCAGGGACGTGGAGGAATGGTACACCAACCAGGTGGGCATCTCGGCACATGGCCACCCAGGACCTCGGGACCCTTAAGGCAGGGTCTGATCCTGTCTCTTACCTTTGGTGTTTCAGACCCAGGAGCTGAACAAGCAGGTGGTGTCCAGCTCAGAGCAGCTGCAGACCTGCCAGGCGGAGATCATTGAGCTGAGACGCACGGTCAATGCCCTGGAGATTGAGCTGCAGGCCCAGCACAACCTGGTGGGTATTGTTCAGACCTGCTGGTGAGAAAATGAGGTTGGGGAATCAAGAGTCACTGATAGGCCTTTGGGGTCATAGTCTCTTTAACTCTCAAAGCTCGTGACTTCTATGGAGGGACATGCTAAATAAAGGAGCAGCTCTGACATTCTTCCTCTTCCCCGCACAGAGGGACTCCCTGGAGAACACGCTGACGGAGACAGAGGCCCGCTACAGCTCCCAGCTGTCCCAGGTGCAGTGCATGATCACCAATGTGGAGGAGCAGCTGGGCGAGATCAGATGTGACCTGGAGCGGCAGAACCAGGAGTACCAGGTGCTGCTGGACGTCAAGACCCGGCTGGAGTGTGAGATCAACACATACCGGAACCTTCTGGAGAGTGAGGACTGCAAGTGAGTATGAGGCAAAATATTTCTGGGGAAGTGTGTGTGGGACTAATGATACTGTAGACACTCACATGTCAGCCATATTTTCAACTCACCCAATAACATTAATCAAGGGTCTACCATGTGACAGTTCAACATATATCTAAGGTCAAAGGTAAAGTGCATATATCCCCTGCCTCAGGGAGCTAACAATGGAGGTAATATTTTTCAAAAGGGCAAGTTTCCACCTCTGCCCATGTCATTTTGGGGAAGGGAAAAGGATTTGGTAATAATCACATTTGATTCCAACTAACTCCACCACTGTGGATTCATAGGTTGTTTCATTAAACTTGGTGTTTTCTCCATCCTCTCCCTAATGCATTCTAAAACTGTTTTCTCCCAGCCTCCCCTGCAACCCGTGTGCTACCACCAATGCTTGTGGAAACTCCTGCGGACCCTGTTAACAGGTTGCTGTTTACTTAAATACTGACATCCTCTTTGAAGATGACCATGAAGCCATTTACATCAAACCTGGAAAAGGTTCCTAGGTACTACTTTGCCGGAGCTCAGTTGCCTTTAGACATCTTGTCATGCCAACCGTGATATTTCCAGGCATGGAAATGCTTTCCAGATCCAACAAGCAAAGACACATCATCAAGTTCCAATGTCTGGAAAACATCCTCCCATTGAAGGTTGAGTCTCTGTAACTGAAGATGTCCAGCTCCCTGTAATCTGAGCTCCAGGTATTACTTTAGGGCGTTTCCTATACATATATTTCCTGCTTTCCTTGCTTCTTTGGTATTCTCTGGAATGCAAGGAGGCTACTTCATTTACTTCCCAATAAACTTTATTTCTCTGGCATTGTAAATGTGTTTCTCATTCATATTCATGCATTGTAAAGTACTTCTCATGGTTGCCCCATAAAAAATACCCCTTCATTAGGACGTTGGCATGAGTTGAATGACTGAACCCAGCCAACATCTTCCAGTGAGGGAGGGCTGTTCCCACCAAGGGAAGACCACGAAGCAAACCTGGCCTTCAACACTTGATGCCCATCTTGCTTTGGCTGCAGGGCCCTTGGCAATTCTGAGACTCCTCTCCAACCTCACTGCTCTCTCCCACTGCCCCTTCATCACTGTGAAATTAATTCTCTGCTTCCCTTTCTCCTACACTGTGAAGACCAGCTTCTGTAGAAACTACTCCCAAAGCAGCCCTACCTTCTCCTCTCAACATCTTGGCTGCTCGTGTATGATCCATATGCATACCTGTCCTTCCTTCAAAATGTACCTTCAATGATTTCCTGCACACTCTGGGTCCTCTTATATTTCTGACTACCCATCCATGGACTCTCAATTAGCCAACTTCCATGTTTTGTCCCAAATAGAAGACATACTCATATCCTTGGCTTTTTGTTTTGCTCTTTCCATATCCCTATTCAGGAAGAGCTAGCACCTATCTGCTGATGATGCCAAAATATCACCTCACCTCAGCTCCAGCTTTGCTTGCCGTAGGACAGTTTCACTTGGTATCAGGCCATCACGGCCCATTTAATGGAAGTAAAACTTATCTTTGCCAAACTAGTTCATCTTGTACTCACTTATTATGCCCAATATTTTTTTTTAATCAAAAGATCCTTTAAATGTAGGTAGGTGTGTCTCCCTCTCTTCAAGTTTACTTTTTTCCTCAAGGTCTGTGCTCATATCTATAATGTTCTTCCATTGACCTCTTTATCTTTTATTTTCTATAATTCCAAAGAAGGCCAATGTTCATTAAATCTCCTCCAACAAACATTGGTTCTACCTTACCTCCCACATGCCTCATTTTTGAATTATTAAAACTCTCAAGTCTATCAGTCACTTTATAGATTATCCATTTAACTTAGTGCTATCTTACCAACACAATCACAATCATTCATCTGGTGTGTGTGCCAGTACAAGGAGGGGTGCTGAGAACACAGAAATAAGTAAATGCCAAACTTGGCCCACAGCATATTTAGAGTCCAGGGTAGATAAGACAAAGAGATAACTGCCACATACTTATCAATGTCTCAAGAAAGGTGTAAAGAATGATGAATTTCTGAGGTCTGAAGGAGTGATAAGAAGAGGCTCCAAGAAGGAGGTAGCACTCAATCAGGGATTTGAAAACCCATATCTCCTGTTTATATAAATTTTGTCTGTCTGTCTCATTGACTACACTTTTTCATCTGATCAAAATCTAGTGCAAACCATGAAATACTATCCGTGGAACAAACAGGGAATAGTATCACTGGTGAGGATTCATGAGAAGGAAATTAAAACTTTATATACTTCCAACTTCAATCAACTATGACTGCATGGCATTAGCATAATTCTGAAATACAGTTTGATGGGATATGTTTAGACACATGCATGTGTGCAGGTCTGAGAAGAGGAAAAGTTTTTCCAAGCATGAACTTTGCCTGGTAAGGAGATGAAGCAGGAGGTGTGTCTAGAGCCTGACAGACCAATTTGTAGCCTGGAACAGAGGATACATGTGCCAGTGGAAGATGCAACTGCAAAGCAGTTAGGTAAAATCACATCTAGCAGTGCACTGAGTGGTTATCTGTGAGATTTGCTTGTAAGGAAGGTTGGCAGATAATATATCAGGCAGCAATATATAGGCTAGGTTGTGGTGAGTTCTAGAAAATGGTGGGATTAGGTGAGAAAGAAGGAAGATCAATCAGGAGGCTGATAAAAAAAAGAACTGAGATGGGTGGAGATGGACAAGTGGGTGGGGCAAGGGTGGGGTGGATTTCAGAGGCTCAGCTTCAGATATGGAAGCTGATTAGAGGTAGAACAATGGAGTGAGATGAAAGGAAACTAGTACTAATTAGATACCTACATGGGTCAACATGTATGAAGATTTTGAGCCTGGGAAAATGAAACAACAGTGATCTCGAATGGAAAAAACTGGGGGGCTGGAGTCTACATTTGGGAGAGACCCTGGAGTTACCTAACTATAATTAGAGCTGCAGGAATTGTTAACATTGTCAAGGGGAAGGTGTTAGAGTGTGGAGGGACCTTGGGACCAATAATAGAAATGATAGAGCAAGCCTAAAGCTCTCTAAAGCCTTGACATGAGGTTCTGCCTTGGGTAACTTGGTCCCTGAAGATAGAGCTGGCATTTGGGTAAAAGCAGTGGGAGAAATAAGTGGAGGAACAGCTGAAGTAAAAAGAAGTCACAGTTGTTGGTTTTTAATACATATTTTTATTGATTTCAGAGAGGGAGGGAGATATAGAAACATCAATAATGAGAGAGAATCATTGATTGGCTACCTTCTGTATACCTTCTACTGGGGATTGAGCCACAACCCAGGCATGTGCTCTGACCGGAAATTGAACTGTGACCTCCTGCTTCATAGGTCAACTCTAAACCACTGAGCCACGCCAGGTGGGCCAAAGTCAGAGATGAGAATTCAGACAAATCCACTAGAAACAGCAATGGGGAGATAAGAGGAGAATGTAAAGGTGTGTGGGATGCTGGGGGGAGAAGCCGTATTTTAGCAGCTCTTTCAATGTGTCTCAAATCATCAACTTGATAGTGACCTTATTGAAAAAGTTCAAAGCAACACATTCACATTAAACACGAAGCTTAGTTTGCTCTATCCTCTGTGGCCTACTAAAAACGTTTTCACCCCTGCTGTTCCCTTGGATCTGCAGAGCAGTCCCATAACAGGTTCTCAGTCTGTCTGAGTCCAGCTTTCCCAGAAGACGAGGACAATTAAGATCCATTGCTTTGGATCACTTCAGGTTCATGGTGAGAATTTCACGTGCCAGGACCTGGCCATGCAGGAAGATGGTTTTGGGAGGAGAAGGGGGGCCTCCTAATGCCTTTAAAGTCCTGCCACAAGGAGGATGGCCTCAGCAGAAGGTCTTCCCTGCCTCCACTCCATGGTTAACCACCACTGATGAGTTTGCGTGTCATCTACCCCACGAAAATAGCCTCGGCTTCCATCATAAATAGTATCCTTAAATCTCAACTGCAATTTGCTCACATCTGGAAACCAAAAGCCTTACCACAGCGTCTGCCACAATTACATGGCAGATGTAAAACCTTTCTGTTTGTTAGGATTTGATTTGCTCATCATGTTTATTGAAGGGTCATTGACTAGAGGCAATGCCATTGTTTATGCAAAGGCAAGAATTCTCAATACACAGTAAGTGGAATAAATAAAGAGCAATTGTCTTGAAACTACTTGAAACCTGGCTCTTTTTTCCATAGACCCAAGTCCTCTCAACCATCATTATCTAACAACCATGTAGTTATGCAGCAATCATGTTTACTTCTACTCAAAAGTGGAATAGTCATGTTTTCTAAACTCTCCCTTCCACTATTGAATGCATAAGGATACTCCCCCTCTGGATTATTCCATTCTGACTGACATAGAAGCTATAGTGATGGGTAGAGGAACCCCCATGGGCATATGTACCAGTTTACAACACCGTATGCCTATTCTTTAAAATGTACCATTGTCTAGATTTTCCTTTTTTGAAGCTTGGGGAATAGAAGAATGGGAGAAAGATAGAGAAAAGCCTATGAATCCAGCTACTCAATTTATGTTATTTGATCTCAGCCAATATAGGGCTTTAGTCTGTCTGGCACTTACTTCAAACCCACACACCCATTCCACTTCTCGAGAAAGGTAGAGACTCAGGCAGGAGGGGCAGAGAGGTGTGGATCGTGAACATAGGTGAAGATGCCAGCACCTTCAGAGCACACACTCTGGGAAAGCACATGTTTCCTCCAAAACTGCTGTCTTTTATGAACATGCATTTTAAAAAATATATATTTTTAAGAGAGAGAGACAGAAACATCAAAGATGAGAGAAAACCATTGATTGACTGCCTCCTGCACACCCAACAATGGGGATTGAGCCTGCAACCTGGGCATGTGCCCTGACTGGTAATCGAGCCATGACCTCCTGATTCATAGTTCAACTCTCAACCACTGAGCCACACCAGCTAGACTAAAAGTGTATTTGAAACTCCATCTTGGAAATGACTTTTAGAATCACCCAAGAAAACACACCCTATTATTTTATACTGACAACAAGTTTCTTGCCCATCTAAGATGCTCTTTAGTTTGGTTGTTTATCCTACTCACTAGAGTTGGTTCCAAATAATATCTGGATGATTCCAAAAATAAACACACCCTCAGAAGGTGATGAAATAAGGATGAGCAAAAGGAATGTCCCAGGCTGTGAGGACAAGCTTGAAGAAGGGGTGATCTGAGTATTGGCAGTTGGGGTGGAATCAGCATGGAGCGCCCAAGAGGAAGTACTTTAAGGAGTCATTTTCATATTTTGAGCACTGGTCGGTTAAACATAAAATCTTCATAGTTCCTACATCTGTCTGGAATAGCATGAGGGCAAAATATCCCCTTGCCAAAACATATTGATGGTCACAAGATGCCACTAAGTATGTAACAATGTGGCGGCTTTTCACAGTCACATCCTTTGGAGAACTGGGCTCAGGTATTTCTATGTCAAAGCCACCAAGGACTTCCTTTTTTTCTAGCTTTTGGTGGACATTACACTTCCCCACTGAGCAGACTTCCTTCTGTTAGAATGAAACATCCTTTTCTTCTTTGGTAGAGTCCAGGCTTTCATTTCCTGGTCCATTCTAACGTAGGAGGGGGTATGGCCTAGGAGTGGTTGAGTCCCATTGAATCCAATCCATTTGTGTACTGTTGCATCTCAGCAGTGAGAAGATCAGAAGAGAGACACTTAGGGATGAAGAGAGCTGGGCCTTTGGACTCAGAGAACTCCGGGTTTGAATGCTAGCTCTACCATGGAGGAGCTTGATGTTCTCATCTACAAACCCTGCAGGGTTTCGGGAGGACTGCAGCAGAGGACGCATCCGAGGTGCTCAGAACAGTGAGTGCTCAGGAAGCAGGAGCCATTCTAATAATAGTCATACTGTGTGTAAGCATATGGTACAGTCCTCATGCTGAGTAGATCCCAAGATGTTAGTTTTCTTCATGTTCTGTGAACACTGAGGAAGAACAGAAATAGAGCCTGGGGGTGTCCTGTAACCTCTTCTACCCCCTCCCTCCCATTAGGAAGAGGCTACACTCCTCCCCCTAAGGTATGGCATGGCTAAGGGACATTGAGCTGGATGGCCTCCTAAGTCCTTTCTGGCCTCAGCTTCCAGAACTCCCTACTCAAGGAGTCTGGTTTCCAGATGGGCTTCCACCAATGGTTTTTCTCACCAAGTCCTTACAGAGTAGGAGCTGGATGAGGCACAGGCCACTCCTTGGGTAGGACAAAGAGGCACAGATATGCCCCCAACTCGGGGGGGCGGAGGGAGGCAGGGTACAGCTGTCAATCTACCTTGACACCTTGTGAATAAGCATTCCTGTGGACAAGGTAATAGGCTGGTCACTTTGAAGCTCTTACTGAACCAACCAGCAAGATGGGTGAGGAGTCCTGACTTAGCAAGAAGCCAGAGTAAAACATTTTATGAGGTATAGGACTCGCGTGAGGTGGCTAAAAAATGAATGGAAAAATGGGTAATCAGGGTAAAGGGGGGGCAATGCTGTACGTGGTTGCCACACCCACGGGTGACGGATTATAAAGGCCAAGGAGAGGACCAGGGCTTACACCAGAGAAAAGGAATCCGGCTTTGACACTGACCTTCAGAGCTCGGCTCCCTCCTAG
Organism: Vespertilio murinus; assembly: GCA_963924515.1. Lineage (NCBI taxonomy): Eukaryota > Metazoa > Chordata > Mammalia > Chiroptera > Vespertilionidae > Vespertilio > Vespertilio murinus. The sequence goes on from OZ004718.1 coordinate 7,014,289, forward strand.
CGCCGCCATGCCTTACACCTGCTGCCTGTCCAACCTGAGCTGCCGCTCCAGCTGCCCCGCCCGGCCCTGCGTGGCCCCCAGCTGCCACAGCACCCCCCTGCCCGGGGCCTGCAACATCCCCGCCAACGTGAGCAACTGCGGCTGGTTCTGCGAGGGCTCCTTCAATGGCAGCGAGAAGGAGACCATGCAGTTCCTCAACGACCGCCTGGCCAGCTACCTGGAGAAGGTGCGGCAGCTGGAGCGGGAGAACGCGGAGCTGGAGAGCCTCATCCAGGAGCGCTGCCAGCCCCAGGAGCCCCTGATGTGCCCCAGCTACCAGTCCTACTTCCGGACCATCGAGGAGCTGCAGCAGAAGGTGAGGGGCGGGCACCGGGCTGCCATATAGTGACCTATTTATCCAAATCCAACACACCCGCTTCTGAATGGATTTAACACGGTGCAAACTAACGTGGGGCATGATGAAGCCACAGACTTCATCAACGTAGGTGTGGCCCGCCCAGTAGTCTTAGAACATCTGCATGGGAAGCCCCACAAGGGAAACGTACAGACTAGGGGGAGGGCAAGGCATTAGGCTGAAATCACTCATAGCAATCTTATACTGTTTTCTACCTAAAACCAGAATATCAGATGCTTTAATTCCATTATGGTATCCTGGTCTTGTTTTCAGAGCATATACCATTAAAAAATGCAAGCAAATTATTTCTCAGAAGTAGGAATTTCGTTAGTGAATTCTCAAATAGTCAAAGCTTTCAAAGCTGTAGCAATGCACTAAAAACAGCAGAAGGGCCCTTGACTCCAGAGCTTCGCTGATAGGCACAGACACTGTGCCACCCCCTACGCAGATATGCATGCAAGTGCGAATTCAGGGCCAGAAGTGCAGAATCAGAAGTGGGGATATGTAAAGAGTCAGCACAAGTGGGACTTACTACATAGTACAAATCAGGGAGGGCTCCCTGGAAGGGCAGCATCCGAGCAGAGTTTGACGGGTGAGCGCTATGCCAATTGCACGAGCTCTTGATTCTCAGAGGGGATCTACTGCCCACAGTTCTGTAGTTCTGACAGAGTGAATGCCAGAAAGAGCTGTGCAATCTGAAGAGCATGCATATGGACTCAATCTTAGTACTAGGCTCAGTGCCGGAGTGAGGGGTGAAGTACTAAGACAATACAACAGGGGAGAGAGATATGGAAATGAATGACCACGGAGAAGGTGGTAAGGCATGTCACTAGCTAAGAGCAAAGTACTATGAGAGCTCACGGAAGAAGTGACCCCCTATAAGAGCTGAGGAAGGAGGGGAATGTGGGCTATACAAGGGGTCTTGCTAGGTGGGTGAGGGCATTCCCGGGCACTCCAGGTAGAGGGAGAAGCTTTGTGCACAAAAGCCTTGGCCAGGGTAACTTGAGGGGAGAGTGGAGAGAGGTCAGCAGGGCAAATACGTGGGTATTTGTCCCGGTTTGCCTGGGATCTTCCTGGGTTTAGCATCCCAGGAACCCCCTAATCCTAAGCAAACTGGGGCACTGGTCCCACTTTGTGAGGTTTGGTACCCCGGATGCTCAATGCCTACAGGAAGCCAGCAGCAGACCAAGAAGAGAAATTCCTGACAGCAGGCAGGTTTACCCTCCACTGTTTTAGTTTTGAAATGATCAATCCTCCTTTTATCCCCAAACTGTACATCCAAGAAGACTTGAAGCTATGTGGCTGGATTAAAATAGCTGTTCATGTGAAGACACAGGCTTTCTTGCTTAGTATAACTCACTTGGTGTAATTAATTCTGGCCCCAGATCCTGTGCAGCAAGTCGGAGAATGCCCGGCTGGTGGTGCAGATCGACAATGCCAAGCTGGCCGCGGACGACTTCAGGACCAAGTGAGAATTCCCTAATGATCAGAGAAGTCTAGTGGGGGCAGGCTGCATGGCAAAGTGACGGACTCTGTCCAGGGAGCATGTGAGCAGAAGCTGTCTGGATGCTGTGGGAGGATTCTTACACTGGCTTAGTTAGGTCCAATGTGTCCAACTCCCCTCACATTGAACCTAAGATTCTGTATTTTAGGTTTAGCTTGAAGGAGCTCAAGAAACCACCCATTCTTTCTCTCTTTCAACTTCATGTCTGGATCAAGTTTGAAAAGTGAATTTCACACCGATTTCTTAGTGTAGGTTAGCCACTCTCAGCCCATGAAAATGCAGGAGGCAAAATCCATGTCAGAGAATCAATCAATTTTTCTAAGTCTGAACATCACAATCAAAAAATCCTTTGCATTTTGACGGAACCCTACAGTTGACAACGTAATGTTACCGATGTCCTTTCTCCATCTTCAGGCCCACCCGATGAAGGGCTAGTGTGGTCCCCTTTTTACAGATGAGGAAGTCAAGGCTCAGAGAGATTAAGGAACTTATCCATAGCCACAGTGTCAAGGTTGAATCTGACTGACTTCTATTCACAACACCAGATGGTTTTTCAGAGTAGTTGGAAAGGAGAGCGAGACAGTCTGTATGTCAGGCTTATGAAGTTTAGACTCACTTAGGAAGGCAAGATGACAGGACGTAGCTGACAGCAACATGTGAATGGACTCTTAGAACAAATGCAGTTACTATTAGTTTAGAACCTTCTCTCAGGGAAGAAATAGGTCTTTTTATTTAGTATGGTGATATTTTCTTCCTTTCATAAACTTTGAAAAACATTTCAAAATATAGGTCATCCAAGGAAAGCCTGGGAGGAATTCTTCCTCTTTAGCATCCTTGGACCTTTGGCTGTGTGTGCAGGTACGAGACGGAGCTGGGCTTACGGCAGCTGGTGGAGTCGGACATAACCAGCCTGCGCAGGATCCTGGACGAGCTGACCCTGTGCAAGTCCGACCTGGAGGCCCAGGTGGAGTCCCTGAAGGAGGAGCTGCTGTGCCTCAAGCAGAACCATGAACAGGTGAGGGAGACCCAGGCTCAACATCCCAATAGTGAGACTTCCACAGCTCCCCTGAGCAGGATAAGGTGGGGGTTTGCTAAGCATCCTAGAGCTAGCATAGCATTTTGTTGGTTGCTCGAAATGTATTTGGGGGATTGTTAGGAAATGAGTCATAGGCTTCCTTTCTTTTTTATTTTTAAATCTAAAAGAGTGTGTCAGTTGACCTATTTCTACCTAAAGCTAGACTTGTAACGAATAGTCCAGACAAAGATGTTTAAAATACTTTTTACTGTTTGGTAAGATCTGTTATCTTCTGAATGGATGCCAAATGAATGAGACTGGAACTAGATAGCAAACTCTTTGTATTGGGTGTCACCCTAGATGTTATAAACCAAACTGGATGGTTGGGTAGGTGGGTGGATGGATAGATGGATGGTTGGATGGATGGATGGATGGTTGGATGGATGGATAGATGGATGGATGGATGGATGAGGAAAGTGGGAGAAATGAAGGTTAATTCCAATAATGGTTGATTCTGATCTGATGGTTGAATGCAATACTAGGAAATCAGATGTGTGTCTCAAACATTAGATGTTGTGATGAAGAGGATACAACCCTTAACAGATAGTGTATAATGGTAGAAGACCTGAAATAAATGGGAGTTGGTAAACCTCATTTCTCCATATCTAAGAAGCAATAATTATAAACCAAGTTATCATGCTAGGTTTATCACTGAGAAAAGAGAAAATCGAGAGAAAATGATAGAATCTTGGAATGGGCAGAAACACTAGCAATCATTTAACCAAGTAATCACATGATACAGATGAGAAGGGGCTCAGACAAGAGGACTGAATCACAAGACATAATTTAGCTGGGTTTTCCATCTACTGAAATTCAACTCATAAATCCTAAATTTCAGTGCAAACCTCTTCCAACCACACCAGACTCCCTCAAAGAGAGTTTATCTTAGACTCTTTCTGTGGGTTCACACCTTTCTCTTCCTCCACCAGGAAGTCAACACCCTGCGTTGCCAGATTGGAGACCGCCTCAACGTGGAGGTGGACGCTGCCCCCACCGTGGACCTGAACCGCGTGCTCAATGAGACCCGGTGTCAGTATGAGGCCCTGGTGGAGACTAACCGCAGGGACGTGGAGGAATGGTACACCAACCAGGTGGGCATCTTGGCACATGGCCACCCAGGACCTCGGGACCCTTAAGGCAGGGTCTGACCCTGTCTCTTACCTTTGGTGTTTCAGACCCAGGAGCTGAACAAGCAGGTGGTGTCCAGCTCAGAGCAGCTGCAGACCTGCCAGGCGGAGATCATTGAGCTGAGACGCACGGTCAACGCCCTGGAGATCGAGCTGCAGGCCCAGCACAACCTGGTGGGTATTGTCCAGACCTGCTGGTGAGAAAGTGAGGTCGGGGAATCAGAGTCGCAGGGCAGCCCTTTGGGTCATAGTTTCTTTAACTCTTGAAGCTTGTGACGTCTATGGAACCCTATGGAGGGACATGCTAAAGGAGCAGCTCTGTGACATTCTTCCTCTTCCTCGAACAGAGGGACTCCCTGGAGAACACGCTGACGGAGACAGAGGCCCGCTACAGCTCCCAGCTGTCCCAGGTGCAGTGCATGATCACCAACGTGGAGTCCCAGCTGGCTGAGATCAGAGGTGACCTGGAGCGGCAGAACCAGGAGTACCAGGTGCTACTAGACGTCAAGGCCCGGCTGGAGTGTGAGATCAACACGTACCGGGGCCTGCTGGAGAGCGAGGACTGCAAGTGAGTACCCGCAGGCAACACATGCCCAGTTCTACTGAAGGGATACATTAAGGACTTTGCCAGTCAAGTTTCAGAAGCCAACATGTCTTTGGAGACCGGATATATGGTATTTTTGCTACCATAACCTGGGCTAAAGGTATTTTCTGGTCCAAAAGATACTTGAGAAACTTGACTTGGATGCTGATGGGTAAATAAAGCTTTGTATTTTCGGGCTGGGATTTAACCAAAGCACCCAAGTCCATTGTTTAGTGGATCCCAGTTGGACCCATCTGAGGCAGGCAGAGTGGGGATCATATAACCATCATTGAGATGAGCATTTGAACATCTAAAGGGAGGATAACTCAGTAACTCGGGGTCCAGCACTTGTCCCCTAACACAGAATTTTTATGAATACAGTCTTGTGGACTTTTCACAATTCTGTATGGTAGGTCTTACAAATCCTGTTTTAGGGGGAGAGGCCAAGGCTTAGAGGGAGGAAGTGACTGGTCCATGACTCCAGGGTTACAGAGCGAGGGCTGGGATTACAACAGGAGGTTGGCTCTTTTCTGCCAACACTGTCTGACTTTTAGAAGGGGTGATCAGAAGAGGCTTAGCTTCTTAAGGTGTCAGAGAATGGATTCCTCTTGTCCCCCTATCTCCTTGGGTTGACTCGCCTCCTTTTTAGAAAAAGAAATTACCCCTCTCATGCTAACAAACTAATGCTTCTGTGTCCCAGCCTGCCCTGCAACCCCTGCGCCACGACCAACGCATGTGACAAGCCCATCGGGCCCTGTGTCACCAATCCCTGCGCCCCTTGTGGCCCCCGAACCCGCTGTGGGCCCTGCAGCACCTTTGGGTGCTAGACATCCTAGTGCCAGCAGGAGGATCGCATGAAGACAGAAGACCACAGATGGACCAGCCCTGTTTATCTGACAACCATCACCACAGGAACTCCTCGCAGGCATCACCATCAATCCTGTTCTAGAACATATGCCCAGCGTGTGGCTGGCTCAGAGACCTGCCTGCCTGATCCCCTTCATTCAAGGCTGCTCTCCTGTAGTTATTGTCTGACCTGAGAGTCAGACAGGTCTGGGCCATGACGGTGTCATCTGAGATGTTTTGTGGTTCTCTCTGTTGCTTTGGCCTTCTCTCGCACTTCCCCAGTCCCTTTGCACATCTTCTAATAAACTTCCCTCTTGCAAAGCAGAGATGATGTGTATTCATACTTTTCCAAGTGTTCGCTCTATGTTATGTGCTTCTTATAAACCCACTTGAAAGCTTAGGCAGACTGTGTAGTTGAATCCTCTCCTCAAAAGGTCTTCGTCATCATTAATTAACATTCATTAAGCACAAGGAGCCCCAGCAGGCACTCAGGCCAGCAGGAAACCGGTGGGGCCACAAGGGCAAGAGGCCTCATCTAAATATGATAAACTCATTCATTATGGAGCCTTACTTAGTAAAATACAACGGTTACCATTTCTAGAAAGTTCCACTGTTTCTTTTCCAAGTGCCTACAAGAAGAGGGACAGCAACCAAATACCAAGAACTGCATGGCTGATTTTCTCTCTTGCTCGCATAGTAACAACCATGGGCCTGAACCCAGAGCTCACGCTCTGAATGTCAGTTACATGTGAGGTGTGACTGTGAGAGAATAAAACTGATTTCAAACAAGCACACAGAGTTTATGCATCCTTCAGAGTTGTCACCTGGGGAAAGATGATGCTATTAGCACCGCAAACATCTCTTGAAACTCCTTTGGGCAAAGAACTCATAATAGTGGGAGCCTTATAGTTGAGTATTACCCAACAGATTTTTCAAGTGTTTTACTTCTCATTTGAATGTTTTAATCACTGAGATTAAATGTGGATTTTGGGATCCCCTCCCCCATAAAAAAGTACTTTAGCATCAAACTAGGACACCAAATCTCTGCCAGTGTGAAAACTGGCAGCTTTGCTGAGGCCCTGCTCCTACTGGTGCCCATTGACGTTGGCGTAGGTTAGTAGTGCCCATGGCTATGGTGCTGGGGTCTGTGCGATGCCACTGTCCCAGTCACTGGCCAAACTGCTAGTTATGTCTTCTTTCCTTCAGATGAAGCTGACACTATCTCCCCCTGCTGTGATGATGTCTGCTCCAATCTTGGTCTTCAATTCATACCCCAGTTCTTTGAATGTTTACTCCATTGTTGTTGATGTTGTTGGATCGCTCTTATCCAGACTTAAGTCATGAGACCCTGGAAGATAATTGAGTGACACTCCATGCTGTGCGCAGAATGCCCCAGACCCGGTGGGTGCATTCCACTCTCTCTTCCTTCCTTCAGGGCGAGTCCAATCCCAGGAACCACCTCCACGCTTTGTGCAAATACCCCTGACCAATCCTCCTCATCAGTTCTCTATAAACTCTGGGGCCACTGCCCACCAACAGTTACCTGAAGCTGCCTTTATCAGGGACAGGTGCTTCCCAAACGCCATTGTCTTTTGTGTTTTGTTGTCTTTGCTGAAAAGCCTGTTGCCAATCTAATGGTGGTTCTATTGCTGATAATCCTTTTTTCTCTCTCTTGGACTGTTTCTAAGATTGTCTCTCTGTGTCTAGGGCTGTGTAGCTTCACTGCATTATGTCTAAGGCTGGGGCCAGTTTTGTTTTCCTACTTAGGAGTGAGGGGCTTCTAGAACTGATTCATGCTTTTCAACACCTGTGTAAAATTCTCAACCACTATCAGTTTTAAATATGGCTTTGTCCTATTCTGTTTTCTCCTTCTGAATTATTATAAAAACAGCCTTATTTAAATATAACTCATACCATAATATATAATTCATATGCCATAAAATTCACCTATATGAAGTAAATAATTCAATGATTTTAAATATATTGATAGAATAATGTAACCTTTACCATAATTTTAGAATATTTCATCATCCCCAAAAATAAATCTTTTACCCAATTACTAGTCACTCCCATTGCCCCCACCCTCCAAGCCTAGGCAACCTCTACTGTTTCTATAGATTTGTCTATTTTGGATATTGCCTATGAATGGAATCATACAATATGTGGTATTTTATGACTGGCTTTTTAAAATATAGCATACTAGTGTAAATTTAGAAAAATAAGAGCAAATAGTGCCTAAGTCACTAAGAGCAAGTTCAATTTTTTCTTTGTTAAATCTTCCTGTAACAATGAGCTTTAAGTTCACTTTTTCATTAGGGTGCAGTCCTTTTTCAGTGGCTTGAGTTCCATCACTCACAAAGATGGAAGACCTTGTCTCCAGTTCCTTATTTCTCTAGTCTAATGCATCTTTCCCCATTTTAGACTCTTCCACAAACTCTCCACGTGAGCCCCGGCAAGCTTATTCCCCCTCTAGGTCAATGCCTTCCCATTTGAAAAATGAAAGAGTTGGATGAGATGGCTGCCTAGGTCCTCCTTGGCAGTGTCAACATTCTAAAATTCTAGACTTCATGTGCCTTAGGCACTATTTGCAGAAAAGATATTTTCTCATCATGTGTGTGGGAGATCCATTCTAAGAATGTCACCCGGTGAAGTAATCGTGAAATACCCAGTTGTCTTGGGCTGTGGGCTGACAGTCCATTGAGAGAACATTTCTCTGAGGTTGGGTCCTCCTGGCATTCTCTTCACCTGCAGCTCAGACCTACACATCAGCCAGTTCATGAACAACAGGTCCTTTGATCCCATAGGAGGCTTAGTTTCCCTTCATCACTTCCTAATTGCTCCCTTTTGAAACTGGCAAACTCAGCAGTTACCACAAGAGTGTGAATGCCAATCATGACAAAGGCTTTATTTCCAGAACAACAAGCTCAAGGGCAACTTAATGATTATGTTGGAATGGGAGCCTTACCTGGGTCCCTTTACCACTCCTTATTGCTTTAGAAGACTTGTAAGAATTTCCTTTTAGAATTTTTTAATGTCAATTTTATGTCTTTTTCTTGTACAGAATATATGTGTTTTTAAAAAATTTGGAAGAGACAAAAAAGAGTAGAAAAGAAAAAAAAAGCATTCATAATTCTACCATTCAAAAACATGCAGTGTTATCATTATAGTGTGGTTCTGTTTTATCTCTCAATTATCCTCATTGTTGCAATCCTTTTAATTTTATTATAACTATTTGTCTACCTTATTTTGGGTAAGTGTATTGCTCTTGAGTAGGGGCATCATTTGAACAGTTGTGATTCCAAGTTTCTCCAAATGGTGGGATATAATTCTGCATCTGATGGGATATAATTGTATCATCAATGTAAAAATAAAAATTGAAATCAGGCCATAAGGTACTTCAATATTGCTGAATTCTATCACCTCCACATTCATCCTTCATTCTTCTTCAACCAAGCCTATCTATGGACAAGATTTTTCTCCCCTCTCCCACTCACTGCCTTTAATTTCTCTCCCTAGAACCTAGGTAATGGCAGATCAGATTGGTTGTGAAGTTATTGAACACTTCTGAAACGTGGTAATGGGGACTGGGAATTCAAGGGGTCAGCAGATTTGGGTTCATGTGATAAGACCCTAAGCCAGCCATTCCTCCATCCCATGCCTCAGTTTCCTCATTTGTACAATGAGAGACTTGAATGAGATAACCATTAAGATCCTTAGCATCACACTTGTTCCAAGATTTTCCCTCTCTCTTTTGATAATTTTGGCATTTGAGCTCTACCTTAAGAGGTGGAGGAGGAAAGGAAGAGCAAAGCAGTCTGGTTGCTCATCTGTAGCTGTAGCTGAGGGGCTTGGGCTCTGCTCTAAGTACCTTTATTTGAGTTCTGCTGTGTCCCCTGCTAGGACAATGGTGAGGAGCCCCTCCTTTCCCTGGGCAGTAACTTTTTGACTCGAGGGCCATAATGGGTCCTTAAACTGGACCGGAGGGCCGGAAAAAAAGTAGCCTGACCATGCTGGCACTCTCATCTTGGGCTGCTGGTGAAGGACCGGAGGGGAGAGCAAGAGAACCCTCCGCTCTTTCGGCTCCGTGGGCCGGATAGAACAGCCGAAGGGGCCGGATCCAGCCCGCAGGCCATAGTTTGCCCACGGCTGATCTAGGCACACAACTGAATTCCTTCCTCATCATCTCCCTTTAGGATATTAAGCCCGTCTCCCCTTATGCCTTGCAACAAAACACAAGTTACAGGCATGGACAGTTCCAAGCGCTTCTGCTTCATGGCTAATTGTTCCTACATCACCAACTATTATAAATCATCAGATCCAAACAAGACTGACAACTTGAAGCTGCTTAAAGCACACTAATTATGGTAAGAAAGTCTGTATGGGTAAGAGCAACGCTCACAAGCTTTATAATCAGGTGTACAAACTGACTATGGAAGGACTTCTCTAAACCACGAACATCTCAGCTCAGGGTGTTAAAGTCTCAGTTTACCAAAGTCCCATGCAGGTGTTATTCTGAAGAAGAGCACAGGTGTGGTGTATACCTATGTGACTCTGGAAAAGCTCCTGGCAACTTCCTGATCAACTTACTCAAGACCCTCTCCATGGTTCTGATCTTACCGGGCCCCTTGGCCGCACTAAGAGTTTTGACCTTCAACTCCACTTTGATGCTCTCTCCTCCTTGACCTTCTGTCATGCCATGAACCAGCTCTCTTTATGTTCTCTCACCAGTTCTCCATCTCATCCTGCTCTCTGCCTGGGGAGTTTCCCAAAGTTTGGTCCTCAGCCCCTTGTTGTTCTTCTCTTTGTGCACCCTCTCCCTGGGCTTATTTCTCCAGCACTCATATCTGCACCGGGATATCTGTCGGGGATTCTAGTCAACTCCGAGGACCTGCTGAGTTTCCCTGTTCCTTCAAATGCAGCTTATCAAGAATGAAACTAGGTCACTTCTCTCCTTAGAACCTTCAATGGCTCCCCCTTGCCCTTAAGATAAAGCCTAAACTCGAGGACCTTCATTTCATATAAGGGTCCTTCATGCCTTCAGGGAACTCATCTAGAGAGAGAGAGGGGTAGACATGGATCATGACAATGCCATGTTCAAGGTGAGATGAGAGCTTGGGAAGGAGGAAGAGAGGATCTGTCAGAAGATTGGAAAAGAGGTAGGTCATCTGTGCCTGTGTACAGGGGAGGATGGAAAGAGTCTGCTTCTCCTTTACCCTAATCTATTACTCCCTGGCTCACACGGTCTTTACTGAGTCTCTCCCGGTTCCTCTGATGCAGAACTTCCCAACTTACTGAGGTCTGAAGAAGTTAGAGAAAGAGGTAGCTCACTTACTTAGGAAGTACAGTATGATGGAAAGAAGAGAGATCCGTGCTGACATCCTGGTTTCACAACATATTAACTCCTACCTCTATGCCTCGCTTTGTGCATCTGTAAAATGGGAATAACACCACTCACTCTTGAAGGCTCATGGTGGGGAGTGAATGAGATCATGTTTCTGAAAAGTGTCTAGCTAGCACCACCTTGGGCCTGCGTAGGTGCCCAACAAATGCCAGCTCCACCTGACCACAGCCCTGGTCTGACCCTCCATTCCTCACTGCTCCCTGTCCGAACTATGATCCTGGTGAATATCTATTACTTGGTTGATTGATATTAACATGGAGATGGGTGGTGCCTGCATATCAGGCCATGGCCACTGGGAACCAGGCAGTCTGGCTGGCTCCTGGGGGATTTATTCTTCTTTCTGAGAACAGGGGTTTGGAAGCCGGAGCTGGAAATGGAAAAGCCGAGGACAAATGGACAGGCAGGAGCTAAGTTTTTCTGTCGTAGCGAGCAGAGCACAGGCTTGCCAAGGCGTCCGGGCTGGGAGGCCAGGAAGCAAAAAAAACGACGGTGTCCCCGGCCCTCCACGCCCAGTAATAAAGGCCAGGGCGTCCGCGAGGCCAGCGCTTTGAAGCCACACAGTGAGGCTCTTACTTCATCGACGCTCAGCACGGATGAGGAGTCCCGAGGTGGGGAGAAGCCCCAGTAAAGGCTTTTATGAGGGGAGGGACTCTTCTGAGGAAACATAACAAACCGAGGGGAAGGGCTCTTGACCATCACCGGGCAAGTAGGAATGAAAGGGCTGCCTTCCATGTCCACACCCTCCGAGGAAGGGGTATAAAGGCTCCCAGAACAAGGAGACCCACACGCTCCTCGGGGAACCGGGACTCTGTCTTCCGCCGGCACCTCGCTCCCTCCCAGCGCCACCATGCCTTACACCTGCTGCCTGCCCAACCTGAGCTGCCGCTCCAGCTGCCCTGCCCGGCCCTGCGTGGCCCCCAGCTGCCACAGCACCCCCCTGCCCGGGGCCTGCAACATCCCCGCCAACGTGGGCAACTGCGGCTGGTTCTGCGAGGGCTCCTTCAATGGCAGCGAGAAGGAGACCATGCAGTTCCTCAACGACCGCCTGGCCAGCTACCTGGAGAAGGTGCGGCAGCTGGAGCGGGAGAACGCGGAGCTGGAGAGCCTCATCCAGGAGCGCTGCCAGCAGCAGGAGCCCCTGATGTGCCCCAGCTACCAGTCCTACTTCCGGACCATCGAGGAGCTGCAGCAGAAGGTGAGGGCAGGGCGTTGTAGGAGGGGAACGTGAGCTCTGATTCAGAAATCAGACGGGCTCTCGGGGGGACTGAAACACAGGGGGCTCAGGCCTGGCTTTTCCATTTTGTTTCCGGGAGGCCCGTGCTCTTCCAGGCTCAGGACTGTTAGGCCTGGGCATTTGCATAGTGTTAGTCTGTGTGGAGGTAGCAGCACTTTGCATAAATGCGCTGTAATTAAAAGCTGCTGTGCATTTGCCAAGCTCCGGAATTACTACCCCGGGGTGAGAGAAAAGACTGGGCCCGAGAGCCTTCAGTAAAGCGGAACATTCTGTAAAGACCGGGCCATTTTCTCTCTCCGGCATTTGGACTTCCGACGGCTCTGACCTCTTCCTACTGTGTTCTGTGGGACCCTCATCTCTGTGACCTCATTGCCCTGACCTAGATGCCTCTGGGCTGCTCAGCGGGGGCATGCCATGGTTGGCTAGAACCGGAAAGCGTGAACACTGCCTACCGGGCCACGGTGCCAAGGCATCCTGGGTGGCCGGGAGGGCGCGGCTGCTTTCCCGACCCAGCCCCCGCTCCCAGCTGCAAGTTCATTCCCTTATTGATCTTCCCGCTGGATTTGGGAGTTTCTTGAGGGCAGGATCTAGTGCTGACTCGTTTTTGTATCCTCAGCTCTTAGAACCATGGCAGACATTATAGTAAGTTTAAAAAATAATAAATGTTATTATTATCAGCTGCTTCTCAGTGCTGCTTATTAGGAAAGAAAAGGAAAGATCATGTATTTACTGATACTTTTTTGGGTGCTCTTTTCAAATTGAATTTCTCAAATAGTTATTGAGCACAGATATAGCACGTAAGAGTCTCATATAAGATCTACTAGGGCCAAAACCGGTTGGCTCAGCCGTAGAGCGTTGGTCTGCGGACTGAAAGGTCCCGGGTTAGATTCCGGTCAAGGGCATGTGCATTGGTTGTGGGCACATCCCCGGTAGGGGGTGTGCAAGAGGCAGCTGGTCGATGTTTCTCTCTCATTGACGTTTCTAGCTCTCTATCTCTCTCCCTTCCTCTCTGTAAAAAATCAATAAAAATATATTTAAATAAAAAGATCTACTAGGGTTTTCCTCTCTGTGCTCCTTCCAGAAAGGTAAGTTAGTAGGGATTATTGCCGCTGCTGAAAGTGACCCAGCTCATTCCAGCTCATGTTCCCAGCTCTCTCTAACACGTGTTCCCAGCTCACTCTAGCCCATGTTCCCAGCTCACTCTAGCACGTTTCCAGCACTCTCCAACACGTGTTCCCAGCTCACTTTAGCGTGTTCCCAGCTCACTCTAGCCCGTGTTCCCAGCTCACTCTAGCACATGTTGGGTCTTCCAGATCCTGTGCAGCAAGTCGGAGAATGCCCGGCTGGTGGTGCAGATTGACAACGCCAAGCTGGCCTCGGACGACTTCAGGACCAAGTGAGTGGCAAGCGGGGCGCTGCCTTCTCTCTGTCCTCTCTGTGCTCTTAGCCTGTGCTCAACACTGAGGAACTTCCACAGAGCGTTTCCCCGAGTGTCTTCCCCAAGGGCTCAACAGAGCTGAGCCCTCTTTTCCCGATTCACCTCCTGCTTCTCTGCAGAATGACATTCCCCAAACCAGTGCAGGAGCCTGCCCCCCAGTGCCCTCCTCTGCACAGCATCCATCGGGAGACTACAGGAGGTGCATTAATTTTGGACATCTCACCATTTTTATGGGCTTTTATCCCTTTAAGTCCACTGGGTCTTTATTTATTAAAAATAATTACAGCCCAGCTGGCGTGGCTCGGTGGTTGAGGGTCGACTTATGAACCAGGAGGTAGGTCACGCTTCAATTCCCGGACAGGGCATCTGTTCAGGTTGTGGGCTCGATCAATGATTCTCTCTCATCATTGATGTTTCTTTCTCTTCCTCTCCCTTCCTCTCTGAAATCAGTAAGAATATATTTTAAAAAAATAATCGCCAGGGCATTTTTCTCTAGGAGTTACTGCTCGGTGTTAAAAACCCTAAATGAAGGAGATGGCTGCACAAAACACAAGCCCTGACTCCCAGTTGCCTGACAAACCAAACCAGAGTGTAGGTCAGGCCTGTGTCCGACGCTCCCGTTACGTATCGTAGGTACGAGACGGAGATGGGCCTGCGGCAGCTGGTGGAGTCGGACATAAACAGCCTGCGTAGGATCCTGGACGAGCTGACCCTGTGCAAGTCCGACCTGGAGGCCCAGGTGGAGTCCCTGAAGGAGGAGCTGCTGTGCCTCAAGCAGAACCACGAGCAGGTGAGGTTTCCCAAGGGTTTGAACTTGCCACGGCGTGTCTCCAGCCCCACGGGGTGTGTGTGGGAGAGGCTCGGCAGGCTGGGGAATGTGTCTTCCAAACAAAAAGGGGTTTATCGAGAATGAGTAACCTGAAAATCCCTGGTAGCAGATTAGGAGTTTTCTGCCGGAGGGCAGGAATGAGAGCGAAGGAAGCTGGAGAGCCCAATAAGGAAAGGCCGGCAACCCGGCAGCCTCCTCTGTCCCCGGGTCAGAGCAGGTGTGCAGGGGGTGGGGGGGTGTCTTCTACTCAAATTCCCCACTTAGCATCTGGAGAGGCCAGGAGGAGGCCCCTGGACACAGCAGACAGGGCTGAGCTGGAAACGAAGCCCCTCTCCTCCCTCCATCTCATTCAGAGCGCTTTCTGCTGGACAGAATTGTCTATAGAAGAAACTGAAAAATGCTCACCACCACTGCTCGGTTGCACAATAAAGAAAAACTGATATTACGTGCAAACCTTAAATTCCCGAACAATGGAAATGGTGACAGTTGATATTACTCAAGTGCGTGTTGTGTGCCAAACGTTGTACCAAGTGCTTGAGGTCTCCAGAGGTAGAAACTGGGGCATTTAGAAGATTCTAGAAGCCATATAGGAAGGAGTAGAGGTGAGATCCAATTCATACCTGCCTGACATCCGCCAAAGCCCAAGCACCACACAATGTTGGCTCAGTGAGAAGAGCAGGGAAATGAAATGAAGAGGCACTGACTTCCTCCAGTAAGATCTCTGCTGGTGGAATCAACAAATCACCAGTTATGCGACAATGGCAGATTTTGAAGTAGGCAGTCTTTAATTCATCTTTAGCCAGACTCTATCCTTTTTTATCACCCATGGTTAAGAATCCAACATAATAGGCTTTCTAGTTTACCAGCAAAATCTCCGAACTTGGTGTTTGGGGACCCACAGTGCAATCTGTGTTCCATTACACTTCACCTTCCGCATGAGGAGTGGTACACTGAACACAGGGTGGAAAGAGGTCATGGACTTGAAAGCACTTTGTAGAGTGAAATACGCAGATTACTCATGAATATAGAACCCAGTTAATGAGCGGATCAGAGGGAACCGAGCCATTGAAAGCTTATAAATGATCACAAGTTGAATTGCATTCTCAGAGGAGAGGATCGGGAACCTTTAATTTTTTAAATCATTAAAATGCAATAAATACTGTTCAAATATTTTAAATCTTCCATCAGGAAGTCAACACCCTGCGTTGCCAGATTGGAGACCGCCTCAACGTGGAGGTGGACGCTGCCCCCACTGTGGACCTGAACCGCGTGCTCAATGAGACCCGGTGTCAGTATGAGGCCCTGGTGGAGACCAACCGCAGGGACGTGGAGGAATGGTACACCAACCAGGTGAGCATCTCGGCACATGGCCACCCAGGACCTGAGGACCCTTAAGGCAGGGTCTGATCCTGTCTGTTACCTTTGGTGTTTCAGACCCAGGAGCTGAACAAGCAGGTGGTGTCCAGCTCAGAGCAGCTGCAGACCTGCCAGGCGGAGATCATTGAGCTGAGACGCACGGTCAACGCCCTGGAGATCGAGCTGCAGGCCCAGCACAACCTGGTGGGTACTGTTCAGACCTGCTGGTGAGAAAGTGAGGTCGGGGAATCAGAGTCATAGGGCAGCACTTTGGGTCACAGTCTTTTTAACCCTTTTTTTTTTAATTAAAAAATACATTTTTATTTATTTCAGAGAGAAAAGGAGAGAGAGAAAAATATCAATGATGAGAGAGAATCATTGATTGGCTGCCTCCTCTATGCCCCCTTAATGGGGATTGAGCCCACCACCCAGGCACGTGCCTTGACTATGACCTTCTGGTTCATAGGTTGATACTTAACTACTGAGCACCACAGGCTGGGTGTCTCTTTAACTCTCGAAGGTTGTGACCTCTATGGAACCCTACGGAGGGACATGCTAATGGGTGACATTCTTCCTCTTCCCCGCACAGAGGGACTCCCTGGAGAACACGCTGACGGAGACAGAGGCCCGCTACAGCTCCCAGCTATCCCAGGTGCAGTGCATGATCACCAACGTGGAGTCCCAGCTGGCTGAGATCAGAGGTGACCTGGAGAGGCAGAACCAGGAGTACCAGGTGCTGCTGGACGTCCGGGCCCGGCTGGAGTGTGAGATCAACACCTACCGGGGCCTGCTGGAGAGTGAGGACTGCAAGTGAGTATGAAGCTAATTACACTTGCCTTGAGGGCCTACGAGGTTGCTGGGGAGGGGGGGTGCTCTCCCTGGTGGAAATCATTTTATAACTCTAAGAGTTTGGTTGGCAACAAAGGAAGGAAGATATACACAGAGTGTGATCAGTATCTTCCAGTTTCCTCACTCATGTCACTCTAACGTGCCCCAATGGTTTTGTCTCCAGTCTTCCCTGCAACCCATGTGCTACAACCAATGCATGTGACAAGCCCATTGGACCCTGTGTCTCCAATCCTTGTGGCCCGCGCATGCGGTGTGGGCCTTGCAGTACCTTTGTGTGCTAGAGGCCCTGGTTCCAGGAGGTGGAGAAGGGCTCCGAAGTCACATCTCAACTCTGCCTGGTTCAGACATCTCCAAGAGTGACCACTTAGGATAAAGGAAGAAACTCCTCTCACACCAGCTTCCGGAGTTCACATCTAGGCTCCTGCTGAAATTCCTGGCTTCATTCTTTCCTGTGAGAGATGGCAGAGTCACCTGACTCTCCATCTTCTGAGACACATAGATAAATCTATGATAGGGTTAAGTAATATCTGTTATCACAGTGACACATTTACATAATGTGTTATGCTTTCACAGGTACTCATCTAGATGTGACTTGAAAATAAGTTCATTAAATGTGATATTGCTGATGGGCACACTATGAAGCTAAACATAATTGGGAGACGTTTTCCTTGCAACTCTTTTGGTCTTTGGAGATGCAATAACAGGTCCCTTGTTAACCTCCTAATAAACTTCTAATCTGGCACAAAAGTGATAACTGTCCTGTTCATTCATCAATTCCAGAGTTGGGTGTCTTGTATAAATGAAAAGTAACCGGTGTTCTTCCATCAGATGAAGGGATCATTCACTCTAATATATGGTCTGTGACTTCTGCTTAAAGGAAATGTCTCCACTAGACACATCCACTCATTCTTTTTTTAAAAAAATATATATTTTATTGATTTTTTACAGAGAGAAAGAGAGAGGGATAGAGAGTTAGAAACATCGATGAGAGAGAATCATCGATCAGCTGCCTCTTGCACACCCCCTACTGGGGATGTGCCCGCAACCAAGGTATAGGCCCTTGACCGGAATCGAACCCGGAACCCTTCAGTCTGCAGGCCAACGCTCTATCCACTGAGCCAAACCGGTTTTGGCGACATCCACTCATTCTTGTGGAGTTCATGTTTGGGAAGAAGGTAGTGGGTAAGGAATGACAAATCCATGAGGGTCTCTGCAAACATGTTCTGTCAAGCTCTTCAGAGGGAACGTCTGAGCGAATCACAGAAACAGGTCAACAACAGGAGGAAGTGAATCTTGAGAGGCAGTCTGTGCTTCTTGACAATGTGAAATATTGTAACCTGGGAAAGAACTGGGAAAAATATACCCAGCCAACAATTATCTTCTCCAACTCAATCTCCATGTGTTGGGGAGTTTTTTGTCCGTAGCCATCAAGCAGTGACTTTTTTTGTTCCTGAAAATTTCATAGTTATGAACGTATGCAGAAATATATTGTACACAGAACCAGACCTTCAAGTCAATGCATTACAAGTCCTTAAACCAAAATGTTAAAAAGAGACTCCTTTTCAATCATATTCTCTCACCAAAATGTTATTAATGTTAACATTATCTTTCATATTACTGAATTACGATATATTTTGAGAGTGCCAATGTTTATGTCTACTTTATAATAAAAACTAATATAATTTTAAAAGTTTTATCACAGATGACTTAGTCCTTTCAAATTTTTTATTAGTCATGTCTAGTATATATTTAACAACATGCATAATGTTTTACAGATGTAGTATATATACATATTATAAAAATAAGTAAACATATTATAGGTTTGGACTCAACATTTTTTTAGTAGGGACATAAAAAGAAGTATGGTGAAACCTAACAGATTGGTGAGCCCTGTTTCCCCATAACCCCTTGAAAAATTGGGATATGACATTTCAACCTGACATAAAGTTATGGTGGAAATTCTTTGGAACACACATGTCTGACTGAAGAGTTGAAAGTCAGACAGTTTTGTTTTGGTCACAAAGATCCTTTTCACAGTGAGAAGGTTGATTTGTCCTCATCACTGAATGATCCCCCTGGTGACTGAATGATCTCCCTGAGGGGATCATTCAGTCACGTGAGGGCCCCTCATAGAGCAAAAAAGCAGTCGATTCGCTTCCTTTGCCTGAGCTGGACATTCATCGTCCCCTGCCCTTGGACATCATGCCCTTGGTTCTCAGACAGAATCACACCACCAGCTTTCCTGGTTCTCTGACTGGCCGATGGCAGATCAGGGGACTTGTTAGTCTCATAATCACATGGGCCATGTTCCATCATACATCTCATCATATGTATATATATCTGCTATTGGTTCTGTGTCGCTGGAGAACCCCAATACATGGATGGAGAGTGCCAAGATGGCAGGTATTGGGGTCTTCTCCTTAAACCAGCAGTCGTCAACTTTTCGGACCTCACAGACAACCAGTGGTCCAAGATAGAAACCTATTATAATATGTGTTTGATAATTCCAGTATCTGAAGTCTCTGTGGTTTATGCTCTGTTGTTTCTACTGGTTCTCACTCACGGTGCCTCCTTTCCTTGTGTGCTTAGTCATGAGTGACTGTGAGGTATTCATTGCATCAGTCAGGACAGGCAAAGTTACAGTTACCATAGTAACTATCAACTCCCAAGTTTCCCAAATCTTATCATAACAAGAGTTTATGTCTTGCGCATGCTCCAATTCCACCACTGGCCATGAGGAGGCTCCAGTAGTCATACTTACTCAAGAAGCCAGGCTGACAGTACCTCGGACTCTAGCTACACTTTCACAGATCTGCTTGGGAGGGCGGCCCATTCTGCAATGACTCATAAGCTTTGGTCTTCAGTGAATAACATTTACATGTTATTAAGCAAAGGAAGTCACTTAGTCATGCCAACTTCAAAGGAGGTAGGAAGAGCATTCCTGCCATATTTGTGAAAGGCATAAAGAGAAACATTTTCTGAACAACACTGATGAGTACCACCTTCATTTTCCTTGGAATATTTGTGGGACTTCATTGAGGTAGGATGAGGGTGTGTCCTTCTAGAAAGGAGTGGCATTTGTTCCTGCCACTGCACTCTAGCACTACTTGGCAGAGGCCTCTTTTAATTCATTGCCTGAATTTTTTGGAATCACGCAGGTAATGTGCAAGACCAGCACCCTGTGGTAGAATTGGGTGGGCTGAGATTATATATGGCTCACCATTACTCCAAGAGTGTGGCCCTTTGAGGTCCTAGCTTTACGGAGGGGTGGATCTCCTAGAGGTCTCTACTGTGGGTGGGACCTGGACTTTATTTTCTGTTTCTGTAATTCAGGTTTGTCAAATTCAGCAAATGCCCTTGAGGTAGAAGCAATTACAGTGTTCAGTCCATCTCTCTGAGCACCTACCAATTACTTAATTCTTTGATAATTTCTTGGCAATTTGTACTATCTTCTCAGTTCTTTGATGCCTTAAGAAGGTTCAAATTTTAAAAAAGAAAAGAAAAACAGAACATTTAGTTATTTTCATGATGCAGGTTAATTCCAACAACCGAGCCTGCCACGTCATCTGAAACAGAATCTCGAAGCCACTGGCTACATGTGGCTATTCAATGAAAATAGATAAACATTAAATACAGTTAAAAACACGGTTTCTCCATCACATCGGCCACATTTCCAGTGCTCAGTAGTCATGTGTGTCCAGTGGACCCCATGTTGGTGGAGCAGATGTGGACATTTCCATTATGGCAGCAGGTCCTACAGAACGGTGCTGATTTCAGACCCAACTGAGCAAAGCAGAGACTGAGAGCCATGAAGGGTGGGTGAGGAATGGCAGCAGGGACTCCACACTCTTCCAGTTGACACTTTTGGACTGCCTTACTGACGAGAGGTCATCTCACATTTCATTATGATTTTATTTAGCCATTGATTTTGTAACTATGTATGAGTGCCCACCATCCGGTAACCAGGGATGTAAACTGGTGAATAAATTAGTGATGGCCTCTGTGGTTTGAAACTCGCATTCACTTGACTATATTCTTACTCTAAGACTTACCTTAAGACAAAGAGGCAGTCCCTCCCTCTGGTTCCCTCAAGAAACACAGACACAGAGGAAGGAGGCTGGGTTTCACAAGCAGACATATCTGGGTTCAGATCCAAGCCCTGCATCTCCTAGTTACAGTAGTTGACCTCCATGAGCCTTGGTTTTCTCAAGATGAGGAAAACATTTATTTGTATATACTTGTCCTGGACATTAACCAAGAAAACACATAGAACATGCTTAGTGCATACCTGGCACCATTGGAGGGCCTGATAATGTGCCCCCTTTGCCAAGAGATGATTGATCAGACACATGATTTAAATCAGTACCATCTATAATAATAAAAGCATAATATGCAGATCGACCAAATGGTGGAACAGCAGTATGACTGTCCGGATGTCCTTCCAGACGACCTTCCAGGCAAAGCCCGGGCTGTGAGGGCCTACCCTTGCACAGATTTTGTGCATCAGGCCTCTAGTGTAATATAATGAGCTTCTCACGTCCAACCAAGTTTTTATTGTGTTGCTTCTTGGTGAAGCCAGAATCAGGGCTTAGTTTGTGATTGCCTCTAGAACCACTGGAAACTGCATGTGAAGTGTCACAGATGGACACTAGAGGCCGCCAGAACAGATGCCAGGCCTAGGTTTCTAATGCCCCCTGCAGTTACCTCCCCATCTTGTTCTTTATTGCACACCAATCATTAATTTAATAGGCACTTGAGTCCCCCAATTAGGAATACCAGGACATTTTTGTAAAGGAGTATCTGCCACACCTCAAAATAAATTCCTCATGGAGAAACAGCATTACTACTATGTATAAAAAAATGCAACTATAAAACTAAAAGTTCATCATTGTCTCTTTTGAAGATAATGAAGAAGTTTCAAAGTATAAAAGAAGCAGAACAGTATAGTTTCCTATATAAAAAGCCCTATCCGGGTTGGCTCAGTAGATAGAGTGTTGGCCTGCAGAGTGAAGGGTCCTGGGTTTGATTCTAGTCAAGGGCACGTCTGGGTTGTGGGCTCGATCCCCAGTGGGGAATGTGCAGGAGGCAGTTAATCAATGATTCTCTGTCATCATTGATGTTTCTATCTCTTTCCATCTCCCTTCCTTCTTGAAACCAATAAAAGATATGTTTAAAAAAGAACAAAATTCTCTGCATAAAAATATCATAGACACAATTAGAAAGAAATGCACAAATTTTGCAACATGTGTGAGTGTCAGAAAGGAAAGTTAATATATGTAGCATGAAATAAGCTCTTATAAATAAATTAGGAAAGATGAATAATCTAAGAGAAAATTTGGCATGAATAGATACTTCCCAAAATAAAAAATAAAATGGCCTATGAAATAAATGCACTAATAATGAAGTAAGTACAAATAAATACTGCAATGAGATTTCATAATTGGACTATGAATCTTGACAAATCTCTTGAGAAAGAAAGAAGTCAGACAGAAAAGGTCAAGAACCACCTGATTTTACTCCTACTTGGGGTATAAAGCTGAAGGGTAACAACTGAATGAACAAGAAAAGCAAACAAAAACTCACAGACACAGACAATGCATGGTGGCTACTGGAGGGATGGAGGTGGATATTAAAGGGTAAAGAAGGTCAAATATGGTGTTGGTGATGGAAGAAGCGTCTACTTTGGGTGACAGGTGCACTAGGCATACACAGATCCCTTATCATAGAAATGCACACTTGAAACCTATATAAGGTGTCTCAAAAAACTGTATGCACACATTGAATAATTATAAAGGCAGTGTTTATTAAAATACATTTCATTTTCAAAATTGAGCTATCAAAAAAGAGAAGAAAATAGAGCTATTACCTGTTAAAGTGTGTATACATTTTTGGGGGACAGCTGATCTTATTAACCAGTATCACTCCAATAAAATTAATTAAAAAGAAAAAAAACTGGTATTGGTGAAGGCACTGTGAAATGGGTGCAAATGGGGACAATTTTTCTGGAGGATAATTTAAAAATATTTATTCATAGATTTAAAATTATTAACATGCTGAAGATTCAGTAATCACATTTCTAGGAATTTATTTTCTGGAGATCAGAAAGATGCATACAAGTTCACATTTAAGGAAGTTCACCTCAATGTGTTGCTTTCAATATCGTGAAACTGAAAACAACTTAGATATCCAACAATGGGGCAGGTTTATATCAACATAAAAATATAAATGCCTAAATGTTTATAATATTTATAATCAACACATTTATGAGCGTGTTTTTTTCAGATTAAGTACAATATTCAGTGCATAAATCAATTCACACAGCATGATTCCAATTTTGTAAAACTATGTGTCAGAATGAGACCTTAAAATAGTCACTGCTCCTACCTTTCTTCCGCCATTTCTTTCACCGCTGCTCATTCCTCACGCCTTGGGCATCAGTGGGGTCTTTCTAATAATCACCGCCGCCAGGGTAGGGTAATTCCTGTGGAAATGCAGAGAGAATGGTTCAAGTCCATGCTGAGCTTATGCAACTCCAATTAGGCTTTTGTGGTGGAGGAAACTGACAGAGAAGACCTTGGTCTCCTAGATGGGGTGGCGGAAGGATGCAGAACCTGTGGAGAGCAGGGAGAACTCGGATATCCCAGCTGGTGCCATCAGAGGGAGGATGGTGGTCGGGAATAAGACAGGACCATGCACATTTCAGTGGATGCCCACCATGGACCAGTGGCCACTCTCTTTTATGCTATGATACTATCCAAGCCCCCAAACTCAGATACCATGCATATTCATATCAATATTTTATGCAAATATTTAAGAAAAAACACTAAAAAGGAAACAAGAAAATTAGGAGTAAACATCATTGTTGTGGGGATATAGATGATTTTTATTTTCTTATATTTAATCATTTTGTATTTTTCAGAAATTCCATAGTAAACAGGTATGAAATTTATAATGTAAATATTATAATAATAATTAGCATTAAAATATAGCACCAAAAGCTAATGTCATCCTGAAAACGATATATTTTTATTAATTTCAGAGATGAAGGGAGAGGGAGAGAGCGAAACATCAATGATGAGAGAATCATTGATCGGCAGCCTCCTGCATACCCCACAACCTGGGCATGTGCCCTGACTGGGAATCGAACCATGACCCCCTGGTTCATAGGTCATTGCTCAACCACTGAGCCACATCAACTGGGCCTGAAAAAAATATTTTTAACTCATAATGCATGCAAATATTTTTCCTTCTATTTCATAAGGAATTCCTACCAATCAAAGAACAAAACCAACAACCCAAAAGAAAAAATGGACAATAGAAAAGATGATCCACAGAAAAAGGAGCATGAATAGCATTTAAGCATATTAAATATTGTTTAATTTTATTCACAATAACAGAAATGCCAATTAAAACTATTGCAAGATCCTATCTTTTTCCTATCAGACTGTCAAGGTCCAACTCTGATAACACTGTAGGTAAAGGATGAGAAGACAGTACTCTCGCACTGGCTGAGGGGTTCATAAACTGGTACAACCCTTATGAAGGGTGACTTGGCAACATCCATCAAAATTACAAACACAAAAACCCCCTGACTCAGCAATTTATATCCCAAGATTTGATGGGAGGGATATATAAAGACGGGCTAAATTATATAATAGCAAATATTTAAAGTAACAAAGTTTGTAATAGCACATATTGGAAATTAGAAACAAATGTCTTTCAATAGAGAATTGGTTAAATAAATGCTTGGCACAATAGAATACTGTAAAAAACTTTACGTACTGATAAGGAATGATTGAGATAATCTTGTAAGAGGATAAAAAGAGTTAAGAACAGGGTGCATATTAACCTACCATTTGTGCAATGTACTATGTATAAAATATGGATTATCTGTCTCTTTTTGCATATAAATAATAGCTAATATTTATCAAGCAATATGTGGTCAATCAATAGTCTAAGGTTCAAAGTGATGTATTTGCATATACAACAACCCATCTCACCTTCACAGCAGCCCTATGAGATTGGCGCTATTATCATCACAATTTCCACATTCTAGACGAGTGAGTGCAGGTGCAGGGGTTAGAGGGACAGAGGGAGGGTGGGTGAGAGGCAGGCCTGGCAGCACACAGGAGGAGAAGGACGGCTGCTCCTGCATTCCTTTTGCACGTTGACCATGTGAATGCATCGCCTGTCATTAAAGAAGAATGAAAAGAATGCAGCTGCTGTGACCGTCGCTGTGTTACTTACCCAGAGGTGCGCATCTGTGGGAGTGGAGTGGGGGAGGAACGCTGGGCCAGGAAACAGCCTTCGAGGTCAGGTCTATCAGGAATGTGTCCTTCCCGGGCCCCTGCTATCGTCTTTTGTATGGCAGAGTGCTTGCGGTGGTGGTCGTGGCGACATTACGTTATATCAGTGTTTCCTCACCTGTCAATAACCTGAAACTTCCAAATATACAGCTTCGCAGGCTCCCACAAGCACAGGTTCTGATTTAACAGAACTGGGTGCAGGTTGACATCTGTGTTTTTCAGAAGTCCCCGCCCTAGCGTAGGCGATTCCTATTGTAAAACCTCATTTAGAAACCCTGGAACACGTGATCTCTTGGGGTTCCTCCCCGTTCTAACATTCCACATCCCATGAAGTGCTGAGGGTCCCATCAGGTCCAAGTAGCGCATCCTTTCTCGCTGCCCCCATTCCCCTCACCTCCTGGTTTTCAGGATGTCTAGCCCTCTCCAGGAGCTGCCTCACTGCCAGGCTCATCTTAGAAAAGGAAAGGAAATGGAAAAGGAGGGACTGTGTCCCTTGATTCAGATCTCCGTACCCACCACCACCCTCCCTCCCCACCTCCCGCTCCAGGCGCTGCCTTCCGGAGGACTGAGCCCACAGATCCCAGAGCTGCTATTATCATTCCAAGAGGATGACGGGGTACCGAAGCCCAAACGGAGATGGAATTTGAACCATCGCAGTTTACACAGGGGCCTGCATCTCCTGGGGATTCTAGTCTTCCTGTGGTGTATTACTCACCCATGGCACTCTGGGTATCTGGTATGCTTACCTCTCATTCTGACAGATGGGCTTAAAAAATGCACAACATTCCCATCTCAATGTGGTGTTTTGGATGTTCAATGATCTCCTCTTTTCCTCCCTTCCTTCTTCTCCATCTCTTCTTCCTTCATCTCTTCTTCCTCCTTCTCCATCTCCTCTTCCTCCTCCTTCTCCATCTCCTTCTTTCCATCTCTTCCTCCTCATCATCTCCTTTTCCCCAGTTTTTCCTCCTCATCCTCCATCTTCTCCAACTCCTTCTTCTATATCTCTTCTTCCTTCTCCCCCTGCTCCTTTTCCTCCTCTTTTCCTCCATCTCCTCCTTCCTCTTCCTCCATCTCCTCCTTCTTTTCCTCCTTCATCTCTTCCTCCACTTCTTCTTCCTCCTCCTCTTCCTTTTTCTTCTCCTCCTCCTCCTCCCCCCTGTTCTCCCCCTCCTCTCCCTACCAAGGGAAGGCCTAGGCCAGGAGTTGCAGGTTCTGCCCACTGCTCCCTCAGCCCGCTTAGAGAGAAGGCCGAGTGTTCAGTTCATCGCACAGCCCAGAGAAACGTGGCTCCCCGGCCTTTCGCAGTTTTATGGTGAGTCCCTCTCCGTTTCACAGGGCAGTCATTACTCATGATTGATGGTCACCGAGGAAGCCCAAACAAACGTGCGGCACACTCCGCATACCACACACACACACACACACACACAAATATTTGCCTTGCACGCCCGGGATGAAGATGCCATTTCCAGCCGGGAAGAGCCACAAGGCCAGACCTCCTCAGCGGCCTCTGAGCTGCTTCTGCCATCTTCTTCTTCCTCTGGGATCAGCACCCATGGCAAAGAGGTTGGCTACCCACGTGCCATAGAAGACATGGAAGACGAACCCCCTGCCAGAGCCATATCTGGGGGGGTGGGAGGGCTTCCCCTTCCTGGCTTCAGCCCGGCTAATGATGGCTGGCCCCAGTTTGGCTATGATGACAGGTCTCCCCGAAGGTGTATTTTTACCCTCTGGACAAACAGCCCTTTGGGAGGAGTGGGGCCTTTTTATGAGTCGAGGCACTCGGGGCTGGGAGATAAACAGGCGGCTAATGAGACCTTCCTCCGGACACACGGGGCACAAATAATAACAAAGGACACGGCTTGGCCCCGGGGCCCACAGCCCGGCGGAGGGGATATAAAAGCCGCCGCCCGGCCGGGGACGGGCCAGACCCGGGGAGGCTCTGGCTGCTGCGGTGCTGACACCTGCGCCCTGACCTGCGGGGACCATGGGGTGCTGCCCGGGGGACTGCTTCGCCTGCTGCGGTGAGGAGCAGGACTGCTGCGAGATGTGCTGCTGCCAGCAGGGCTGCTGCGGCTGCTGCGGCTCCTGCTGCGGCTGCTGCGGCTCGTCCTGCTGCGGCGGCTCCGGCTGCTGCGGGGGCGGCTCGGGCTGCGGCGGCGGCTCGGGCTGCGGGGGCGGCTCGGGCTGCGGCGGCGGCGGCGGCTGCTGCGGCTCCAGCTGCTGCGGCTCCAGCTGCTGCGGCTCCGGCGGCGGCGGCTGCTGCGGGCCCGTGTGCTGCCAGCCGGGGCCCGTCTGCGACACCAAGTGAAGAGCGAGCTCCCCGCGCCCCCGCCGTGGACACGGACCCCCGGAGACCCCCTTGTCTCCGGACGGAATATCGGTAGAGGAGGCCCGTGGATCCAGTGTGTCAAGGCCCCGAGACCTAGAGCCGCGTGCGTGCTGGTGAGGAACGGACACGGGGTGCTGCCCAAAGCGATCCCCCCGAAGCTGCCAGGGGGCGCGCCCGCGGCCGGCTGGACTCTCACGGAGCAGCGACGCGGTCACCCAGGAGGCGTCCTCTCGTGCCAGGTGTCTCTGCGACCCACCGACCCCTCCTCGTCCGCATCCGGAGGCTCTGGAGACGCACGGATTCCTCCTCTCTGTTACCTTCTTAATAAACGTGGGCTCTCTGGCCTAACCACATCAGTTCTGCCGCCTCTTCCTTCGCCCCCTCCCGGGCGGGCCCTGGGCCAGAGACACGCACTCAGGCCTCCCCCAGCGGGCGCTTCTGACAAGCAGTCTGTGGACCACCGGCACCAGAACCCCCGGGGTAGTTAGGTGGGGATTCTGGAGGCTCCCCCTGAGCCAGGCACAATCAGCATCCCGAGGCGGGCGGCCTGGAAACCTGTGTTTCTAACAAGAACCCCGGGTATTCTTGCACCGAGGCCTGAGAACCACACATGGAGGCCCAAGTTCTAGGCGCTACATGAGACTCACTTGGGAAGGCTTTTAAACGCACAGATCCTTGGGCTTTGCTGCCAGAGGTTTTATCCATTAGCCCAAGGGCGGAGGCCCCGGGAGCTGCATTTTTATTTTTATTGATGCCAGACAGGAAGGGAAAAGGAGAGAGAGAGAGAGAGAGAGAGAGAGAGAGAGAGAGAGAGAGAGAAGCATCAACGATGAGAGAGAATTGGTTGGCTGCCTCCGGCACACCTCCTACCGGGGACTGAGCCGGCAACCCAGGCATATGCTCTGACCTGGCATTGGGCTGTGACCTCCGGACCCACTGAGCCACGCCCGCTGGCGGGGGCCTGCGTTTTAAAAAACTTCCAGGTACATGCTGAGGCTGGCCAAGTTCAATCTTGCCTCCTGCACTTGGAGGTCTCCTAGGATGGTTCTGCGGGAGGCTTCAGGTTTGGTCAGAAGTCAGGGGAGAAGGCTTGATAAGACAAGCTTGGTTCTAAATGGAAGGGATTCCAGAAGCAAGATTTTGACAACACAGTTTCTAAGAATGTTCTGGAAAGTTCTTCCTCCAGCCTCACACTTGGGCAAATTCTCCCTTTTCTGGATTAGGCTTTCGTGTCCCGCTTAAGGCCCGGGGAGGAGAAGGGGAGCATCTGTCTGCTACATGGAGCCTCACCCAGCTGTGTGTGGGTTCGCTGGAAGGTTAACATTCAAGAAGGAGTTGACTCAACCTCTTGCTGAATATGACCTTGAGTTGCTACATGTGAGATAAAGTTGATTCTGCTCTTGCCCTGGGAGAACAATATTTATTCTTATTCCTCCAAAGCAATGCTTTATTCATTAAACAAAAATATTTTTTTCTGATTATAAGTATAGCAATGATTCCTAAAAGTATGAAAAATACAGAAAAATATAAAGAAGACAGAATAGCCACTCAAATGCTCACCACTCAGGCTTTAATACTAGCATGTATATTTCCAGACTCCTCGCTAAGCATTTTTACAAATAAAACCAGGATTATGCTGCTTTTGCTTTTTTGCCTTTAAATTTTTGTTTCATTTTTTATAAGCTAACTTGGAGATATAATTTACATGTGATAAATCACTTCCATTTTAGTAGTTTGATGAGATTTTGACAATCCTATACAATAAAGAGATAATATGCAAATTGATTCTCACTCCATCATGCTATCACAAGATGGCTGTGCCCACAGCAGAAGTAGGTTTCCCATAATGAGCTACAATGAGCAATCAGCAGGACCTGAGGCTGCGTGACGCCGGGTCTAGCCAGGGGACCTGAGGCTGCACCCCCCCACCTGGTGGGGTTTGACGGGGACCCCAAGGCTGTGCCCCCACCCAGCAGGACTTGACAATATCAAGTGGGGCTGGCTGGGTCTGGATCACACCCAATGGGGGTAAGGCCAGCGGGTCTGGGTCTGGGTCTAGGTCTGGGTCTCTCCCGATTTCGAGGTGCATGCAGATGGATGGGGACTTGACTCTGGGTCCTGCAGCATGCCCTAGACTCTGACAGGAGAAAGATTTTCATATACATTTTACTAATTTTCTTTCGTCTTTGACTATAAAGGGCAGATAGCAATATTAAAATATTTCCTCTAATTAATTCCCTTTTAATGTGCACAAATTTCATGCACCGGTCCACTAGTTCGTTCGTTCGTTCCTTCCTTCCTTCCTTCCTTCCTTCCTTCATTCATTCCTTTCTGGCATTAAAAATCCTAGTGGTATTTTCAGTATCTTGCTTTGGGAGAAAATTTGAGATTTGACTCTGCCCTGATTTAGTTTTAGACTCTATTATTTAGATCATTGTTTGCTCTGCCTGAAACTGGCATCTTAAATACTGGCTCTCTAACCCCTAGGACAAAGCCACAGTCAGAGCAGAAGAATGCTAAAGGGACATAGTTGCCAAGAGGTCAACTAGTCTACATTGAGCAATTGTGATTAAGAGAAGCTCATTCTTTCGTTGCTCATGACCATGGCCTCATGGAAGCATGAGTGGAAGGTAGTAATTTCTTTGAATTATTGACATCGAATTGCTCCTCTTAGTTGTCCATGGAGGTCCTCATTCATCCATTCATTCAACAAATATTAATAGCGAACAACAAATATTAATAGCGAACTGCAATATCAGACACTGCTCTGGGTGCTGGGTTTACATCAGGGAATAAACAAAATTCTTATCCTCCTAGTGCTTATATGGAATCAAGGGAGCCAAGAGCTACAAAAGAGAATAAAGTAGGAATGGGCTAGATAGTTAAAAGAGCAGCTTATTCCACTTAGCAGGGAAGGACTCTTGGAGGAGATGACATTCTAGCATAATAAATGATGCCATGCAAGTTTTTAAGCTGAGAGCCTTTATGAGGGATTTTTTTTGGGGGGGGGGATGGGCACCTCCATCTGGAATTTTTTTGCTGGTTTAGCTGAGGAAGAGAAGGCGATTGGAGAGAAGAACTGGAAATGTGGAGATCAGAGTCTTGGGGCCTTCTCCTTGCCTTATCCTCTGCACAGATTTCTAAAATTGTTTTCCTCTCTTGCTGAGATCCACATCTCAAAGAATGACACTCCCTATTCCTAATCTTTTGCTCTCAACCACTAAGTCCTGTAGATTCTGCCTCTTTAAAACATCTTATATCACTCCTGTCCCAAGGCACTGGCTGGTTCACCATGAAGCTTTTGGGTAATTGCCCCAGACCCCTAATGGTTGGTCCACTTGCAGACACACCCTTCTTCTTCAATCTCTTCTCCACAGCCAGAGAGATATCTTCAAAGGGAAGACATGGCCAAGTTACTCCCCTGCTTAAAACCTACAGGTGTTAGTGTGAAATCCAACTTATTACCATGGTTCATATGTTTTTCATGATTGGGTGGCTAATAACCCCTCTAGGCCTTTCCTGTCCCCTTGCACTTTTCATCTCAGCTATGGAACCATTTGCTGCTCCCCCAATGTATCATGCTTTCTTAAGAAGCCTTCCCTAACTTACTCAAAACCACATTGCTGTTTCTCCTGGGTGCCCAAAGAGCACCCATGCATCCAGGTGTTGTACCACTTGTACATATACTGTACCATAATGGCTTATGGAAGTATCTGCCTTTCTTCTAAACTTGAGCTCCTTATGGAATTGCAACTCATTCATTCTGTATCACCACACAAAACCCAATGGCGGCTGGGTTGGTTGGATGAATAAAATTGAAATTGGACAAATGATTGCATAAATTAATGAATGAAGAGAAGAATGGTGAATGAATGAAAAAAAAATGGTTCAGCTTTTCCAAAGCTGCCTTTTGTATTGATGTTGAAAGCACATGGTGGAGGCAAGATGGTGCCTCAGTGAGCAAGGATATCAGTCCTTGGTGTTTAGAAGCTTATGGTTTGTTTCCCACATAATGTTTCTCTCAAGCAGTAGCACTGACACAATGCCTTTAGAAAGAATTTGTGTTCTTGCTTTTGTTTATAATGTTTTTGTAAAAAATCACACACACACAAAAAACAACAACAACCTGTCTTCCTTCTTAATCCTTTGGTTCTTGGATGTAGCTTTCTTTTAGGAGTTGTTAAAATCACCAAAGGACAATAGAGTATACAGATGTCTTATTAGAAAGTTGTTAATAACCAATGTTATTCCAATACATTTAATTTTTTTAAATCACCAAATGCAAGAACTCTGAAGGTCTACTGGATGCTTCGGGTCGGGGTGAAGAAAGGAAAAAAGGAAACAGAAGCAAATGGCTAGGCCAAGTGCCTTCCAGGGACAGCTAGAGCCAGCTGTCTGGGGCACAGAACAGGACGAAGGACAGCATGAGGGTGAAGCCTGTGACATGTGGATTTGACAAAGGCTCCTGAGAAAGGTCTGTCCAGAGAGGAAGGTGAAGGGGAAGAAGAACAGCTCTAGGTTAGAAGGCAAGCCATGTGGAATCTTTAGCAAGTGACAAACTTTTGGATTCCAATGTCCCTTCCTGTTCTTGATCTGTAATAGAAGCAGAAGCTTCCCTATC
This sequence comes from Vespertilio murinus, assembly GCA_963924515.1. Classification (NCBI taxonomy): domain Eukaryota; kingdom Metazoa; phylum Chordata; class Mammalia; order Chiroptera; family Vespertilionidae; genus Vespertilio; species Vespertilio murinus. The sequence goes on from OZ004718.1 coordinate 7,046,181, forward strand.
TCATGGGATTGCTGATGGTTTTAAATAAATCACTGCTTTAAAGGGCAGTCATTTGAGATCCATCCCAGATATCTCCTCTTCCACAGAGTTCATCACTGGTCCTCTCACTAATCCCCGTGTGTCTGTTGTTAAGTTTATCATTGCATTGTGATGAGTTTGCCTCTACACTTGTCTGCCCGCCAGAGAGTGCTATCTATGAGAATGAGCGAGTAGGTCTTATGCAGGGGCACCCCCTGAATCCAGCTCAGGGCCCGGTACAGAGGACAGAAGATGGATAAAGGATAAGTTCTTTTCTCCCCCTGTTCGTGATGCTCAGAGATACGGATCATTGAAGGTGATGATGCTTATTCCAAGATGGCCTATAACTCCCGGGACTCCACATTTAGCAAGGCAATAAACAAACAGCTTCTTTATGGCTAGATAAACAACCCCAGGTCAACAAGCCTTGGCATAATAAGATGCTCCTCTGAAAAGTGACCCAAACAGTAACGAGGAAAAGACGCGGGAGCTCAAAACATCCTCTGCGGGCGAAGGGGTATAAAAGACAGGGCCCCAGGGAGCCGTGCCAGTCAGACAGCCACCTCGCAGCACTCACCGGGGAGCAGAGGCACCTCCATCATGTCTGGAAACTGCTGTTCTAGGAAATGCCCCTCCGTGCCAGCCATCTCTCTCTGCTCCACGGAGGTGAGCTGCAGAGGACCCGTCTGCTTGCCCAGCTCCTGCCAGAGCCAGACGTGGCAACTGATGACCTGTCAAGATGGCTGCGGAGCCTCCAGCTGTGGCCCACAGTGCTGTTCCATGAGCAGCTGTGCCCAACCCGTGTGCTGCGAGGCCACCATGTGTGATCCTTCCTGTTCCGTGAGCAGCTGTGGCCAACCCGTGTGCTGCGAGGCCACCATGTGTGATCCTTCCTGTTCCGTGAGCAGCTGTGCCCAGCCTGTGTGCTGCGAGGCCACCACATGTGAGCCTTCTTGCTCCGTGAGCAGTTGCTGCCAACCTGTGTGCTGTGAGACTGCTTCCTGCCAAGCGGTCCTCTGTATGCCCACCCCCTGCCAGCCCATCGTCTGCAAGCCCAGCTGCTGCCAACCAGTCGTTTGTGAGCCCAGCTGCTGTCAGGCTGTCTGCACTGTGCCTAGCTCTTGCCAACCAATGGTCTGTGAGCCTGCTTGCTGTCAGCCAGTGTGCCCCACACCCAGCTGCTGCCCATCTGACTGCTCTGTGGGCAATAGCTGCCAGACTTCTTGCTGTGAGTCCAGTCCCTGTGAGCCATCCTGCTCGGGGACCAGCATCTGCCAGCCATCTCCCTGTGTGGCTCTGGTCTGTGAGCCAGTCTGTCTTCGCCCCTCCTGCTGTGTTCCGAGCCCTTGGGAACCACCTTGTGCCTCTAGCACTTGCCAAGAGCCCTCGTGTTGTGTCTCCAGCATCTGCCAACCCATCTGCTCGGAGCCCAATCCCTGCTCACCCAGTGTCTGTGTGCCCCGTCCATGCCCACCTACTTGCTACATAGTCCAGCGCAGTCAGTCCATCTGCTGTGAGCCTATTTCCTGCCCATCTACTTCCTGCCAGCCTCCCTGCTGCCGCCCAGGGTCTTCTGCATCTGCCATCTGCCAACCGACTTGCCCTCGGACCTTCTACATCCCCAGCTCCTGCAAACCATCTTGCACAACTTCGGTCCCCTACCGCCCCATCTACCGCTCAATCTACCCGGGACCCTTCACCTACAGGCAGCCCTACGTGACCTCCATCTCCTACCGCCCTGCCTGCTACCGCCCTGCCTGCTACCGCCCTTGTTTCTCCATCCTGCGCCGCCCGGCCTACATCACTTCCATCTCCTACCGCCCCGTGAGCTCCTGCCTGCCTTGTGCTAACTCCTGCAAGCGGGATTCCAAAAAGTCCACTTCCAGCCAGCCGGATTGTGCTGACTCCACTCCCGGCAAGGTGGAAGTCCCAGAGGACAATCCCTGCCAGCCCACGGAGGCCAAAGTCACCAGCCCAACCACCCGTGAGGCCACAGCCAGCCAGCCTGCTGCCGCCAAGCCTGCCAACCGCTGAACGGGCCTCAGCCCACCAAGGCCTGCAAGGCAAACCTCCGACTAGAAAGGAAGCTTGAATGCCCTCCCCGAAGCGCAGCATGACATAGCTAGAATCTTTTTCTTTCTGCAGCTCCCTCACCATCCGCCTATGTTTCAAGTAACTCTTCAGAAAGGACAGTACCTGAATGGCCCCCATGAAGGCCTCCCGGGCACTGAGAGGGCACTCTGGGTGCCTGTCCGCTGCTGTCATCGAGCTGTGCCACATCGTCCCAAGTCTCTTTCCCGACTACGTTTCTGCCAGTCCTCCTGCCTCTGCTCCCCTGCTGTCTGTGCTCATGCTGCTTGGGGGCCTCCTCAGTGAGAGAAGGGTATTTAACTGTCCAATAAACATGGCTAAGTTGAAGCGACATGCTGTTTTCACCTCTCTCTTGTTAATGCCACCACCCCATCAGCTGACTTGCCTCGTCTTTGAGAGCAGATTCATCCATCCATTCATCCATCCCACAAGGTTTAATAGAGACTGTGAGGTGCCAGGGACTGGGCTAGGAATGAGACGACAAAAGTCTCAGTCCCTGCTCTCGGAGGAGCTCACTCCAACAGGGAGACAGACGGACAGAGAGACAATGAACTACATGTCATTGTGCTGAATGCTGGGATAGAGGCAAGCACGGGCACTGTGAACACAGCAGGGTGTTAGGAGGAGTGAAGGGGGGGGGGTTATTAGGGACTCTGATACTGAAGCCTTGTCTTGAAGCACAAATAGGAGCTGAGAATTTAGAAACTTAGGAAGGAAGGGTTTTCTAGGCAGAGGAAGCACACTCATGAATATGCTGTCTTTCCATCCCACCCTACATCTGCATTGTGAACCAGGCCAGGGCATGGACCCGTGTGGGATGCTGGAGTTGAATGGGGACGCAGAGCCTGGACCAGCCCAGAGGAAGAGGGGAAGGATCAGAAAAGCACCTTGCAAACCCCTCTTGGAAGAAGTTGATTTAACACAACTTCGCAGTCATAGCCTCATGTCACGTCTGGTTGTTGCGTTTTTATATTTTTAGAATATGTATGCTTTGACCTTTTGATGAAGCATATGGCAATTTTAAATTTCCAAATTCAATGATTGTCCTTGGATGTATTGATGAGCAGAGGTAAGTACACCCATTTGATCTAGCTGATGATTACAGTCACGGGAGAGGGCAGACCCTACTGTGGGGTCTGGGCCACCCGCAATACACTTTAGAAGATGTATTACTGCAAGAATGTCAGCCTTCAGTCACTATGCTAGTCATCCCATTCCCCTCCAAAGTCGGAAGGTCCGATACGTGGTCAGTTTCTGAGGAATTTGGGTCAGCCTATCTCAGGTTTGAATCTTATTTCTACCCTTCATTACTTCCACAATTCAGGGAACACGATCTAAATTCAGAGTTGGCTTTGTTACCTCCAAAAGGGTGGTGACAATTACGCCTAGTAACTAGGGCCATTGCAAAGACTCCATGAAGAATGCAGCCAAGGACTTGCTGCATGGTAGGTCTACGATAAACGGAAGCCATTCCTATCGCCATTGGTCTTAGCAGAGTTGAGTTTCAGGAAAGCCAGATGGGGAAGGTCTAGAAAGCATGTCCTTGACTGATTTTCTGTTCTGCTTCTCTGACATCATCCCCCCTAAACTGGGTCAGGGCTTCGTTTCCGGACTGAATGGCGCAGAGCTGCATTCCTGCTGGGAGAGCGAGCGAGCGGGCCGCGGCCTCCTGATGAGAGGGTGTGTTGGGAAAGGCGTGCTTCAGGAAGGTGGGTGCACAACCTGTAAAAGCAACAGCTCATCCCAGGGCAGGAGAAGCATCCAGGGATCCAAACTTAGCAAAGGAAACAGTTGTAAAAGCAGGGCCAGCATCTGCCGGCCCCGGAAGCCTGCTAATCAGATGTCTGCCTGCCAAGCAGTGGAGACAACAACAAGGAAAGATGCTCTCTGTCGTGCCCACACCCCGAGCGAAGGCCTATAAAAGTCCCGGGTAGCAGGTGTCTTCCTGGCAAAGGAGCTCTGACACCATGGGGGACGGCTGTTGTCCTGGAAACCCCACAGCCGCTCCAGCGGTGCCCCCCATCTCCATGTGCCCAAAGGGTGGCAGCTTCCAAAACGGCATCCTTTTGCCTAGCTTCTGCCAGAGCAGGACCTGGCAACTGGTCCCGTGCCAAGGACACTGTCAGCCATCTGGGAGGGCCCCGGGAGGCTGTGAACCTGCTCCCTGCCACCCTACCTGCCTTCCAGCAGCTTCCTGCATGGGCTTTGTTTGCCAACCCATTTGCTCCTGCGCAGCCAGCGACGGATCCAGCACTGGCCAGGTTCCTCGTCCGGTTAGCTGCTGCCAGCCCTCCTGCTTGGAACCCACCGGTGGCCGGAAAGAGTGCTGCGAAGCCAGCCCCTGCCAGCAAAGCTCCTGCCAGGGACTTGTCTCTGTGTCCGGATCGCGCCAGGCAGCTTGTGACCAATCGGTCTGCCGTGTCACTAGGGCCAGCCAGCCATCCTGCTCTGAGGTGACTCCCTGTCCTGAAGCATCGTGCCCACCAAACGCCTGTGCAGCTACTCCGTGCCAGCCAACTTGCTGCCAAGCAGGTTCATGCCACCTCATGGGTGGTGAAGGTCGGCCCTGCAGATCAACCTATCACCAGCCCATATGCTACGTTTTTGAGACTTGCCAGTCTGTTCCCTGCATGCCTGCTCCCTGCCAGCCATCGCCTTGCGTGTTCGGTTCTTGCAATCCTGCTTGCTGTGTGACCTCCCCTTGCCAGCCCCTGCCCTGCCAAGCAGTTCCTTCCACATCCTTCATCTGCCGGCAGGCGGCTAACTGCCAGCCCCCTTGCACTGTGAACTCTTGCACACCAGTGTCCCGTGGCACTGGGCCTTCTGGCCAGCCAACTTGTGGCGGACCCACTTCCTGTAGCCAAGGTAGCTGCAGATCCCCTTCCCGCCAGCCCATCTGCTGTGTGACAGGTTTAGGCAAATTGTCCAGGGGTGACTCCCATGGCTTCCAGCCAACTCCTCCACGCCCCTGCAAAGCCAGCCCCTGCTTGCGGACTTCCTGTCAGCCCGGCCTCGGGTCCAGCTCCTGTAAGACAACACTTGGTTGATGGAGTCCTCTTCATGCCTCCTCTGAGCTCTGCAGCTGTCTGCAAGGGTCCAGCTATCCCATGGCACCCACCCTCCAACCCCCCGCCAAGCACAAACATTGCCTGCTTGCTGATGCACCCCCATTCCAGCCCCACCCTCTCTCCAGGTCCTGGCATGGGAACTTGTCCAGCCACAAAGACCCTTCTTAGCCGAGGAGAAGCTGTCAGCGAGCATGGTCCCCACGATCGCATGCCTTTCCTGGCATCACTTCACTTCAGCAAAGCCTGCTTTCCACTTTTTCTTTTGATGCCGCTCAGTCTGTCAAAAGACTCCAGGCTGCCAGCTGCTAATTGACGTGGGACTTGTCAAGTATGATGAGCAAGATGCTCAGAGCGCTTTCTTCCCTTCAGCGCACCGCTTTGTGGGTCTCCTTCAGGTCACCTCCACATCACCGATACATGTGGATCTCCTTCAGGTCACCTTGGGCCACCATGATGCCGGGCCCTGAGTCAGGGGTCTGCCTTTGGTGTTCGGTTCTTGCAACCCTATTTGCTGATAAAGTTGATGTGCCTTTTGTACCCTCTCAGTGCCATTTATCTTCTTCCCTTGTCAGGTACACCCTTGTATGACCTCCTAGTTACTGCTCCATTATATAAAAACACAAACCATGCATACCTACTATTTATAAAGTAGTCAAACTATATATATATATATATATATATATAGTGCTGTTACACTCTTCCTGAGCTTCCCATCAATTCTTGGCCACATGGCGGCTGGAGAGAAATGATGAGAGTGACCCGACTTGTGGGATTGATTCACCAGTCTGGCTGAAGCCAAGGAGCAGTGGAGCCTTCCTGGGCACCTCAGACAAGGACTGAGGTTCTGAGGCACTACAGGAAAAGTGGGAGGAGTGGAAGAAATGAAGATGGATGCTGATTAAAAGTGGAAGGAGTGGATAAAACGAAGACGGAGACTCATTCCCTGAATTTAACCTCTATTCTTTCCTTAACAGTCTCACATTGCGCAGGAGTACCTAATCTAGAGGTTGACCTTCATATTTGACCCATATCATAACAAGTGTGTAACTCATGGGAGGGAGGAAAGGAATATGATGGGTGTGAACAAAGACACACACAAAAAATGAGTAATGCAATAGTCTGATGGTAACTCCATATCAATGATAAAAAAAAATTTTGGAAGATAATGATAAACAAGTCCAGCCATCAAAAATACAATTAGAAATATCATAAATAACCAAAAGATATTATAGTAGGGATGAACCAAAACATAGATTTCGTGGTAGATGCTAACAATGCAATAGTATGAGTGAGGACGCATAAGTAGGGCCTACAGCGAGATGCCACCCAACACTTGGAATCTACACTAAAAAGGACCAAAACAGAATTATGTAAACTCACCTTAAAATGAAGGATATCTTAAAGGTCGGAGGGATTGATTCAGATCTGGTTGAAGATATAGGCAACTGAAACTTAACCGAGGGTAACAGCGCCATGGAAACTCGGCGTGAAGACATTGCTGAGGCAAACATTGGTCGTGCCCCCGCCAAGCACTGCACAGGGGAGATGGAGAGTTAGAGGCAGGACTGTGAGTTTTCAAGCTCCATTGGTGAGGACTATTGTGAAAGAAATGTGCCAAATGCCATTTAGTTCCTTTAACTTCCGGTGCCGATTCCATGTTCCTGTGGTAGCTCAGGAGTTCCTGTCACAGTCAATTCTCCTCTAAGTTCCTAAGTAGGTGTCCTTGCTTTATGGGCTTGGCTAACGTGAGTCTGCTCCAAGAGGTGGCTTCCTCCTTGATGTGTAAACAAAAATCAGGTCCCGGGTCATGATCAAGGCTGTGAGTTCTGTCCTGAATGCCTTTCGGAAGACAGCTTCCCTCACTCTCCCTCTCTTCAAGGGATGCCTATTCCTATGACAGCGTGCACGTTTTCTTTAAAGCAGAAGCTATGTGAATGCTTATGGACTTCGGAGGATGATAACATGCCAGTAAGCAATCAACTAAGTAATGATGGGGTAAGGCAGAGTGATCTGGGTGCTCAAAGAATCTCAGGCATGGCAGGAATCCTGATAAAAACCTCTGAGTGGCTGTCAGTTCCGATGCTACAATGCCTCATAATAATAATAATAAATGCATACACCCAGGGTGGTCCAGCTCATCCTTGGAGACCTCTTTTGAAGCGTTTCTCCACACGTCAGGTCATAGTCATCCTCGGCCCGCTGGACTTTCCCTCCATCAGAAGCATCTATGCTACAGTCAGAATGGCATTTCCAGGCACTTCCGGACTCGTATTAGCCCCACCCTTTGTGTCAGTGCCCTTTGCTAGGAAGCCCCATTCCTTTCCCTCTAACCATGGCCATTACTCTCTGGCTCTGTAGGACCCAGCACTTCCCTGACTGGTTGTCACGGATTTTAAGATGGTGGCGGAGACTGAAGAGAAGAGTCCTACTGAGAATTTGCTTTTTAAGATTCTGGCCACTTTTCCAAGGCTAAGTTCATGAGTTTATGTCAGGATAGATGAGGCAGACCAGCAGCTGGCACACTGAGTTACAGGGAAAAGGAAGAACCAAATCCAAGTGAAGCAGGCTCCACTCCACTCAGCAGGCTCCCAATTTAATAAGTTAATTAACAGAATGTTTGGTTGGCAGCAAACCTGGGGGAGTGAGATTATTGGCACGTTTGTCTGACAGGTCTATCAATAAGGAGAAAATGCCAGTTTGTTTCCTAAAGGGGCTGTACCCGTTTATACCTCCCTCTACCCCACCCCCAATGTGCAAGAGCTTTAGTAGTTTCACATCCACCCTAAATTGTTGATATGGTCAGACTTTTACATTGTTTTTCAATATAGTGGTGTAAATTGGAATTTTGAATTTTTTAAAAAATATATTTTTTTTATTGATTTCAGAGAGAAAGAGAGAGAGAAATATCAATGATGAGGGAGAATCATTGGTCGGCTGACTCCTGCATGCCCCACACTGGGACAGAGCCCACAACTGGGGCATGTTCCCTGACCAGGAATTGAACCATGACCTCCTGGTTCATAGGTCGATGCTCAACCACTGAGTTATGTGGCCAGGCAGAATCATGAGGTTTTGAATTGTATTTTTCTCAATTACTTATGATTTTGAGTATTGTGGTTTTGTTTTGTTTTGTTTTTTAACATTTATTGGCTATATAGGTTTCCTTTAAATAAAATTCCTAGCTATATCTTTTACCCACTTCTCTACTGAGTGGTTCATGGGTATTGGTTGTGGGAGCTATGTTGTAGAGACAAGTCCCTTGCCTCTGTGTGTCCCAGGCAATACCATGTGAGACAAAAGAACTGGACACACAGCATGGGTGGCAGCAAGGCTGGCAGCAGCTGGACACCCAGCATAGGTGAGCCCATGAACTCATAAGAAATGGTAAATAGTTGTTGTTTTTAGTGATAGTTTGTAAAAAAATAAAAAACAAGAGATATTAAAATAATATAAAACTCTGTTTTATTCATATCCTAAGGCCCAAGTTTTCTTTCATATTGAATTTTGGTATCATTTTTAGCTTATCAATCTTCCCAGAGTTGTATCTATTTTGTTTAATTTTGAAAAGGCTAAACTTCTGGTTTTGTTGAATTCACTATATATCTTTTAAAATTTGTTTTATTAATTTCTACTCTTTTTTGTTTAAGTATTCGTTTTCTTCTATGTAGTTTGGGGGCAATGCTATTGCTTTTCTCTTCACTTCTTAAGATGGGGCATTTAACTCATTAATTTTGAGGTTTTTTTTATCTTCTTATATAAATACTTAAATACAAATAATACTCAAAGGATTGTTTTTTTGGTTGCATCCCATGAGCTTTGATATCACGCTAATTATTATCCAATTCTACTCATTTAGATAATTGCCCTGTAATATAGATTTTACTGCTTTGTCTTGTACATTTACCCACTTCTCCCACCCATCTTTGCTCTGTATGCCCAAGCAGAAAGGGGTGCTACTGGCATCTAGTGGGTAGAAGCCAGGATGCTGCCAAACACTCCTCCACGATCGCAACAGGGTACCTTCACCCAGCCAACAAAGGATTATCTGGCCCAAATTAATATCTTGCTGGTATTCAGTCCCACAACATTTTCTAATGTGTCCTGAGATTAAAACTTAAGTATCATTGAGCAGAAGCAAAAGATACAGTCTTGGGTCTGAGTCTGTCCAAATCAGTTGTCTGACGTGACCCTGTGAAACGTTCTCAAATGAAGAATGGGGATGATTGTTTTGGGGGGACTACATGAAGTTCAGAATGGATCATGCATATGATGTGCAACATGTGTGTAAATCCTCCCATCAGGATGCTGTACAATAAAACCAAACCCAATATGGAATACACAGAATTTATTAAGGCACAGAGGTAAAACTATCTGTATGTAGGGAGTCAACTCAGAGTGAGCATGAAAGAAGAAAGCAGGATTACAGGAACCAGGAGTGCAGGACAAAGAAAACTGGATTGAGAAGATTTTCAGCAGTTGCTGAAAACCTATGAGACAGTTACAAAATGTGTTTTTCTAAGTTACACAGAGGGAGAGGTGAAGACCTGGACTACAGACTCAAAGCAGAGACCAGAGCTCCGTATCGAGGATACAGGAAGCTGACCCATGTTCCACCAACACAGAAGGGTGCAGATTGGGGACATCCTCTGCTGTCCATCAGCTGATTCAGAAGCCTGTATCAGGCACATGAGTCACAGAAATCAAGGGAGAGCATGTGGGTTGCCAGCCAAGTCGAGGAAGAAAATTTGTTTCCAAAATGGCAAGTCCGTTAGCAGGTGTTGTGTGAACATGGTGCTTCTTTGGTGAGGTGATCAGCAGCAGCAAGGCTGGCAGCAGCTGGACACACAGCAAGGGCGGCAGCAGCAGCTGGGCCGGCAGCAGGTGGTTCTACAGCAGGTGCTCTGACACCAGGTTGGGCAGCAGCAAGGCTGGCAGCAGCTGGACCCACAGCAGGGGCGGCAGCAAGGCTGGCAGCAGCTGGACCCACAGCATGGGCGGCAGCAAGGCTGGCAGCAGCTGGACACGCAGCAGGGGCGGCAGCAAGGCTGGCAGCAGCTGGACACGCAGCAGGGGCGGCAGCAGCAGCTGGGCCGGCAGCAGCTGGACACACAGCAGGGGCGGCAGCAGCAGCTGGGCCGGCAACAGCTGGATCCACAGCAGCTGGGCTGGCAGCAAGGGGAGCAGCACATGGTGTCAGGTGTGGAGGGTGGGTTCCTGTTCAGAGGTGAGTTTCTCAGATGCCTAGGACTCCCTTTCTATCCTGGACCTTTTATACGCTCCCCCACCCAATTTGGACCAATGAGCAGAACTTTCCTTGTTGTTGTTGTTGTTGTTTTCCACAGTCACTGGGGGGTTGTAAAAAAGGAAGTTATCCTCTAAATGTTTTAATGAGTAGCAGATATGTTTCTTAATATGTTTCTTAATTGAGAATTACTCAGACTTTTCAGATAAAAGGATGTCAGCACTGTTCTTGCTTTGTTCCTTATCTAGTCATAAGATACAGTTCCTGATCACCTCATTGGGTTCAATACACTTTACTTCCTCAGCTATTTTTAAATTAAATTATTGGGATGATATTGGTGTGTAAAACCATACAGGTTTGAAGTGTTCAACTCAACGAAACATCATTGCACATTGCCTCATGCACCCTCCACCCCAATCTCTTCCGGTCTCCATCTTCCCTCTTTGGGGTCATTATTAAGTGAACAGGAGTTACTTAAACACAAGCACTGCAGTACCAAGGCAGTTGACCTAATACCTGAGACAGCTACTAAGTGACTTACAGTGAGTAGGGTATATAGTATGATTTACTTGACAAAGGGAGGATTCACTACCCAGGTGGATTGGAGTAGGACAGTGTGAGATTTCACCATGCTACTCAGAATGGCGTGCAACTTAAAACTTAAGAATTGTTTATTTCTGGAATTTTCCATTTACTATTTTCAGACCATGGGTGGCTGTGGGTGACTAAAACTACAGAAAGCAAAACCTCAGATTCAAGGGAGGACTACTGAAAAGTGTATAAAATATACATGTATAATATAATAAATAATTATGAAGCAAGCATCTATCTGTCCCAACACCCAAGTCAAAAAAATAGGACATTGCTGTCACCAAGAGGGCCCTGGATGTGTCTTCTCTTTACCACATCGCTCTCCTTCCCCTGATTCTTACTGTCCTGATTCTTAAATCTTTTCTCTGATGTTATTTACTGTTTTACCACCTAGGTATGCATCCTAATCATTATAGTTTAGTTTTACTTGCTTTTGAATTGTATATAAGTGGGATCTTCATATATGTATTGTGTATTTTTATTCTCTTACTCAATATTATATAAGAGTTGTGGTAGGCAGGCCCTTAGGTGGCCCAGTGATGTCTACCTCTTGTTTTTTAAAAAAAATTTAATATACTTTATTGATTTTACACAGAGAGGAATGGAGAGGGATAGAGAGCTAGAAACGTCTATGAGAGAGAAACATCGACCAGCTGCCTCTTGCACACCCCCTACCGGGGATGTGCCCGCAACCAAGGTACATGCCCTTGACCGGAATCGAACCCAGTTCCTTTCAGTCTGCAGACTGACGCTCTACCACTGAGACAAACCGGTTTTGGCTGATGTCTACCTCTTGATGTTCATGATCTTATGTAATTCCCTCCCCATGAGTAACATGCTTCTAACCAACTGCCTCTGGCAACATCAAGCTATTAAGTTAAGCAAGACAAGACTGTGACTTTCATCTTGCTAGCCCACTTTCTCTCACCCTCACAGGCTTTGAGGAAGCGAGCGGCCCTGTGTGAGAGAAGTATGTGGCAAGGGACTGAGGACAGTCTCCATTCAACAACCAGCAGGGGACTGAGCCTCTTACTCCAATGGCCCTCGAGGACTGGAATCCTGTCAACAACTACATCCGGGAACTCGGAAGTGGGTTCTTCTCCAGCTAAGACTTGAGATGAGATGCCAGTGCCAGCTAACACCTTGACTGCAGCCTTATGATTCATTAAGAAATAGAGAGCCGAGCTGAGCCGTACCAAAATTCCTGATGCACGAAAACTATGGGACAGTAAATGAGTCTCATTTTTAGCTACTAAAATTTGAGGTAGTATTAGCTAACAACAGATAATGAGTACAGATTATCTAGTACCGCACTACACAGAAATGAGGATGAAGGGTTCAAAGGGTGCAGAGAAGTTAATAGGCTAGAATAGAACTAGTCACAAGGCCAGGAAACCCAAACAGCTGAATAAGCTCTCTAGAAGAACTCAGGGGCACCCTCTATAATAAGGTAATAAGGAATGACCATGTAGAGAGGTCTATTCTCTAAGGCTGGAGCTCGTGGTAGGGAATATTGTCACAGAACTTAGTTCCCAAGGAGCAATGAGCATGATAATGTCCTTAAAGTAGCCAAGGCCAGCTGGTAGCATTTAACAGTACGAGTGATAGGGGTATAAACATGTGATGGGCAGCACATTTGGGCCGACAACTGGGGTGAAGTGCTGTGTGACCCACAGGCTGAGGTCAGTGATCCCAATGGGAAATTATGACCCCTTACACAGTTTCCAGGCTGATCCAGTTCTCAGATCTACAACCCACTGAGTCATTGAAAGTGAGGCCAGCCCTGACCGGTTTGGCTCTGTGGATAGAGTGTCGGCCTGTGGACTGAAAGGTCCCAGGTTCGATTCCAGTCAAGGGCATGTACCTTGGTTGCGGGCACATCCCCAGTAGGAGGTGTGCAGAAGGCAGCTGATCGATGTTTTTCTCTTATAGATGTTTCTAACTCTCTATCCCTCTCTCTCCCTCTGTAAAAACCAGTAAGATATATATTTTTTTTAAAAGAAAAGAAAGTGAAGCCAGTCCTTCAAGAACTAGGACTACAGCAAGTGTATGTAGCATTGTTCACCCCAGTCCTTTCCCAAAGGAATCCACAGCCATTTCCTCAGGGGTCACTGGAATACCCCTATTAGACATTGTTGGTTACTGGATCTGAGTTGACACTGACAGTTGGCAACCATTCATAACATATTTAAAAGGTGTTAAAGGACCCTAGTCATTACATTTGGAATACTGGTGCCTTAGATTGGTTGCTCTCAGGAACAGACCCCCAAACAGGGGTTTGAGATCCAGTAGTTTATTTGGGACATCATCCTAAAAGGCACTGCAGGGAACCTGGGAAGTGATCTGGAGAAGGGACGGAGGCCAGTGTCGGATGATGGAATGAGCAGCTTACTCCTGTGGGCAGTTGGGTGCCATTCCACCAAGGACCTCTAGAGACTGGTACTTTCCACCTGAGAGGAAAGAGCTAGAGTATGTATTCACTGCACCCATCACTGGCCCAGCACTGCTCCTACACACTTGGACCCCGGCCTGCCTAGAGCTGGCTCCTTCATCCGGAGAAAGTCCACAGGCCTACAGATCCAAGTGTTCAATGTCCAAAACCATCTCCCTATATTAAAACAAGGATGCTAACGGCATGGAGGGGGGCATCCTGAAATCACCTGCTGTCCTCTGCTCTCTGCAGAGAAGGACAGAACAACTGACAGCTAAGGATGGCAAGTCAAGAGGAACAATGATCAGACACGATACTCAAGTATTTGTATGTCAAGGAAATTCAGATTTATTTAAGATTTAGGGACATCTCCATATGAGAAAAGATGACCGGGAAGAAATATATCAATTGGGATGACATGTTGGTTGAAAGTTTCAGAGAAAACTCAAACGTTGTGTTCATTTGGGAGACAGACAGTAACATGGTGGGGTGGGGGCTAGAAGGAGGGGAGGAGGCAGTATATTTGGAGGCCAAAGTCAGTTTAAAAATAGTTGAAACGGAATTTTGACAATTGGCCTCTCATGACTCAGATCAGTTAAACTACATCAAGAAGATGGGCTGACAAAACCAGTGGGCACAGGTCAGGCAGTCAGCAGCAGGAACCGCTAGAGCAGACTGGGCGGCAGCAGGTGGGGCGGCAGCAGGTGGTCTTGCAACAGATGGTCGGGCAGCAGCTGGGGCGGCAGCAGCTGGAGCCACAGCAGGAGCCACAGCAGGTGGGGCGGCAGCAGCTAGAGATGCAGCAGGTAGGTCTGCAGCAGCTAGAGCCACAGCAGGGGCGGCAGCAGCTGGAGCCACAGCAGGGGCGGCAGCAGCTGGAGCCACAGCAGGGGCGGCAGCAGCTGGAGCCACAGCAGGGGCGGCAACAGCTGGAGCCACAGCAGGTGGGGCGGCAGCAGCTAGAGATGCAGCAGGTAGGTCTGCAGCAGCTGGAGCCACAGCAGGGGCGGCAGCAGCTGGAGCCACAGCAGGGGCGGCAACAGCTGGAGCCACAGCAGCTGGGGCGGCAGCAGCTAGAGATGCAGCAGGTAGGTCTGCAGCAGCTGGAGCCACAGCAGGGGCGGCAGCAGCTGGAGCCACAGCAGGGGCGGCAGCAGCTGGAGCCACAGCAGCTGGGGCGGCAGCAGGTCTCCTGGCAGCAGCCTTGGCCACAGCTCTGGTCAGAGCAGACGGATCCACAGCAAGAGTTGACCATGGTGTCGGAGGGTGGAGGTTTGGAGTGAGTTTTCAGGAAGGTGGGTTGGCAGGTTTGGAAGTCCACTTGCCCCAGGTCCCCTTTTATACCCTGCTAAGGGCTGCTGTCATCAGAAGCTGTGCTCTTCCTTGTCCTTGTTTGTCCCAATTAACAGGTGATTATGAAATTAGCCAGGTTTGTTTTCCTGGCTCACCTTTTCAAGATGGATGGAAAACTTTGTTTCCTTTTCCTGGTGGGTTAGCATTCCTCACTTCAGCTCTTCCTGGATCATCTCTAATGTGTCTTTCTTGCTTCATCTTCCTTAAAGAAAGCTGTCACGTGATTTATGCATATAGACCATGTATGTGTGTAGCACGTTGCACAGCCCAGCACGTCTCCCTTTGGGTGATAATAAGTCACATTCCTTTTGGTGACTTGGGGGGATACGGTTGCATTTCAGTGTGATGTCTCATTCCTTGTGGGTCAGGTGGGCAGAGAAGTGTTTGATGTGAATCAGGGCATTGCTGGCTTGAGAATAAGACTCTTAGGGTATTTCCTCTCCCTCCTGTGAATCATGGCCCACTTTCAAGACTTTCAGATGGAAAATAAGTAACTTTCAGATAAGAAAATAAGTAAGGTGTATGAGGAAAAAATAAGTCATGAAATTTTTTAAAAATGTATTTTATTGATTTTTTTTTACAGACAGGAAGAGAGAGGGACAGAGAGCTAGAAACATCTATGAGAGAGAAACATCGATCAGCTGCCTCCTGCACACCTCCCACTGGGGACGTGCCCGCAACCAAGGTACATGCCCTTGACTGGAATCGAACCTGGGACCCTTCAGTCTGCAGGCCAACGCTCTATCCACTGAGCCAAACCAGTTAGGGCAAGTCATGAAATTCTAATGTTTCTTCCTTTCCCTCAGCTTTATTGAGGAATACATAATATACAAAATATTACACATCTAACAGATACATTTAGATGAATTTGGACTTATGCATGTACCATAATACCATTTCCATAATTAAGGTACTAAATATATCCATCACCTCAAAATATTTTTTTCTGTCCCATTCATTTGTGTGTGTGTGTGGGGGGGGGGGGTAAGAACATTAACCTAAGATTTACCTTTTTAACAAGATTTTAAGTCAACTATAGCCACAACACTGTACAGCAGACCTATATATGTTATTTGCCTTGTATAACTGTAATTTTATACCCATTGAACAACAGCTAACCATTTCCTGCTACACCAGCCTCTGCAACCAAAAATTTTATTCTGTGCTCCTTTTGTGTATTTAATATTTCAAATAAGTGGATTCATGCAGTATTGTCCTTCTGTGACCGATTTATTTCACTTTGTATAAAATCTTCCAGGCCCACCCATGTTATCACAACTGGCAGAATTTCCTCTATTCTTTTTGAAAACTATTTCCATTCTCAATAATATTCATGTTCATTAATGTATCAGAGCTAGCATTCAGTGTGCAATTTGAGGGTGTCATGGCAGAAAGTGGTTGGCAAGGAGTGTGAACTTACACTGAGGTTCCTATCACATGGGAAAACCTTGTGTGTTTTTCATTCTAAACTGCTTTCATCTCTGCTGAGAGATGTGTAGGGGTTATTTGTAGACCAGCAGTTCTCAACCTTTTTTTTCCCTACCTGATACCAGCAGTAACATTTTTGATGCGGTTATACCTGAAGCAGAGGTGCTGAGGGTGAATACAACATTAGGGTGTATGGCTAGTTACTAAATACTCCAAAGAACTTTAGGTATACTTACTGCTCCCAAGTCAGATGCCATGTATTGGATTAGTAACACTCTTTCAGATCTAAGACAGGCTTTGACTTTCATCTTAGATTTAGTCTCCTGTGCAAGGATATCTAAAGCTTTTTGAACTTGAAACCATTGAAGGGGCCCTTCCTAAGTGAATGATGTAACAGACAAACTGTGATACACCACGGAAAAGCTACTGCTAGGAAGAACAACATGCATGATGTCAAGGGAAGGACGCGGAGTGTGAAAAACCAAGCACCAGAGGTTACACACTGTAGGATTCCATTTGTAGAACATGCTTGGAAATAAAATTATAGAGATGGAGAACAGAATAGTGGCAGGCAGGGGTGTTGGATGATGAGTGGGAGGGTAGGTGTGGCTACAAAGATAGCGCCTTATGGAGAAGGGCAGTTCTGTATCTTAATTGAGATAGCAGTTACACAAATCCATACAGTATATATGACTATACTGCATACGCACACACACACACACACACACACACACACACTCACAAGTGCATGTAATACAGGTAAAATCTGAGCCAGTTCTAGGTATTGTACTGTGTCAGTTAGTTTTTGAGTTTTGAGATGTTCTACGGTTATTTAAGATATATCCATTTGTTGTTTTGCTATTGACTTATATAATTTCTTCATATATTTTGGAAGTTAACCCAGGTTCAACTATACAATTTGCAAATATTTGCTCCCATTCAATAGGTTATCTTTTTATTTTGCTGATGCTTTCCTTTGCTATATAGAAGCATTTTAGTTTACTGCAGTTTCCCTTTTTTAGTTTTTTTGCCATTGTGTTGGTGTCAACTCCAAAAAATTATTGCCAGGATCTATAAGAGTGAGCTCACTGCCTGTGTTTTCTTCTAGGAATTTTATAGTTTCCGAGCTTACATTCAAGTATTTGAGTCATTCTGAGTTAATTTTTGCATCTGCTGTAAGCTAGTGGCCCAGTTTTATTCTCCTGCATATGGCTTCACTGTTTTCCCAATGCTAGTTAGTGAAAAGATTGACCTTTCCCCATAGTGTATTCTTGGCTCCTTTGTAATAAATTAGTTGACCATATATATTTGGGTTTAATTCTGGGCTCTCTGTTCTGCTTCTTTGATCTATGTGTCTGTTTTTATGCCAAATGCCATACTGTTTTTATTACTATAGCTTTGTTTGAAATCAGAGAGCATGGTGCTTCCAGATTTGCTCTTCTTTCTCAAGATGGCTTTTGCTATCCTGGGTCTCTTGTCATCCCATATAAATTTTAGGATTTTTAAAAAATATTTGTGACATGGGAAATTTCATGGGGATTGCACTGAATCTATAGATTGCTTTCAGTAGTATACTGATGATGTGACTACCTTCCTGTTATCTATAAAAGTTTCTATGACTTATCCTCAATTAAGGAACACATTAAACACCAATTTTCTAAAGATTCATATCACTTAAGGAACAACTTCCTCTTTGACAATTTCCCTGTGATTACCAAAACAACATAAACAAAAACAAGGAAAGTACTACTGATTGGTCCCAACATTGGGGCCCAGTGTATAAAAACCCCAGAACAGAAGAAGGTCCTCAGAATCTCAGAAACTCACCTCTGAACCCAAACTCACCTTCCACACCTGACACCATGTGCTGCTCCCCTTGCTGCCAGCCCAGCTGCTGTGTGTCCAGCTGCTGCCGGCCCAGCTGCTGCTGCCGCCCCTGCTGTGTGAGCAGCTGCTGCCAGCCTTGCTGCCGCCCCTGCTGCGTGTCCAGCTGCTGCCAGCCTTGCTGCCGCCCCTGCTGTGGGTCCAGCTGCTGCCAGCCTTGCTGCCGCCCATGCTGTGTGAGTAGCTGCTGCCAGCCTTGCTGCCGCCCCTGCTGTGTGTCCAGCTGCTGCCAGCCTTGCTGCCGCCCCTGCTGTGTGTCCAGCTGCTGCCAGCCTTGCTGCCGCCCATGCTGTGTGTCCAGCTGCTGCCAGCCTTGCTGCCGCCCCTGCTGTGTGTCCAGCTGCTGCCAGCCTTGCTGCCGCCCATGCTGTGTGTCCAGCTGCTGCCAGCCTTGCTGCCGCCCCTGCTGTGTGTCCAGCTGCTGCAGGCCTTGCTGCCGCCCCTGCTGTGTGTCCAGCTGCTGCAGGCCTTGCTGCCAGCCTTGCTGCCGCCCCTGCTGCGTGTCCAGCTGCTGCCAGCCTTGCTGCTGCTGATCATCTTGTCAGAAAACCACCGTCTGAGCACAACACCTGCAGCTAACTGACTTGCCATTTCGGAGACTTGTTCACATCCTAGACTTGGCAACCAGCATGCTTGACCATAATTTCTGTGACTCATTTGCCTGATACAAGCTTCTGAATCAGCCTGATGGGTGTACAGTATGCCCCTGATCCTCTCCCTCCCGGGTTGGTGGATCATGTGCTAGCTTCCTGCATCCTCGATACGGAGCTCTGGTCTCTGCGCTGACTCTGTAGTCAAGGTCTTCACCCTGTCCTTCTGTTCAACTTACAAAAACAAATTCTTATAACTTTTAAAAGGTTTTGCAACTGATAAATAATCCTCATAATCATCTGTTCTTTATCCATACAGTCATGCTTCTTGTAACAGGCTTTCTTTTTTTAAGATCACTTTGAACTGTATTCCTAAAGGCATGGGTCTTACCTTTGTTTATTAATAAATTCTAAAGCAAAATTCATCCATATTGTGTTTTATTTATTGCACTGAATTCCTGACATAGGGATTAAATACATACTGCATACTATATGCATTATCCCTTCTGAGCATCACAGTGGCCCCAACAAGAAGTTCTCTGCTTTTAGGGGGAGGGAGGAAACCCTGTTAATTGATTAAGGTCACGTAGCTAAGACTGGACTGACTCAGACCCAGGTGAGTCTTATATCCCAAGGAAGCCTCCGGTAATGTTGTCACTGGGCATGCACACACTCAGCAAATCCCCACATCTCAGGTGTACTTCTCCCTGCTCTCTGCCTTTCATGCTAAGTGTCCCTCAGCAAATAGGAACTGCATTCTCTTCCTGTGACTCTACTCACATGAAAGTCCAAACTGACCAGGTGATCGTTCTGACCTAGACTATGTCCCTGACAAAAATGTGCTCTCACAGGAGTAGAAGCTTCAGTCTAGGAGGGCCTGCAGCCGTGATGGAATGGGAAGCACAGATTCCCACATGTGTCACTGGTGGTTAATGTGAGGAGATTCACCCTGACTTCCATCCAGCCCGTGTGTACTCCCATTCAAGGACATATGCAGTCCTACGCTAATGACATAATAACAGCCATTGCGCTAAGGTACAGTCCACATCCAGAAGACAATATATCAATCCTGTATGTTGTCACCTCTGTGGTGGTGTCTTTGCTGCACATCTAAGAGACCACTCCAATTTTTTTTACCAGGCCAGGCCAGCAATTTCTCTCTCACGTGAGGTATGGTAGGACAAGTAGATCCATGGTTGTGTGCCTATTGTTGACCTTGTTCATCACAGAATGGGTCCCTTGGTCCAAAGTGATGCTACTCAGGATCCTATGACAATAATGCTGTAAGCCGGAGTATATAGCACTGCAGACAGGGAAGACAATTCTTTTTGCCAAACGTGCAATCATAGTAAGGAAGAATTGATTGCCTTTTCCGTGTGGAAGTGATCCGAGGTGAAACACGTGGGTCCCTCTGGGGTGGTTAGTTTTCATAAATGATGTTATTGATACAGACTCATCTCTTGTCAAGACTTCTGACAACAGCACATCCAGCAGAGGCAGCTGTGGGGAGAGGGAACCTGAGCTATGGGTCCACACCTGCCTCGATCCCTGCCACCATGGCTACTTTGTCCATGCCCCTGTGCAAGTATTGGCGCACCTGAGGACCTGGGCAAATAAATTATACCAACTTGTACTTGTCCAGAGCTTCCTAAGGGGTGGGTGCTCTCTGGGGAGCATTGATGGGACACACAAAGAGGAAGCACCTTCTGCTGACACACCATCTCCATGGACAGGATTCTTCTCCAAATGTCTTTATCTTCCAATCATGCTTCTTCCAGGGATGAGATAAATCAATCAGGCCTTTCACCCTTTGCAAGTAGCCAATAAACATCGCTTTCTGAGGCCATCAACCATCCCCCATACAAAATTACACACACATAAACACACACACACACACACACACACACACACACACACACACCCATTGTACTAATCACAGTTCTTTTCATTGGGAATATTTCCTCTTTCCACTGACATTGCAGACCAAAAGTTTTTCATCGGTTGCAGTAAAAATTCTCCATCTGGCATAAGAGCTGCCACTGGGGCCATTGATCACGGAAGTTTAGGGAGTCCATGTTCACACATTATAATCAAGTAGGATTTGAAGGAGTCAAATGGAATTGTGCTGAAAATTACCAACGATGTATTTTTTAGTCATTGAGATGAGCACTATACTCTCCATGGATGTGCCTTGATTTCTCATTAATACCTTGGTTTTAATGTCTATAATTTGTAAACGGAGGTTAGTTTACATTAACTCAAGGATTCAAAGATTACCGAAAGAGACGCTATCTTAGATTATTGAGGAAGAGAAGGAAAACTATTCTCTATAAGTAATAAGGGCAATGAACACATTTTTATGTAACATACCTTGAAAATATAAGAATTGTAGTCTCTTAAAAAGGTATCTGCCTACAGACAGCCTGAACCAGTAATATAGGGGGAAAAGAGAAAGAAAACACTTCTAGATTAATCCACCAGCAGACAAATATGTAAGATGGCATCTGAAAAATGAAGATATATTTGTAAGAGATCACACAGTATATTGAGAAACAATTCACGAGATGGTTTAAGTGTATTCTATCTTTATCCCCAAAACATACAGCTAGTGAGTGAGTGCCAGAACAGGAATGGGGTAGTACTCTTCCATATAAGTTGAATTCCCTTAACCAAAATATGTTGCATTCTACTTTCACAATAGAAAGCTATAAACAAGAGGTAAATAGAGGCATAATCTTGGTGGCAATTTAGTATAGGAAATGCATAAGGCAAACTAGAGGCACCTTATAGGACAGCATATATGGTCACAGGTAATGAGAATGACATGGCCATCTACTGTACAGGATAAGGTTAACTCATTCCACTACATCAGGATCTGATAACATCTAGAATATTGTGAGAAACAACCCTGAACTTCATCTTACAAATCAAGCTCCATTTTCACGCTTAGTGACAAGGGCCTTGGGGGGAAAATGCACATCATAAAATTCATGCAGCCAACAGGGAAATGCTGTCCTTTGTCAGAAAGCATCCCACGAGGTGGGGAAACGCATGCCAGAGATCAGAGTGAAGGGAATGCGATGCTGCGGCCGGCCTATCAGGGGACAAGGTGTCTAATGAGAGGAGGAACTGCTCTGCAAAGCCGTCTGTCTGACCACCAGGATCCGATGAGCAAGAGATGCAGCAGGCCCCGGAGGGTGGGCGCTCACATAAGGGAGCTGAGTCTCACAATCATCACATAAAGAGAAGGTGGCCAATTCTCTATTATTTCATTCACACAAAGTTTAAGAACAGCCTCAACTCATGACCTTTGGGGATGAGTGAGCGCTATGATTTGAAGGGGATGGGGGTGAGATTCTATCTCTCAACCGGGTGACATGGCTGTCCTCACTTTGAGATCTTTCATCACGTTGAAAATGAATAACAATTTACCAAGTTGGAAACTGTATGTTTGAGTGCTTTTTAAGATGAATGTTAAGCCATGAAAACTTTTGAACATATTAATACTCAAAGATACTTCAGGTATCATCTTTCCTGATCTAATTACTACCGTATTTGCCGGCGTATAAGACGATTTTTTGGCCCTGAAAAATACGTATTTGCCGGCATATAAGACGACTGGGCGTATAAGATGACCCCCTAACATTTCCACAAAAAATACAGAGTTTGTTATATACTCGCCATATAAGACTACCCCCTACTTGGAGGCATATTTTTCAGGGCCAAAAAGTCGTCTTATACGCTGGCAAATACGGTACATTAATGACAAAAAAAAAAGAGAGATAGTGTGCAGTCAGTCACCTAAATGACTCTGGAGTAAACAGACTGGGCATAAACTCACCAACCACTGCAGTAGGCACTTTATGGGTTGGAGGACCCACCGATTATGAAGCAGGTCACATGCTCATAATGTGACCATTTCTTATTTACCCATAAAAAGGTTCCTATGAGTTGTTCTCAGTTAAAAAAACAGATTATGAACTTATTTGGAAGAGATTAATTGCATTTAGGGAACAACTTCCTCTTCAAAATTTCCCAAGTGACAACACTAAAAGTGTAAATAAGAACAAGGAAAATCCTGGCCATTGGTGCCAACATTTTGGGCCTCGGGTATAAAAGCTCCGGGAAGGAAGGTGTCATCAGAGTCTGAGAAACTCACCTCTGAACAAGAACTCACCCTCCACACCCGACACCATGTGCTGCTCCCCTTGCTGCCGCCCCTGCTGCGTGTCCAGCTGCTGCCAGCCTTGCTGCCGCCCCTGCTGTGGGTCTAGCTGCTGCTGCCAGCCTTGCTGCCGCCCCTGCTGCGTGTCCAGCTGCTGTCAGCCTTGCTGCCGCCCCTGCTGCATGTCCAGCTGCTGCTGCCGCCCATGCTGTGGGTCCAGCTGCTGCCAGCCTTGCTGCCGCCCCTGCTGCGTGTCCAGCTGCTGCCAGCCTTGCTGCCGCCCCTGCTGTGTGTCCAGCTGCTGCCAGCCTTGCTGCCGCCCCTGCTGTGTGTCCAGCTGCTGCCAGCCTTGCTGCCGCCCATGCTGCGTGTCCAGCTGCTGCCAGCCTTGCTGCCGCCCATGCTGCGTGTCCAGCTGCTGCCAGCCTTGCTGCCGCCCCTGCTGTGTGTCCAGCTGCTGCCAGCCTTCATGTTGCTGATTGTCTTCCCCAAGAACCACCAACCGGAAGTAACACCCTCTGTGAACTGACCTGCCATGTGGACAATTTCGCTTCCTGGACTTCGCGGACACCCAGCATCCCACCACCACCATTTCTGCTCTGCATCAGCCTCCTCAGAGGCTAGTGATGCAGCGTAGAGGACTTCCCTCGGCTCTCTCTCCCCCATGCTATGGGTCATTTGCCAGCTTCCTGCATCCTCGATATGGAATCATGTTCTTGCTTTGACTCTTAAGTCAGAATCTCTTGTTCCTTCTAAGGAATCCATCTTCATGACTTTTTAATAGGTTTCTGCAATTGATCAATATCTTCATAATCATATATGCATAGTTTCTATCCTATTTCTACTTTTCACAATCATTTGTGGCCTCTACCTGGATGCAGAGAATCTCACACATGCCTTAATAAAATCGGTACCTCTTAAATCCCATATTGTGTTTTCTTTTACTGTACAGTATTCCTGACATAGGAAGTCATATACCTATTGCATACCATGTGCAGCATCATACTAGAGCTGCAAAATGGACCTCTATAATTATCATCCACAGTTTTAGATGAGAAAACCTCATTGCATGACGTCCTGTAGCTAATAATGGACAGACTGAGATCCAGAGCGGGGCCATCTGTTCCTGCTCAAGGGCACCCGTGCTCACAGGTCAATACAAGTAGCAATGGCGCTGAGTGCTGAGGTCTAGTAAGAGTGCAATTACTTTTCTACCTCAACAGCGGCAGGAGTAATCCCTCGCATGTACAGATGACGTTGTTCACAACATTCCTCCCGTGTCAGGTCCCTGCAGCCACATACTAGGGCAGCAGGGACAGCATCTCAGCCCTCCTGAGTGCAGGGAGCCTTTCCCGTCTCAGGCGCTGTGCAGCCACTCTAGCAATCCCTCTGGCCAATCACCACTTTATTTAATATATTATGGAAAGTCCTAGCCAGAGCAATTAGTAAAAATAGGTGTTTGTCTTTCAAAAACAACAACAAAGGCATCCAATTTAGGAATGAGGAAGTAAAACTGGCTCTATTTGCAGTTGAAGTAATATTACATATATATATATTTAAAACCTAAAGATGATCCAGAAAACTTTTAGAACTAATCAATAAATTCGGAAAGTTACAGGTTGCAAATCAATATGTGTTTTTTATATACTAGTAATAAGTTATCAGAAAGAGGAATTAAATATAATTTTACTGATATTTGCATAAAATGAATAAAATAACTAGGAATAAATATAACCAAGAATGTGAAAGATCTTTATCCTAAAAACTAAAGATATATATGAAAGAAACTGAAGACTATCAGACAATCAAAAATATATTCTATGCTTGTGGATTGGAAGAGTTAATATTGTTAAGTGTCCAAACTACTCAAAATAATATTCAGATTCAGTACTATCCCTATTAAAATTCCATTGGCATTTTTCACAGAAATAAAAAAATATTAAAATGTATATGGAACCCCAAATAGCTCTGACTAGCCAAAGCATTCCTGAGAAACAAAAGATGGCATCATCTTGCTCCCTGATTTCAAACCATATTACAAACCTATAGTAATCAAAACAGCATGGAGCTAGCATAAAAATAGTCACATATCAATGGAACGAAATACAGAGCCTAGAAATAAACCCTCATGTAATAGTCAATATATTTATGACAAAGGAGTCAAGAATACAAAATGGGAAAGGCACAGTCTTTTCAATAAATGGTGTTGAAATAAAACTAGGCACTCATATTGTTATTGAATCACTATCTTATAGTATACACAAAAATTAACTCAAAATGGAATAAAGACTGGAATGTAAGACTGGAAACCACGGAATTCCTGTATAAATACATAGGTGATAAGTTCCATGACATACATCTGGCCAATGGTTTTTTTTGGATATGACACCAAAAGCAAAAACAACAAAATAAACAAGTGGAACTACATCAAACTAAAAAGCATCTGCATAGCAAAGGAAACCATCAACAAAATGAGAAGACAAATGACTGAGAGAAAATATTTCAAATCATACACTTGATAAGGGTTAATATCCAAAATACACAGAGAACTCATAAAGCTCCATAGCAAAATGAAGACAAAACTCCCAAACCCATAAAACATTAAATTAAAAAATAGAGGATCTGAGTAAATATTTTGCCAAAGAAGACATATAGATGGCCAAGAGGCACACGAAAAGGTGCTAATATCACTAATATCAGGGAAATGCAAATTCAAACCACAATGAGATATCACTTCATACCTGTTACAAGGATAATAAACAAAAAGACAAGACCTCACAAGTGCCAGTGAGAATGGAGAAAATAAATCTCTTGTGCACTGTTGGTGGAAATTTAAATTGGCCTAGCCCCTGTGAAAAACAGTGTGGAGGTTCCTCAAAAATTACAAATAGAACTACTTAATGACTCAGCAATGCCACTTCTGTATATTTATCTGAAAAAAAGCGCCACTAACTTGAAAAGATATGTGCACCAACAATGTTCACTGCAGCATTATTTATAACTAGGGGCCCAGTGCACAAATTCGTGCACCTTGAAAGGAACTGTGGGCCGTGAGGCTGTGGTGGGCACATGGGCAGGTCTCAGCCCATTCTCCATGCCCCTGCCTGGCCTCTCCCACCACAGCCCTTGGTCCCCTGTCTGCTGGAAGCTCCACTCCCATGTGCTGACACCACTGACCCCCTCACACCCACTGACAACATAGAGTAATTGGGGCCTGCACCAGCAGCGGGTGTGAGCAGCAGCTGCTGTCCCAATCACCCCTCAGGAGGAGGGGAGGTGGAGAAGCCCTGAGGAGTGATTGGGGGCTGCAGTCGCCACTTGTACCCAAGGCCTGTGCTAGGAGCCGGAAGCAGGTAAAGCAGTGGCTCTGGAGCTGGCAGCAGGTGTGAGCACCCAGTGGGACCGCAGCACATGGGAGCAAGGGAGCAAAGAATTTTCAGTAACCACCAGAGGCTCACCCTGATGACAGCAACCGGTGCCCCGCCTTGGTCTGGCACCCCCGCTCACCTGCTCCACCATCCCACCATAGCCTTGCTTGCCATCTTCCGCACTCTGTCGCCTGTTGCAGATGCCCACCATGTTCCATGGCACCCCCTGGTGATCAGTGCACATCATAGCAACCAGTTGTTTGGTTGTTCTGCTGTTTGGTCTATTTGCATATTAGGGCTTTATATATATATATATATATATATATATATATATATATATATATATATTCCCAAGATATGAACACAACCTGTATATCCATCGCACACACCTTCCCCTCCGAATATTATTCAGCCATAAAAAGGTACATCTTTTCATCTATCACAACATAGACCTAGAAGGCATTATGCTAAATGAGATGAGTCAGACAAAGACAAATACCATATGACCTCTCTTATATCTGGCATCTAGGGAAAAAACACATTAGTCAGTTGTGGGGAGTGCAAGTTGGACAAGATGGGTGAAGGGGGTCAAAAGATACAAACTCTCAGTTATGAAAGAAATGAGTCATGGGAATGTAATGTACAGCACGATGACTACATTTAAAAGTACTGTATCACATATTTGAAAGTTGCTAAGAGAGTATTACTGAATCACTATCTTATATGTGGTGGGTTGTTTTTTTTTTTTTCAGAGATGAAGGAAGAGGGAGAGAGAGAAACATCCATTATGAGAGAGAATCATCAATTGGCTGCCTCCTGTACCTTCCCACCCACTGAGGACTGAGCCTGCAACCGGGACATGTGCTCTGACCAGGAATCGAACTGTGGCCTCCTGGTTTATGTGTCCACACTCAACCACTGAGCCACACTGGCTTGGCAAGAGAGTAGATTTTAAACGTTTTTATCACAAGAAAATTAATAACTATGAATTCTGGAATATGTTAACTAGACTGATTGTGCTGATCATTTTGCAAATATCAATTCATAATATTCTACACCTGAAAGTAATATCATTTAATATGTCAAATATACCTCAATAAAAAATAAGCTGAGATACATACAAGTAGAACTCAGAAGGCTCAAAATATCAGGAAGAGCAGGAGACAGTGTTGGTAGTGAAACGTGGGAACACTGCCCTAGTCTTCCTATCCTGCTGACTCTGTGCTTTCCCTATGATGAGGCAATTCCACTCTGGCATATGTACCGAGAAGAGAGAAAAATGGAGCAGAAACACATTCTAAACTGTATGTGAAAACTTTCTACGTGTGTTGAAAAGTATAAGTATACATACTCAAATTTCCCCTGGCCATCATTTCATCTCCCTTTTTGCCTGAATTTATCAAAGAAGATACGTGCAACCTGAGAGGCATCACCTGAGATCCTGATTCAGCTAGAAAACACAGATGCAGCATGGACAGCTTCATGCTCTGAAAACCAGTGGCTGGCTCTGTGCTCCTGGTTGGGTGCTGATTTACATATGAAAACAGTGGGCCAAGGACCCAAGAGTCTCTGGCAGAACTGGGAAACACACTTCTCATAGGAGGCCTCAGACACATACAGTCTGGAGCCTTGAATCCACTTTTCTGGGAGTTCAGACTTAGGCACAAACAGGGCTTCATTAACCACAAAACCCATCAACCCCTGAATGCTCGGGACACCTCCCAATCTAAATATGGCCGAAGCAACAACACTGGGAAGAGACCACTATCCTGACCTTCAAACCAGCAGGAAGTAATACAAGACCAGATGATGTCACATGACCAGAAATATTGCCGGGGATGATTCCTGATTGTCCCATTTCTGGAAAAGATTCTTAAGTAGTATCCCCAATTAAGGAGAAGATCAAATGATAATTTACAGAACCCTCAAATGCAAGGGGAACAACTTCCTCCTTGACAACTTCCTTGTGACTATTAACAAGGAAATGATAATTAGTAGGAAAGTCCTGCTTATTGGTCCCAATATTAGGGGTCCAGAGTATAAAAGCCCCCAAAGAGAAGACACCATCAGAACCTGAGAAACCCACCTCTGAACACAAACCCACCCTCCACACCTGACACCATGAGCTGCTGCTCCCCTTGCTGCCTGCCCACCTGCTACAGGACCACCTGCAGAACCACCTGCTGGAGGCCCGCCTGCTGTGGGTCCAGCTGCTGTGGGTCCTGCTGCTGCCAGCCTTGCTGCTGTAGCACTCCCTGCTGCCAGCCCTGCTGCCGCCCCTGCTGTGTGAGCAGCTGCTGCCGCCCTTGCTGCTGCGGGTCCAGCTGTGGCGGGTCCTGCTGCTGCTCTCCCTGCTGCCAGCAGGTTTGCTGCTGCCCCGTGCATGTCTGCAGAACCTGCTACCACCCCACCTGCTGCTGCGTGCCCGGCTGCATAAGCTATGGCTGTGGACCCAGCTGCTGCCAACCTTGCTGCTGCTGAGCTCCTTGCCAGACGGCCTCCGTCTGCACACACAACGTCTGGGAACTGACTTGCCATTATGGAGATAAAATGGACCTCCTGGACTTTGTTGACAACCAGCATGCGGGACCATAATTTCTGTGACTCATCTGCCTGTTTGAAGAGTCAGCTGGATGGAGTGCAGAGGACTTCCCTCAGTTCTCTTGCTCCTGTGTCTGTAGATCTTGCCCCCACATGTGCATCCTCGATATGCAGTCATGGTCTTGGCTTTGACTCTGAAGTCAGGACCAATGGCTCCCTCTAAACAAGTTAGTCAACTATTAATTAAATATGAAGATTAATTGGTGACTCTTCTCTATGTGTTTCTTAATAAAGTCTATACCATAAGCCATCCATATTGTGTGTGATTTATTGTACAACATCCCTGATTTAAATACATATTGCATACTACATGCATCATTCATTTTGAACATCTAACAGCCTCCACAATTATTATATACAATTTCAGAAAAATATCAAATTCCTTGCATAATGTCACAATCTAATAATAATGATCAGACTCAGATCCAGGACTGGGTCTTCTGTTCCTGCTCAAGACACTGACATATCCATGTCAAAGATGTAGAGGTCGGAGCCTCGGTTTACAATACCCTTGGTAAACTGTGGTGTTGTCATTGCTCAGATAAGGTTGTCATGGGGCATGTACATACCATGAGACATCCTAGTAAATTCTAACATACCAGATGTACTTCTCCCTGCTCTCTACATGTTCATGGTAATTATCACTCACCAAATAGTAACTGCTTTCTCTGCCTGCTACCCTACTGCTCTGAAGAGTCTAACCTGACCAGATGATAGCAGTAACATTAGATTATGTTCCTGACAAAATGTGCCTGCGTAGGAGTAAAAGCCAAAAGGGGAGGGAGGGCAGAAAAGACATGATGCGATAGAAAGCCCAGATTACTAAGTATATCACAGGAGGTTAAAGTGAGAAGGTTGCTTTTACTTGCACCTGTTGCTTCTGAATCCATGTTTACTAACCTTTATGGATGCAAATAGTACTACACACATGTCAACCTAACAAAATGGTTATTGGGTCAAAATATATACCACGTTTAGAAGGCAATACATCAATCCTACAGACTGTCACTCTATGGTGGTATCTTTGCTGCACACCTAGAACACTATTACAATTTTTTTATCGGGCCAGTAATTTCTCTGTCGTGTGATGTATGGTAGGACAACTACTAATAGATCCACGGTTATCTGCCTATTGTTGACCTTATTCTTTATAAAGTGGGTCCCTGAATCAAAAATGTTGCCGTCCAGCATCCTATAACAATGTAGTGTTATCTGCTGGATAGGACTGCAGACAAGGAAGCTAATTCCACACGCCAAACATGCAATCATAGAAGGGAAGAACTGCTGTCTTTTCAATGTGGAAGTGGTACAATGTAGAACACTGGCTCTGTGTGGGTAATTACTTTTCAAGATGGCTATTACATATAAGTTTTCAACACCATTGTCTGCTTATGACAAGAGCATATAGAGCAGAGGAGCCGTGGGAGAGTAAGTCCTTGCTGTTGGTCCTCACAAAGCCTCTGTCCCTTCCTCCAGGGCTACTTTGCTCATGCTCCCTGTGCAAGTGTTGGTGCACCTGAGAAGGGACATAGGCTGAGCTGTATCAAACGCATAGTTTCCCAGTGTCTCCTAAATGGTAGATGCTCTCTGGGGGGTTGGACATTGAGGTGGGACAGAATGGGGAAACACTTTCTGTCCACAGACCATCTCCTTCTACATGATTCTTCTCCAAAT
Source organism: Vespertilio murinus (assembly GCA_963924515.1). Lineage (NCBI taxonomy): Eukaryota > Metazoa > Chordata > Mammalia > Chiroptera > Vespertilionidae > Vespertilio > Vespertilio murinus. The sequence goes on from OZ004718.1 coordinate 7,076,685, forward strand.
GCCTATAATCTAACCTTGCACCTTCCAGGAGTCAATCAGTCAAGCCTTTCACCACTTGCAAATAACCTTTTGCATCGTTCCATCAGGTTGGGTTTTTTTGTTTGTTTTTGCACAAAATTCATTCATATATAAATAATACTCAATGTACTATTCAAAGTTCTTTTCATTGGAAATATTTCCCCTGTCCACTGACTTTAAAACCAGAAGTCATTGATCTCTTGTCATAAAAACTCCGTTGGACATAAATTCTGCTATTTTACAGAGGTAAATGAAAGCCACAGTTGGCATTCTCAAAGAAAAAATAACCTGAGAAAAGCTTCAAGTGGCCATAGTTTATTTGGGATGTGCAGATCACATTGGCAGAGAGTTGATAGGATGATGAGGCAGAAATGTGTATAAAGCCAGTATCAAGTTCACTATGGAAGTACAAACCTGAGGGAAAAGTCTCCAAAATGATGGAAAACACACACTTTGGAATTGTCCTACTTGACAATTGTAGGAGCCAGAGTCTTTATAAAAAGATCTCCAGGATTACTGGGTGAATGTTTTTGTTAGGTGACATGCACTGACGTCATGACTTTCTGATTTGGCATGAATAGAACCCTAAGACATAAAAGTGAACATCTTGTGGGAGGAAATTGTTCTGAGCACACTAAGACCCAAAATATGTACAAGTCAATTTGGAGAGCTATATATAACAAATGACCAATTAGTGGGTTGCTCAAACAATAACATGTATTTCTCGCAATTCTGCAGGTTGGGATATCCAAGATCAAGGTGCTGGTAGAGTAAGTGTCCACTCAGGTGGATCTACCTCCTTGTTTGCCAATGGCTGCTTTATTTCTGTATCCTCCAATCACACACACACACACACACACACACACACACACACACACACACACGGGTGGGAGGGACTATGGTCTCTTTTTGTTAGTATCAGAGCACTAATCCTATCATGGGAGACTTGACCTCATATCTTCAGCCAAATCTAATTACCTCTCATTGATACCTCCTCCAAATGCCATTATATTGGAGACTAGGGCTTCAACATATGAATTTTGAGAGGAAACAAACATTCAGGCTGTAAAAATGAGGTAATTAGAAACATCATCCGCAATCTCCTCTTAATACTCTCAACCTTCCTCTGCTTCTTCAAGTTGTGAACATCCACAATTTCTAGGTTGAGAAGAATAATTAGAAAAAGAACAGGATAAAGAGAAGAGAATGTTATACCCCACAAAACTAGGAAAAGAAGAAATAAGGAAAATCAAAGTTAGTAGAGAAAGAAAATAACAAAGACAAGGGCTGAATAAAATAAAGACTAAGAAAACAATAAAAAGAATCAATGAAACCAAGAGCTTGGTATTTTGTAAAGAAGGAAAATTGACAAAGCTTTAGTTAGACCCACTAAGAAAGACAGTAATAACACTCAAATAAAAAATTAAAAAATGAAAGAAACAATGCTATGATTGATATCACAGAAAACCTGATATAAAGAATAATCTGTAAAGAAATTGAAAATCCAAACAGTCATCCTATATAATAAAGATCTTAGACCGAACAGTAGAATGACCGTTTGGACATCCTTCCAGAGGACCTTCCAGACAAAGCTGGGGCTGTGAGGGTTAGGTTTAGCCCCGTGCATGAATTCTGTGCATCGGGCTTCAAGTATTAGAAATAAATGACTCCATATTATAAAACCTTCCATAAACAAAAGTCTACAAGCAGATGGCTTCACTAGTGAATTCCACCAATCATTTAAAGTAGAATTAATACCAATGTTTCTCAAACTCTTCCAAATAACAGAAGAGGAAGGAACAACTTCCAATCCCATTTATAAGGCCAGCATTACCCTGATACTAAAACCAGACAAGGACAAGGAAGAAAGAAAATTATATGTCAATACCCCCAATGAGAAAAGATGGAAAATCCTCAACAAAATATTAGCAAAAAGGAATCCAATGAAAAATTGAAAGACTCATACATCATTATCAAGTGGAACTGATTTCAGGGATGCAAGGGTGGTATGACATTTGCAAATCAATGTGACATACCACATTAACAAAGTGAAGGATACAAATTATATGACTGTCTCAATAGAGGCAGAAAAAGCATTTGCCACAATTCAATACCTATTTATTATAAAACTATTAACAAAGAGGCATATAGGGAACATACCTCAATATAATAGAGGCCATATATGATGAGTCCATAGCTAAGTTCAAACTCAATTATGGAAAGCTGAAAGCTTTTTATATAAGATAGAGGCCCAGTGCATGAATTTGTGCATGGGTGGGGTCCCTAGGCCTGGTGGGCAATTGGGGCTGATTGGGGACACAGGAGGTTGGCCGAGAGGAGGGACCATGGAAGGTTGCCTATGGGAACACACTGATCATCAGGGGGCAGCTACTACATTGAGAATCTACTGACTCTATTTTTAGATAATGTAATATATAATGAGAGAAAAACATAAAGACTCCACAAAAAAACGGTTAGAACTAATCAATAAATTTTTTAAAATTGCAGTCTATACAGTCCATATACAAAATGCTGAATTTCCAGACATTAACAAATTATCAGAAAGAGAAATTCAAATAATAATTCCATTTACAATGGCATCAAAACAAAAATATATATAAATAAGTTTAACCAAAGGGGTAAAAGAACTGTGCCTGCCACTAAAATACATAAATGAAAGAAACTGGAGAAGACACAATAAGGGAAGAATATCTGTGCTCGTGGAATGGAAAAATTAATATTAATGTACACAATGCTCAAAGCAATCTAAAATTCAATGCAATTAATATTAAAATTATAATGGCATTTTTTTCACAAAAATGGGTGGGGGGAAAATCCTAAAATTTATATGGAACTAAAAAAATATCTGAATAGCCAAAACAACCGTGAGAAAGAAGAGCAAAGCTATAGGCATCATGCTTCCTGGTTTCAAACTATATTACAAGTGTATAGTAATCAAAATAGTAAATTATTGGCATAAAAACACCCACATATCAATGGAGCAGAACACAGAGCCTAAAAATAAATCCGCCTATACATGGTCAATATCTTTATGGCTAAGGAGCCAAGAATATAAATTGGGGAATGCACAATCTTCTCAATAAATGGTGTTGGGAAAACTGACAAATATTAACTAGGCTTATTGTGGTGATCATTTGCAATATATACAAACTTCAGGTGTGGGACGTGAATCATCACGTCCCACACCTGAAGTTAATGTTTTATGTCAACTGTACCTCAATAAAAAGGCAAGTATAGATATATGCCACTAGAATTCACAAGGCTCACATCAGAGAAAGCAGGTGGCCCTGCTGTAGTGAAATACAGAGTCTCTGCTCTGTTCTTGCACACGATTGACTATGTGCTTTCCCTATGCCATGTCTATTTCACTTCTACAAATTCACCTAGAAAGAGAGAATGGAACACAAAAACAAAAACAAAAATGTATGGCTGACCATTTCCCACATCTGTTGCAATATATCAATTATACAACAAATACACTTTAACCATCAGGTATCTCATCTGGTTGTCTCCATTTATAGAAGAAGGTATGTATAAGTTAGGTATGTGTAAGTGAGTCTGGTCACTTACACATACCTAAGATGTATGTCTCACCTGAGATGCAGACCAGTAAGAAAACAGATGGAACATGAATGCATTGATGCTCTGAACCCCAGTGGGCAGCTTCTACCTCTACTCTCCTGTTCTGATGCTGATTTGCATTAGAAAAAAAAAGCAGTATGTTCTCTACCCAGGTGTGTCTGATGGAACTGGAGAACCATTTCTAATAGGTGGCCACAGGCAAATAATGCTAGAGTTCTCAATCCGGATCCTGGGAGATCACACTTAGGCACAAGCAGGGCTCCATTCATGCAGAACTCACTGGCTCCTGGCACCTCAGGGCACTTCCCCATATTAACAAGGCCAACGCTGTAAACATGAGAAGAGACAACTGTTCTGACCTTCACCAAGCCAGCAGGAAAGACCACAGGTCACATGATGTCACATGACTAGAGATGTTCCTGAGGATGATCCCTGTTTCATTTCTGGAAAGGGCTGTAAATTAGGATTCACAATTGAGGAAAAGATCAAACAGTTACTTACATAAGCCTCAAAACACTCAGGGAACAACTTCCTCCTTGACAATTCCAGAGTAATTACCAAAACAACAAAGAGGAAAGTGCTGCTTATTGGTCCCAACATTGGGGGAGGGGGCGTCCAGAGTATAAAAGCCTCCAAAGAGAAGACACCATCAGAACCTGAGAAACCCACCTCTGAACACAAACCCACCCTCCACACCTGACACCATGAGCTGCTGCTCCCCTTGCTGCCTGCCCACCTGCTACAGGACCACCTGCAGAACCACCTGCTGGAGGCCCGCCTGCTGTGGGTCCAGCTGCTGTGGGTCCTGCTGCTGCCAGCCTTGCTGCTGTAGCACTCCCTGCTGCCAGCCCTGCTGCCGCCCCTGCTGTGTGAGCAGCTGCTGCCGCCCTTGCTGCTGCGGGTCCAGCTGTGGCGGGTCCTGCTGCTGCTCTCCCTGCTGCCAGCAGGTTTGCTGCTGCCCCGTGCATGTCTGCAGAACCTGCTACCACCCCACCTGCTGCTGCGTGCCCGGCTGCATAAGCTATGGCTGTGGACCCAGCTGCTGCCAACCTTGCTGCTGCTGAGAACCTTGCCAGACGGCCTCCATCTGCACACATAACGTCTGGGAACTGACTTGCCATTCTGGAGATAAAATGGACCTCCTGGACTTTGTTGACAACCAGCATGCGGGACCATAATTTCTGTGACTCATCTGCCTGTTTAAAGAGTCAGCTGGATGGAGGGCAGAGGACTTCCCTCAGTTCTCTTGCTCCCAGGTATGTGGATTTTGCCCCCACATTGTGCATCCTCCATATGCAGTCATGGTCTTGGCTTTGACTCTGAAGGCAGGACCAATGGCTCCCTCTAAACAACTTAGTCAATCAAATCTTCATACCTTATTTACAGGTTTCTGTAACTGAATAATAACCCTCACCATCGCAATTCCTTACAATGTAATCATGATTCTTGTATAAGACTTTCTTTCTTCAGGATCACATTGAATTGTCTCACTAGATGTGGGGCTCTTCTTCATGTGTATCTTAATAAAGTCTATACCATAAGCCATCCGTATTATGTGTATTTATTGAACAGCATTCCTGATTTAAATACATATTGCATACTATATGCATCATTCACTCTGAGCACAATAGCTCCCACAATTATTACCTACAATTTCAGAAAAACAGATTCATTGCATAATCTCACAGAGTAATAATGATGACCAGACTCACTTCCAGAACTGGGTCTTCTGTTCCTGCTTAAGACGCTGACATTTACATGTCAAAGATGTAGAGGTCTGAGCCTCTGGTTACTGCACCCTTGGCAAGCTGTGGTGTTGTCATTGCTCAGATAAGGTTGTCAGTGAGCCCGCACACACCATGAGACACTCCAGTAAATCCCCACATTCCAGATGTACTTCTCCCTGCGCTCTACTGGTACATCTTTGTGGTAATTATCACTCACCAAATAGTAACTGCTTTCTCTGCTTGCTACTCTACTCATATGAAAATTCCAAATTCACCAGATGATAGTTATAAAGTTACATATTACTTGACAAAAAGTGCTTTCTTAGGAGTAAAACTACCAACCCGAAGAAACTAGAGGCATGATGGGATAGGAGGCCCCATTTCCTAAGTATGTTACAGGGTATTCACAGGAGAGGGTCACCTTTACTTTCACCCATTATTTCTAAATCCATGGACACTAACTTTCATAAATACATATAGTACTACATATATGTCAAGCAAATAATGGTCACTTGATAAAATATATGCCACATTTAGAAGACAATATATCCATCCCCCAGGCTGTCATCTCTATGGTGGTATCTTAGCTGCACATCTAAAACACCATGCTCATTTTTTTGTCAGTCCAGCAATTTCTCTGCCATATGATGTATGGTAGGACAAGTAGATCCATAGGACAAGTAGATCCTTGCTTATATGCCTACTGTTGACCTTGTTCATCATAAAGTGGGTCCCTTAGTCCAAAATGTTGCTATCCAGCATCCTACGACAATAGACTGTAAGTTTATGGGTAGCAATGCAGACAAAGAAGACAAACTCGCACCCACCGAAAGGAAGAACTGCTGTCTTTTCAATGTGGAAGTGGTACAAGTAGAACATTGTCTGTGTGTGGGTAATTACATTCAAGGTGGATATTATAGATAAGGTTTCAACACCATTATCTGCTTATGACAAGAGCACATAGAGCAGAGGAAGTCTTTGCTGTTGGTCCTCACAAAGCCTCTGTCCCTTTTTCCGGGGCTACTTTGCTCATGCTCCCTATGCAAGTGTTAGTGCACCTGAGAAGGGACATAGGCTGAGCTGTATCAAACTCATAGTTGTCCAAGGTCTCCTAAATGGTAGATACTCTTTTGGGAGGGGGGGGGGCACAGAAGTGGAACACAAAGTGGAAATACTTTTTGCCCACAGACCATCTCCAACTACATGATTCTTTTCCAAATGCCTATAGTCAGTCCAACCTTGGTCCTTTTACGACTATGAGCAGTCAGTCAAAGCTTTCACCACTGGCAAAGAGTCAGTTAACATAGTTCCCTCGAGCTACTTTTTAAATCCAAAATTACATACACATAAAAATAATGCTCAGTGTTCTCCTCACAGTTGTTTTGACTAGAAATATTTCCCCTGTCCACTGCCTTTGAAACTATATCTCTTGCCCTAAAAACTCCATTGGGGATATATTCTGCTATTTGGGTTACCAATTAATGAATGTTAAGGTATTCTGTGTCCATATATTATAATAATTTTATGTTTGGGGGGAATAAAATGGAATTGTGCTAAAAAGTATCATCCTTGTGTTCATTAGCCATGGGCATCATTGCTATACCGTTATATTCTTCCTGTTAGGGAGAACTATCATTATTCCTGGTTTGGGATGTTCATAATTTGTAACATTGAGGTCAGTTGTACTAAGTCAGAGATAAAGAGATAGGCAAGAGAGAAATGAATCTTAGATTGATAAGGGAAAAGAAATGGAAAGTTACTATTCTCTACCAAAAATAAGGGTGATGAATTGATTTATTTTTGTCATGTCCATGGAAAATATAAGAATGATGGTATCTCCAAGAAAGTATCTGCCAGCAGACTGGCTGCCCCAGTAAAAGAAAGGGAAATAGAGGAAGAAACACTTCCAGATTATTCCACGGGTGGTCATAATATGGTTGCTGGAAAATAAAAAAATATATATTTGTAAAGGATGATCATACAATGTATAGAAGAAACAATTTCATGAGTTGGTATAAAGAATACATTATATTTCTCCTAATGGTAAAGCTAGTGAGTGGCAGAGCAGGAATCTGATGACTCTTCCATATGATTTAAACATCATAACCAAAATCAATTGTGCTTACTTCCACAATAGAGAACTTAATGGTGAAGATAAAATCAGAGATAAACAGATGTACAATCTACAGAAAATGGATAATTGAAACTAGAAGCATCTTACAAAATCAGCACAGACACAAGTAGTAGGGAATGGCAAGAAATATTCAAGGTGATAACTTGCAAGAACCTACAGCCAAAAATACTCTACCCAGCAAAGCTATCACTCAGAATCGAAGGCCAGATAAAGAGCTTCACAAATAAATTTAAGCCAAAGGAGTTCATCACTGCCAAGCCAGAATTATATGAATTGCTAAAAGGGGTTCTTTAGGAAGAGGAAGAAAATAAAGATAAAAATGATGAACAACAAATACGTAACTATCAACAAGTGAATCTAAAAACCAAGGAAAGTAAAAATTATGATGAACAATATTAACTGGTGAATATAATAGAATCAGAGGTATGAAAGGGGAGTGGACTGATGATTCTCAGGGAAATGGGGAGTGGGGGGGTGATGGGAAGAGACTGAACATATACTGCACCTATGGATGAGGACAATGGGGGATGGGGAAAGGGCAGAGGGCGGGATGGAAGCTTGGTAGAGGGGAGCAATGGGGGGGGGGGATGAGGAACATCTGTAATAATATGAACAATTAAGGTTTATTTTTTAAAAATAGAATAGTAATAAGTGTCCATACATTTCAGAATCTTATTATATTCTACCCAACCAGAATCTAGGAACAACTAGAATATTAAGAGAAACTCTTAACCATTTCTTCACAATAAGGATCTAACTGGCAATGTCAATTTCATGGCCCTTGAAAAAAAATTGAGCTTCATAAAATTCATGTAATCAACAGGAAATACTGTCCTTCATCAGCAGTGCATCCCACGAGGTGGGGAAACACATGGCAGAAACAGAGGGAAAGGGATGAGATGCTGCGGCCGGCCTATCGGGGACAAGGTGACTAATGAGAGGGGCAGCTGGTCTGCAAAGCTGTCTGACTGTCCGATCACGAGAGATCCCGGTGGGCAAGAGATGCAGGAGGCCCAGGAGGGTGGACGCTCACATAAGGAAGCTCTCTTATGGGCTACCCTGTGGGTAGGAACTCACATCACTGCAGGTATCAAGCATCAACTAAATAGCCAGTTGGTAGATACTGGGATATTGTATCTTTGATTTGCATTCTCTGTGAGCAAATTCAATAGAGGACTCCGAGGGTCCTTTCTATTACTGAGTCTCTCTAAAGTCCCCAAATTCTCTCTCTTGTCCAATCACTGTCACTGATTGCTTGCTGACAGTGCTGTCATTCTTAGAAGTCCACTAGCATTCAAAAGCATCACACTGAAATAAATCCATGGCACAGGGGGCCATGACATTTTTATGCATTTATCTGGGAGAACAAGAAGCTCTCCTCTAAAAGTCTTTCAAGTCGATTTTCAGAATTGTGAAAAATCTATGAGGAGCTGGATTTGAATCTTGTGGACTCGGACATCTGATCTCAATCACACACAAGGATGAATCACCACCTGAGGCCTAACAACTTTGTTGATCCTCATAAACTAATATGCCAACTATTAGCTATAATTATAAATGTAGTAACTGTAGTTTTCATACTCTATTTGACCAGTAATTTCTAGCTACACAAATGCCTACCAGAATAGTCAAATTATAACAGGAGGGTTGTCTTCTGAGCAAAGAATAGGAAGAAATAATTTAGGATAACAAAATGTTTAGTGCACCGCCTGCATTCACGTCAAACACATGCTCTTGCCTCGGGAACTGGAAAGCTCAGGTGCAATGTCCCTCTCCACTGTGCGGTGCAGCTGTGCGCTGCCCACCTCTGCCCGGGTGCCTTTCCTGGCTCTGAACTTCCAGGGTTCACTGCCACATGCCCATTTGAGAAACCATTCATTTGTACACGTCCTCAACCTGGGTAGTGAATAATCTACTTGTCTTGATATAATTCTTCCTCTTTAAAGTGCCTGTATAAACTAGTTTTGCTGCTGTTTGTGTCTTTACATTCAGCTTTAGAAGGGCAATCCTATCCTGTGTGGATGATATAACTATGCATATAAAATATCCAAAAAAAATCTATCAATAAGCTATTATATAAAATAAAAGGCTAATATGCAAATCTATCGAACAGCAGAATGACTGGTAGATATGACGTGCACTGGCCACCAGGGGGCAGATGCTCAACGTAGGAGCTGCCCCTTGTGGTCAGTGCGCTCCCACACTGGAGTGCCACTCATTCAAAATGGCGCCTACAGCTGATGAATGCAGAGGCAGTGGGAACTGCTCCCGCCTCCACGGCAGCACCGAACAGACCTAAGCAGTCAGGTGGACATCTCCCAAGGGCTTCTGGTCTGCAAGAGGGCACAGGCCAGGCTGAAGGACAACACCCGACCCCACCTAAGTGCACAAACTCCCGTGTACCGGGCCTCTAGTTAAAAATAATAATGCAGATTGATTACATGATCAACATACAAACATGAGTTGTATTTATATATGTCAGAAAAAGAATTTAACATTTCAAGAATAACATATTCTAAATCCATGATACTGACTTTCATGAATATATAGTACTACATATGTTACAAGGATATAATGGTCAATGGGCCCATATATAAGTTCACGGTTTGGAGAGGCACACGGGCCAACGTGGGTAGCACACAGCTGCACCACATTTAAAAGACAATATATCCATCCCCCAGGTTGTCATCTCTATGGTGGTATCTTTGCTGCACATCTAAAACACCATGCTCATTTTTTGTCAGTCCAGCAATTTCTCTGCCATGTGAGGTATGGTAGGACAAGTAGATCCATGATTATATGCCTATTGCTTTTTTTTGTTTGTTTTGTTTTTTTAAATACATTTTATTGATTTTTTACAGAGAGGAAGAAAGAGGATAGAGAGTTAGAAACATCATTCAGCTGCCTTTTGCACACCCCCTACTGGGGATGTGCCTGCAACTAAGGTACATGCCCTTGACCAGAATCAAACCCAGGACCTTTCAGTCCGCAGGCCAATGCTCTATCCACTGAGCCAAACCGGTTTTGGCATGCCTATTGTTGACCTTGTTCATCATAAAGTGGGTCCCTTGGTCCAAAATGTTGCTACTCAGCATCCTACGACAATAGAGTGCAAGCTTGTGGGTAGCCCTGCAGGCAAAGAAGATAATTCCACACACCAAACTCGCAGCCATAGAAAGGAAGAATCGCTGTGTTTTCACTGTGGAAGTGGTACAAGTAGAACAATGGCTTTGTGTGGGTGATTACTTTCAAGATGGATATTATAGATAAGGATTCAACACCATTCTCTGCTTCTGACAACAGCACATCAATCTAAACATGGCCAAAGGAACAACACTGAGAAGAGACCACTATCCTGAACTTCAAACCAGCAGGAAGTAATATACGACCAGATGGTGTCACATGACCAGAAATGATGCTGGGGATGATTCCTGATTGTCCCATTTCTGAAAGAGATTCTTAAGTAGTATCCCCAATTAAGGAGAAGATCAAACGGTAAATTTATAGAACCCTCAAAACCAAGGGGAACAACTTCCTCCTTGACAATTCCAGAGTAATTTCCAAAACAACAAAGAGGAAAGTCCTGCTCATTGGTCCCATCATTGGGGGTCCAGAGTATAAAAGCCCCCAAAGAGAAGACACCATCAGAACCTGAGAAACCCACCTCTGAACACAAACCCACCCTCCACACCTGACACCATGAGCTGCTGCTCCCCTTGCTGCCTGCCCACCTGCTACAGGACCACCTGCAGAACCACCTGCTGGAGGCCCGCCTGCTGTGGGTCCAGCTGCTGTGGGTCCTGCTGCTGCCAGCCTTGCTGCTGTAGCACTCCCTGCTGCCAGCCCTGCTGCCGCCCCTGCTGTGTGAGCAGCTGCTGCCGCCCTTGCTGCTGTAGCACTCCCTGCTGCCAGCCCTGCTGCCGCCCTTGCTGCTGTGGGTCCAGCTGTGGCGGGTCCTGCTGCTGCTCTCCCTGCTGCCAGCAGGTTTGCTGCTGCCCCGTGCATGTCTGCAGAACCTGCTACCACCCCACCTGCTGCTGCGTGCCCGGCTGCATAAGCTATGGCTGTGGACCCAGCTGCTGCCAACCTTGCTGCTGCTGAGAACCTTGCCAGACGGCCTCCGTCTGCACACATAATGTCTGGGAACCGACTTGCCATTCTGGAGACTAAATGAATCTACTGGACTTTGCTGACACCAGCATGCTGGACCATAATTTCTGTGACTCATCTGCTTGGTTCAAGTTTTGAGTCAGCTTGATGGAGGTCACAGGACTTGGACCTTCCTCCTGTGCATGTGGATCATGTACCTGTTTTGTGCATGCTCGATATGAAAATGACCTTGATTTTGAAGTAGGATTACCTAGCTCCTCTAAGTAACTTAGGAAATCAAATTCGCATAACTTTTTCATAGGTTTCTGTAACTAATCAATAATTTTCACAATCACATATTCATTTTCAGTGTACTCATGGTTTATGTATCAAGCTTTCTTCTTTTATGATCATTTTGAGTTGTCTTTGTAGAATCAGGAGTCTTACCTATGTGTTTCTTAATAAATTCTATATCATAATTCATCCATATTGTGTGAGATTTTTTGTACAGAATTCCTGATATAAGGCTTTAAATACACATTGCATACTACATGCATTATCCATTCTGAGCATCATAATAGCACCTCCCACCATTATCATCTCCAATATTCAGAAAAACAACACACCAACAGTTCATTTTTGCAATGTTACAAGCAAATAATGGATAGATCCAAGACTGGGTCTCCTGTTCTTGCTCACAGCCACTTACACCTACATCTCAAAGATGTAGGTCTGAGCCCCCGTTACATCTGATTGGCATGCTGTCATTACTGTCCTTGCTTATTTATGAATGCCACTGAGCCCAAACCCACCACGAGCCACTCCAGTGAAATCCTGTGTTCCAGATGTATTTCTCTGTGCTCTCTTACCTTCAAGATAATGATCCCTCCCCAAATATTAAGTGCTCTCCAGAATCCACATAGGCCAGATGATAGTTGTGTCTCCTGACACAAAAAGGTGTCTTTCAGAGGAGTAAGACTTTCAACCCAGGAGAGCCTAACGGCATTATGAGACAAGAAGCACAGATTCCCAAGTGTCTCACTAGGAGTTAATTTGAGAAGGTTCACTCCAACTTCTATCCATCATTTTCTGAACCTACGTGTTCTACTTTTTAATGGATATATGTGGCCCTATGTACATATAAAACCATTTAACGGCATTGGATTGAGGTACATTCCATATCCGGAACACAATATAGCATGATGTCATCTCTAAGATGGTGTCTTTGCTGCACATCTAAGAGACAATTTTAATTTCTCATCAAGCCTGCAATTTCTCTGACTCATCTGTATAGTAGGACAAGTAGATGCCATGGTCTTGTGCCTATTGTTGACCTTGTTCATCATAAGAGTGGATCCCTTGGTCCAAAGTGATGCTATCCTATGACTTATATACTGTAAGCTGTATATAGGCTTATAGTATAGAAGTATTGCACTGCAGGGGTAACACTGCAGGCAGGAAAGACAATTCTATGCAATTATAATAAGGAAGAACAGCTATTGTCTTTTCACCGTGGAAGTGGTCTGATATAGAAAACTAGCCTCCAGGTGGGGTGGTTAGCTTCACGATTGATATTTGTCCATAAGGGCTCAATACCATTCTCTGCTTATGACGACAGCATATATAGCAGAGGCAGCAGAGGTGAGGGGGAGCCGTGCTATTGGTCCACACCTGCCTCATTCCTGCCACCATAGCTACTTTGAAATTCCATCATGGCATGTGTGCCTAAAAGTGACCCGTGGGATATTCCTGTGAACTGTTTAAAAGATAACACTTTTCCCCAAGCCCTACTCCCCAATAGCGCTGCGGGTTAATCTTGTGGGTCATAAAAGTGCTTTGGAAACCCAATACAGGGGTTCCAAACCCAAATGACAAACAAAAACATCAGATGCAAATTCAGTCACAGGAAGTGGGGAGGATATGGCCATATTGAGGGTTGACTTATTTGAGGGAGGTGGAGGAAATGGTATAAGAACTGAAGGATAAATGTATGGGGTGCAATCAGAGCATATGTCCTGTACACAATATAAGCAGATCAAATTCAGTGCCATGTACTTATGATCATAACCACATTGAATTGTTGACAGGAATACAAGGTTGGTTTAACATTTAAACATGAATCAATTTTTAAAAACCGTATTTACTGTAAAAAAGAGGAGACTAGTCATATGATTATCTCAACAGATAAAAAAGAGCATTTTATAAATTTAAATACATTTCAAATATAGAATGCCTTAGCAAATAAGAATAAAAAAATCTACAGATAAGACAGAAAGCTTACTATTTAATTATGAAATATGGAGAGCTGTCCTACTCTACAGACAATACACAAAGAAATCCACTTCACCATTCCACTCAATATTAAAGGGAGGGCCTATCCATGGGATAAAGATGGAAAAAATTTACTAGATAAAAGGCTGCTAATGAATAAAATAACCATTTTCTGTGGATTTGGCAGTGTGTGCAAAATTTCCAACAAAAAATTTATTAGTAAGCTATTAAAAATAATGAGGGAATTTGGTTCCAAGATAAATTAATATACATATGAATGTTTTTCTGTATGTCAGAAGCAGTTACAAATAAAATTTTATATTATACCATAAAGAAGATCCTAAAAATAAAATATCTAGGAAAAATCTAATAAAAGATAGCCAAGACCCCTACAGAGGACAGAATAGTTTGACCAAGCAAGTCTATGAGAAATCTATTGCTAGGTGTATATATATTCAAAGAGACATTTATATATGTTTTCCAAAAGACCTATACAAAAAAAACCATAGAGGTACTATTTTATTTAAGAGCCCCAAAATGCAAAAACAAAAACAAAACAAAACAAAACAACCCTTATTTCTCAAGTAAAGAGTAAAGAAATAAATTATGTCATATTTATCCAGTGGAAGATTATACACCAACAATAATAAATGAACTACAAATATTTACATTGTTGAATGTCACAATCATCATGTAATGAGGAGCCAGTCCTATAATGTTTTATTTATATAACGATCTAAAACAGTGAAATCAAGCTATAGTGTGACAAGAGAGTGATTAGAAGCATAAGGGGGTATGATTTGGAGTGAGTAAGGTTCATTTTTATTTCTGGACCTGATAGTATTACCATGGGTCTGGTCATTTTGTAATAACGGGTCAAATTGGAAATTAATCATTTGCATACTTTAAAAATGAATAGTATACCTAAAAAAAGTTTAAATATATTAAACATCAAAGATAAATCAGGTAACATCTCAACTAAATTAATTCCTTCATAAACTGAGAGGGAAGGAGAGAGAAAGATTATTATAAGAAAACGAGAGAAAAAGAAAATACAGTAATTGTGGCAAGGTCAGGACTGGAGTCACATCCTGGTTTTCCGAAACTGCCCAGTCACACCTCTGGGGGGTCCCGCATCCTGAGAAACAATTTAGTCCCCAGCAATCAGGACCATTGGTCACCCAGGAAGTGAAATGACTGATGCTCTCTCAGTCCCAGCTTCTGCCTCCATCCACCTGCTTTGGTTCTGCTGTGCTTATGGAGGAGATCATGCCAAACATCCTCTACCCAGTGTCTGTGACCCAACCTGGATACACAAGTGGGGTGGTGGCTCGAGAGAGGTTCCTGTCACAGTCCTGAATCAGGCTTTTGTGGGCAAACAGACATCTACTCAGACATGATGTCAATTTAACCCATGAACATATCAGCATCACGTCTCTGACTAAGGGATATGTCCGAATGTAAGTATAGCAGAAGGCCCAATACACATGTACTTACCCACATGAAGCCATGAGGGTCTCTATCATATGACCACAGTATGACCAGAGCAGGAACCATCTTGATGATGGGACCACCTTTCTTTTACTTAAAAAGTTTCTGTGAGTTATTCTCAATTAGGAAATACATTAAATACTTATTTTCTAAACATTTATATCACATAGGGAACAACTTCCTCCTTGACAATTATTCAGTGATTAACAAACGACATAAACAAAAATAAGGAAAGTGTTACTGATTGGTCCCAACATTGGGGGCCCAGTGTATAAAAACCCCAGAACAGAAGAAGTCCTCAGAATCTCAGAAACTCACCTCTGAACCCAAACTCACCTTCCACACCTGACACCATGTGCTGCTCCCCTTGCTGCCAGCCCAGCTGCTGTGGATCCAGCTGCTGCCGGCCCAGCTGCTGCTGCCGCCCCTGCTGTGTGTCCAGCTGCTGCCAGCCTTGCTGCCGCCCCTGCTGTGTGAGCAGCTGCTGCCAACCTTGCTGCCGCCCATGCTGTGGGTCTAGCTGCTGCCAGCCTTGCTGCCGCCCCTGCTGTGTGTCCAGCTGCTGCCAGCCTTGCTGCCGCCCCTGCTGTGTGTCCAGCTGCTGCCAGCCTTGCTGCCGCCCATGCTGTGGGTCCAGCTGCTGCCAGCCTTGCTGCCGCCCATGCTGTGGGTCCAGCTGCTGCCAGCCTTGCTGCTGCCCAACCTGGTGTCAGAGCACTTGCTGTAGAACCACCTGCTGCCGACCCAGCTGCTGCTGCCGCCCCTGCTGTGTGTCCAGCTGCTGCCAGCCTTGCTGCTAGCCATGCTGTCACCCTTGATGTGGGTCCTGCTGGTGCCAGCCTTCCTGCTGCTGATCACCTCACCAAAGAATCACCATCTTCATACTCTATCTGTTAACTGACTCACCATCTGGGAAACAAATTCACTTCCTGTGCTTGGCTGGCAACCCGCATGCTCTCCCTTGATTTCTGTGACTCATGGGCCTGGTACAGGCTTCTGAGTCAGCTGGATGGAAAGCAGAGGATGTCCCCAATCCACTTCCTCCCGTGTGGATGGAACATGGATCAGCTTTGTGCATCCTTGATACGGAGCTCTGGTCTCTGCTTTGAGTCTGTAGTCAAGGTCTTCACCCTCTCCCTCTGTGTAACTTAGAAAAACACATTTTATAACTGTCACATAGGTTTTCTGCAACTGCTGAAAGTCTTCTCAATCCTGTTTTCTTTTTCATGCTCTCCTGGTTCCTGTAATCAGGGTTTTTTCTTTCATGCTCACTCTGAGTTGGCTCCCTAGATATGGGAATTGTACCTGTATTTCTCAATAAATTCTGTTCATTCCACATTTGTGTTTGGTTTTCTTATAAATCTTGATGTGAGGATTTACACACATGTTGCACATCATATGCATGAACCATTCTGAACTTCATGTAGTCCCCCCAAAACTATTATCTCCATTCTTCATATGAGAACGTTAGACAGGGTCAAGTTTGGCAGCTGATTTGGACAGACTCAGACCCAAGACTGTATCCTCAAAGGCATGTAAGTTACTATCACAAGACCAATCAAAAAAAGGCCTGGACTGAGCACCAGAAAGATGTTAATTTGAGTGTCTCTGACAGTGCAGATGATATTCTCCCGTATGCAAAGGCATATAACACCTATTTACAAAGTTCTCCCTAAATCAGTGTCCACACCTCCGCTACACAGGAGGGCAGCAAGACCTATACTTACAGCTCTCCTGATGCAGGATCCTTTCCTCTCTCAGGTGCTGTCCAGCCTCTCACACTTTCATGGGCATCCAATATTCCTGGGTATCCAGTGTCCTCATGAGGGAGAGGTTCATTTAAAGAGGCTTGTTCTTTGCTTTCACATAAATCAAAATCTTGGATGTCCTCCATCCACTGAGTTACCTATAGACTAGAATAAAAGGGAATTAAGTCATTTCCTGCAGAACATCTTACATTCCCCATCTTTAAGGCAACTTGCCATTCTGATCAGAATATTAACTCTAACTGGTTTCGCTCAGTGGATAGAACTTTGGCCTGCGGACTGAAAGGTCCCAGGTTCGATTCTGGTCAAGGGCATGTACCTTGGTTGCAGGCACATCTCCGGTAGGAGGTGTGAAAGAGGCAGCTGATCGATGTTTCACTCTCATCATTGTTTCTAACTCTCCCTCTCTCACCCTTCCTCTCTGTAAAAAAATCTATCTATCTATCTATCTATCTATCTATCTATCTATCTATACATACATACATATTTAAAGAATATTACTAAGAGAATTCATTAAGGAAAAAAGGTCGGGAACTGAGAAATAAGCAATGGGCATGTATGACTTTGAGGAATTCATAAAACCTGACCCACCTACAGAAATAGAACCATCTCCAGTGAATGGTGAGTCAACTCTGAAACACTTGAGAGAAATAAAAGCTGTGGTCCGGGGGAAGTGACATAATGTGAGAAAAAAGAAAAGTCCAGGAGCCTGGCAGTCACGCTGGACCGAGGCCGCTCTTTGGTCCTGACTAACAATGCTGCCCGACCATTCAATGAGCTAAGGCTTGAGACTGGTTCTGAGAGAATTAGAAAGGTTTGGAACCCGGATCACCTCCTTGGGAGCAGTAGTGGTGCCTCTGATGAGCTCACCAAGCTGGTATCCAGGACTCATGCATCCTTTTGAGACTGTGTGTCTGGGATGCTCAGCAAAAACTGCCAAGACCAAACTGACTGACTGCTGGTGCGTGGTGGGTGTTTGGGTGATTAAAATGAGAAACTAACGTGTTCTGGGTGACTTACTGTTCGCTGGGTATGCTCTCAATGCTTTATCTACATATCTTTAATTGCTGCAGAAATTTTCAAGGCAGGTATAAATGTTCCCATTGTACAGATGAGGATAGTGAGACTAAGGAGAAAAAGAAATGTCATAGTTTGGTTTCTCCAAGAAGTCACCCTAAGGAAATGACTCAAGTGAATGTAGTAGATTTGGGGAGTGCAGGCCTCACTGGATGTGGAGTGTGAATGTGATACAGGAGAGGGGCTCATGAAGCCAGTACCACGTGGCCAACTGTAGCTTATGACTAAGAGGAAATATCAGAAATGATGCAAGCACACACGTTAGGATTATCCAACTAGTCATTTGGGAGCCGCCTCCTCATAACCCTCTCCAGAAGCAGTGATTGTCACACACACTGGCAGGATGACTTCTGTGGTTTCAAGAAAACAGCCCTGAGGCTCAGGGATGCAGGTCTACTGGCAGAAATTGGCCTGAAGACACTAAGATCCTAGATACCTGGGTGGATAATGCAAAACCTCATCTATGATCTATGATTTTCCTCATTGCATCCAATTTGGGTTATTCAGTGTAAACTCACTTTCTAAGAAAAAGAGAACAGAGTAAGAAGTAGTAGTGATAAAGGAGATTTAGAAGGTGGAGATGATGAGGTGTAGAAACATATGAGGAAGAGATGGAGAAGAAAGAAATAGAGGAGAAAGAGGAAGACAAGGAGAAGAGGAAGGACTTAGGAGGTACAGAAGGAGGAAAATGGAGAGAGAAGAACAAAGAAAAAGGAAGGAAGAAAAAAGGGATCTAAGAAAAGGAGAAAGAAAAACACAGTAATTGTCTATAGTAACTAAGGTGAGGTCAATGAATGTGATAGTTAACAAGGTTAGGACTGAATTTACCAACTCATCATGGTTCGCCCTAACTGCCCAGTTACACCTCTGGGATGTCCAACATCCTGAGAAACACTTTAGTCCACCGCAATCAGGACCATTGGTCACCCAGGAAGTGAAATGACTGATGCTCTCTCAGTCCCAGCTCCTGCTTCCACCCACCTGCTTTGGTTCTGCTGTGCTTATGGAGGAGATTATGCCAAACATCCTCTACCCATTGTCTGTGACCCAACCTGGATACACAGGTGGCGTGGTGGCTCCAGAGGTTCCTGTCACAGTCCAGAATCAGGCTTTGGTGGGCAAACAGACTTGGACTCAGGCATGATGTCCATTTAAACCATGAACATACCAGCATCACGTCGTTTAAACAGGGATACTTCCAAAACTAAGTATAGCTGAATACACAAAACACATGTACTGACCCTCAGAAGGCCATGAGGGACTCTATCACATGACCAAAGTATGACCAAAGCAGGAACCATCCTGATGATGGGACCACCTTCCTTTTATCTGAAAACATTTCTATGACTTATTCTCAATTAAGGAACACATTAAACACTTATTTTCTTAACATTCATATCAGATAGGAAGCAACTTCATTTTAGACAATTTCCCTGTGATTAACAAAACAACATAAACAAAAACAAGGAAAGTCCTACTGATTGGTCCCATCATTGGGGGCCCAGTGTATAAAAACCCCAGAACAGAAGCAGGTCCTCAGAATCTCAGAAACTCACCTCTGAACCCAAACTCACCTTCCACACCTGACACCATGTGCTGCTCCCCTTGCTGCCAGCCCAGCTGCTGTGGATCCAGCTGCTGCCGGCCCAGCTGCTGCTGCCGCCCCTGCTGTGTGTCCAGCTGCTGCCAGCCTTGTTGCCGCCCCTGCTGTGTGTCCAGCTGCTGCCAGCCTTGCTGCCGCCCCTGCTGTGGGTCTAGCTGCTGCCAGCCTTGCTGCCGCCCATGCTGTGTGTCCAGCTGCTGCCAGCCTTGCTGCCGCCCCTGCTGTGTGTCCAGCTGCTGCCAGCCTTGCTGCCGCCCCTGCTGTGTGTCCAGCTGCTGCCAGCCTTGCTGCCGCCCCTGCTGTGTGTCCAGCTGCTGCAGGCCTTGCTGCCGCCCATGCTGTGGGTCCAGCTGTTGTTAACCTTCCTGCTGTTGAACACCTTGACAAAGAACCTCCATCTTGACACACCATCTGTTAACTGACTCGCCATTTGGGAAACAAATTCACTTCCTGTGCTTGGCTGGCAACCCGCATGCTCTTCCTTGATTTCTGTGACTCATGTGCCTGGTACAGGCTTCTGAGTCAGCTGGATGGAGAGCAGAGGACGTCACCAATCTGCTTCCTCCCATGTGTGTAGAACATGGGTCAGCTTTGTGCATCCTCGATACGGAGCTCTGGTCTCTGCTTTGAGTCTGTAGTCAAGGTCTTCACCCTCTCCCTCTGTGTAACTTAGAAAAACACATTTTGTAACTGTCACATAGGTTTTCGGCAACTGCTGAAAATCTTCTCAATCCAGTTTTCTTTGTCCTGCACTCCTGACTCCTGTAATCCTGCTTTCTTCTTCCATGCTCACTCTGAATTGGCTCCCTTGATACAGGGAATTGTACCCCTATTTCTTAATAAATTCTGTTCATTCCACATTGTGTTTGGTTTTATTATAAATGCTGATGTAAGCATGTACACACATGTTGCACATCATATGCATGATCCATTCTGAACTTCATGTAGTCCCACCAAAACAATTATCTCAATTCTTCATATGAGAACATTTCACAGAGTCAAGTTAGACAGCTGATTTGGACAGACTCAGACCCAAGACTGTATCCTTTGCTTCTCCTCAAAGGCACGTTAGTTACTATCTCAAGACCAATCAGTAAAAGGTCTGTACTGAGCACCAGTAAGATGTTAATTTGAGTGTCTCTGACAGTGCAGATGATATTCTCCCGTATGCAAAGGCACATAACACCTATTTACAAAGTTCTCCCCAAATCAGTGTCCACACCTCCGCTACACAGGAGGGCAGCAAGGCCTGCTCTTACAGCTCTCCTGATGCAGGATCCTCTCCGGTCTCAGGTGCTGTCCAGCCACTCACGCTTTCATGGGCATCCAATATTCGTGAGTATCCAGTGTCCTCATGAGGGAGAGGCTCATTTAAAGAGGCTTGTTCTTTGCTTTCACATAAATCAAAATTTTGAATGTGCTCCTTCCTCTGAGTTACCTAATACCCTGTTTCCCCAAAAATAAGACAGTGTCTTATATTAATTTTTGCTCCCAAACATGTGCTAGGTCTTATTTTCAGAGGATGTCTTATGTTTCCATGAAGTAGGTCTTATTTTCAGAGGATGTTTTATTTTCAGGGAAACACAGTAGACTAGAATAAAGGAGAATTAAGTCATTTCCTGAAGAACATTTGACATTCCCCAACTTTAAGGCAATTTGTCATTCTCATCAGAATATTAGTAAGAAAAGGTAAGGTAGTTGGTACCTGAGACATAAGCAATGGGCAGATATGATATCGAGGATTACATAATACCTGAGCCTTCTAATGAAACAGAACCATCTCCTGTGGATTGTGAGTCAACTCTGAAGCCTTTGAGAGAAATGAAAACCTGAGTTCCAGGGGAAGTGAAATGATGAGAAAGAAGAAAACTCGAGGAGCCTGAGCACTCCTAGTAGTCATGCTGGATGGAAGCCGCTCTTTGTTCCTGCACTAACAATGCTGCCTGAACATTCAATGAGCTAAGGCTAGAGACTGGTTCTGAGAGAATTAGAAGAGATTGGAACCCGGATCATCTCCTTGGGAGCAGTAGTGGAGCCTCTGATGAGCTCACCAAGCTGGTATCTAGGACTCGTGCTTGCTTTTGACACTGTGTGTCTGGGATGTTCAGCAGACTGCCAAGACCAAACTGACTGACTGCTGGTTCTTGGTGGGTGTCTGGGTGATTAAAATGAGAAACTAACAAGTTCTGGGTGACTTCTATTTACCAGGTATGCTCTCAGTTCTTTATCTACATATCGTTAATTGCTGTAGAAATTTTTAAGGCAGGTATATATGTTCCCATTATACAGATAAGGATAGTGAGACTGAGGAGAAAAAGAAATGCCATAGTTTGGTTTCTCCAAGAAGTCACCCTAGGGAAATGACTCAAGTACATGTAGTAGATTTGGGGAGTGCAGGCCTCTCTGGTTGTGGAGTGTGGCTGTGATACGGGAATGGGGCACATGAAGCCAGTAAACACGTGGCCAACTGTAGCTTATGCCTAAGAGGAAATATCAGAAACGATGCAAGCACACATGTTAGGATTATCCAACTGAGTCATTTTGGAGCCGCCTCCTCATAACCCTCTCCAGAGCAGTGGTTGTCACACACTCTGGCAGTATGATTTCTATGTCTGCAAGAAAACAGCCCTGTGCACAGAGTTTCAAGTCTACTGGCAGAAATGGGCCAAAATACACTATGATTCAAAATACATGGGTAGGGAATACAAAACACTAAAATTTATGATTTTCCCCATTGTATAAAACATTGCGTTATTCAATGTCAATCCACACATTCTAGAAGAAGAGGACAGAATAAGAAGAGGTAGTTCTGGTGAAGGAGGTGGAGAAGGTGGAGAGGATGGGAGTAGGAAAGGTGAGGGAGAGATAGAAAAGAAGAAAAATGGGGAGCAGGAGGAAGAAGGACAGAGGAGATAGAGAAGGATGAAAAGAGAGAGAAAAGGAAAAAGGGAGGGAAAAAAGAAGGGATCTAAGAAAATGAGAAAGAAAAAAAAACACAGCAATTGTCTGTAGTAACTGATGTGATGCCATTGGATGTGATGGTTAACAAGGTCAGGACTGAAGTCACCAACACATCCTGCTTTTTCAAAACTGCCCAGTCACACCTCTGGGGGGTCCTGCATCCTGAGAAACACTTTAGTCCCCGGTAATCAGGACCATTGGTCACCCAGGAAGTGACATTAATG
This sequence comes from Vespertilio murinus, assembly GCA_963924515.1. Lineage (NCBI taxonomy): Eukaryota > Metazoa > Chordata > Mammalia > Chiroptera > Vespertilionidae > Vespertilio > Vespertilio murinus. The sequence continues at coordinate 7,099,649 of OZ004718.1, forward strand.
ATGCTCTCTCAGCCCCTGCTCCTGCTTCCACCCACCTGCTTTGGTTCTGCTGTGCTTATGGAGGAGATTATGCAAAACATTCTCTACCCAGTGTCTGTGACCCAACCTGGATACACAGGTGGCATGGTGGCTCCAGAGAGGTTCCTGTCACAGTCCTGAATCAGGCTTTGGTGGGCAAACAGACTTGGACTCAGGCATGATGTCCATTTAAACCATGAACATACCAGCATCATGTCGTTTAAACAGGGATACTTCCAAAACTAAGTACAGTTGAATACACAAAACACATGTACTGACCCTCAGAAGGCCATGAGGGACTCTATCATATGACCAAAGTATGACCAAAGCAGGAACCATCCTGATGATGGGACCACCTTCCTTTTATCTGAAAACATTTCTATGACTTATTCTCAATTAAGGAACACATTAAACACTTATTTTCTTAACATTCATATCAGATAAGAAACAACTTCATCTTAGACAATTTCCCTGTGATTAACAAAACAACATAAACAAAAACAAGGAAAGTCCTACTGATTGGTCCCAACATTGGGGGCCCAGTGTATAAAAACCCCAGAACAGAAGCAGGTCCTCAGAATCTCAGAAACTCACCTCTGAACCCAAACTCACCTTCCACACCTGACACCATGTGCTGCTCCCCTTGCTGCCAGCCCAGCTGCTGTGGATCCAGCTGCTGCCGGCCCAGCTGCTGCTGCCGCCCCTGCTGTGTGTCCAGCTGCTGCCAGCCTTGCTGCCGCCCCTGCTGTGGGTCCAGCTGCTGCCAGCCTTGCTGCCGCCCATGCTGTGTGTCCAGCTGCTGCCAGCCTTGCTGCCGCCCCTGCTGTGTGTCCAGCTGCTGCCAGCCTTGCTGCCGGCCCTGCTGTGTGTCCAGCTGCTGCCAGCCTTGCTGCCGCCCCTGCTGTGTGTCCAGCTGCTGCCAGCCTTGCTGCCGCCCATGCTGTGGGTCTAGCTGTTGTTAACCTTCCTGCTGTTGAACACCTTGACAAAGAACCACCATCTTCACACACCATCTGTTAACTGATTCGATATTTGGAAAACAAATTCACTTCCACGGCTTGGCTGGCAACATGCATGCTCTCCCTTGATTTCTGTGACTCATGAGCCTGGTACAGGCTGCTGAGTCAGCTGGATGGAGAGCAGAGGACTTTCTCAATCAGCTTCCTCCCGTGTGTGTAGAACATGGATCAGTCTGTAGTCAAAGTCTTCACCCTCTCCCTCTGTGTAACTTAGAAAAACACATTTTGTAACTGTCACATAGGTTTTCTGCAACTGCTGAAAATCTTCTCAGTCCAGTTTTCTTTGTCCTGCACTCCTGGCTCCTGTAATCCTGCTTTCTTCTTCCATGCTCACTCTGAGTTGGCTCCCTTGATACAGGGAATTGTGCCTCTATTTATCAATAAATTCTGTTCATTCCACATTATGTTTGGTTTTATTATAAATCTTGATGTGAGGATGTACACACATGTTGCACATCATATACATGATCCATTCTGAACTTCAAGTAGTCCCCCCAAAACTATTATCTCCATTCTTCATATGAGAACGTTAGACAGGGTCAAGTTAAGCAGCTGATTTGGACAGACTCAGACCCAAGACTGTATCCTTTGCTTCTCCTCAAAGGCACATAAATTACTATCTCAAGACCAATCAGAAAAGGCCTGGACTGAGCACCAGCAAGATGTTAATTTGAGTGTCTCTGACAGTGCAGATGATATTCTCCGGTATGCAAAGGCACATAACACCTACTTACAAAGTTCTCCCCAAATCAGTGTCCACACCTCCGCTGCACAGGAGGGCAGCAAGACCTGTACTTACAGCTCTCCTGATGCAGGATCCTCTCCTGTCTCAGGTGCTGTCCAGCCACTCACGCTTTCATGGGCATCCAATATTCAGGAGTATCCAGTGTGTCCTCATGAGGGAGAGGCTCACTTAAAGAGCCTTGTTCTTTGCTTTCACATAAGTCAAAACGTTGACTGTCCTCCATCCTGAGTTACCTAATAGTCTAGAATAAAAGAAAATTAAGTCATTTCCTGCAGAACACTTTACATTCCCCAACTTTAAGGCAATTTGTATTCTCATCAGAATATTAGTAAGAGGTAGTTGGTACTGAGACATAAGCAATGGGCAGATATGATATTGAGGATTACATAATACCTGAACCTTCTAATGAAACAGAACCATCTCCTGTGGATTGTTAGTCAAGTTCATAGCATTTTAGAGAAATAAAAACCTGAGTTCCAGGGGAAGTGAAATGATGAGAAAGAAGAAAAGTCGAAGAGCCTGAGCATTCCTAGCAGTTATGCTGATCAGAGGCTGCCTTTGGTCCTGCACTAACAATGCTGCCTGAGCATTCAATGAGCTAAGGCTTTAGACTGGTTCTGAGAGAATTAGAAGAGATTGGAACCCAGATCACCTCCTTGGGAGCAGCACTGGTGCCTCTGATGAGCTCACCAAAATGGCATCTAAGACACGTGCTTCCTTTTCAGACTGTGTGTCTGGGATGCTCAGCAAAATCTGCCATGACCAAACTGACTGACTGCTGGTGCATGGTGGGTGTTTGGGTGATTAAAATGAGAAACTAACGTGTTCTGGCTGACTTACTACCATGTTTCCGAAAAATAAGACCTACTTCACGGAAACATAATACTTCCCCTGAAAATAAGACCTAGCGCATCTTTGGGAGCAAAAATTAGTATAAGACACTGTCTTATTTTCGGGGAAACAGGGTATTTGCTGGATATGCTCTCAGTGCTTTTTTCTACATATATTTAATTGCTGCAGAAATTTTCAAGGCAGCTATAAATGTTCCTATTGTTTAGGTGAGTATATTGAAACTGAGGAGGTAAAAAAAATCTCATAGTTTGGTTTCTCCAAGAAATTAATCTAAAGAAATGATTCAAGTGCATGTAGTTGATTTGGTAAGTGCAGGCCTCACTGGTGTGGAGTGTGGACTTGGTACAGGAATGGGGCACATGAAGCCAGTACCATGTGGCCAACTGTAGTTTATGTCTAAGATCTTGGAAATACTAGAAACGATGCAAGCACACACGTTAAGATTATCCAATTGAGTCATTCAAGAGCCGCCTCCTTATAACCCTCTCCACAAGCAGTGGTTGTGACCCACACTGGCAGCATGCCTTCTGTTGTTGCAAGAAAACAGCCCTGCCGAAACCAGTTTGGCTCAGTGGTAGAGTGTAGGTGTGCGGACTGAAAGGTCCCGGGTTCAATTCCGGTCAAGGGCATGTACATTGGTTGCGGGCACATCCCCCGTGGGGGGTGTGCAAGAGGCAGCTGGTCGATGTTTCTAGCTCTCTATCTCTCTCCCTTCCTCTCTGTAAAATATCAATAAAATATATTTTTTAAAAAGAAAAAGAAAAAAGAAAACAGCCCTGAGCACAGAGATGCAGGTCTACTGGCAGAAATTGGCCTGAACACACTAAGATCCAAGATACCTGGGTGGGGAATGCAAAACCTCATCTATGATCTTTGATTTTCCCCATTGGGTTATTCAGTGTAAACTTACCCTTTCTAAGAAGAAGAGGTAGGGATGGTGAAGAAGGGGATGAAGAAGGTGGAGTAGGTGGAGGGGAGGAATGGGCGAGGGGAGAGGGAGAAGAAGAAAGATGAGGAGGAAGAGAGGGAAGAATAGCAGAAGCGCCAAAACCGGTTTGCCTCAGTGGATAGAGCGTCTGCTTGTAGACTGAAAGGTCACGGGTTCAATTCTGGTCAAGGGTATGTACCTTGGTTGTGGGCTTATCTCCAGTGGGGGGTGTGCAAGAAGGCAGCTGATTGATGTTTCTCTCTCATGGATGTTCCCATCTCTCTATCCCTCTCCCTTCCTCTCTGTAAAAAATCAATAAAATATATGTTTTTTAAAAAAAGAAATAAAAGTAGAAGGAAGAGGAAGGAAAGAAGGATGTAGAGAAGGAGGAAGAGAAAGAGAGACGAAAGAAAAAGGAAGGAAGGAAGGAAGGAAGGAAGGAAGGAAGGAAGGAAGGAAGGAAGGAAGGAAGGAAGAGATTAAAGAAAATGAGAAAGAAAGAAAAAGAAAACAGTGCATGTCTAGTAAGTGACATGACATCACTGAATCTGTTGGTTAACAAATTTAGGACTGGAGTCACCAACTCATCCTGGTTTGCCCAGACTGCCCAGTCACACCTTTGGGGGAATCTAGCATCCTAGGAAACTCCCTAGTCCTGAGCAATTAGGACCACTGGTCACGTAGGAAGTGAGTGATTGATGCTCTCTCAGTACCAGCTTCTGCTTCCATGCACCTGCTTTGGTTCTGCTGTGCTTATGGAGGAGATCATGTCAAATATTCTCTACCCAGTGTCTTTGGGCCCAACCTGGATACACAGGTGGGGTGGTGGCTCCAGAGAGGTTCCTGTCACAGTCCTGAATCGGGCTTTGGTGGGCAAACAGACTTGGACTCAGGCATGATGTCACCTTAACCCCGTGAACACATCAGCATCATGTCCCTCACACAGGGATACGTCCCAATGTAGTACAGCTGAATGCACAAAACACAAGTACTGACCCTCATGAGGCCATGAGGGGCTCTATCATATGACCACAGTATGACCAAAGCAGGAATGATTATGTGATCACCATCCTTTTAGCTGAAAAAGTTTCTGTGCGTTTTTCTCAATTAAGGAACACATTAAACGCCAATTTCCTATAGATTCATATCACATAGGGAACCACTTCCTCCTTGACAATTTCCCTGTGATTATCAAAACGACATAAACAAAAACAAGGAAAATACTACTGATTGGTCTCAACATCGGGGCCCAGTGTATAAAAACGCCAGAACGGAAGAAGTCCGCAGAATCTCAGAAACTCACCTCTGAACCCAAACTCACCTTCCACACCTGACACCATGTGCTGCTCCTCTTGCTGCCAGCCCAGCTGCTGCGGATCCAGCTGCTGCCGGCCCAGCTGCTGCTGCCGCCCCTGCTGTGTGTCCAGCTGCTGCCAGCCTTGCTGCCGCCCCTGCTGTGTGTCCAGCTGCTGCCGCCCATGCTGTGGGTCTAGCTGTTGCCAGCCTTGCTGCCGCCCCTGCTGTGTGTCCAGCTGTTGCCGGCCCAGCTGCTGCTGCCGCCCCTGCTGTGTGTCCAGCTGCTGCCAGCCTTGCTGCCGCCCCTGCTGTGTGTCCAGCTGCTGCCAGCCTTGCTGCCGCCCCTGCTGCGTGTCCAGCTGCTGCCAGCCTTGCTGCCGCCCCTGCTGCGTGTCCAGCTGCTGCCAGCCTTGCTGCCGCCCCTGCTGTGTGTCCAGCTGCTGCCAGCCTTGCTGCCGCCCCTGCTGTGGGTCCAGCTGCTGCCAGCCTTGCTGCCGCCCCTGCTGCGTGTCCAGCTGCTGCCAGCCTTGCTGCCGCCCATGCTGTGGGTCCAGCTGCTGCCAGCCTTGCTGCTGCCCAACCTGGTGTCAGAGCACCTGCTGTAGAACCACCTGCTGCCGACCCAGCTGCTGCTGCCGCCCCTGCTGTGTGTCCAGCTGCTGCCAGCCTTGCTGCTGCTGATTGCCCTGACTTAAGAGCCACCATCTGCACACAACACCTTCTGTGAGCTGACTTGCAATTTTGGAAATAAATTCCCTTCCAAATGCTGCTGAAAGCCAGCATGTCGTCACCAAAAATTTTTGTGACTCATTTGCCTGTTAGCAAGTTTCCGAATCAGCCCGACAGAGTGCAGAGGACATCCCTGATGCTTTTCTTACGTCTTGTGGACCATGTGCCAGCTTCATGCATCCTCAGTGTGACCTCTGCGTGATTTAGGAAATCAACCTCTCATTACTTCTTCTTGGATTTCCCCTGCTGGTCTTCATAGCAATCTTCATAATCATGTTTCTTTTTCAATGTACTCATGGTTCTCATATCCTGCTGTCTTCTTTTCATGATCACTTTGAATTGTCTCTGTAGATGCAGGAATTCAATCCTATATTTCTTAATAAATCATGTACCCTTACTCATCCCCAGTTGCATTTTGTTTTATTGCATGGCATTCCTGATATAGGGACCTATTCACTTACTGCATGCCGCATGCATTCCCATTTTGAGCCTCACAACAGCCTCTCACAAGTTATATCCTCAATTTGTTCAGACGAGCACATTTCACCGGGTAAAGCAGCTAAAAATGGACCAAGGAGGCCAAAGACCGGGCCTCCTGCTCCTCTCAGGGCACTTACATCCCCATATCGGGAAATGTCAAGATGAACCTGGGACTGCCCACCAGCAACCTGTGCACTTGAGTGTCTCCTTTAACAATGGATGGAATCACCTCCCATCTATGCAGTTACCTCTGTGTCTACAGAGTTCTTCCCCAGTCAGGGTCCCACCCCTCTGCGAGCAGTGGGTGTTTCAGTGAGGATGGCGGTGAGATTCAGTTAGGGTCAGTGATGGCGTTGGAGAGCTCTCACGAATGCAGGTGAACTTTCCTTCTCTCAGGCTCTGGTCACCCCCCGCACGCAGTTCATCTGCATTGAGCAATTTTGATCATCCATTGTGTCCTCTTAAGACAGGCTCCCTTACCAGGACTTATTCTTGGCATCACGTATTTCTTGGGTGGCCTCCTTCTCCCGCATCCCTGTTTTAGAGCAAAAAGGCATTAAGTAATTCTCTACAAAATATACTCCGTACATTATGATCCCCAACTTTATTATAATTTTAAAATATATTTTTATTGATTTCTTATAAAGAGGAAGAGAGCAGGATAGTTAGAAACATCGATGAGAGAGAGACATTGGTCAGTTGCCTCCTGCACACCCCCTAATGGGGATGTGTCTGCAACCAAGGTACATGCCCTTGACTGGAATCGAACCTGGGACCTTTCAGTCCGCAGGCTGACGCTCTATCCACTGAACCATACCAGTTTCAGCATATGATCCCCAACTTTAAACCAACTTGCTTCAGTGAGTTTTTATGAGTGATGTTACCATATTAGGGACTTGACATCAGTCCCTGCTCTGACAAGTAGCACCTTCGGTAGAGGCAGCTGTGGTGGATGGTTCAACGCAAAGCCTGGGCCCCTGCCACCACAGCTCCTTTGTTTGTGGTCTATCATGGAAGCACTGGAGCACCTGAGGAGGGAGATGGGACAGGTTATCCCCAACTCCTGGTTGTCCAGTGCCTCCTAAGTGGTGGGTACTCTTGTGGGCACTGATGTGGGACACACAGAGGGAACACTTTCTGTCCACACACGTGATTATAGCTACATGATTCTTCAAATCTCTGGATCTCCAACCTTTCCGTCTTGCTCCTTCCAGGTCTCAGACCAATCATCCGTGCTTCCCTACAGCCCATGAACGTCATTTCCTCATCCACTTTGCTTCTCAGCAAAATTTACATCCAGTTGTTCTGCTCACAGTTCTTCTCACCGGCAGTTGTTTCACTTTCCACTGCCTTGTCAGACCAGAAACTGTTGACCTATTTTAGTAAAAATTCCATATGGGGTACAATAGCTGCTGTTGGGGGTACTAACTGATAAAATTTAAAGAATTTCATGATTATATATCATATTCCATTAGGTCTCTGCCGGGATAAATGGAGTTGTAAGCCAATCTTGCTTTAGTCATTTAGGTCAGCACTAACCTCCGGAATGCCATAGCTTCTTGCTAGTACCTTGGTCTGGAGGTTTAATTTGTAAATTTGAGTTAAAGTTTATGTTAAGTTAGGGATTAAAAAAAAGGCAAATCCCAATTATTGAGGGGAAAAAGGCAAATAAACTATTCTTTACTATTAAGGATTAGGAATAAAATATGTGTTTGTGATACCCCTTGAAAATGTAAGAATGATGATATCTTAAAGACAGTATCTGCCTACAGTCCAGCTAATATAGTAAAGGAGGCCAGAAAAGAGAAATAAAAAATTCCAGATTAATCCATGGATGAACAAACTATTTAGGAAGGAAGTTGGAAAAGAAAGCAATAGACAAAAGGAGGATGATACTGTATATGAGAAATATTCATGAGGATGCATAAATATATCCTGCATGCCCCTCACCCCCACCCCAACACACAGCTAGGGAGCAGCAGCACAGGAATTTGAGGACTCTTCTATATGATTCTAATTCCCATAACCAAGATCTATTGTATTCTTTTCCACAACAGAGAGTTTACAATTAAAGATAGAATTTGAGATGAATAGCTGCACAGTTCTAGAGGGAACTTAGTACCAACAAAGGTTGATGCAAAGAGGCTCTCACTGAGTGGCTCTAACTGGGAGAGGGACTGCAGAACTTTTTCCTATGTTTCTTTCTAGAAGTTCTATAGTTTCAGGCTTCACATTTAGATGCAAAGCCCATTTTGAGTTGGTTTTGTATAACATCAAATATGGGCCCAAGTGGGTGTCTTTTTTTTGTTTGTTTGTTTGTTTGTTTTTGCACATGGATATTTACTAGTAGCTGCTTCAGCATCATCTGTTCAAAAGACCACACTTTCTCTGCATATTCATTTATACCTTTTTTAAAAATCAATTTCCCCTCATTGGTCTATATCATTACAATTTCCCCAGTGCCCCCAGAAAACAGATTTAAGTCAGATAGTTTTTTGCAGTTTATACAATTTCATGCTAGTTACTTTGCTTCCCTCAACACTGATATCCTCAGCTCTTCCATGGAGGCAGTGATAGCCACTTTTCAGGGTTCTATGAGAATAAGAGATGATGCAGAGCAAACATCTAGCTCAATATTCAGCATAGAGTAGGACTTCAATAAATGTTAGTAATTCTTCCCACCTATTTTCTACGTTGGACACATCCTCTAGGAAGATCACACTTTCTGTCACATCCAGTGACATGACACTAAGTATCCCTGCATCTCTTAAGAGGTGACCACAATAAAAACTTATTTTCTCCCAGAGCTATATTAACCCTTAATGACTAATACAGCTATTCTCTTTATTATTCAGTTTTTCACCCAACTATCCAGGTTTCCTCTGGACACCAACCCAATGCCCATCTTGACTTTGAATAATGCATTCTTCCTTCTTCCTACTTTTTTCTTTCTTTTTCCTGAAAACTCTGAGTCTTTATCTCAAGAGAACATGGTAAGGTGTTCTGTTTCCTTTTATGGTCTAGAGATTATGATTAGATCAAAGAGTTATATGCCCATTGCAAGGTTACCTCAAATCTCAGGACTCTAAAAATGCATCTTCCTTTAACAACTTCCAGGTCAGGAGATCAAATTGCCTCAAAGTCTGGAAGCCTGGGAAGTATGGCCTGAGCTTGTGTGCTCTGCAAAGGTGAGTGTTAATCCCAATTTCTTTTGAGATAAATAAAATATCACCAGTGCCTATTCTCTGACATCCAAGAACAGGTTCCTCTGGGCAGGGGAAGGCCAGGAACACCAACCACACTCAATGTTACTTTCTGATGACAGATTGCATCACTTACAGATCAGAACTCAAGGAAGCTGTCAGAGTTGCCTTCACTGATAACATTCTTAAAGCAGCCTCTATTGGTCAGAGAAGTAGGAAGAATATTTGAAAAGAGCTCTGTAGACAGAAAGGTATTCTGTATATGAAAGGTGTGACTATCCCCGTTGTTAAAAAAGCAACTCAACGTATATACCTCCCCTGGGCCCAGTCACCAGTTATTTCTACCTGCAGAAAAATGTAAATAAAAGTGCCCTGGATCTGGAATCAAAAGACCCTGTGTACACAGGACCTATTATGTCTATTACAAGCCATGTGTCAAACCATTTTCTGTTCACTGAGAATGATAATGGGATGATATTTTTTTGTTCTGCCTATCTTGTAAGGCCATTGTGAGACTTGAATGAGGTAAAACATATAAACTGCAACTCAAAAGTAAGGCTTCATAAAGGAAGTATTATAAACAAATAAACAAAATACAAACATATGATGCAAGATAGTATAGATTTTTATTAGGAAGGAACAGTCAAGAAGAGGGTTCAAACTGATATTGAAGAGTTTAGTAGCCTGGCATAAATTATTAAATACAGTGCATAGATCTAAAAAGATGATCAATATTGGTCATTGTGCAGAGCTAAATACACAGTCATAATAATTTATTTAGGTGCCATAGAGGCAAGAGATGAGGACGACTTTCATCAGGCCTGAGACCATGAATTCATGTAGAAATCAATGGAGTTGACTAGTATCTGGTACGTTGATCAAGAGGAAATGAAGAATAGAATCAAAGGGAAGTAGACTGCATCGCCTTAGTGGACCCTTAAGAATTATAGAAAGAAGATGAACGAAGTTGTGTCAGCATGTTGTTTCTCAGCAAAGCTTGGGGAGCCAGTTTTTTGCTGGAACAGAAACTTTGGCAAAATGGTCAAAGAAATATGTCTTGTCTCCGGTGGGCAAGTAGATCAGCAGCAGCAAGGCTGGCAGCAGCTGGACACACAGCATGGGCGGCAGCAAGGCTGGCAGCAGCTACTCACACAGCAGGGGCAGCAGCAACTAGACCCACAGCATGGGCGGCAGCAAGGCTGGCAGCAGCTGGACACACAGCATGGGCGGCAGCAAGGCTGGCAGCAACTAGACCCACAGCATGGGCGACAGCAAGGCTGGCAGCAACTAGACCCACAGCATGGGCGACAGCAAGGCTGGCAGCAGCTGGACACACAGCATGGGCGACAGCAAGGCTGGCAGCAGCTGGACCCACAGCATGGGCGACAGCAAGGCTGGCAGCAGCTGGACACACAGCATGGGCGGCAGCAAGGCTGGCAGCAACTAGACCCACAGCATGGGCGGCAGCAAGGCTGGCAGCAACTAGACCCACAGCATGGGCGACAGCAAGGCTGGCAGCAGCTGGACACACAGCAGGGGCGGCAGCAAGGCTGGCAGCAGCTGGATCCACAACAGCTGGACCCACAACATGTGGGCCGGCAGCAGGTGGACTGGCAGCAAGGGGAACAGCAGGTCATGGTGTCGGGTGTAAAAGGCGGGCTTCTGAGCAGAAAATAATTCTTAGGATGTGACCTCTCTGGCCTACTAGACCTTTTATACACTGGTTCCCAAATTTGGGACCAATGAAACGAAGTTTCCTGGTTATTATTTATGACATTTCTTCATGACCATGGACAACTGCCCAAGGAAGAAGAGTTCCCTAAGAATTATGAATGATCTGAAAATAAATGATAGAATTGTCCTCCTAATTAAAAGATAACCTGTAAGAACTCATTTCCAGAAATGGGAGAGATAGTCAACATCAAAAGAATTAATAACTATGAATCATCATTTTTTTTAAAGACAGAGCACATCCTCTGGTCATATGCTAGTTCAAGCTGGTTTGGAGAAGAGGCCAGAGCCATTGTCACTGACTTTTCCCCCACGATGCTACTTATATTGAAATCCATCTCTGAAGACAGTGCATGTTGTTGATGAAACAAAGATGATGAATTCAAACTGCATTTTAACACATTTTGAATTAAAAGCCTATTTTAACAAGGCTTTTATCTGGCCTGACAGCAAGCCTGTTCTGGGGACACAATATTTGCATGTACTGGTAAAGAAAAAGCAGTTCCTCTGGCAACTACAATAGTTTGCTTTGAATTGCAGGTTAAAACTACAAATGCCCAGGAGTGTAAATGGAGGCACAAAAGGGACAACAATGACTCCATCGTGTGTATCAATGGAGCAAAGCAGAAGAAGGCGCATAATGTTTTGATAACTTAGAAATTTCCATATTTGGGTAACTTGTAAAAAGAAAAGAGCCTCCTTCTTTCACTGGCAGCGATGTGGCGCCTGATACGGTCTCATGTGCTCTGAATTAAGCTGTGGCTAAGGATTTCTGGCCCCTCTGCTGCTGGGTGGCCTTAGCTGGCTGCAAAGGTAGGGAAACCCCATGTTCACAGGGCCAGTACATGAGCAATAGCGTTTTTCACTCAACGTAATTTTCTATTGAGTCATCCAGGTCGTTGAGTATTAATAGTTTATTCTCTTTGGTTGCTGAGAAGTATTCTGTAGTATGAGTATATCACAGTTTAATCACTCATTCATTGAAGGGTATCTGGGTTGTATCCATTCTTTGGATGTTATGAACAGAATTAGTACAAACATTCACTGTATGTGTAAAGTCTTCTTCTTTGGTAGAAATGTCCAAGATTGCAATTTCCAGGTTATATGGTAATTGCATGTTCTGTTTTTAAAGAACCCGACAAACTGTTTTTTGGAATACCTACATCATTTCACATCAGTATTATAAAGTGATATCAAATTCAATTAGATAATTATAATCATTTTTCCTTGCAAAATTAGATAGAATGCATATGTGTCATTTGGTTATTTCATAAAGAAGAGATAGGATAATTTCTTGTGCTAAACAGAGTGATACTGCCGATAAGAAGCTGTAACAACATGAGGAAATATGCCAAAATGCATTACTTGGAATTCCTTTCCCAGCTCACTAATCACCAGCCTGTATTTAGAGCCATACTTTATCTCACTGCTCAAGAATCACTCATGGTAAGGGGGTGGAGATTGGGGGGAGGTCTCCTACTCCTCTCCGGGATCCCTCAATATATCATTCTGAGAATTATTTCATTCCCATTTGTCTGTGTCCTAAACTCGCGACTCACAGCTTGGGCCTAGGCTGACTCATGGAAAAGAGAAACATATGGGCACTTAACAACAAATAGCCAATTGGAGCAGAGAGCTGCAGTCCTGAAATTAGATGATACACACAAGGAAGAAACACAAGTGTTGACTTGAAGAAAAGATTAGAGTGAAGATACATCATAGGAAGGAAGAATGCATCCTATCTAATTTTGCAAGAAAAAATGATTATAATTATCTAATTGAATAATTGTTTACCTATTAAGATAAACAATAACAAGGAAAAGATTGCCTCCACAGGGTATAAAAGAGGGCCTGAGCAAGGAGATTCAGGAAACTCACTATCCTGGAAACTCACCCAGAACCTCCACATTCAGACACCATGGTCAACTCTTGTGGATCCGTCTGCTCTGATCAGGGCTGTGGCCAAGGCTGCTGCCAGGAGACCTGCTGCCGCCCCAGCTGCTGCCAGACCACCTGCTGCCGCCCCAGCTGCTGCCGCCCCTGCTGTGGCTCCAGCTGCTGTGGCTCCAGCTGCTGCAGACCTACCTGTTGCATCTCTAGTTGCTGCCGCCCCAGCTGCTGCCAGACCACCTGCTGCCGCCCCAGCTGCTGTGTGTCCAGCTGCTGCCGCCCCACCTGCTGTGGCTCCAGCTGCTGTGGCTCCAGCTGCTGTGGCTCCAGCTGCTGTGGCTCCAGCTGCTGCAGACCTACCTGTTGCATCTCTAGCTGCTGCCGCCCCACCTGCTGCCAGACCACCTGCTGCCGCCCCACCTGCTGTGTGTCCAGCTGCTGCCGCCCCAGCTGCTGCCAGACCACCTGCTGCCGCCCCACCTGCTGTGTGTCCAGCTGCTGCAGGCCTAGCTGCTGTGTGTCCAATTGCTGCCGTCCACTCTGCTGCCAGACCACCTGCTGTCGTACCACCTGCTGCCGCCCTGTCTGTTGTGGATCCTCCTGTTGTTGAACTGCATTTTTCACCCCCAGCCATGAGTCTACTATCAGTGCATCAATCTTGTTCTCATTTCCTTTATCCACAGCACCCCGCCCTGTTCTAATCTGTTGCTATGTTTATTAACCCCTGCCACCAAGCAACTATTTAAAAAGTAACAACTTAAACTAAATACCACACAAAACCTCCAAGCTGATGTTGAGTCAAATGACCAAATGCCTACTACTTCATGGGGTAGGTGTCACCTTCACACTGAATGTGTGCAGTAGGGTAACCATGTCTCAATAAATACTTATGCTCCTGGTACCAAAACATTTGTGGCCTTGAATTACTTTTTAGTGTTGATTATGAATTGGAGATGAGTTTGGATATTTGTTATGGGCACAGAGAAACTGGTTTTGATATATCAATCAAAGCCTATCTATATATATATAAAAGGCTAACATGCTAAATATCCGTTCAGGTAACGATGTCACATAAACACACCCGGCTCTCTCTCCCTTGCAACAGGCCATTTAACAATAAACAGCACTGCAGACCTGGTGCCCACAAAGCAACACTTGGCTTTCCCCAAGTGGGACACAGGCGGCGCCACCACCCTAGAACAACATCCCACCAAATTGCAGCTGATGCTGCCAAGACCCCATAGCACTATTGCACCCCACAGCCCAGTCCAGCTATGATGGCTGTGGGAGCCAGGTAGTGACATCACATAAAAAATCCCCAGCTTCCTCTCCCTAGCGACAAGTAGCTTCCTTGCAGTTTCTTCAGCCCATGAATACAACTTGCTTTATAGCCAGGTACAAACATTTTACACTTTAACCAAATGTCTGTGAAGCCTTATCTCATTTGATCCTCCTAGAAGTCCTGGAGTAGGTAGATAGGAGACTCAGGGGAATCGCCTTTTCTTTCATTAGCCAGAAAACAGAGATTTAGAAAGCTTAGAAACTTGACCCGACTGAAAAGAAGTAAGAAATAGTGGACCTTGAAAATGACTTCAGGTTTTCTCACTGTGCAGAATATAATCAAACACTACTGCAGTTAAATAGTTTACCCTTTGTTCTCACTGCATGATCTACAATACTAATTTGCTTCGTGTTGACATTTACTGCTATGTTGCTGACAATTACGTGAAAGAAAAGTTGGAGTGCTTCACTAGGCTGGAAAAAGTTTAGCTACATAAGAAAGCAGATCCAATTAAGCAAGTTTATTCCATATATATATACACACACACACACACACTTATGTTGACTTGCACATACGAGATACATATAAAGCTCTCGCTGGTGCCAATTGCACACTTGTTTCAATCTCTCATTGTTATTCATGAATTTGGTTGACACTTCTATTATAGAGAAAGGGAGAATATGATATTAAAAATATTTCTTCTAATTAATTTCCTTTCAGTGTGCACGAATTGGTGCACCGAGTCACTAGTATCAAAGAAAGTGCCAAATAATTAGTCTTTCCCTAACCAGATTGCCCACATTGTCTGCCAGCAAGTTTATTGAGAGAAGACAAGAACAACTTTTTACTAAACTGAATTATGAACCATTTAGCAAGGTCCTTGTGCTACTGGGCTCTAGGAAGCTTATAAGTTGAATGAGACCCAATTCCCATCCCTCAGGTAACTCACAATGAAATCTTGGATTTAATAGAAAGATATATGTCAAGTAGAGTATGTTGGTAATATTGGTGAAAAAGAGGATTCTATTCTATTGGATAAGATAATATATAAGGATGGATTTCTAAAAATAAAATGTGTCAAGTCTGAAAATTGAGGGGAATGTCCAGATCACAGACATATAAGACAAGACAAAGCAAGGAGAGGAGTGAATGAAAGCATAATGTTTATATTCTTATGTAGGCAGTCTTTATTAAAAAGTATCAGAAAAAACATTGCCTCATATGCTGCTAGCCTATGAACTGGGAGCTGTGCCATCTCCCTCCACCTGGAGTGGCTCCATTTTCCCTGATTTATACCAATACAGTGAGCTTCCAGATAAGAAAGTATTTTTGAAAAGGTTTGAAAATCATTCATTGAAATAACAAATTCACATCAATATGAATAATGTGAATAAAATACTAAGAAGATGGCATAAGTGGAAAAATGTACATGAGAAATGTTATATTTGAAGTACTATACTGAAAGGGAGGGAGGGAGGGAGGGAGGGAGGGAGCCCCAAAAAGTCACTGAAGTGGCAAAATTATTCAATTCTTCCCTGATCTATGAGTTTTGCTTATGGCTGACAATACTGTTTTGTATACTTAAAATTTTCTAAGGGGTATATCTTTATGCTGTGCTCTTATATTTAACACAACATAATTTAAAAAAAATATATGTTTCTGACTTCAAGACAACAGGCTAGAATTTTCAGATGTTATATCAAATCTGCAAGAACCTCTTTATTTCTCAAATATATAATTGGACTTGAATAGAGTCCCAAAATAGATCCAAAACCCTATAGAATTAAGTACAAAAAAAAGGTGGCAGTTTAAAGTCACCCTGTAAGGGAAGAATTATTTTTAAATGGTATAGGTTGCCTAGTTAACTGGATAAAGAAAGAAGGAAAGAAATGAGAGATACTACATTAGTTAAACCAAAACAAACTTCAATAGAGTGAAAAACTCATTATAAAAACAAAACTGTTAAAGTTCTAAAAGAAATCAGGAGGGATTTTCAAACATAGTGTTACTCTTATCCTAAGCAATAAGAACAACAAACCAACACATACACACACACACACACACACACACACACACACACACACCATGAAGGTAAAAATATAGCCAATTAATATAAATAAACGTGACTGCAGCTGAGTCATCAGTAGGTCTGCCAGAAGAACTCCTGGGTCATTCTTTTTCCCACATTCCAGGTCATTTAGAAATCTTGGCATTTTCTTCAAATCCCATAATAGGGCTCCCTATAACCTTCACCCCACAACAACTTGAATCTGCGTTTGTTCCCTCATCTTTCTGTGACACAAGAAGAGGCTCAGAACCTTTCCAATAAAATGCTGTGTGTGGGCTCATCACACCAGCCACACCTCCCAGCAGAGGTCCAATCAGGAGCCCACATCGTCATCATCCAGGTTGTGTCCACTTGGAAATTTGAGTCAAGGCAGAAGTGGCAACTGGCCAGGAATTTTTAAAGCAACATAAGGAGTTAGGTTTATGAGTTGTTTGCGCTGCTTAAGGTAGAAAGGGATCCTCAAACCCATTTCATCCGATCTCCTCTATCTGGATTTTTACTTTCTCTATAACACCAGCTTACAATTCAAGCCCTCCACTGACTGTCCACAGAGGCAGTCATTCCATAGCCTTACTCACCATGGTGAGTCGAACTTAATTCTCTCTCTGAGACACCCACTTCCCTAATATCAGCCCTTTACAGTAAGTGGGGGGATGTCAATCCCTCACATACAGCAACCATTTGACTATCTGACTAGAGTTTCTCAGAATGAGGGGCACTGACAATTCAACTAGCTCTTTATATACATTTCCCCTCTGGAGTCAAGGAAACCTGGGAAAAAGAAGGACAGTTACTATAAAATCAGTTTTTATATTATGTTCTGCCAAATAGGCATCAGTTTCTGGGTAGCCATTCTGGTCTTGAGCTAGTCATCTTGAGAACAGAGCCATGGACATCTCAACTTGGTTGAGAATTTTCTCATAAAATATGGAAATGAGAAATAAAATGAGAATCTTTCCATCAGAATATTTGGAATCCATAAGGCAAGGGAGGTTGAATATGCTGAAAGATAAAATCATGACGTGAAAATCTGTAGACATCGGTGCACAAGACACAAAATCCCACAGGATGAAATGTCAGAGCCTTTCTGAGACCTAGATGAGTAGTTATCAAAGCACATGGCAGGTGAGTTGGGGAGCTCTGACTATATTTAAATTTGGGGGGGGAACTGATTTAACGTTGTATCCCCTCTCAGTCTCTTCCCCAGATGTACCGTCATCAGGATGAGCCACGTTACTCCCGGTGTCAGGTAGGAGAAGAAACTGAGAAGTGCTGGTCTGGGTATATCCACTGCATATCTATAAGAAAGTTGGAAGCAGTTTGTAATGAAAAAGACAAAAGTGTTTCACAGGCTGAACGTCCACATCTACTGCCAACCAATATTGCCATTATTCTCAGAATGTCAGCATTGATACAGTAATAAAAGTGTCTGTTATTCAGCCTTTCAAAGGGAAACCCTGCCAGCCTTAGCCAGTTTGGCTCAGTGGTGAGAGCCTCGGCCTGTGAACCAAAGAGTTCCGGGTTTGATTAGGGTCCATGCAGACTCCTCCCCAGCCCAGCCCTGGTCAGGGCTCAAGCAGGAGGAGGTAAACCAATCAATGTATTTCTTTCACATCGATGTTTCTTTCTGTCTTTCCCTCTCTCTCCCTAAAAATCAATGGGAAAATACCCTGGAGGGAGGATTAACAAAAAACAACAACAACAAAAAAGATATCCTGCTATTTGTGACAGCATGGACGGACCTGGAAGACATTATGCTAGGTGACATAAGTCAGTCACAGAAAGGCAAATTCTGCAAGAATCCACTTACATGAGATATCTAGGAGTCAAAACTTTTCATATAAGAGAATAAAATGGTGTTTTCCAGGGATGAGAGGAATGAGAAATGGGTAGTTAGTTGTTCAATGGACAGAACATTCTGGTTATACAAAAAACACACACAGACAAGTTTTAGAGATCTGATGTACAATATTGTGTTTATAACAACAGCACTTAAAACCTTGTGAAGAGAGATCTCATGCTACTGTTTCCCATCAAAAAGTCTAGAAAGTGGTCCCTAATTCACGGTGGGGAGAGGAAATATTATTCTAAGAGTCTTATTCTCATGCCAGCAATGCCATGATTCCCATTAAACACTTCTCTGCCCACCTGACCCACAAGGAATGAGACACCACACTGAAATGCAGCCGTATCCCCCCCAAGTCACCAAAAGGAATGTGGGTTATTAGAGTCTTTATCACCCAAGAAGAGACATGATATGCGATGCAACATGAGACACACATACATGGTCTAAATGCATAAATCACGTGACAGCTTTCTTTAAGGAAGACGAAGCAAGAAAGACACATGAGAGATGATCCAGGAAGAGCTGAAGTGAGGAATGCTAACCCACCAGGAAAAGGAAACAAAGTTTTCCATCCATCTTGAAAAGGTGAGCCAGGAAAACAAACCTGGCTAATTTCATAATCACCTGTTAATTGGGACAAACAAGGACAAGGAAGAGCACAGCTTCTGATGACAGCAGCCCTTAGCAGGGTATAAAAGGGGACCTGGGGCAAGTGGACTTCCAAACCTGCCAACCCACCTTCCTGAAAACTCACTCCAAACCTCCACCCTCTGACACCATGGTCAACTCTTGCTGTGGATCCGTCTGCTCTGACCAGAGCTGTGGCCAAGGCTGCTGCCAGGAGACCTGCTGCCGCCCCAGCTGCTGCCAGACCACCTGCTGCCGCCCCAGCTGCTGCCAGACCACCTGCTGCCGCCCCACCTGCTGCCAGACCACCTGCTGCCGCCCCACCTGCTGCCAGACCACCTGCTGCCGCCCCACCTGCTGCCAGACCACCTGCTGCCGCCCCACCTGCTGTGGCTCCAGCTGCTGCAGACCTACCTGCTGTGGCTCTAGCTGCTGTGGCTCCAGCTGCTGCAGGCCTACCTGCTGCATCACTAGCTGCTGCCGCCCCACCTGCTGCCAGACCACCTGCTGCCGCCCCACCTGCTGTGGCTCCTGCTGTGGTTCTAGCTGCTGCCGCCCCACCTGCTGCCAGACCACTTGCTGCAGAACCACCTGCTGCCGCCCCAGCTGCTGTGGCTCCAGCTGTGGCTCCAGCTGCTGCAGGCCTACTTGCTGCCAGACCACCTGCTGCCAGACCCCCTGCTGCCGCCCCACCTGCTGCCAGACCCCCTGCTGCCGCCCCACCTGCTGCCAGACCACCTGCTGTCAGACCCCCTGCTGCCGCCCAGTCTGCTCTAGCGGTTCCTGCTGCTGACTGCCTGACCTGTGCCCACTGGTTTTCGTCAGCCCATCTTCTTGATGTAGTTTAACTGATCTGAGTCATGAGAGGCCAATTGTCAAAACTCAGCTTCAACTGATTCTTAAACTGACTTTGGCCTCCAAATATATTACTCCCCTCCCCACCGGAGCATGTTACTGTCTGTCTCCCAAATGAACACAACGTTTGAATTTTCTCTGAAACTTTCAACCAACATGTCATCCCAATTGATGTATTTCTTCCCGACCATTTTTCTCATATGGAGATGTCCCTAAATCTTAAATAAATCTGAATTTTCCCAGCATACAAATACTAGAGTATCGTGTCTGATCATTGTTCCTCTTGACTTGCCATCCTTAGCTGTCAGTTGTTCTTTCCCTCTCTGCTGAGAGCAGAGGACAGCTGGTGATTTCAGTATGCCCAGGCCGTCAGCATCCTTGTTTTAATATAGGGAGATGGTTTCGGACAGCGAACACTTAGATCTGTCGGCCCGTGGACTTTCTCCGGATGAAGGAGCCAGTTCTAGGCAGGCTGGGGTCCAAGTGTGTAGGAGCAGTGCTGGGCCAGTGATGGGTGCAGTGGATACATACTCTAGCTCTTTCCTCTCAGGTGGAAAGTACCAGTCTCTAGAGGTCCTAGGTGGAATGGCACCCAACTGCCCACAGGAGTAAGCTGCTCATTCCATCATCCCACACTGGCCTCCGTCCCTTCTCCAGATCACTTTCCAGATACCCTGCAGTGCTTTTAGGATTAACAGACTATTTTATTTGAAACTTGTGTTGGGGTCTTCCCCTGAGGGCACTCCATCTAAGACACCAGTGTTCCAGTATCATTACCAATGCCCTCAAAACATTTCTCCTGCATCATGAAAGGTTGCCTTGCTGTTACAGTCAAGTCCTGAATTATTATCAACTGAACAACTAAATCCTTTGAATATTTTCTGTTTTTTCTTGCCATTTTTTGCACAATACGTCTGAGAGAAATGATATCCCACAAGTAACATGGTTCGTCATGTTAGCAACTCTCATCCCAAAGGAGGCTGCTGCGTTTATGGGGGAAGCTCTCCCACCTGCATGTCTTTTTTTTATACCTTGCTGTAAAGATATTTTTATTTTTTTAATCTTTTATTGATTTTTTACATAGAGGAAGAGAGAGGGATAGAAAGTTAGAAACATCGATGAGAGAGAGAATCATCAATCAGCTGCCTCTTGCACACCCCCTACTGGGATGTGCCCGAAACCAAGGTACATGCCATTGACCGAAATCGAACCTGGGACCCTTGAGTCTGCATGCCGAAGCTCTATTCACTGAGCCAAACTGGTTTCGGCATGCATGTCTTATGTCGGATTTATTAAAAAGCAGAGCCTGACTTCTGGTACCAGGAATGGATACATACGAAAGTGCTCTCAGAGAAATCAGTAAGAAATGGAGGGAAGCACAATAGGAAGTAAAAGAAGATCAGCCAAAATGTGGTTGCCGCGGGATTGTATGATCATCTGACCCCACAGATGTGGGTGTGAATAATACTGCGGACATGTCCCCCCAGGAGGCATGGGGGCTGGGCTTTGTACTCCTACATCAGTCATCCCTAGCTCTGGACCACTCTGAGGGGAGAGGAGATGGAGAGCCACAGCCTCCTTTAGGGGAGAACTATGGCCTGGAGAACATGTGATTGAACAATGTCGGCTATCAGCGGTCCACACACACTGGTTTGAGGATGGAGTTCTTTATGGCAAAGGGGATCTGTTATAAAGTCTACCCTGGGCACTATTCGGGTCCATGTATTTTTCTCATTAAACTCACTCCAACTGATCTATTACAATTTCTACTGAAACTTACAAGAGGAGGGTTTGTGGGCCAACATCTCTGTTCTTCTGGCTGGCCTGTCTAGTGGAGGGACCAAAATGTAGTCCCTGAGGATTCTGAGCCCTCCGTTCCCATGTTCTCAGCTGTTACTATGGCCACAGCTGTTGTACTTGCCCCATATCTTGGAAATGGAAATTTCCAGAATTCCCTCAGGACACCACATAAATGCTAAGTATTTTCCTCCTTGACGCCATTACTCTTTTCTTTGCTTGATGATCACCTGTTACTAGAAGCTCAAAGTAATTAGGTGACAGCCACAGCTTTAATTCCAACCACACCTTTACTGTGCCTCATTAGCAGTAACTCTTTTCTGTTAGACCTAAGGCATTTAGATGCACAGAGCCTACAATTATTGTGGAGGGAGGCATAAATCCCCCCCAAATGGATCACTGGGGGTGAAGGTGAATGAGGCAACTCCTATGGAACAAAGTTCTGTGACAATATTCCCTAAGACAAGCTCCAACTTGAGAGAATAGACACTACTGAGTTTCTCAATATGCCTGTGTAGTGTACAGTGAGGCCTCCTAGGGAATATAGTCAGTGAGCTGGCTTTTCTGGCCTTATGACTAAATCTATTCTACCATATCCACTTCTCTGCACCTTTGGATCCCTTCCTCCTCGTCTGTGTGTTATGTGGTACAAGATAAAGTAAAATGGTCATAAGTACTAATAGGTGATGAAGGTGAATGGTATGCAAGTAAAAGCATATTCCCTTTTACCAACAATTAACCTTATTGTATATTTTACTTTGATATAACTATAGGTGCACAGAAAGTTATAAAAGAGTATAGCAATGCCTACACACCCTTCACCCAATTCCCCACACTGGTCACATTCTATTTACAGTACATATCCAAACTTAGAAATGTACATTAACAGAAATCACAGATCTTGTTCAGAATTTACCAGTTTTATAAGCGTGAGTGTACATGTGCATGCACATGTGTATGTTTCTATGCAGTACAGTCATACGCACTGTAATGATTTGTGTAACCACCATCACAATTAAGATACAGAACTGTCCTTCTCCATAAGGCTCCATCTTTGTAGCCATACCTACTCCCTCCCACACATCATCCGACATTCCTGCCTACCACTACTCTGTTCTCCATCTCTATAATTTTATTTCCAAGCATGTTCTACAAATGGAATCTTACAGTGTATAACCTCTGGTGATTGGCTTTTCACACTCAGCAGTCTTCCACTGAGATCATGCATGTTGTTCAGTGTATCAGTAGCTGTTCTATGTTATGGACACATATAGTTTGGTTTGTTCAACCATTCACCTATGAAGGATAACCTTAACTGTTTCAAGTTCATTCAATTATTCACTCATTCTTTCATTTTTGTGGAAAAATTGCATTGAGGCTTCCTACTTGCAGGCAAACACTGTCACTTTTCAGTCGCAAGACATATTATCTAATTTGAATACTGTTGGCTTTAGCAAGTTTATATCTATTTTGTCTCCTGTTCCTTATGACTTTTAAAAGTGTTACCATAAGCCTATATCTATTTTCTTCTTGGACTAAGGGGTTCTAATAATTTAGTCTTTCTTACAAGACAATCAGTCTTCTGAGAATTAAAATATCACTTTTTTTTTCCATCATCAATTTATGTCTCAATTTCTAAAAGGAAGAAAGGCTTGCCATGGGTAAATATTTGCTAGAAAAAAGAAATACAGGTTGTATTTATCTCTGTAGCCTACTCAGTTATGTTCAAGATTTAGGAGACATAGTAAATTTGGCAGTGACCCAGAAATATAAATGTAGAGAAAAATAGTTTTACCAATGTTTTGTAGCACTTCCCTAAATCATAACATCACAGCAGAATTATCTTTTTTTAAAAATGAATAGCTGGGTATTTTATTTTGGGTCCTTTCTGCATTGGATGAGCACAAAGGGACACTGACTATATGCAATTTTAAAAATTCTAATTTTACATAACTACTTCTGAGGACAATTATCAATTCTAAAGTAAAATCATGAACATAGAAGTAAATGAAAAAAATCAATAAAAGGGGATTGAATAGTCATAAACTTATGGATTTGTAGAACTGAGAATCACATTAAAGACCCTCTAACCCGGGGATATTCACATAGTGAGGTGGGTCACCGAATAGACTCCAAAATAGACTTAAAAGCCTATAAAAACTCAGTATAGACTAAAAATGTCTGTACTATAATAATAAAAATTATATAAGCCAGCTCATTAATTTCTGGACAAAGAAAGGAGAGAGTTAACACTTCATTAAACTGAAGCAAATTTCATTTGGATGAAAAACTCAATATCAACTGTTAATATACTAGAAGAAATCATGAGGAAGTTTTAAACATACTTTTAAGCTTATCCTAAGGAATACACACACACAAACACACACACACACACACACACACACACACACACACACACAAGCACCATGAAGAAAAATATATACTAAATTAATATAAATAAAAATTATCTCTACTGAGTCGCCAGTAGGACTCACTCCTCAGAGCTCTTAGGGGACAACCTTTTCCTAAAACAGGAGGTCATATGGAATTCGAGTTTTTTTCAGGCTCCATGAGGAGGCCCTCTGGGGCCTCTGCCCCCACAGCAACCTAATCTCTGTTCTTGTTCCCTCATCTTTCTGTGACAGGAGAAGAGGCTCAGGACTTCTCCAATAAAATGCCTAATCTGGTTCATCAGCATTATGACAATGCAGGCTCAGCACACCAGGCACACCTCCCAGCCGAGGTCCCACCAGGAGCCCGGGTTGTTAGCACCCAAGGATGTCCACCTGAAAATCAGAGCCAGGGCAGAAGAAGAAACTTGCCAGGGAAAAAAAGCAACATGAGGAGTTTGGTTTTATTCAGCCTATACATCCCTTATGGTAGAGAGGGCTCCTCAAACCATGTCATCAAATCTCCACCACCTGGTTCTTGATTCTTCCTCTGTAAAACCAGCTTAGAGTTCAAGCTCTGCACTGACTATGCTTGGAGGCAGCCATTCCATAAACCATAGTCACCATGGTGACTCAAATTTGTTTCTATGAGACACCCACTTAGGCTGTATCAGTCTATTATTGGAATCTGGGGAAAGTCAATCTCTTACGTACAGCAACTATATGACCAGCTGATTGTTTAAAAAAAATGAGGGGCACTGGAAGATCATCTGTTAGCTCCTTATATACAGTTTCCCCTTGAGGCAAGGAAAGTCAGGAAGGGAGTAGGACACTTAGTTTAAATCTGTTTGTTTTTGTGTTATGTCCTACCAAAAAGGCAATATACCGTAGTTCCAATGTATAGTTTCTGGATAGCCATTCCTGTCTTGGACTAGCCATCCTGAGAACACAGCCAAGGACATTTCAATTTGGTTGAGAGTCTTCTCATAAAATATTTAAATGAGAAATAAAATGAGAGTCTTTTCATCAAAATATTTGGAGGCCATGATGTTGAGGACGATGGGATATGTTGAATGACAGAGTCTGGTTCAGAAAGCCCTGGACACCCTTGCACAAGACTATAAATCCCACAGGATGAAAGGTCAGAGCCTTTGGGAGGTTTAGATGAGTAGTTATTAACGCACATAGCACATGAGTTGGGTAGTTCTGACTATATTTAAAAATTTGGACCCAACTAGTGTGGGTCAGTGGTTGAGTGTCACGGTTCAATTCCTGGTCAGGGCACATGCCCAGGTTGCAGGCTTGATGAAGGAGGCAGCTGATCAAGGAGTCTCTCTCATCATTGATGTTTCTATCTCTCTCTCCCTCTCCTTTCCTCTCTGAATTAAAAATATTTTTTTTTCATTGGGAGAAGAACTGATTTGCACCTCCACACACCCAAACATTACATTTCTTCTCAGCGCTTCTTCCCGAGGAGTACCATCATCAGTACACCTGTTATCAGGTGGAAGAAGAGCTTGAGAACTGCTTGTCTATACCTACTTTGCAAATCTGTAAGAAAGATCGAAGCAGTTTGTAATGGAAAAGACATAGATGTGTACAAGATATTAATTTCCAGGATAAGCCACACGTACTGCTGACCACTGTTGCCATTAAACTCTGAATGCCAACACTGATACATTGATGAAAGTGTGTATTATTCAGCCTTAAATAAATTCTGCCAACTGTGACAGCATAAATGGACCTGAAAGAAATTATGCTACATGAAGTAGTCAGTCACGTAAGTACAAATACTGCATGCTCCACTCGTTGAGATATTTAAAATAGTCAAAACTCATAGAAGTAGGGAATAAAATAGTGAATTTTAGGAGCTGGTGGAGGAGGAAGTGGGTTGTTATTGTTCAATGGGTACAGAGTTAAAGATATACAATGTGAATGAATTTTAGAAATTTGCTATACAACATTATGCTTATCGTTAACAATAATAGTATGATGCACTTAAGAAGGTAGATCTCATGCTAATGTTTTTACCACACACACAAAAAAACCACAAAGGGACACAGAAACTCTTTAGAGGTGAAGAATAGGTTTTTACCTTAATTTTGGAAATACCCTAAGAGTCTTATTCTCATGCCAGCTATACCCTGATTCACATTAAACACTTCTCTGCCCACCTGACCCACAAGGAATGAGACATCACACTGAAATGCAACCGTATCCCCCCAAGTCACCAAAAGGAATGTGGTTTATTAGAATATTTATCACCCATGAAGAGAGATGCTATGCGATGCAACGTGAGACACACATACATGGTCTATATGCATAAATCACGTGACAGCTTTCTTTAAGGAAGATGAAGCAAGAAAGACACATGAGAGATGATCCAGGAAGAGCTGAAGTGAGGAATGCTAACCCACCAGGAAAAGGAAACAAAGTTTTCCATCCATCTTGAAAAGGTGAGCCAGGAAAACAAACCTGGCTAATTTCATAATCACCTGGTAATTAGGATAAACAAGGACAAGGAAGAGCACAGCTTCTGATGACAGCAGCCCTTAGCAGGGTATAAAAGGGGACCTGGGGCAAGTGGACTTCCAAACCTGCCAACCCACCTTCCTGAAAACTCACTCCGAACATCCATCCTCTGACACCATGGTCAACTCCTGTTGTGGATCCGTCTGCTCTGACCAGAGCTGTGGCCAAGGCTGCTGCCAGGAGACCTGCTGCCGCCCCAGCTGCTGCCAGACCACCTGCTGCCGCCCCACCTGCTGCCAGACCACCTGCTGCCGCCCCACCTGCTGTGGCTCCACCTGCTGCCGCCCCACCTGTTGTGGCTCCAGCTGCTGCAGACCTACCTGCTGTGGCTCTAGCTGCTGTGGCTCCAGCTGCTGCAGGCCTACCTGTTGCATCTCTAGCTGCTGCCGCCCCACCTGCTGCCAGACCACCTGCTGCAGGACCACCTGCTGCCGCCCCTCTTGCTGTGGCTCCTGCTGTGGCTCCAGCTGCTGCCGCCCCTGCTGTGTGTCTAGCTGCTGCCGGCCCAGCTGCTGTGGCTCCAGCTGTTGCCGCCCCTGCTGTGTGTCTAGTTGCTGCCGCCCCTCTTGCTGTGGCTCCTGCTGTGGCTCCAGCTGCTGCCGCCCCTGCTGTGTGTCTAGCTGCTGCCGCCCTAGCTGCTGTCAGACCACCTGCTGCAAGACCACCTGCTGCCGCCCCACCTGCTGCCAGACCACCTGCTGCCGTCCAGTCTGCTCTAGCGGTTCCTGCTGGTGATCTCCGTGACCTGTGCCGACCTGCTTTTCATCAACCAGTCTACTTGATGTAGTCCAAATTGAGCTGGGTCATGACAGTCCAATTGCCAAAACTCAGTTTCAACTGATTCTTTAACTGATTGTGGCCTCCAAATATAATGCTCCTCCTCACTGCCCCCATATGTTACTCTCTCCCCCAAATGAATA
Source organism: Vespertilio murinus (assembly GCA_963924515.1). Classification (NCBI taxonomy): domain Eukaryota; kingdom Metazoa; phylum Chordata; class Mammalia; order Chiroptera; family Vespertilionidae; genus Vespertilio; species Vespertilio murinus. The sequence goes on from OZ004718.1 coordinate 7,126,857, forward strand.
GAAAGCTTCCATTTTCTCTGTAATTCTTCAATGCCTATGTCATCCCAATTGATATATTTCTTCCCTACCACATTTTCTCATATGAAGATGTCTCCAAATCTTAAATAAATCTTAATTTGCCAAGCATACAAATACAAGAGTATTATGTCTCATTTTTCCTTTTTGAATCAGCATTCTTATCTGTCCACTCTTCTGTTGCTCTCTGCAGAAAGCAGTCTGTAGCAAGTGATTTTAGAATTTCTAACTTTAGTCCCACATCATCCTCACTCTATTATAGGAAGATGGTTTCCTATAGCATCCAACTTGAACTTCCTCAGTAGAGAGCTTCCTGCGAATGAAAGAGCAAGCTCTGGGCAGGCCAAAAGTCCGAGCTAATGTCTCTGGGAACATTGTTCAACCAGTGGACGAGAGTGTTTGGTCAAAGCTATGGCTTCTTTTTTTTCTAGTGGGGGCATCTGTTCCAGTTTCCAGAGGTTCTTGGTAGGATTGCACTCTATTTGTCTATAGGAGTCATCTTTTCATGAAATCATGTAGATTGTGGGTCAAGCATCCAGATGCAGCTCAGCTGACCTCTCCATTTCATCCACTTTCACAACTCTGCAATCGAGGTGTTAGCTAGCACTGGGGTCCCATCTAAAGTCTTGACTGAGCAGGAATCCAATTCAAGTTCACTTATGTGGTTGGGGACAGGATTCAGTTCCTTGAGACCCATTAGTGTCAGAGCCTCAATCTAGCTAGTCACCATCTTTTATAACTTAGTCACTTGATGTTGATTAGAAGCAATTTTCTCACAAGGATGGAAATATGTAAGACCATGAACACCAAGATGCAGAAATCACTGGGTCACCTAAGGGGCTGTCTAACAAACTTTTACATGATATTGAGTGAGAGAATAAAAACACACAATATATAGATGAAGATTCCACTTATATAAAATTCAAAAACATGTAAAACTGAACTACAGTTACTAGGATGCATACCTAGGTGGTAAAACTGTAAAGCACATCAGTGAAAAGATTACTTTAAGAATCAGAACAATAAGAATCAGGGGGGAAAGAGAACGATGTGGTAAAGAGAAGACACATCCAGGGCCCTCTTGGTGACAGTAATGTCCTATTTCTTGACTTGGGTGTTGGGATAGATAGATGCTTGCTTCATAATTACTTATTACTAGAGGCCTGGTGCACAAAATTCATGAATGGGAGAGGGTCCCTCAGCCCAGCCTGCACCCTCTCCAATCCTGGACCCTCCAGAACTGCTGGCTCCTAACCGCTCACCTGCCTGCCAGCCTGATCCCCCTAACTGCTCTCCCCTGCCTGCCTGATTGCCTTCAACGGCCTCTGCCTCAGCCCCACCACCATGCTTTGTCTGGAAGGACATCTGGAAGGTCTTCAGTCTAATTAGCATATTACCCTTTTATTAGTATAAATATCACACATGTATGTCTTATACACTTTTCAGTATACAGTAGTCTTCCCCCTTGAATCTGAGGTTTTGTATTCAGCTAGGCACAGTCACCCATGGTCTGAAAATAGTACATGGAAAATTCAAGAAATAATTCATAGTTGTAAGTTGCATGCCATTCTGAGTAGCAGGTGAAATCTTGTGCTGTCCTGCTCCATCCCACCCAGGTTGTGAATCTTCCCTTTGCCCAGTGAATCCATACTGTATACACTACACACCTGTCTATCACTTAGTACCTGTCTCAGTGGTTAGGTCAACTCTCTTGGTGTTGCAGTGCTTGTGTTCCTTATTTACTGCTACCGGTCATCCTGGCCTGTGCCCCAAAGTGTAAGAACAGTGATGCTGGCAATTCAAACATGCCAAAGAGAAGCCCTAAAGTGCTCCTTTTAAGAGAAAGTTCTTAATAAGAAAATATTTTTAAAGCATATGCTGAGGCTGCTAATTTCTACAGTAAGAATGGATCTCTGTCCTAGCTAGTTTGCTGAATGGATAGAGCACTGGCCTGCTGAGTGAAGGGTCTCGAGTTCAGTTCTGGTCAAGGGCGCCTTCCTATCTAGGGCACAAGCCCAGGTTGTGGGCTCAATCCCCAGTAGCGGGCATACAGGAGGAAGCTTATCAATGATTCTCTCACATCATTGACGTTTCTATTTCTCCCCCATCCCCTTCCACTCTGAAATCCATAAAAATATACACTGAGTGGCCAGATTATGATTATCTCTGAATGCATAATAATCTGGCCACTCAGTGTATTTGTATCTCAAATGGGCACCAAAAGTATTCTAGACTTTTGCTGGAGATCAACCATCTATTTGCCCTGAGCTTTCTATCAGCCAGTGCAAAGGGGAACACTGATCAGGTGCACAATTTATAGTATCTTTGATATCAAATAAATGAGCTACTCAAGAGAAGTACACTGAGTGGCCAGGTTATTAGGCATTCAGAGATCATCATAATCTGGCCACTCAGTGTATATACTGTATATTTTTTTAAAACAAGAATGGATCTTCTATCCACAAATATTGATGAAGGAAAATTTGTAGAGAGAGCACATTCACATAACTTTTATTACAGTATAGTCTTATAACTGTTCTATTTTATTATTAGCTACATTTGTTCATCTCTTACTCTGCCTAATATACATGTAAATTAAACTTTAATAAAGAGACCTGCTGGAGAGAGATCTGTGGGATGTGGTGGTAACCAGAGCCATGTGGATAAATTGTCTGCCATGGTTTAGGATACAGAACATGATCCAAAGTTTAAAACATCTAAGGAAACCCATTCCAGTGACTTAGAAGCCACCAACATCACACGTGTACAGAGGTCCCCTTCCTCATTGCTCACAAATGACCCACAGGGGGGCATTTTCCTCTTGTCCCAGGCCCGATACCCGATGCCACTCTATGCCGATGGAATTTTCTCCACATTAGTCACTGGAAGAAATGCACAACCAGGAATATGTCTGCCCAGATCCCATCCAGAGGGGATATGGGGGGTGGGGGGGTGGGGGGGGGAGAGTAAGGAATGTAACCCCAAATGCTAAATGGAGAGGGAGAGTGTGGTCTAGAACATGCCTGCAGGTATGACTCAGAGGAAAAGCAAATCAGACAGAGTTTAGCATATCCAGGAAGGAAAATGTTGTTTCCAATAAGTTTAAACCATTACGGAGATAAACATTAGTGTGTAATCTGATAATTACTCAAACATTAGGTAAACAAAAACAAGGAAACATGTGGACAGCTCACCCTGTTCAGACAGTATATAAGAGGCCTTGCCACCAGGAGACCCCCAAACTCAAGAACCTCCCTCTCCTGGAAACTCACCCAGAACCTCCACCCTCTGACACCATGTCCTGTTGTGGCTCCGTCTGCTCTGGCCAGGGCTGTGGCCAAGGCTGCTGCCAGACCAGCTGCTGCCGCCCCAGCTGCTGTGGCTCTTGCTGCTGCCGCCCCACCTGCTGCATCTCTAGCTGCTGCCGCCCCTCTTGCTGTGGCTCCTGCTGCTGCCGCCCTTCCTGTTGCATCTCCAGCTGCTGCCGCCCCTCTTGCTGTGGCTCCAGCTGCTGCCGCCCCAGCTGCTGTATTTCTAGCTGCTGCCGCCCCTCTTGCTGTGGCTCCAGCTGCTGTGGCTCCAGCTGCTGTGGCTCCAGCTGCTGCCGGCCCTGCTGCTGCCCCTGCTGCTGCCTCCGCCCAGTTTGTGGCCAGGTCTCCTGCCACACCAACTGCTACCGCCCCACCTGCGTCATCTCCACCTGCCCCCGCCCCATGTGCTGTGCCGTCCCTGACTGCTGAATCTCTGCCTGTAATCTGTCACACTTTGGATGTCCTCACAAGTCACCTAAAATGTGTTGAGCCCGCCAGTGACTGGGGAATGAACTCTTAGCTGCCAACTCTTCTGATTTGGCATTCAGAGTTGGTGTTCAACCCCAGGAAATGATAAATGAAAACCGAGGTTTTAACCGAGGCCCAGATGCATCTATGTCTAAACCGACACTGTCTCATCCGAAGTATACACTGTATGTGATGATCTCATATAACATTGTCTCCATATGTTCTTAATAAACGGCCATTTTCCCTGATATTGAAATCTGCTGATTTGTTAATCTGATGTGTGTTTGTGTATGTGCATGTGTGTATACATGTGTGTCTTTATTTATGACTTCACACTAAGAAATGTGGCATGAAATGCAGAACAGTAAGTTTGGGGGCAGTTACTTATCTTGGAATTAAGATTCCACTGGGCATTCCTTGCATGACACAGGCAAAGTTATTTAATATCTTTAAGCCTTGGTTTTTTTTCTCTGTGAAATGGGGATAATACATCTTGCTCTTCAAAGGTTCAAAGACATAATCCATGTAATAAATACACTTAGCACAGAGGTGAGGAGCATGATGTAAGCTCTCAGTAAATATCATTTTTATTGTTACTATTATTGAAACACTACCCTGGTTGAGAATACTACCTTAGTATCATGTTCTCTTTGACAGAACAACAAAGCCAGTTTGTATAATGGTTTCACTGTCCTCTAGAACTTTAAGTATTGGTATATGTCTCAAATGTCCTTTAAAAACTCCACTGAGTTGAACATCATACAGACATTAAATTTCACTGGACTGTATTTCTACTTGCAGTATGTCCCGTTATTGGTTGTGTTAATACATTTGGGTGTTTTACTTGGCTGGAGTACTTCTTCCTCCCTCCTTCTGCCCCTTCCTCATTTTCTCTCTAAATAATAAACTTTATCTCAGAATACTAAGTTTTCTGTGGATCAGTCTGCTCAGATTTCTGGAAATGTATTAAAGTCCATGGCAACTTCTCCATAAAAATTTTAAAAGTATGTTTTTATTAATATTTATTTATTTGAGAGAGAGAGAGAGACCTAGAAAATATCAATTGAGAGAGAATCATTGATCAGCTGCCTCCTGCATGGCCCTACTGGGGATTGAGCCCACAATCTGGGCCAACACCCTGACCGGGAATTGAATCCTGTGACCTCTTGATTCAGGGACCGATTCTCAACCACTGAACCACACAGGCTGGGCTTTAAAAACTGTTTATTAATAGATGTTCAAGCCCAGCTGAAGTGGCTCAGTTGGTTGAGCCGCTGTCCCATGCACCAAAGGGTTGCCTGTTCATTTCCCAGTCAGGGCACATACCTGGGTTGCAGGTTTGATCCCCTGTTGGGGAGTGTATGGGAGGGTTGTCTACTGAGGTTTCTCTCTCATATCTATGTTTGTTTCTCTCTTACTCTCTCACTCTCTCCATTCCTTTCTCTGAGCATGTCCTAAAATTTTAGTATTTCAAAACAGAAACTCCTTCATAATTTTAGCCTCTCATGTTATTGAAGTTTCCTATCTTCCTGGTGGTATTACTCTCCTGTTTTAGACTGTTGTCACATTTCTTAGTCTTACATAAGAGCACACGTGCAGGATATTTCTTTGAGACTCAGTTTTCTTATCACCAAAACTTAGGTGAGGATTCTCCTCCTGAGCTGTGAAAACACTCACAATATATACAATAATATCATTTTTATCCTATATAATAAAGAGCTAATATGCTAATTATACCAAAAAGCAGAACGACCATCCAGGCCTCTAGTATTAACATAAGGGTCTATAACTATTAGTTCATAATCTGAAGTACATTAAAGACATTTTAAATTCAAAATTTGCATATATCAGAGTTTTATATATTAGCTGGGTTATATTTCCAAAAAACAAATGTTACTAAGAGTTGATTGTTATTTCTAAAAAAAAAATTTTTTTGAGCCAAAACCGGTTTGGCTCAGTGGATAGAGCATCGGCCTGTGAACTGAAAGGTCCCGGGTTTGATTCAGGTCAAGGGCGTGTACCTTGGTTGCAGGCACATCCCCAGTAGGGGGTGTGCAAGAGAAAGCTGACCGATGATTCTCTCTCAACGATGTTTCTAACTCTCTATCCCTCTCTCTTCCTCTCTGTAAAAAATCAATAAGATTTTTTTTTTAAGTTTTGAAGTGTCAAGAAACACACCATATAGAGGTTGATATGATATGGGCTTCGCCCCAACGTAAGTTGAGTGTTAGGGTCTTAGTGAGAGGGCTGCTTGGCACGCAGGCAGACAGGGCAGGGGTCCAGGGGGAAACAAAGGCAGGTGGAACATAGGCAGGGGCAGACATGGCAGTTTGAGCAAAGCCTAATCACAGGAACCAACCATGCAGAAATAAAATGTTTCTGGACTCAAAGCGAGAGACGTGTGAAACTAGGGAGGGTCTGCAACAATAAGTTGAACTGATGCACAGAAACAGGGAAAGTTCAGGTCCATGGCTGGGTAGGAACATTTGAGGGAATCAATCAGGTGATGGCACAGGTAGATAGATACAGAGCAGGCCTGTAGCCAATATAAACACCTAGATCACAAAGCTTCATGGGCAACCCATTATTGGACCTCCTCCCTGTGTGGGAAGTCTGCTTGTAATAAATTTCCCACACTTTTGCTTAAATCGTTTGGTCTGTGATTTAATTTGGCTTCACAAGACATGAGCCCGGGGGTTAAAAACCTTGGCTCACCATCCCAGTTATCAGTATGACTATGTAATGAAGCCTCCAGAAAAACCCAGAAGAACAGTGTTCATACAGTATCTGGTTGGTGGACATTTAGACCACCATTTATTTATCCTTTAAAATTTTTAATTGTTGGCTTTATGGAGGCACGGTCATAAATTATACACATAGGTAGTTATAAAATATATAAATAAATAGCCAAAACCAGTTTGGCTCAGTGGCAGAGCGTTGGTCTGCGGACTGAAAGGTCCCGGGTTCGATTCCGGTCAAGGGCATGTTCATTGGTTGCAGGCATATCCCCAGTAAGGGGTGTGCAAGAGGCAGCTGGTCGATGTTTCTCTCCCATCGACGTTTCTAGCTCTCTATCTCTCTCCCTTCCTCTCTGTAAAATATCAATAAAATATTTTTTTTTAAATCTTAACATTGTCAGTTAAGGTATCTTTTGTAACTTCTCTGAAAACCCCTTCTTTTATTTCCATTTTTAGTTTGGCCCAATTCTCTTCTGATTCTTTCTTTGAAATAACTATTATACTCACTTTATCACCTGATGCTATGAACACACCTTCCACCCTGCCCCGCTTAAAACTTTTAAGCAACATCTCTCCCCCAAAATCCAAGTGTATTTTGGCATTTCTAAAGGCAGATCAAAAATTAAAATAAATCATATATAATAAATATATTATATTACTTCTTGCCTAAAGGCTTTTGATAGATCCTCACCATTTCTTGTTGAATTCAAGGCTACCCACAATCCTTCCCACATTCTAGCAACCTCACCATATCTCTCACTATTTATCAAAATAAACCTTCCAGACATAGCCCTCTCATCATCACCAGCCAGAGTTATGCCTACTCTCATTTGTTTGTTCTCTTTTTAATCCTTTTTCTGTCTGTATATGTGAATAACATGTTCTCAACATCAGTGTGTAATTTTTTATGACCTAGATAAACTCTTCACTTACTAAAAAAAAATGCGTTCTATTTCAAGCCTGGGAGATAAAAAGATGAGTAAAATACTGCCCTAATGACGTTGACATTTTTAGAGAGAGCTAGACATTTCTGGTAGAGAATGCTATAGAACCCACACATACACAAAGCACAACAGAAGGTCAATGGAGGAAGAACTCTGCTCTGCATTGGCCAAGAAAGACAATGGGGGAAGATGGCATTTGAACTTCCTGATAAAAGATAAGTAGGAGAATGCTGAGCTAAAGAGAGACTTTGCAGGAAGAGGGAATATCATGAGGGTAATTTGTTCTTTCCTCAAATTAGTTTTTTCCTGAATGCCTGTGGCACTGAAGAAGACCTCTTATTATGACTATACTCATAAAGGCATTAATTACAAAACCATATGGATGCAATTTCTGTGTACATGCATGTATGATGATGAATATGGCATTTCTATCCCTCTTAATTCATCTAAGAAAATCTTAAATATAAATGATATTACAAAAACTACTAGGTCTTTTAGCCCAGAATGTTTAAAAAAGATTTTAAGAAAATGTCTATATAGTATAACTATGACATATCTTGATATTTTAAAAGGCCGATAAAAAAATTTTGTCCCAATTACTCTACCCGACCTGAGAGGAGATTTATGAAGATCAAAAGTGATCATCCCAGATGACTCCTTGCTATTTAAAAACACTGAGTCACTACTAACTGTTTCAAAGTGCATCAGGGTGATGAAACATAACACAGCTTGGAATGTGCTAGTAATTTTATTAGCTCACTGGACACCCAGAAAACACAGTGAATCATAAGTTTCCTTATTTCTCAAACTCAAAAAAAAAAAAATGAGCTGACTTCCTTCTTTCCTATCAGCATTCTATCTGATCGAAACACAAAATTTTCCACCAGAAAACCTCGCCCCATCAGAAGTGCTCCCAAAATATGTCCAGGTGAGGAACAGACAAGAGTTAGTGGCCTGTGTCACATGATACCCAGGGAGTGAAATCTTATGACACTGCAGACAAGGGAAAAACACAAAAGGTGATTCATGTGGGAACACTGGGGAACTTGATAAAAGGGAAATGACTGTGTTCTATATAATGAAAGTTTTTACTAGAAAAATAATGCAATGATATTATTTACTAAATGGCTTTGTAGTCATATAAACAAAAACAAGGAAATAGTATTTTCACAATCATAGAAGTCCCTCAGCTGGGTATAAAAGGGGACACCTGGTAAGAAGACATCCAAAGTCAAGAACCACACTCTCCTGAAAACCCACCCAGAACCTCCACCCTCTGACACCATGGTCAACTCCTGTTGTGGATCCGTCTGCTCTGACCAGAGCTGTGGCCAAGGCTGCTGCCAGGAGACCTGCTGCCGCCCCAGCTGCTGCCAGACCACCTGCTGCCGCCCCACCTGCTGCCAGACCACCTGCTGTCGCCCCAGCTGTTGCCGCCCCACCTGCTGTGGCTCCTGCTGTGGCTCCAGCTGCTGCAGGCCTACCTGCTGCATCTCTAGCTGCTGCCGCCCCTCCTGCTGTGGCTCATGCTGTGGCTCCAGCTGCTGCAGGCCTACCTGCTGTGTGTCTAGCTGCTGCCGCCCCTCCTGCTGTGGCTCCAGTTGCTGCCGCCCCAGCTGCTGCATTTCTAGCTGCTGCCGCCCCTCTTGCTGTGGCTCCAGCTGCTGTGGCTCCAGCTGCTGCCGGCCCTGCTGCTGCCCCTGCTGCTGCCTCCGCCCAGTCTGTGGCCAGGTCTCCTGCCACGCCAACTGCTATCGCCCCACCTGCGTCATCTCCACCTGCCCCCGCCCCATGTGCTGTGCCGTCCGTGACTGCTGAGCGCCGTCCCTGAACCCACTCTCTCTCCTGCATCTTGCTCATAAATAGAAGCAGACCCTGTGCACCTCAGAGATGCTGTAGGACTGTCCATTCCCTTCAGCTCTGTGTCCATATCCTGGCCTCAGGCCAAACTTTCTCTTTAGTTGACTTTTCTCTGATGTGGATCCAGAGGATGAAATTAGGTGGCATTTATAATGAGCAATTATTAGATTTATGCACATTCTGTATCTGATTTCTGGGTTTCAGGTCACCTGTCCAAAATATGGAAATTCCTGTAGGGCCTGTAGGGCCACTGACGTCACAGCCTCAGATCTGAAAACCTTAGAGGGCCCTCTCTTGTATTCCCTTTAAGGGGGATGCTTCACTATCTTAGTGTTGCTTCTAAATAAAGCTCTATTTTCTTGGCTTAGAAATACATTGTTCTTGTGTTTCTTACTTTCTGATGATTGTTCTCTTTTCCAGGGAAATTATACCCAACACACAATTGAATCGAGTTTTATAATTCTTGTTCTCACCTTCAGGAAAACCTTAACATGTATTAACATTAAAAGCAAAAAAAACAAACAAACAAAAAAAACAAGCCCAGAAATAATAACAATACATAGATGACCCCAAAAGCATTAAAGAAGAATAAAGATTTTTATTTAAACTGTGTGGGATTATATCCCACAGCAAACCTTTCTTAAATGTTAAGAGGAAATCTTTCCACTCCTCTTAGTTGCCTTCATATTCATTCTCTTCTCTTCTCTTCTCTTCTCTTCTCTTCTCTTCTCTTCTCTTCTCTTCTCTTCTCTTCTCTTCTCTTCTCTTCTCTTCTCTTCTCTTCTCTCTCTCTCTCTCTCTCTCTCTCTCTCTCTCTCTCTCTCTCTCTCCCTTTTTCCTTCCCGTCCCTATAACCATCATTTTACTTCTGTCTCTTTTTCTTGGAAAACTAGAGTCATCCCCAAGGTTTATACATCTCTCATGTAACCCAATTTATTACACTCTCAGCTTCTTTAATGTCAGCTCCATCCATTAACAACAAAATAGTTCTCTTTTGGAAGTAAGTTTACTGCATTGGCTAGAAATATAAGAAAGAGATCTTGGACTAGAGCAGCCATGGGCAAACTACGCCCCGCGGGCGGGATCTGGCCCGTTCGGCTGTTCTATCCGGCCCACGGAGCCGAAAGAGCAGAGGGTTCTCTTGCTCTCCCCTCCGCTCTTTCACCAGCAGCCCAAGATGAGGGTGCCAGCATGGTCAAGTTGCTTTTGTTCCGGCCCTCTGGTCCAGTTTAAGAACCCATTGTGGCTCTTGAGTCAAAAAGTTTGCCCACCCCTGAACTAGAGGCTCCTACAAAGAAAAATGTGTCAAATACTTTTGTATTTCCCCCAAAAGACACAGAGTACTTATTTTTAATAAACTAATACTGCAGAAAGAAAAATATTTTCAATCCCAATCCCCTTTGATATTTTTTACTTTTTATTTTTGAACATTTTCAAATATACCGAACTATTCCAAATAACTCCTTTATACCATTAGCCTTTACCCTGATTCAACCTCTCGCCACATTTTGTTTCTCTCCAACAGAGAGATATGAGTAGGCAAGTAAATAGATAGATAATGATCTGCTTTAAATGCAGATAGATTTATATCCTAAGACTAAGAACATTTTTTTTTTACATAACCACAGTTTAGTTAGCAAATTACATGTTGACACATTACTATTACCTAACATATGTCTAGCATGTAAATGACACCGTCATGTGTGCCGTTGATCCCATGGTGAAGGTAATGCTCTCAGGTTTCTCTACAGTACAGTCAGTATGCCTTCCTTTGAAATGAATAAATAATCGACGGAGAACTAGTTTGAAAGTGTGCAAATAGCCCATTATCCGGCCAACTTTAACCCAACAGTTATAGCATCCACTGATAACATTTACTTGAATCAAGCTTTATTATGAGGTTTGTAAGTGATGATTTGGTAACTCTGTTTTTATTCTTCTACATTTATTAGTTGATATTCTACTGTCATAGATAATTATCTCATCTTCCTTTTAAAAATATGTTTTTACTTAATTGGTCTCACTATGGAGTCATGGATTTTTATTTTATTTAGCGAGTTAAAATCCATTACTGCCATTATTCATGTTGGTGCTTACGCTGCTCCATACTGAGTGAGAGTGTCTTTTAATATTTAAAAACAATTGAGTCATTGGCAACGGTTTCCAATTGAATGCAGGAAGTAGTACTCAGTACGTATTTTGGGGCAGCCAGAGAGTCCACTACCTAATGGGCATCCATGTCTCACGGATAGGTTGTCTTCCTCATTGCACACAGGTAACTCACAAAGGGGAGCCTTTTTCTTCCCATTCCCTACTGTAATTCTGCCTCTCTTTCAACATCAAAGAGATCACGGCATCATGGGAATAACTGATCCAAACAGCACCATGGGATGATCACACAGATCACAGGTGACTGAATCATGTGATGGCCCTTCTTGACCAATAAGAAAGTAGGAAAGACGATTCTGAGAAAGACCAGATTGGGAAATCTTAACACATCAGAAAAGAGAAATCACCTTTTTCTTCATCTTAAAAATCTTCAACCAGAAAAACATGATGCTCTAATTTTAGACTAATATTTATTTAGAAAAATAAACTACAAAATGGTCCAGAACCTGGACACAGTACCTTGGCATAGTATGAAACAGGACATATAGCAGAGGGACTACAAATTCTCTCAGTCCATTCTCCTACCAACATCAAAACCTCCATCCTCTGACACCATGGTCAGCTCCTGTGTGGCTCTGGCTGCTCTGACCAGGGCTGTGGCCAAGGCCGCTGCCAGACCACCTGCTGCATGACCACCTGCTGCCCTCCCAGCTGCCGCCCCTCCTGCTGTGGCTCCAGCTGCTGTCCCCCCTGCTGCTGCCTCCACCCAGTCTGTGGCCAGGCCCCCTGTTGCACCACTTGCCATTGCCCCACCTACGTCATTTCCACCTGCTCCTCCTGCTCTGTAACCACCATCTATCTCCATTCACCTCTGCCCTCACAGGTGTAGACCCTCCTTTTGTGTGGACCATTGGGGCACATGGAGTGGGGCTGATGCCACTCAACTAAACTGGGTCTCATAATTCCAATGAGGCAGCAGGTCCGGGGAGTGAAGATGGATGTGGCCTAGAGCTGCTACCTATTATCAAATCTTCCTGAGAAAAGTGGAAGCGAGCCTGTTTTGACAGAGTCTCACCATCAGAGAATGTTGTCAAATTTTGAATTTTTGGCAATCTGACAGGTGAGAGGTGGTCTGCCATATTTTCAAACTGTTTCAATTCAAATAGATTCAGTAAGAAAAAACAGATAGGAACTTTGTCTCGATCCTTCATACATCACTGACAATCCAGGAAACCCAAAGGAATCACGGTATTCTTAATTGCACACAAATAACTGCCTGTCCCCTTTCCAAGATGGGTCTTCCGTCCTGTTTCACTCCCAGTACATGATATGACTTATTCTTTGACAGCAGAGATCTAGCATCATAAATCCATTCTCAACATATCCTTCTGGAGTCAAATAGAGAAATTAAAAATTAACCCTTGCGAAATCCAAAGAAGCGGTGTCATGTAATGGGTCTACTTGAGAAAACACGTGGGACAGAGAAATATGGGCGCTGACTCGCCTGGAATTTACCAAATGGGACAGCTTGTTATACTACAGGAGAAGGAATGGTGCTGTTCCTATAAATAGGAACACTTGCCAGATAAACACAATTATCTAATTTTTCTAAAATGACTGACTTTCAACCAGGACAAACAACAACAAGAAGGGTCCTGCACATGGTCGCCGCAGACCTCGGCGGGCTATAAAAGCAGCGGAGGGCAAGGAGAGAGCTCACTCGAGAACCTCACTCTCCTGGAAACTCACCCAGAACCTCCACCCTCCGACACCATGTCCTGTTGTGGCTCCGTCTGCTCTGACCAGGGCTGTGGCCAAGGCTGCTGCCAGACCGCCTGCTGCCGCCCCAGATGCTGTGGCTCCTGCTGCTGCCGCCCCACCTGCTGCATCTCCAGCTGCTGCCGCCCCTCTTGCTGTGGCTCCTGCTGCTGCCGCCCCACCTGTTGCATCTCCAGCTGCTGCCGCCCCACCTGCTGCATTTCTAGCTGCTGCCGCCCCTCTTGCTGTGGCTTCAGCTGCTGCCGGCCCTGCTGCTGCCCCTGCTGCTGCCTCCGCCCAGTCTGTGGCCAGATCTCCTGCCACACCAACTGCTACCGCCCCACCTGCGTCATCTCCACCTGCCCCCGCCCCATGTGCTGTGCCGTCCCTGACTGCTGATTCCCTGCTTTGAACACACCGCTTCCTGCTGGCCTCCCTCCCCAGAGATGCAGGCCTTACTTTTCAAAGAGTGTGTAACTGATCTCTTGGATTCCATAGCAAACCCCAGCCCTGTTAATTAATTCTCTGCTTACATCCCAACTTCTGTCCAAACTCCCTTCCTTCCTTCAGAACCCCCTAATGTATTAAGTTCTCCCAACCTCTCTCCCTTGGTCTCCAAGACTTCCATGCTTCATGCTTAAGGAATGTGATGACTGACTCCATCACTTGTGGGGCCACCGGTTCTAAGTCCTCTGACAGGGAACCCCAAGGAAGCCTTTTGCTTGTACTCCTTTGCGAAGATTTTTCTTACACCGAAATAAACCTCTTTGTTCTGGGCACTGAAAATTAAATGTGATTGTAGTCTCCTTTCTTAAAGGTTTATATGCGGGTCCTGGGTAAGTGTGTTTTGCCTGCACCTGTTGGACAGACAGCAGAGACTATTCAGCCTCCAACAGAGATCAAATGTCACTGGTCACCAGTTTTCTCTAAAGACCTTTTTAGTCTTAGGTACATCAACTAGTCATTTCCTGGTGTTTAGGGGAGAAAATGCAACTGAAGTCATGGTGTACCCGTGACTATAAGGAGAAACGTTTACAAAGATTGAACATAAAACGTGATCTTTTTAAAAATAAGACAAAAACATATTTTATTGATTTCTTACAGAGAAGAAGAGAGAGGGATAGAGAGTTGGAAACATCGATGAGAGAGAACCATCAATCAGTTGCCTCTTGCACACCTCCTACTGGGGATGTGCCCACAACCAAGGTACATGACCTTGACCGGAATCGAACCCGGGACCTATCAGTCCGCAGGCCAATGCTCTATCCACTGAGCCAAACCGGTTTCGGCTAAAACGTGATCTTTTAAAACACCACTTTTCATGGTTAGTTATTCACCAATAAAATGCAGCTAATAAATACATACATACATAAACAGATGTGACTTTCCTCGAGTGTAACTATCATCCCTTTGGAATGTTTCTCCCTCTTTTCTCCATTAGTCAGAAGTTACCTATTTTAAAAGGACCATTACATGCTCCTACGTCATCAAAAACCTCCTCAACAGACACTGGTCACTAGAGTCCTCTGCCCGAGCCTGTTGGGAACATGATGGGACAAAGTACTAAGTGTCACAGCTCATATCCTCAGGGCATCCGCATTGCAACTGGGGGAGAGACAGAAGCATGCAACTGGTACAGAGAGTGTGCTAAGTTAGGGCCACAAAGCAGGGGACAATCACACATGCATGGGGCAGATTTTCAGAGAGGGCATCATTGAGGAGGAGGCATTGCCAGATGTTTTTGACTGATGAATGGGAGTCAGAAGAACTGACAAGAAAGAAGAAACATTCCAGGAGGATGAGACAGCTTCCTTCGGCAAAGGCTTGGAAGTGTTACTCTTGGCACCGTCCTTGGCTGCTCTGAGATTAAGACAAGCTTACTTTCTGTTTAATTTTACAGAAGTTTTGTGTTTTGTTTTGTTTTGTTTTGTTTTGTTTTCAGTTGATCTCAGAGAGGGAAATGGAGAGAGAAATAGAAACATCAGTGATAAGAGAGAATCATTTACCAGCTGCTTCCTGCATGCCCCCCTCTGGGAATTGAGCTTGCAATCCTGGCATATACTCTGACCATATACACATATCCCCACAGGGTATGTGCCCACGATCAAGGTACATGCCCCTGACTGGAATGGAACCTGGGACCTTTGATTCCGCAGGCCGACACTCTATCCACTGAGCCAAACCGATCAGGGGCATGTACCTTGATTGTCTTATTCTCACACAGGAAAGATTATGAGGGGTTTTCATCATGCCCCCATAGTACCCAACAGAATGTCTTGGACATGTGTGTGTTCCATGCTGTTGAGTCAGCTCTCGCCCCTGGCGACCCTGTGAATGAGTGATGTTCACAGTGTCCTGTCCTCAATAGCCCTGCTTAGCTCCTATAGACTCATTCCTATGGTTTGTTTGTTTGTTTGTTTATTTATTTATTTTTATTGATTATGATATCACAATTGTCCTCATCCTCCCATTCCCACCCCAAACCCTATGGAGTCAATCCGCCTCATATTATCTTCCTCTGTCCCTGATGCTTTCTATTTCCCTCTACATGACTGCCTTTTCCAAAGAATCCTGCCTTCTCACGATGTGCCCAAAGTAAGACAACCTCAGTTTTGTCATGGAAGCATGGTGCGGAAGGCCGGATAATTATAAATATTATTTATATGACAAATGCTTCTGTAATAAAATATCCACTTTGAAGGTTTAACAATCAAAAGATAAATTAAAAATTTCCCACCGTTAATGTCCCGTTATGAAAAACATACAACAGGTCCAGTGCTAAGTACCTCAGCTTGAAACAGTGAAATAAAATCTGACACGGAATTCGAAACTTCCTTGGGGTCCAGCTATATCCCTTACCCTTCAAGATGCCCACACAGGATCAGTTAGCCTCCTTAGAATTGTTCTTATTCCCCTGACCAGCACGCGTTCCCCTCATCCTTGCTGACAAAAGATAGATCAGCATTGTAAGAACCCTCCTCCATGGTTTTCACGGAGCAGTGTACAGATAAGAGGAAATGTCCCATTCAAAAACAAAATGTCAGAGTCATGTGACAAGTGCCTTGTAAGTCACTGCATCTGTCAGAAGCAAAGGTGACACCCATTAAGAAAAAAAATGTGACAAGTCTTTGAATTGGAACACAGAAACGTACCAGAAAAGGGAAATGTGCTATTTCTTCCCATTTTGGGAGTACTTCACTAGAAACACACAATTATGAAATTAAATAATTAAGCTCTCTAGTGGGGTAAATAACAATAAGGAAATAATGACATAGTGAGAGCAGCTCTTCAGCAGGGTATAAAAGGAGGTGTGGGCCAAGGAGACCCCCAAACACAAGAACCTCACTCTCCTGGAAACTCACCCAGAACCTCCACCCTCCGACACCATGTCCTGTTGTGGCTCCGTCTGCTGTGGCCAAGGCTGCTGCCAGACCAGCTGCTGCCGCCCCAGCTGCTGTGGCTCTTGCTGCTGCCGCCCCACCTGCTGCATCTCTAGCTGCTGCCGCCCCTCTTGCTGTGGCTCCAGCTGCTGTGGCTCCAGCTGCTGCCGCCCCAGCTGCTGCATTTCTAGCTGCTGCCGCCCCTCTTGCTGTGGCTCCAGCTGCTGTGGCTCCAGCTGCTGCCGGCCCTGCTGCTGCCCCTGCTGCTGCCTCCGCCCAGTCTGTGGCCAGGTCTCCTGCCACACCAACTGCTACCGCCCCACCTGTGTTATCTCCACCTGCCCCCGCCCCATGTGCTGTGCTGTCCCTGACTGCTGACTCCCTTCTCTGTAACAGTCACCTCTATCTACTTCTGTCTGCACAGATGTACACACTTCTTGTGATGACCCTTAGAACACATGGGATCTGGCTAAGGTCATCAACTGGGCTTCATGATTCCAATGAGCTCACCACCATCCCATTGCCTGTGTGAGCACATTCTGGTTCATTTAAACCTCTCTCTCTTGCTATCATTTCCTTTTGATATTGACCAACTCTGTATTATTTTGTAAGCCACCAGATAAGAAATTATCCCAATTCTCTAAATTTCTCATTCTTCCTTATCTTCCTTTGGGGGCTCTAGATTATCTTTCCAGCAAGGAGACCTTATCTGCAGCCCCTGAGTGACACTGACTTGACACTCTCAGACCTGGGGTCCATTTATACCCTGGATATTCTCCTAGAGTGAATTTCTCATGTTTTGTTGTTTCTCTGCTTCCTAATAAACTTTTCTTGGCACATAAGAATTCATTGGCATTGTTCCCTATTGTTTTTTATGATCATTTTACTCAGTAACTAGGCAGATATGGAAAAAATAACCCATGAAATGACTTTGAAGTTTCAAGGCTTCTTGAGGCTTAAATTTCAGAACTTACACAACTCGTCCACCATGTTCTATTGGCCACAATAGGTCATAAGGCCAAACCAGATGAAAAAAGAAAAAAGTAGAGAAGTAGAATCTAACACTTAAAATATATATATATATATATATATATATATATATATATATATTATTTTGAATTTTACAGAAGGAAAGGAGAGAGGTAGAGTTAGAAACATTGATGAGAAACATAGATCAGCTGCCTCCTGCACACCCACCACTGGGGATGTGCCCACAACTAAGATACATGCCCTTGACGGGATTCATACCTGGGACCTCACGGGCTGACGCTCTATCCACTGAGCCAAACCACTCAGGGCTAGAATCTAACTCTTGATGGGAAGAGGTACAAGACACTGCTAGCCCACATGGGGAAGTTCCACCAAGCCAATGTCAGTCCTGAGGATCCTTTTCTTCTATCTTACATTCATCTGAATACTAAGTAAAAGCGTTTATGCAGGTATGTTGGATTCTCACATGTATGCATTACAATCAGTAAATTTTAACTACAAGTATTGGCAGAGATGGGGCTACAGGTAATGACAACTCTTTATATGTAAGACAGAGAAATAGGGAAAACAAGAACTTCCAGATTGCAAAATGACCCCAGCTGACATCAATTGCTCCTGGGTTGGGAAAATGTCTTATCAACTCATTGTAATGACAGAAATGGTATAGCCCTTACACACCCGAGATACAATATGGGGGGAAAAAGAAAAAAATATTTTTTTATTTAAAAATAAAAGTAAAAATGTCAAGAGGCATATAGTATCATCTTTTTTGCTTCTTTTTTTATCAACAAATTAAGACTATTAAAACTTTGCAGTAAAAGCTAAAAGAGACCCAGAGGTAGAGTTTAGTGTGATTCTCAAAAGACAGATAATTCAGAACATCTCTTTAGTTTAGGAAGAAGTACTACAATTGGATTACCTGTCAAAGATGATCTTTACTTTAGGTTAAAGGAATAATTACTGTCCAGTGTCCTCTGTCTCTGCCCCCACCAAAAAACGTGATCTGACCAAGGAATGCCATGCAAAGGCTTTGGAAGCCAATATTTCATTGTCATCCAAATGAACCACAGATGGGGGTGCGGGATGGGGGGGTCAGGGAGCGATAGGCAATCACATGGATAAAGAAGTAGAGAAAAGTCAGATTTGTCACCATAATACCAAACAAACTAAGAAGAGCAGAAGTCCCACTATCCAGACATAAAACTGATAATTGGTTGGTTTATAAAAAAAATAAAATAAAATCATAAGGGCACTTCCACATCCAAGGAAAATGAAATTCTTACAGTACAAACAATTCCTGAAGAATATTAACTCATGCCAAAAAAAAATGATGCATCACGCAGGGAAATGGACCTCTATCCTCATGATGGGTTTGAGTTTGCTACTGCTGGAGTCCCAGGGGTTTCTCTGGCCTGAGACAAATAATTTCCTCAGCTTGGGGTTCCCACACCACAAAGTAGTCTAAAACTGGAATCCAAACTCACTTAAATTGTAAGCTTTCAATTCTGAATGTAGAATTGTTATTTCTTCAATTAACTTTCACCAAAGAACAAGATGAACTGGGCTTCTCTTATTGAGATTTTCCAGTTCTCCTAGCTCATATGGGAGATCCCTTCAGAGTCTCAGGTTCTCATGGTCCCCAAGTGAAGTCTTTCGGCCCCATGAGGAAGTTAACACCCTGGCCCATTCGTTTATATCCTAAAAAAATTACAGCACCAGATCCCAGATGCAACAGTCTGATCTTAAGTTCCTTCTTCATTCTGGCATCTGGGGATTTTTATTTTCTTTCCTTTAAACTCAGAAATTTATTACTTTAAAACTTATATCCAGAATCTTCATATATAGATCATCAGAAGGGGATTTTATACTTAATTATATCTGTGTTACTGAAATCTCTCATTAATCTTTCCCAAAAGAAAATTTCACATGTTAGTCACTGGAATAAGTGGTACTTATATTAGACAATGAAATATAATTTCTAATTAAATATTTGATTAAATCAAAAGACATTTTCATAAACCTGGTGTTTCTCTTTTGGATATCTAATCAAATATAAACTAACAGGAGACTGACAACATGAATTTCTTATAGAGAAATCAGGCAGTTTTTTGTTTAATTAATGACATTTCTTGGTTGACCAGAAAGAAGAAGACAATGAGTAAAAGTAATCCCGTAAATGGAAACCTAGTAAACATAATCTAACTTGATTTTCTAGGAGGCTGTATCCAACCTCCAAAACAAAGATTATTAAATTAACTAATTCATTGCTCTGGTAGATTTTATCATTCTTCATTAATATATACTCTTTTCCCCTCACAACCCCTGGAAGCAGTATCCTCTCCCACCCCCTACCCTGTGATTTGAACTTCACCAAGTCACTTGCTTTGGCCAATGGGATGTTAGAGGACATGACCCAAGCAAAGACCTGAAATATATTGGCATGACTGGGATTGCTCCCTGTGCTTGTGCTGTCAGAGGTAGGGTTGTCAGTGAAAATACAGGACACAGCTCAAAAAAAGTGGAATTTCAGATCAATAATGAATGTTTACATGTTTGTTACTAAAAAAGTATTTATTGTTTATTTAAAATCAGAATTTAACTGAGTTACCTGTATTTTTATTTGCTAAATCTGGCAACTCTAATTTGGAAAAAAGTTCAAAACCAACCCATAGCCAAAAGGCAAGGCCAGCCTTAAACAGTCAAAACCCAACTGACTTGCAGACACATGACCAAGAAATAAATACTTGTTATTGCATACTCTGAGACTTTGTGGTTGCTTGTTATGCAGCAACAGCTGACTAATGCAACTGTGATGGCAATGAGAAACTAGCTTAATACACCAATCAGTATGTAAGGGTTAAGCAGATAGCTTTCTATAAAGAAAATAAAAATAAAGGAGTGCCCAAGGTGTTTGTGCCAGGGTTGTTTTTATTTTAATAAACTTTCTGAAGGACATGGGTTAATAAATTTCTGGGTTTACAGATAAAATTATGTTTTTATGAATAATACAAAGTGAAATACTGAAGGGCAATCCCATGCATTTTTGCAAGCATATTTGTTAAAACACAGGCTTTACAAGCTGGACATGCTTAAGTTGAATCCAGACTTTGGGCTACATAACTTTGAGCAAATTAGTTAACCTCTATAAGTTTCAGATTCTTCATCTATAAAGTGAAGGTAATAATATCTAACTCGATTGTTATGATGATTGATAAGGTCCCTGGAACATAATCATAACTTGAAGTTCTTACATAGTGGGAAGAAAAATGGAAGTTGATAACCAATATCAGCGAACAAAACATTACTGTACTTAGAGGAAAATGGGTGTAAGCTTCCAATAAAGAGCCTCATTAGAAAATAAAAGAAAATTCCTAGTAAAATTATGCTATATGAAATCAGTTCAAAGGACTTCTGAGGCCAAAAATGGCCACAGAATGTTGATCTTATGTAAAAAGGCTATTTGTAAACAAATCAGAAAATATTATCCTCATACCAGATTATAATATGACTTTGCCTAGAATAGTGCATGTAATTCTAGCCACATAATCTTAGAGAATTATTTAATCTATACAGTAAAAAAAAAATCAACTAATGTTATAAAGAAGCCAAGAGAAAATCTTGGCATAAGGAATACAGAGAATGAACTTAGTATAATTCACATCTGTATCTTCTAGAATATCATCAAAGCAAAAATAGAACTAATTACCCATGACAAGAACAAAAAGCATTCCGCTTGAAACAGAGAAGCTAAGTTTAGGACAAATGACTATTAAAAAGCATTGGATTGGAGGTTTGCAAGCTCTTAGTCCTCCTTTTTTTTTCATTTAGAATAAGTGGGATTGACTGGAAAGATTTCTCTTTTTTTTTAACTCAAATCCAAATAAAAGTGTTGATCTACTCCACTGGTAAGAAGTAAATTTATGGCACTCATTGTAAAGGTAAGATGTAGGGTGAAGGTACAGATGAATGACAATAGAAGGAGAGAGACAAGCACATGCCTCTCTCACCCTCACCATGCTATACACTTTGAGACAGACATACAGAAAAGAAGTGACCCCCACCCGTGCCCACAGCCCAGCTCCGCTGATCCTCAGAGAGAAACCTCTGTGCTCACACACAGGTCTGACTAGCTGTCATGGGGTAGAGCACTTCCCTAATAACCTTCCCTTATCACTTTTAATGACACTACTTACTTCAAGGCTTGAGTTGGTCTCTCTTCCATCCCAAGACTCAGGTGGAGCCCGGTCAACATAAATCTCATGGAGGCTGCTTACTGAGGAATGAGAAGACTTGGATCCCAGACTTAACTGTGTGACCACACCCCTCCTGTAAAATGAGGGGGTTGGTCTACATCTCCTCCACAGTCCCTTCCTGAATGGCACACATGGAGTGAGTAATCCCAAACAAATGACTAAGACAAAAATTGCAACAGATCCTCTGTGAGGGTTTTGCAGTCAAGGTAGAAGTTGATTTGAGGTTGGAAGGATGAGAGCAGCATTCCAGGTGAATGTGGAGACATTATAATCACGGGAGGACAGCCCGGGGGTAAGAGAAGTTACTAAACCAGGGTGGCAGAGATCCAGGGTGCCATGTGGTCCCTCCTCCTGTGAAAACCTGCCTTTCAGTGAGTGGTAGAAAGAGACATCTGGGAAGTAGATGGCTGTTGGTCGGCATGGGTGCTGCTATTAACCTGTTACTGTCACGTGCATGTGTGTAGAGAAGGCAAGTCACCATTTGGGGAGTAATTATGAGAGTCTTTGAAGTCCATGAATAAAATACTAACTTTAGTGCCACAGGGCAGAGTGATTGGAAACTATACTGGTTTAGAAAACAAATTCTTTTCTCTTTTATTTAAAAATATTCACAAGGAAATTCTAATCCAATGTCTAGATTTGATGAGAATAAACAATAAAGAAAAAAAGAAAACATTTGTGGTGTGGGTGCATGTACAGGTATGAGGTGAGGGTAACCAAAAGCATCATTAGTCAATGCTAAATCCTCACTTAATTGGTCAGGAAATTAAGCAGGGTGTGACTCTGTGGCCTGCGGGGTCATCAGCACCAGGCCAGGGTATATAAAGGACCCTGTGGGGGAGGAAGACATTCACCCCTGAGAACACCCAACTCCTCTCACCAGTCCAACCCATCTAACACCCAGACACCACCATGACCGGCTCCTGCTGTGGCTCCACCTGCTCCAGCTGTGGGGAAGGCTGCTGTCAGCCCTGCTGCTGCCAGCCCTGCTGCTGCCGAGACCCCTGCTGCTGCCGCCCCTGCTGCTGCCAGACCACCGTGTGCCGCCCCGTGACCTGCGTGACCCGCTGCACGCGCCCCATCTGCGAGCCCTGCCGCCGCCCCATCTGCTGTGACCCCTGCGGCCTGCAGGAGGGCTGCTGCCGCCCCATCGCCTGCTGCCCCACGTCCTGCACGGCGATTGTCTGCCGGCCCTGCTGCTGGGCCTCCACCTGCTGCCAGCCCATCTGTGTGCAGGCGCCCTGCTGCCGGCCCCCCTGCTGCCAGCCGGCCCCCTGCCGCACCACCTGCAGGACCTGCCCCTCCTGCTGCTGCTGAAATTCCATGATCAATACACAGGAGCCTAACCACCTATTCTGCATTTTAATCCAATTGAACGAAAAACAGATTTTTTCCATGAAGTGACAATCGTCATTTTTATATCCTACCATTTGGACACACGAGCAGATCTCCATCTCCACTCTCAGCCAAATTCCCAGTGTCCCCGTCAGCAGAAGTCACCATGGATGGGGAGCCCGCCTTTAAAAGTCCCTGAGTGGACATGGCAAACCCATCCTGAACTCTGGAGGCTGCCCAAAGCCTCCCAGCATCATTTGTAATGTGCTGCTCACTTGCTTTCAATAAACTAATTTTTCCTGCAAACCTTGAGGCTACCTGAGTCATTTATTAGTGTACACAGATGAGCAGATGATGAACAGAGAGGGGTGTGAAGAGGAAGAAGGAGGAAGAGAGGGAAAGGATGAGGAAGACAGGAGAGGGAAAGAGAGAGGGTTTCTAGGAATCCTGGTATAAGTCTTGAGAAGGGGTACAGGACAGCCAGGCTAGTCCTCGGGCTGCTCACATGGGTAGGAAATCTATGCACACCAGGACCTCCATGCCTATCTTTTGTCCCTGTCTTGAGGTTCATGTCTTAACACTCCTAAGTTTCACTAAGCAACACTAAATTTCTCATAGTAACGGACACATGCCATACTGTTCCATCTGTCTTTGCTTTTATCGTGTTCTTTCATTTTTCACCTGCTTCTCCCCTCCACCTTCTTCACTTACCTAACTCTGATCCATTTCCAAGTTCAACTCAGTCTTCTCCTAACCCCTCAACCACACACACACGCACACACACACGCACACGCACACGCACACACTAGATTATGTGCCCTAACATATACTAATAGCATCCTGTGATCCCATGCTTATCTCCCTCCCCATAAGGCATTGCGTTGAGATTATCTACCTATTCTCTTCCTCCAAGAAAAAAAAACAGCTTATTCATTCTGGCTCCTAGCACTGAGTTCAATGTTTAGAATAGATTCTCTTTGTTGAATCAAACTAAATTAGAAGGGAATTGTCGCCGAAACTGGTTTGGCTCAGTGGATAGAGCGTCGGCCTGCAGACTGGAAGCTCCTGGGTTCAATTCCAGTCAAGGGCATGTACCTGGGTTGCGGGCACATCGCCAGTGGGGGGTGTATAGGAGGCAACTGATGGATGATTCTCTCTCATCGATATTTCTAACTCTCTGTCCCTCTCTGTTCCTCTCTGTGAAAAATCAATAAAATATATTTAATAATAATAATTTTTTAAAAAGGGAATTGTCTTTATGACAAGAATTCTAAAAGGTAGATATTTACTTAAGCATCAGCATAACTTAATTTCCTCCCCCCCTCCTTCTCAGGTTTCCTCATCTGAAAACCAGGAAAATTAATGCTAATCCATGTTGATTGCTGGGAAAGTCAGAAGACTTTACGTATATAAGTGCCTGGCACACAGTAAGCACCAATATCACCCTATATAATTAAAGTCTAATATACTAAGTGTCTGGTTGACCAGTTGGCTCTTCAACCAAACAAGAGTAATATGCTAATGATATGCTAAGGGCACTCAACCACTGACAGGCACTGATCACCAGGGAGCAGATGCTCCAACTGGTAGGTTAGCTTGCTGCTGGGATTCAGCTGATCAGGACTAAGCGACATGCCCTGGAGCCCCCCCCCCCCGCCCCCCACAGTCCTTCTCATGGTACCTCCCAAGCTGGCCAATGTCTCTCCCTGGCCTGGATCATGCACCCTGGATTGCACCCTCTCACAATCTGGGACCCCTTGGGGAATGTCAGAGAGCCAGTTTCAGCCTGATCCCGCAGGCCAGGCAGAGGGACCCCACTGGTGCATGAATTGAGGCACTGGGCCTCTAGTTCATTTATATTCCTTGTTGCACATATGAGCATCACTATATCAAATGGGATCAAAATATGTGATATTTTTATATATCACATCACGGAGAGTGGGAAAGCATTCATGAATAGGCCACATCTCCTGGCAGAAATACATTTTCTAATAAATATAATAGAGAAGGCCAAAAACTTCATCATCAGATGGAAACTGTCTTGTAATGAAAGGGTTCTTTAAAAGCTGACCTACAAGTCCACAGGAACGAGTCCTAGATTACAGGATTCACAAATAGGGGTTTAGCATTGGGAGCAAAAAAGAGTCGGGGAAAATATATGCATCAGAAAGACTTTTGTCTCACCCTGAGGCACCCAAAGGAATCAACCCCAAGCTATAAGAGATGCCAAAAGATGACCTGGTTTAGTTTTCCCTGGCTTTAGGCAGATGAATATCTAAACCACTTAGAAGATATATTTCTTCCTTAAATTCCAGAAATGAATTCCACAAGTTCCCTGATGATCTGGTTACCTGTCTTTTCCATCTAAAATATTTTCTCTTCTCAATGAATGACATCCTTCTCTTCTGTCTTTCATGTGTGTGTAGATTTTATGATAAACCTGGCCCAAGAAGTCTTGCTATTTCACAGATGAGGAAACTGGGGCTGGCAGGGTATAAGCACTTGCTTAAGTCACACATCTGCTAGGGGGTGGAGGAAGGATCTGGATCCTTCTCTGTCTTCCCCATCCTCCTCCCATCCCTCCCTGTTAATCCTCCTCATACCCATTTCTAACTCTTATGATTTGAGGATATTTTGAAGATCATTTTGGAGGGCAGTGTTATCTTTTCATAATTTTAAAAGTGTCCTAACATCCAGCGGCCCCACCACTAGTTCCTACCAGAGCAAAGCTTAGGAAACTATTAAGATGAGGGCACGGGTCAGCATCACAAGAAGTCATCAACACTACATTCTTTTTCAATCCAACCACAAAGTATCCTACAACTGATCACCACCACAGTTAACATTTACTTGCTCCTGGTCTGGGAATTATGTTCTTGTAGAACCTGTCATTTGAATGATGTGACACAAAAAGCACCCGTGATGAAGACCAGGGACACATCTCTTATCCCATAAGCTTAGACCCATTAATGTGCTATAGCGAAGGAAACCATGCAGCACAGGACCACTGATAAAAAGAGGAGAAAGTGTTTCTGTAGGATTTTGAGAAATAGTGCATGTTGGTGAAATTATATGAAAGGTGTTTTGCTCGGCTCAAAGCAGAAGGCTTTGTACAAAAGAATTAGCATCAGGACTGGCCCATAAAAAGCCCTGTGGCACTATTAAAACTTGGCCACTCTCTTATCTGCGTGACTCTGAGGAATCATATCACAGATCTGGCCTTCCGACAACTCTGGTGGAGTACGATGGTCCACAAAGTCAAAGGCCGTCAGATCCTGTGTAGCTAAGGTAAATGCCCATGTCGTGTCTGGAGATCTCTTACCTGAAACTCTGCCTCTGGGCTGGACATGAAGGCTGTTGCTCTGTGTTAATGTGACGAAGATCCTGGTCAGGAAATAGTGGGTTCGTACAGAGGTCGCTTCAGTCAGCCAAGTTTCTGACAGTCTGTAATTTTAAAATGCAAGATTTCTTAGTACTATGCATTTTTGTTAGTTAAAAATACAAAATGCAGTGAATAAAATAGCAAATGTATTCCTGTTCCTAATATTTGGATCTCTGTATATAGTCTAAGCCAGATAGCAATATGCTAAACCATAAATCAAGCAATTTCTTATATGGGGTAGAATTTCTGATGACTACTAGTACATTTTCACTACTTTGAAGTGACTCAGAATTGGGCAAAGACTAGGAGTCAACCACCAGTGTTTGTTTTGAATTATTTTGTGTTTTCAGAGAGGAAGGTAGAGGCAGAGAGAGAGAGAGAGAGAAACATCCTTGATGAGAGAGAATCTTTGATGGGTGGCCTCCTGAACACCCCCTACTGGACACCGAGCCCCCTGTCCGGGCACATGCCCTGACTGAGAATCGAACCGTGACATTCTGATTTATAGGCTGATGCTCAACCACTGAGCCACGTCAGCTGGCCAGTGTTTATACTCCGCAAAGGCCTGTGGTATTGTTAAAACTTTGCCATTCTCTTATCTGTGTGACTCTGAGAAATAATTTCACAGATCTGGTCTTCCGACAACTGTGATGGAGTATGATGGTCCACAAAGTCAAAGGCCTTCAAGGACTGGGACCCTGGTGGACCAGAGAGTGTATAAAATGATTAAATCAAACCAAACATAATTTGGAGACAAATTCTGTCTGACAGCTATCAGCATCCCTTGGACAATGTTGTCTTTAACCTACCTTCCAACTATACATTCATTTTCTATACCCCCATTTTCCTTAGCCGCGGTTAAAAAAGACAAAGCTATGTTATCAGTCATCAGTTCCCTTAATTCCCCTAGCCCCATGGTGGGCAAACTGCGGCTCACGAGCCACATGCAGCTCTTTGGCCCCTTGAGTGTGGCTCTTCCACAAAATACCATGGCCTGGGCGAGTCTATTTTTGAAGAAGTGTGTTAGAAGAAGTTTAAGTTTAAAAATTTGGCTCTCAAAAGAAATGTCAATTGTTGTACTGTTGATATTTGGCTCTGTTGACTAATGAGTTTGCCGACCACTGCCCTCGCCTTTTCAGAAGCCCAATTTCATCCTTCATAAGGAACAAAACCCTCAGCCAATAAACCTAAGTATCTACTACTGAAATATAATTGATTCCTTTACAAATATTTTAATATACTTTGAAGAACTCAATATACATGCTTATCTCACACATAAAAAGAAATATCTCAATTTAAATTTTATTTCTAAATCCATATCAGACAAAAAATCAATAAAATCCACATTTATTTTGACCTTATTATCCCATGAAGAGTTCTCCTCTGTCAATTGCTTTATCTACCTTTGTTCTGCCTTCCTAAAATGTGTAATTACTGTGTGATTGCACACTACTTAGAACATATTTGTCTTTCCTTTCCCTCTCCACCCCCCAAGGAGCATAGCACTGTTTACAGAGTCGGTGTCTCATAAGTCGCTATGAGTAATAGGCCAGCTCTAATGGCCTATGACCATGCCACTCTCGTGGTTTGGGTGGTTATTTCCATATAAACATAAAGAAGCAACATGTTGTTTTACTGAAGCACTGCACCATTCTTTTCATAGCAGAATTGGTACACATCTTTTATGAGCCATTTTAGATTTTGGGTTTTTTTTTTTTGTTTTTTTTTAGGAATTCTTGCCTCATTGCAAGTCATCAGGCCTGTGAATATTATAGTCTCACCCTTGGTCATGGATAGTGAACAAGAGAAAAGTGTGACGATGGCAACACTGGATTCTTCAACTTGTCACATGGTCTGTAAAAACTGGCTATTCGATGAGTAATTTTTCTAAAGTTATAAACCATCA
Organism: Vespertilio murinus; assembly: GCA_963924515.1. Taxonomy (NCBI): domain Eukaryota; kingdom Metazoa; phylum Chordata; class Mammalia; order Chiroptera; family Vespertilionidae; genus Vespertilio; species Vespertilio murinus. Next base: position 7,155,306 of record OZ004718.1, read on the forward strand.
AGTATTCAGTTCAAGGGGGAAAGCAGGAAGAAAGGAAAGCATCCTTCAGTGATATTGGAATTGCTGCCTCAGCAACCGGATCCACCAATCTGGAGTTCTCATTTCAATGGGCAACCACAGCTTTAGGAAATGACCTGTGTCCTGGTGGTTACCAGCACCAGGCCAGGGTATATAAAGGGCCCTGTGATATTTACACCTGAGAACACCCAACTCCTCTCACCAGGCCAACCCAGCCCAGCCCAGCCCCAACACCACCATGACCGGCTCCTGCTGTGGGGGAGGCTGCTGCCAGCCCTGCTGCTGCCAGCCCTGCTGCTGCCGAGACCCCTGCTGCTGCCGCCCCTGCTGCTGCCAGACCACCGTGTGCCGCCCCGTGACCTGCGTGACCCGCTGCACGCGCCCCATCTGCGAGCCCTGCCGCCGCCCCATCTGCTGCGACCCCTGCGGCCTGCAGGAGGGCTGCTGCCAGCCTATTGCCTGCTGCCCCATATCCTGCACGGCTGTGTTCTGTCGCTACCGTATGTGCTGTGAGCCCTGTGGCGTGCAGGAGGGCTGCTGCTGCCCCATCACCTGCTGCCCCACGTCCTGCACGGCGATTGTCTGCCGCCCCTGCTGCTGGGCCACCACCTGCTGCCAGCCCATCTGTGTGCAGGCGCCCTGCTGCCGGCCCCCCTGCTGCCAGCCTGCCCCCTGCCGCACCACCTGCAGGACCTGCCCCTGCTGCTGCTGAGCTGCCCACAGGAAGCATCCCAAGTTTTCAGAAATGCACAAACGTTCCCACCCCAATGGGTCAGATGAGAGACAGCACCTTTGCAACCTACCTGGTCATCAACAGCTAACTCAACAGTAAACGTCTATCCATTTTCCATATAATAATTATACAGCTCACTCTGGCCCTCCTTGAGAATATTTAGAAAGACTCCAACTCTCATCATTTGAGTTTCTAGCTTTTAAAAAAATGAGTAAACAAAGACCAAAGTTCCTTTTGATTGAGACTCTACCCTACTGACTCATCATCATTCTTCTACTGTTTCAAGATGGGATATTTTTCTATGAATAGATTTCATGTATGTTTCTGCACAGTAAAATAATAAAATTTTACTTCTGGGAAGCAAATGTGTTTCTCTTCATTGCTCATTAATCTTCAAAAGCTTAGTTTCCGCTTACGTTATGGTATGCAAAAGAACCAAAGGAAAAAGGGACTTTCCCTGGCCATATTTTTAGCTTTAGAAACAATTCCAGTACACAGCCTGCAATTTTAATAGCAATTCAAATAATTCAGAACATCTTAAGTGCCTTCCTATTTCAAGCCACATGTTTTGTGGTGATGCTGAGGAAATGGAGAGGCTTCCGCAGGTCTCTCTGGCTATGAACTTCACTCATGAATCATCGGCACATGAGGGACGGGGGGGGGGGGGGAGCCTAAATCAGAGCTCCTCTAATTCCCTGATTTAGAAACTACACAGTGATTAATGTCAGTTGGTACCTGTGAGTCCCAACAATTGAATGCCTACGCTGGATGGACCATATCCCCACTTTTTCCATGGTCCCCACCAGCACCACTACGGCCAATTCCAATTTCAGTGGAGTCACCGCTGCTGAGCAGGAACAGAGAAATGCACCTTGGATGGAAACATTCCAATTTAGAACTCCAAATAATCTTACCATGAAAACAATGCTAATGCAGTTGAAATGGTGGTAACAAAAATCTACATTGGATATGTTGTTGTTTAAAAAAAAAAAAAACTTGATTCTGGACGGGAAAACTATTATTGTGTTACTGAGAAATATGTATTGCGTTTCCAACATCTGATCTATAGGAATTTTTTGGAATGTGCTGCCTGTGTACTTGGACATATTTACCTGTCCAGTGAGGGCAGTCAGGCAAGATAAGCTTTGTGAAGGCCTAGATCTTAACTGACTTTGCTCACTACTGGATTCCCTCTGACGACACAGTATTTGGAACACAGTATATGATCAGAAATTATTTGCTGAATCATTGAATAAGTTCTAAGGGTTGGAAGAGATCGATCCCACTACCTCCTCATGCTAGACATGGGCATTCTTACATTAATACAGCAAGCCATCTCAAGAGGAAAAGTATTTTTTTTTAAATATGGTAAAAGTTTCTCAACAGAAATTTCATTATATTAAAATCTGAACGTTGTTGTTTTATGCACAATGGAATTTTCTCTTTACTAAGGGTTTAATAGTTCACCAATGAATAGGCTCACAGGTCCAATTTCTTTCTACATATTCCTAACCGCCATTCTTAAAATTCTCTACCTTCATCTGTTTTCCTTCATCCCAGAATCTTTCTTGTTAGCCTTCCAGAGACTTCCTCATCTGACAATAACTTCTCAGATTTAGATTGCTTTGTTTCCTCCCAGGGTCATCATTATTAGTGGATCGTGTTTGCTCCCACAGTAACTTCATGCCTGGTCAGCCATGGTGGCTGGTGCAGGTCTGGGAAAGTTGCAAGGGACTGTGCGAGCAGAATGATCAAGAATAAGGATTCAACTGCAGCCTCAGCTACAGACCCAGAACAGACTTCATTGTAAAGCAGAAGGCCAGAACCAAGCAAATCCAGGGGCAGAAGTGGAAAGGTTGCTAAATGACAAGATTCTCCTTCAGACAGTTTGAGACTGAATATCACAGCTGGTTCTGTGTGCAGAAAGCTCAGCTCAGTACGGGGGAGACAGTGGAGCAAGGGGTGTTGGGGTATGCATTAGGCGGGCCTGGAGACCACCTCTGGCTGAGTTCACTACCTGGGGATTTCGTCACGCTGGACTGCATCTAGATTGTGGTTTTGTTCCGAGTGCCCCATGGCTACGCAATTATGTCCAATTTGTATTACTATCTCCTTAGTAATTTTGAGAAGGCTGCCTGGGAGATAATTTCCAAATTCCTAGTATTGGTGAGACATAGATTCCTTTCAGGTGACTGGAAAATTTAGCCATTTCACATATAGCAACGATAGAAAAATAAATTCAGACAGTATTCCTAAATAAAACAGATGATGCTTAATGACAAGAAATATGACACCCACAATTCCGTTCTTCAGTTACTTGGGCTTACAATGTAATGTTCCCACAGATGTTTTTGGAGTAAGTATTGGTATCTATACAATACTTGACCTTAGGGAAGCCAATTTCTAGTTCTTTATGTGTAAAATGAGGACTACAATAACACCTAGCTCAGCTCATAGGATTGTACAAAGAATAAAGTAAATGCCTTTATTGCTTTTGCATGATGTTTGGAACAGAGTTAGAACTCAGTGATAGTGGCTAGCATGAATATTATAAATAATGAAATTCACCTTGGTGTGGGAAAATACAATTATGAAAGTCAACGAGCATGTAATTTATGACTAAAAAACCCCAAATTCATAGAATGGAATGGTGGTTACCATAGGCTGGGTTTGAAAGGAAAGAGAGAAAAAATTTTTAAAAGAAAGTACAAACCACTGTGGAGAACATTATGAAGCTTCCTCAAAAAACTGAAAATGGAACTCCCATTTGACCCAGTAATCCCACTACTAGGAATGTACCCCAAGAAACTAGAAACACCAATCAGAAAGGATACATGCACCCCTACGTTTATAGCAGCACAATTTACAATAGCTAGGATCTGGAAACAGCCTAGGTGCCCGTCAGCAGATGATTGGATCAGAAAACTATGGTACATCTACACGATGGAATACTATGCTTCCATAAAAAAGAAGGAATTCTCATCATTTGCAGCAACCTGGATGGAATTGGAGAGCATCATGCTGAGAGAAATAAGCCAGTCAATGAAAGAGAAACACCACATGACCTCACTCATTTATGGATAATAAAGAACATTATAAACTAATGAACAGAAAGATAGATATAGTGACAGTAAAACAACAAGCAGACTATCAAATGACAGCGGGGAGGGTAGGGAGATCTGGGGGAGATAAGAGATCAACCAAAGGACTGGTATGCATGCATATAAGTACAACCAATGGACACAAAACTCTGGGGAGGGAGGGTATGTATGGGAGGTGGGAGTGGGGGGCAATGGTAAGCTATGTACACATATAATACCTTAAGAAGTTAAAAAAATAAATTAGAAAGAAAGAAAGAGAGAAAGAAAGAAAGAAAGAAAGAAAGAAAGAAAGAAAGAAAGAAAGAAAGGAAGGAAGGAAGGAAGGAAGGAAGGAAGGAAGAAAGAAAGAAAGAAAGAAAGAAAGAAAGAAAGAAAGAAAGAAAGAAAGAAAGAAAGAAAGAAAGAACAATGGAGGCTGCCATCAGCTGGAGGGACAATTGGTGTTTAATGGGTAGAGTTTTAGTTTACAAGATGAAAGAGTTCGGGAGATGGATGGTGGTAATGGTTACACAATAACATGACAGTATTTAATGCCACTGGACTGTATACACAAAAATGGCAAAGATAGTCAATTTTATGTCACATGAATTTTACCAAATATTTTTTTTAAATGGACTAAAAAGAAACACTGATGATAGAAGTTTAGAAAGATGCATTCCTGTAGCTCCAAAACCCAGACTGAAAAGTTCTTTTCCTGACAAACCACGACTTTAAAAACACCCCTTAGTATTTTTCTGAACTTGTCTTGTGCAGCAGGCTTATCAATGCAAAAGGACACTCACCTCGGGAATCCACTTCCTGGTCAGTAAGTATCCCTAAGAGCACGACAGCTACTCTTGTGCTATCAAAACACCAATTGGTAAAAGCATCGCTAAGTTATAAAGATAATTGGAGACTTTGAAGTTAAGATCATTAAGTTAAGATTTGAACCAAAAATAGCAAAGCATAATGAGTCTTGACTGAAAAAAGAAAACAAACAGTCTTTTATGATTACCTGCGCACCAAAAACAGTGTCTAGAGAATGTATTAGCCTATCAGTGCCATTTCAAAATAAATACACCAAAACAAGGAAATGATCTTGTGTCCTGGACGTCACCAGTGCCAGGCCAGGGTATATAAAGGACCCTGTGTGGGAGGAAGACATTCACCCCTGAGAACACCCAACTCCTCTCACCAGTCCAACCCATCTAACCTCCAGACACCACCATGACCGGCTCCTGCTGTGGCTCCACCTGCTCCAGCTGTGGGGAAGGCTGCTGCCAGCCCTGCTGCTGCCAGCCCTGCTGCTGCCAGCCCTGCTGCTGCCGAGACCCCTGCTGCTGCCGCCCCTGCTGCTGCCAGACCACCGTGTGCCGCCCCGTGACCTGCGTGACCCGCTGCACGCGCCCCATCTGCGAGCCCTGCCGCCGCCCCATCTGCTGTGACCCCTGCGGCCTGCAGGAGGGCTGCTGCCGCCCCATCGCCTGCTGCCCCACATCCTGCACAGCGATTGTCTGCCGGCCCTGCTGCTGGGCCTCCACCTGCTGCCAGCCCATCTGTGTGCAGGCGCCCTGCTGCCGGCCCCCCTGCTGCCAGCCTGCCCCCTGCCGCACCACCTGCAGGACCTGCCCCTCCTGCTGCTGCTGAGCAGTGCCTCATCCCCGAGGCCCCTCAGCACATGGGCGGGTCCATCCCTCTGTCCCTTAGCTTCACCGCAGAACCACGTGGCCTTTCTTGAGAAGACCACCTCTCATTTCTTCAAATAGCTCCTGGAGACACCTTTCCAGGCCAACTGCCAACGAAGAGTGTCCTGGTCTAGCTCCAAACCATGGTGTCTGTTTTCGAATAAACTTTGTGCTCGCAGCATAGGAATCATGGTCGTTGTGGTATTTCCTTTGAGTAGATTTCTGTCTCTCTGTCTTGACCAGAGAACTTCAAAACCAGATGCCAAATAAACCTCTTCCCCTGGTTTATGCAATAATCTGTGTCTGCTTGGTTTCCTTGTTATCCTTGGAAACGGCAGTTGTGAGGCCCAGGCGCTGAGTGAGGGAGGTGGACATGGCTACGTTTTCATCACATGTATAGAGTTACGTGCGCTCATTCTTCAGACACACACAACACCTTCCGAATGACCAGTAAGGAGGCTGCTCTTGTCTGACACAGAGAGCCCAGGCCGAGGGTTCTGTCACTGGCCTGGCACCCGCTGGCACAGCATAGAAACCCCAGTGCCTTTCTAGGAACTGAAAGGAATCTTAGGTGACATCCGGCCAACCATCTGGTTTTGAAGCTGAGGAGCAATGGGTAATGAGACATGAAGTAAGTCCTTAGTAATATAATTTTAATGTAATGATAATCTCCAAGGCTCAGAAAAGACCCAGGAGGGGCAAGCCCCCTGCCAATAACCTTTAAGTCCAACAAGCCCGTTAGTGTAGTTCCTCTGGCCAGAGGAACTCTCCTGTCTTCTGTGGCCAAGTGTAACAGCACCTGATAGTGCATTCCCTGCGATGTTTAGCATCTGATTCTTACTTCGAATCCACTCTTGTGGATTGTAAATCCACACCAATTCCCAAGGGCTGCTTATTTTGGGCATTAATGGCACTATACATGTAACCTAAATCATAGGACTCATGGGAACAGAGCATAGGAAGGTGGTTGCCAGGGGCTGAGGTGTAGGAGAGATGGGAGATGCTGGCCAAAGGACACAAACTTCCAGTTACAAGGTGAATAAGTTCGGGGATCGACATGTACAACATACGTGTACAACACACAATACAATATAATTAACAACACTCTATTGCCTACCTGAAAGTTACTATGAAAGCAGAGCTTTGATGTTCTCACCACCACCACCACAACAACAAAATAATTATGGGAGGTGAAGGATATGTTAATTAACCTTACTGGAGTGAACATTTTGTAACATGTATGTGTCAAGTCGTCACGATATACATTTTACTTATTCAAGGTTATATATCAATTATACCTTAATAAACCTGGGGGTGGGGGAAGAAAGCAGAATATATCAGTTTTCATTTAGGCTCTGGCTACTGCTTTGAAAAAAATCATGTGCCAAAACCAGTTTGGCTCAGCGGTAGAGCGTCGGTTTGCAGACTGAAAGGTCCCAGGTTCGATTCCGGTCAAGGGCATGTAGATTGGTTGCGGGCACATCCCCAGTGGGGGGTGTGCAGGAGGCAGCTGGTCGATGTTTCTCTCTCATCGACGTTTCTAGCTCTCTATCTCTCTCCCTTCCTCTCTGTAAACTATCAATAAAATATATTTTTTTAAAAAGAAAAAAAATCACGTGTGTCTATGGATAAGAGAAAGAATGTGACATGTGAGCAACTCAAACGTCTTCACTGATGAGACCGCTTGACTTCTCCCTCCTGTCTTCCCCAGTGGTGACTATGTGTTTAGTCATTTCACATTCCTTTTAAGGTTTTGAAATTCCATTTAGGGAGCTTTGGCTCCTGAGGCCCAAGGCACATTCTTCTGAATAATGAGAAAGATCCTGAAGTGATCCCCAATCCTGGCTGGTGACTAATAGGAGCGGGTGGCACAGAAAAGTAATGAGGTTGTTTCCATGCAATTCCTTGCTGCCTCTGCCTCTGCCTCTGCCTCCAGGAGAAGCGTGCCCATCACATGTTTGGCAGAGTCATGGCAGAGCGGCTGTGTGGGCTCCCAAGCCAATGCCTCTGAATAAGGTATGGCACCTGTTTGCATTGCTGGTGGGAAACCCCCATCCTGTCACTTCTTAGTCATAGCACCGTGTGCAGGTAAATTAAGAAAAAGCTTCTCATGACATCATTCTTGATCACATACACAAGAAAACCAAGTATGAAAAATGCCATATCTCTTGCCCGGCTGGTATGGCTCAGTGGTTGAGTGTCAACCTATGAAACAGGAGGTCATGCATGATTCCCCACATGCCAGGTTGCAGGCTCGATCTCCAGTAGGAGGCGTGAAGGAGGTGACCGATCAATGATTATCTCATCTCTGATGTTTCTATCTCTCCCTCTCCCTTCCTCTCTGAAATAAAAATATATACATATTTTTTTAAATGCCATGTCTCATGATCAGCATTCTGTGATCAGAAGGACCAGAGATATGCACAACATGAACTGGAGAAAAGAAATAAAAAATGGATGGCAGTCTTGGATGCTTTATTCCAATACTTACGTGGTTTACAAAAACAGAGTTTTGTGCTTCCCATACAAGTATATGAGCTGCGGTCTTATTCAAAGTACATATACATTCCATTATAGCAAGTAATATGTAGTTTCAAGGAAGGACATGTGAAATACTTCTGTGATTAACATGTAGTTTTTTCAGAGAGCTCTTGAGGACCAAGATTAGGATCTAGTCATTGTTCTATAAACCCCTATATTATGTTTAATTTCTTTTAAAAATTGCAATTCCTGCAGAACCATTTGTCCAGGATTCATCAGGTGCTATCTACTCAAAATGAGCATCAAGGGATGCTATCACCTGAAATGACTGTGCCTGCTTACATTTTTATCATAAACGGCATAAATATATCCATATTTGACGGACAAAAATAGTTCTTTAATGATATCACGAGTCTGTCATGAGTAATGCAGCCATTAGTCAAAACAAACTACTAGTTAATTGGCCAAAAGATAAACAAGAGGGGACACCAGCACCAGGCCGGGGTATATAAAGGACCCTGTGGGGGAGGAAGACATTCACCCCTGAGAACACCCAACTCCTCTCACCAGTCCAACCCAGCCCACCTCCAGACACCACCATGACCGGCTCCTGCTGTGGCTCCACCTGCTCCAGCTGTGGGGAAGGCTGCTGCCAGCCCTGCTGCTGCCAGCCCTGCTGCTGCCGAGACCCCTGCTGCTGCCGCCCCTGCTGCTGCCAGACCACCGTGTGCCGCCCCGTGACCTGCGTGACCCGCTGCACGCGCCCCATCTGCGAGCCCTGCCGCCGCCCCATCTGCTGTGACCCCTGCGGCCTGCAGGAGGGCTGCTGCCGCCCCATCGCCTGCTGCCCCACGTCCTGCACGGCGATTGTCTGCCGCCCCTGCTGCTGGGCCTCCACCTGCTGCCAGCCCATCTGTGTGCAGGCGCCCTGCTGCCGGCCCCCCTGCTGCCAGCCTGCCCCCTGCCGCACCACCTGCAGGACCTGCCCCTCCTGCTGCTGCTGAGCTGCCCGGAGCAAGCAATCAACCTTCTCCGCCCACTGAATCTCCTGCCCTGAGCCATTCGGACCTCAAGGCAGCCAGAAGTTGCAAATAGATCCACTCATCTATTAAGATTTGGGCTGTCCTCAAGTTTTTGTAATAGTAGCAAGTTCTTTCTTGCCATCTTAGATCTTAGGTCTTTCTGACATATTTGGTTTCTAATAAACTTCTCTTCTTTGGCCTAGCAATCACAGCTTTGGTTTTATTTATTCATCCTAATTTTGTTTATTAAATTTTAATAAATGTGCTGATTGACTACCATCTGCAAGTTACACATCGTATGGTATATAATAGAAAGTAAAAATGTTCCCCTCTTCAGGAAACTTCCAGAAAGGTGAATCAAATTAATAATCCCTCAACTAAAAATTAGAATATGAAAAAAGTCAAAGCACAACGCCCTATTTGGTATCAACAAGAAATCACTGCTGGAGAACAAGACAGACTGAAAGGAGAACCCAGCATTTTATAAAGCATTAAGATTTTGGGGTACAGTTCTGAAGGAAGATGGCATTCTCAACTGTGGAAACAGTATGCACACAAGTGTAGACAGGTTGTTCGGAGGAGAGTTGCCTGGGGGTACTGGATATATATAGACTAATAGTAGAAGGTAAATTTGGAAAATTTGTGTGCTTTGAATATTAACCAAATGAAGACGCCCTTAAGGCAACAAGCACTAAGGAGCTGTTGAAAGCCTTGAGGCAGGGGAATGGCCTGACAGGAGTTGGGCATTGAGGCAGACCCTATGGTCACTGCTTTTAAAAACAGAAGACCACATGCTATACATGTGATGACTATGCAGAAACAAATTGAGAGCTGAACTGAGATGATGGCAACAGAATAAAGAAGGCACGAAGAGGATGGCAGACCTAGAAACTCTGAAGGAATATTAGCTAGTCTCAATGTGGGAAATAAGAAACAATTAGGAAGCAGTTCTAGATGAAACTTTTTTGATCAGCAGACACCTGAAAGAAAGTGAACGTACTTATGCTTATTTACTGTGTGTTTAAAATCACTACTCCACCATGTATTCTGCCTTCCAATAATATCCACATTCTTGGGCTATTGTAAAATACTTTTAAAACAGAAGACAGTGAATTTTACTAACTCTAATTCTGGACAGCAGCAGAAAATAAAATGAACAGACTTAGAAGCTAAGGATAAGTGTTTTATACCCAGCTCTTCTGGCTATGTACTGGCTAGGTAAATGTAGCAAGTCAATAATCTCTCCAAAATGCAGCCATTTTTAGACTCAATGGTATTTTAACATCAACTGATGTTCAGAAGGAATTAAGAGCAGTTCATAACATTAACACCAATGTCCCAATTTAGAACTTTGAGATTAAATGGGCACTATTTTTGACTCTTTTCCTTGATCAATCCCTCCTATCAGTACTATACTGATTTGTGCACTAGAGCAAAATGTGAGCCAAAGAGATTATGTGTTGCTTTCTACATAACACTTTGGTACTCATATGTAATAGGATTTCATAAACATGTGCTATTTATAAAAAGAATGATGTCAGTTTCTATACCTATAAAATTAAATGGACAAGATGATTTATTAAGGTTTTGATCTCTAATGTGTAATGATTCCATTTAACTATTTTTCAACTTCATACCTACAGTCATGGTTATTGTATGACATGCACATCTTTATTGAAACTGGCATGAATCACCTTTGAATTCTATCCTTGTATTAACCAACACCTCTTCCCCATAAAAGCTAACTATGTACATCTATTCATGATTGGAAGGAAGGAATAAGTTTTTACAAGTAGCAACACTACATTCTTTTGGACATAACATTTTTTTTCATTTCTCCTCCTGTAACCATAAACATCATTTTTTTTTCTTTTACCCAACTACCAGGAATTGTTTCCATTTTACTTTGCACATATTGAATAATATTTCATCATCCATTTCCTATCCTGCCCTCTAAGCATAAAAAGTATTTCCAAATTCCTGCTACTTATTTTATTGGATCCCTTTATAAATTAAATTGTTTTGTTCTTTTGTCTTATATCCTTCCATAAGACACAGGTGCATTTACATAAAATGACATAAACTGAAATAAATCCCACCTCTGAGAAATCAATACTCTGAGAAACACAATGATTTTTGTGTTTCATAGAAATATAAATTACACTCAACATTTTTGTGATTTTTTTCCTAATTACTAAATATGAATTTAGCCCTTATTTTAAATTTTTGACAACAAAATATCCATAGTAAATTGGAATGGAACAGGTTTTGTCCCCTGATATCCTTCTGAGTGGTAAATGTTTCCTCAAGGCTGAATGTGTGAAGTTCAGGAGAGAGCACAGAAATTAGAAAGATCCAATTTCTAGAAAGATCTATTAATTTCTATGAAGTGTAGTGTATCAGAGTTTCTATGTGGGTGATTGTAGAGACTGATAATCTAAACAACATAAAGACAGCCTTACATAGCCTGGCCAGCATGGCTCAGTGGCTGAGCGTCCAGCTATGAATCAAGAGCTCATGGTCTGATTCCCAGTCAGGACACATGCCCAGGGTTGCAGGCTCAGTCCCCACTGTGGGACATGCAAGAAGCAGCCGATCAATGATTCTCTCTCATCATTGATATTTTTCTCTCTCCCTCCCCTTTCCTCTCTGAAATCAATTAAAATAGATATATTTAAGGGGGAGGGGGAAGATAGCCTTACATAAAGGCAATGGTTAACAATAATTGTCAATGGTTAAATTTTTTTTCTGAAGACTTGAGTTTTGGTGAATACGAGTCACTTTGTTAAGTAAAAATTACAGCATTGTTTGGTGGGGGCAGGGAAGAACTCTAGCAAGAGGTACTGGACACATTTGGTGAGTACGACCAGCTGAGCAATAAGGAAAAACCAATTTAGACATATGTTTAAAATAAGTCAGTATCTGAATAATATGAGGGCTCTGGGAAAGCTTGTTTAAAGAGTAACCAGAGAAAAATGCTATCCATGACACAGAAGTGGCCAAAGACTATAAAAGGTCCCAGTGGAACAAGGAGCCCTAACTCAGAAACTCCTCCAAGCACCCCACCTCTCAACCCAACTCCTGACACCATGGCCTGCTGTCAAACCAGCTTCTGTGGATTTCCCAGCTGCTCCTGTGGGACCTCTGGCCCCAGCTGCTGCCAGACCAGCTGCTGCCAGCCAACCTGCTGCCAGACCAGCTGCTGCCAGCCAACCTGCTGCCAGACCAGCTGCTGCCAGCCAACCTGCTGCCAGACCAGCTGCTGTGGCACCGGCTGTGGCCAGGAAGGTGGCTGTGGAGCTGTGAGCTGCCGCACCAGGTGGTGCCGCCCTGACTGCCGCGTGGAGGACACCTGCCTGCCCCCCTGCTGCGTGGTGAGCTGCACCCCCCCAACCTGCTGCCAGCTGCACCATGCCCAGGCCGCCTGCTGCCGCCCGTCCTACTGTGGACAGTCCTGCTGCCGCCCAGCCTGCTGCTGCTACTGCTGCGAGCCCACCTGTTGAAAAACCTCCTTCTGAAGGGAATCCTGAGAAAATGACACATCCAAACTAACCAACATTAGAGTCTCAACAAATTTCTAAGCTCCAATACTCATAATCCAGCTTTCAACCTCTTGTCACAAAGCTGTGTAATTTCCCTAAGATGTATATTAATGTATGATAGAAGACCAAAATTATTTCATAGACCTGAATATCAACCCAAGTCCTACAATCTGAAAAGAAGGCATGATATATTGCCATAAATATCTCCTGAAATATTTCAACAGCTCATTGGGTTTGGGATTTAATAAAAATTTTCATTCTTCAGTGAAAAAGTCATTGTTGAAGAGTTCTTTTCTTTTAAACTTGTTATTGATACTGGGATTTTCTAATATCTCAATAAACGTGGCATAGCACTGTGCGTTTTCATTACTGTGTTTTAATAATCATCTTTAAAAGGTAGTTTTTCTTTGTTTTGCCATTAAATGGTCCAATATTCTGGAGCCAAAATATATGATTAAAAGAATTTCACTGCCGAAACCGGTTTGGCTCAGTGGTAGAGCGTCGGTCTGCGGACTGAAAGGTCCTGGGTTCGATTCCAGTCAAGGGCATGTACATTAGTTGCAGGCACATCCCCGGTAGGGGGTGTGCAAGAGGCAGCTGGTCGATGTTTCTCTCTCATCGACGTTTCTAGCTCTCTATCTCTCTTCTTTCCTCTCTGTAAAATATCAATAAAATATATATATATAGAATTTCACCTCAATTTTTTAACGTCAAAGAGATAGAATTCTCCACTAGCACATTACAAGAATTACACAGCCTGTTGAACCTACAGCTCTTTCCTTGGGCAACTAAAGACCAGAAACATGAAAATCAAGTTAAATTTTTCATTGAGAAAGATGTCGAAAGCAATTCCATGGTAGAGAAGCACATAAATGGAAATATGATATATAATGCTACTCTATCTCCAGTGCCCTTGTCAACATGAATTTTAACTCCTCAAACATCTGAAATGTGTTCAAGGAAAGATAAATCATTTTAGTATCAAGGATTCTGCTAAATTTAGGTATAAATTAGCTCCTGAGATTTTAGTAACAAGAAATCCACATATTCAAAACATCTAATGTAGAAATATTAGCTAATTTAAAAATTGGTGATACAGATTTGCTAAAGGAGAAGCAAAAATATTCACAAAGAACCATACCTTTCAATTCACATTTGATGTGGAATTTGAAAATGTCTTAATTCACCTGGGAAGAGTTATGATCTGATCTCAAAGTTGTCATTGCAAGAGAAGCAGAATTAACACTTGATTCGAACCCCCTATGTGGCATTGAATTAGTCTTTAACAACTACAATAAACTGCACACTGTAGGTCTAACACACCATAGTATGCCACATACCCCAGTTTTAATATATTAAGAGTGTGATTTTTATGCAATTAGGAACATTTATTCTCAGCACAAAAAATTCTGTGTGGTGATGGATCTTAACTTGCTGTGGTGATCATTTCACAATATATACATACTAGAGGCCCAGTGCACAAATTTGTGCATAGGTTGGGTCCTGCTGGCCTACCTCAATCAGGCCCATTGGGCCTGACAGACCGTGGGGAGGGGCCACAGGTGATTGGCCAGCCCTGCCCCTGATTAGGGTGGGGGGTAATAAGAGATGGGGAGGGCTAGGAGGAAGGGCTAGGGTGGTTGGCTGGCTGGCCCTACCCCTGGTCAAACTCCCAGTTGAACTCCCAGTCAAACTCCTTCTTGAGGGAAAATTTGCATATTAGCCTTTTATTATATAGGATATAAAATCATGTTGTACACTTAAAACTAATATAACATGTCAAACATATCTCAATTTTAAGAAAAGAACATTTAAATCTATTAGATGAAGTCACAAGTCAAGTAGTCACAAGTCATATGTTAACTCTTTCAGCACTTAAGATTTTCTTGAAGTATATCTGTTATATAATTTTTATTTATTTTTATTTTTAATATATTTTATTGATATTTCACAGAGAGGAAGGGAGAGAGATAGAGAGCCAGAAACGTCGATGAGAGAGAAACATCGACCAGCTGCCTCTTGCACACCCCCTACCAGAGATGTGCCCGCAATGAACGTACATGCCCTTGACCGGAATCGAACCCGGGACCCTTCAGTCTGCAGGCCGACGAGTCGATTTAAAAAAAACAATATATATATATATATATATATATATATATATATATATATATATATATAATTTCTTTTTTATAGATTTCAGAGAGGAAGGGAGAAGGAGAGACACATAGAAACATCAATGATGGGAGAGAATATATGTTTTTTTAAAAGTAAATTAAATAAAGTCTCCAGAGAAATCTCTATTCACAGAGTTATTACTCATGCTAAACTCTGTCTTTCCTCCCTCTACTCTAAAAAAATCTGTAAGAAATAGGGCAAATTTCCAGTGGTTTCCCCTAGAACATCTGCTTACGTGGAAAAGACTATCATAGTTGCAAGTTTAGCCTGGAGTCAGATGGCATGGTTCAGATTTCAGATTCACCATTTGTTATTGTTAACTTGGGTGAATGACTTGTATCTGTTTGTGGCTCCCTGTCCTCATAGAGATGGTATAACAGCAATGATACCTGCCCCGTGGGGTGCTGTGAAAATTAAATGAATTGATGCAACCAAAGTACTCAGAACCATTTGGACACATAAGTGTTTCAAAAATGTTTTCAGGCCAAAACCGGTTTGCCTCAGTGGATAGAGCGTTGGCCTGTGGACTGAAAGGTCTCAGGTTCGATTCCGGTCAAGGGCATGTACCTTGGTTGCAGGCACATCCCCAGTGGGGTTGTGCAAGAGGCAGTTGATTGATGACTCTCTCTCATCAATTTTTCTAACTCTCTATCCCTCTCCCTTTCTCGCTATAAAAAATCAACAAAATATATATATATATTTTAAAATGTTTTCAGTAACAATTCATCCATATTTCCCAGCCCCCGATGAAAGCATCCGTTCTGTCCAAGTGAATCACTCTGCTGCTCTGGCAAAGTGAAGAAAAGAAAGGGTAGGGAAGGGGCAGCTGTCAACGTGGCTGAGCATCAAACTGTCATGTGAGACCCAAGAGCTCAATTATTAGGGTCAACACTGAGTAATATCGACACTCCTTACAGGTGAGGCATCAGCCAATTATTCTCTGGGCAATGAGCACATTGTAACGAATATGGAAATTAGGGGTTATGTCCTCAAGGAACGCTAATGACTACTGGGCCACGGGAAAAAATCCTAAATGAAGACCAAATAAAATACACCTTTAAAGGCTTTCAGAAGGTTGCACAAATAACTCAGGAACAGGGCAATTATCATTCACAAACAAGTTATTTAAACAAAAACAGGGAAGAGACTTCGGGAATTATGTAAATGATAGCTGGCCAAGGCTTATAAAAGGCCCAATGCAGAAGTCATCCCCAAACCTAAAAAATTTCTCCGAGCATCCCACCTCTCAACCCAACTCCCGACACCATGGCCTGCTGTCAAACCAGCTTCTGTGGATTTCCCAGCTGCTCCTGTGGGACCTGTGGCCCCAGCTGCTGCCAGACCAGCTGCTGCCAGCCAACCTGCTGCCAGACCAGCTGCTGCCAGCCAACCTGCTGCCAGACCAGCTGCTGTGGCACCGGCTGTGGCCAGGAAGGTGGCTGTGGAGCTGTGAGCTGCCGCACCAGGTGGTGCCGCCCTGACTGCCGCGTGGAGGACACCTGCCTGCCCCCCTGCTGCGTGGTGAGCTGCACCCCCCCAACCTGCTGCCAGCTGCACCATGCCCAGGCCGCCTGCTGCCGCCCGTCCTACTGTGGACAGTCCTGCTGTCGCCCAGCCTGCTGCTGCTACTGCTGCGAGCCCACCTGCTAAAAGCCAAGTTAATGATTTTCAACCTCAAGTTTCAACTTCCAACTCAATCCATGAACCAATTATTTCTTCAACCACCCCTGGACCACTGACAAGTTCCGGAGCTTCTGTGTGGCTTTTGTTGTGGGAGTTAGCAAATACTTGAGCCTCACAGACCTGATCCCCCCACTGAGGCTGCCAAAATACAAATTTGACTCAAGAAATGGGAGAGCCAATTTGCATTGGGCTTGACCTTCAGCAAGTATTCGATCCCAAGCTTCAGGACTCAGTGCTGCCGAGGCCGGGGAGGAACTGTCTACACTTCTCAGACGCATTCACCTCCTCTACTCTACCATCCTGCAAACTGCACTTGCCATAAAAGAGGGGTACTATCCTCAGGCCTAATAAATCATATTTATTTGGTGTAGCAGATATATCTGTTTTTCTTCATTGAGTGTGCTCATGGTGCTATTTCATAGAAAGTCGTGCAAAATATTTTAATCTGGTTTTGCTATGCCACACTGCTCTGCTTATACAATGTTAGGAAAATTTTTTATGAGCTCCATTGGAGGTTCATCCCCGTAAAACATCCAGAAAAGGCAGTTTTAGGGCTTCAGAAGTGGCACAGCTCTATGACCAAGTCCTGACCTCACACGGTGCTTTCACAACCAGAAAGCTACAGAGCCAGGACCTCTGAATCTAGCGCCAGAATATGAGTCACTTTTTTCACATCTGTTAAAGGAATGCTCTTTCAGGCAATCTTCAAACACTGGTAATTAGGCTAGTAAATCCCACTCTTCCATCTGCATGTGGTCTTGTAGAATAAAGCAAGCGAACTACAAGTTGGGGAAGCCTCTCTGAGGAAACATGCTTTTAATTAGATGGAGATTTTTACTCCAAAAACTTTTCTTCCCTAGTTTCTAAACCGAAGGTGAGGATAACAAAGATTTTGCCCTATTTTTGGAAGCAACATACTGTACATTGGCTTAAGATGTATGCTTAACAGAAATACATATGCCTTATACATATACTTGCATTTATATTTAATACATACATAAAATGAATTTAAACACAAGTATCACAGACTATTTCACAAATTTTTGGAGAAAGGATCAGGGTTAATTCATGGTTTCTTGGGATTAGAACTGGATGAGACTGAAGGTATTCTTTTTTATTAAGAATATTACCGTGGCCCTGACTGGGTGGCTCAGTTGGTCGGAATGTCATCCTGTACACCAAAAGGTTTCAAGTTCAATTCTCAATCAGGGCACATAACCTGGGTTGCAGGTTCAGTCGCCCATCGGGCTGCATATGGGAGACACCGAATGATGTTTCTCTTTCTCTCTTTCTCTCCCTCTCTAAAATCAATAAACATATCTTTGGGTGAAGATTTTTAAAAAAGAATATTACTTTCGTTAAAATTCCAATGCTTTATTCATCTCATCTATAGGTTAATAAACATCAAGTAATTAGAAAGCATGAATAAAGGATAACATGTTAGTAAATAACCACTTTCCCTGACGTAGGACCTAGAAATCTTATCTAATCCAGAAAACATCCCCTGAACACCAGAACAGAAAGGAAGATTAAATGAATAAATAAATAAATAATAAATAGACAAGTGACTTTAGTAGGAGGCAAATTCGGATGTTTATCATCACCATAGACAGCTCATCATTCATTCCCTCTTTAGTTCAGCAAGTGCGTACTGAGCATGGACACGCAGACAGTGCAGAAGGTACTATCGAGGAAACCAAGGCGAACTGGACTTGGGCAGATCATGCCCTTAAGGGACCGATGCTCTGGTGAAGCAATAGCACAATTTTTGCCCTGGAGGTGTCTGAGAGAGCGTCTCACCTTCCAGATGAACAAACCAATGCTCAGAGGGATTAAGTGACTTTTCTGAGGTCCAGTCACTTAATGGTGGAACCAGCTTGAGAAGCCTCTTTGGTTGAATTAGTTTAATTCTCAGTTAAGAGCTCAGTTCCCTACATCACGTGACCACCTCTAATCTCCTAACTCTGGACTTGTTTAAAGTTACTTTCAGCTTAAAATTCTATGATTTTTTTAAAATTCAAAAGCTCAAACTAAAAAAAATTGAGATTTTATCAGAAGGGGATGATTGAAGAGAGTGCAGTGTGGTCATACTCAGGAATACCACGTAGCTATTTAAAAGAAACCGAAACAGTATGATAGGAGAGGTCAACAAATTGGATAATCTAGATGAAGTGGGTATTTCCTATCAAAGTGAATCATGGAGATACATAAATCTGAACAAAGCTATAGCTAAGAAGGAGATTGAATCAGTAATAAACAATATCCTAAAAGAGAAAATCCCAGAATCAGACGGCTTTACTGATGAATTCTAACAAACACTTAAAGAAAATCAAAGGAGAAACACTTCCAAACTCATTCAATGAAGCCAGCATTACCTTGATACCAAAGTCAGACAGACACTACAAGAAAAGAAAATTACAGACCAATATCCCTGATTAATATTGATGCAATATCCCTTCACAAAATGCTATCAAACAGAATTCAAAAGCACATTAAAGGATATACACTATGACCAAGTAAATTTTCAACATATGAAAATCATTCAATCCAATACATCACATAGCAGAATGAAGGGGGAGGACACATGCTTTATCTCAACAGATGCAGAAAAAACATTTGATGAAATTTAACAGTCTTTCATGATTAAAAAAAAACAAACACACATACTCAACAAACTAAGAATAAAAGGAAACTATCTCTTCATAATAAAAGTCATATACGAAAAGCCCACACCAACATCATACTCAATGGTGAAAGACAAAGTTCTGTGGGGGTTTTTTGCTAAATATAGATGTATATTTTTATTATTTTTATTAAGGTATTCATATGTGTCCTTACGGCGCTCTTGCCCCCCTCAAAGTTTTTTAAATAAAATTTTATTTTATTGTTGACGACATTACAGAGGCCCCCCCAATTATCCCTCTTTACCCACCTTCTCCCAACCCCTGCCACACCCCAGACATTCACCACACTATTGTCTGTGTCCTTTGGTTATGCATATATATACATGAGTTCTTTGGTTAATCTTTTGTCTCCCCTGCCCTCCCCTCTGGGACATGTCAGTCTGTCCCATGCCTCCCTGTCTCTGAACCTATTTTGTTCATCCATTTATTATATTCATTAGATTGCACTTGTGAGATGATGTGATATTTGTCTTTCTCTGACTGACTTATTTCACTTAGCATATTATTCACCAGACCCCTCCATGCTGATGCAAAGGGTAAGAAATCCCTTTTTACAGCTGCATAATATTCTGTTAAATGCACTACAGCTTTTTTATCACTCATCTGTTGATGGGCACTTGGGCTGTTTTCAGACCTTAGCTGTTGCAAATAACAATGCCATGAACATAGGGGTGCATGCCTGACTTATTAAAATGCGTGTTCATTAATGGCATATATTCTTAATTTAGTACAGTCAGAAAACAATCTACAAGCTGAAGTCATTAGGGTCTCAGTTGGGAATATGTACATTGATGATGAAGACAAATGCCCGCTAGAGCTCTGAGGATCCTGTAACTTGCCCCCTCTGATCTCAGAAAGGCATACTTCTTTTGGATATTGATGAACAAGTGAGTGCTCATGTCTTGACAGCACTAATGTTACTCAAGTCTAGACAACGTGTTTATGAATCAGGATCCTAATTGAGTGACCACCTACAAAGAAAATGTTCAGTTTAGGTAGACTCTGCTTGAAGGTTATCAAAGGACAGATTGGACAAAGCAAGCCAGGGCAGTGGTTGGCTCAAGTTCGGTCCTTGATGTGACTAACATACAGAGGAGCTGCCATGATTGCCTTCCACGATGAGTCTTCACTTGCCCCACAGGGCAAAGAAAAAACGTAATGAGACTTAATTGAGCAATGACCAAAGCAGGCTATTAAAATGCTATTTATAACTTTCTAAACAACTCAGTATTGGCCAATCAGAGACTGAATTTGCAAATAGTTTCAAGGAAAGATGCTAAATGTTAGGAAAATAGGTGTCTCTGGGGCTATATAAAAGGCCAGATGTAGAAGGTGCAGCCAAAACTCAGAAACTTCTCTAAACAACACGCCTCTCAACCCAACTCCCGACACCATGGCCTGCTGTCAAACCAGCTTCTGTGGATTTCCCAGCTGCTCCTGTGGGACCTGTGGCCCCAGCTGCTGCCAGACCAGCTGCTGCCAGCCAACCTGCTGCCAGACCAGCTGCTGCCAGCCAACCTGCTGCCAGACCAGCTGCTGTGGCACCGGCTGTGGCACCGGCTGTGGCCAGGAAGGTGGCTGTGGAGCTGTGAGCTGCCGCACCAGGTGGTGCCGCCCTGACTGCCGCGTGGAGGACACCTGCCTGCCCCCCTGCTGCGTGGTGAGCTGCACCCCCCCAACCTGCTGCCAGCTGCACCATGCCCAGGCCGCCTGCTGCCGCCCGTCCTACTGTGGACAGTCCTGCTGCCGCCCAGCCTGCTGCTGCTACTGCTGCGAGCCCACCTGCTAAAAGGAAGGTTGCTGAGTACTTAAGAATGAAAGGAGCAACTCGGGAAAACTGCCTTGACCTCTGAAGAAGTGTTCGACTTCACATGGATGCTATGTATCGCGATGTTTCTAAGCTGCTTAGAAATCACAAGTCTTAAGCCTATTGTGAGTGTGCTGAATTCACCCACTGAAAACGTGTATTTATCAATGTCAGATCAATGACAGCTCTGTCCTCCTCCCTATTTCGTGATCCCCACACATTTTCAGACCTGCTTTCTCCTCAATACCCCCTTAATTTCAAATAAAATGTTGAATTGTGTAAGCAAACTGAGTCATTTTCTTCCATCATTTAGCTTGTCCACCTTCAGCTGAAATTTAAAAGAAGTGGATTTGCACTTTGATAATAATCCTACGGCATAATCATAAAGTCTAAGCCAGAAAAATACAAACTATAATATGCTTCCACCCATCAGTTAATGAGATGTTCCACGCATTAAATAATACTTGCAGTTATTAAAAAAAACGTACACGCTCCAAATCTATTATGATTAAATCTAAACGAATAAGGCCACTTTTATCTAAAATGTTCAGGTTGATCAAACCAATGGGATTTCTACCTAGATGTACTTCTATGACTTTTCATCTCCTTCCCTTTAATCTACTAGATGCTCTCCTTCATGTATGCCTACTATCTAAAGAAACTGTATTACCAACTAAATAGATTTGAAAGCATCTACCAGATACTATCAGACACTACTTTCC
Organism: Vespertilio murinus; assembly: GCA_963924515.1. NCBI lineage: Eukaryota > Metazoa > Chordata > Mammalia > Chiroptera > Vespertilionidae > Vespertilio > Vespertilio murinus. The sequence continues at coordinate 7,176,938 of OZ004718.1, forward strand.
AGAAACATTTAGGTTTTAATTCCTAAGCCTTACCCTAATATATTCTTCCCACTGACCCCCAAATTGATCTCTAAGCTTCAACTCCCAACACTGACCTCCATCTATTGTAAGTATGTATAAGGTGCGCCACTGGTCTAAATGAAATTCGAATAAACAGCTATGTAGATACCCATGGAGTTCCACCATCACCTTTTGTCAGACACATGTATTAGAAAAATAAAACAACTATATATTTTGCACTTTGCGATCCAATTTGAAAGATGTTCTCTTGAGGAGTTAGCACACATCTTAACCCAAAATACCTTTTCCCAAATAATGTTTCAGTATTTGAGTGCAGCATACAAAATACAACATGGCAAAACATCACTTTAAAACATCTTTCCCAAGTTATTTACAAGCTCCCAGCACTTACCTCTACCATTTAATTAGTAGCAGAATAAAGTAAATAGGCAGTGTATTCTTCAAAATGTCATAACTCCCAGATGCTTTTCCTGAGCCTTGGTTCAATGATCAAATGCAGGAAAAAAATTGTCAGCCTTCCCTGGTCTCTTTTGACAATAACAAGGACTCCTTCATGAGAGGTACTAAGCTTGCAAGTTCTATTCAACCATTGTTAAGTGGTACAGGCACCCATGAATCATGCCTTTTACTCCTCCCATTCAAAATCATATTCAATAAACACTGAGGTACTACCAGTAGGTAAGCACTCTGCCAGATACTTTTATATATACTATGTCATTTGGTTCACACAAAAAGATTTTTGGCCAGAAACACAAATAGTATTTGCACATTTCAAGTTGGTTAAAATAAAAGGAACTATAGTGGGAACCGGACTTGATGTTGGAGTTAATTACTTGGGAACTAAATGATGCATGGCAGAAGGCATGCTTTCAACTCAGCGGTTGTCCTGACGTCCTAAATTCAAGAGAATTTGGCCTATACATCCAGAGAGGGGAAAAATAATAAGTGTTTGTTTTTTTAAAAGGAGCACAATTATCCTTAGCCAGAGAGGTCTGGACAGAGTGTCATGTGGAATAAATACCTCTATAAAGCACGTGTGTTGACATGGACAAAAATAGGAGGACTCTTTGAAAACCACAAACCTATTCCGAAGAGCAGAAGACCGATCCGAGGAGTCCAAATACACTATAAAACAAAGTAATTTCTAAACTGCTGCTCATAATGTGTCATAAGTATTTATACGTAAGCCAATCAGAGGCCCACTGGGGAGCAAATTTAAACAAAAACAAGGAAGATATGTTAAGAACTGTCTAAATACCAGCTGGTCAGAATATATAAAAGGCCCAACACAGCAGTCACCACCAAACCTCCAAGCACCCCAACTCCCGACACCATGGCCTGCTGTCAAACCAGCTTCTGTGGATTTCCCAGCTGCTCCTGTGGGACCTCTGGCCCCAGCTGCTGCCAGACCAGCTGCTGCCAGCCAACCTGCTGCCAGACCAGCTGCTGCCAGCCAACCTGCTGCCAGACCAGCTGCTGTGGCACCGGCTGTGGTACCGGCTGTGGCCAGGAAGGTGGCTGTGGAGCTGTGAGCTGCCGCACCAGGTGGTGCCGCCCTGACTGCCGCGTGGAGGACACCTGCCTGCCCCCCTGCTGCGTGGTGAGCTGCACCCCCCCAACCTGCTGCCAGCTGCACCATGCCCAGGCCGCCTGCTGCCGCCCGTCCTACTGTGGACAGTCCTGCTGCCGCCCAGCCTGCTGCTGCTACTGCTGCGAGCCCACATGCTAAGAAGCCAACTTGCTGATGTTTAACTGCCCAGGACACAGTAGCTGAATAGTCTATCTCCTCAACAACCTGTGGGCTGCTAACAAGTTCTGAGACTTCTACCTGGATTTCTGTTGTGGGGGCTATCAAGTCGATGAGTTCTATCAGATTCCACTCTATAATGAATACCTTGACTCTCCACTGCGGACACAGAAGTGCTGTGAGCCCACCTGCTGACCATCAAATTGCTTTGCATCTACTATTCCCGATTTTCCCGCAGGGTTGAAGATTGCTGCCATATTGTGGATTTTATCCTTGAGAACTGTCCACAAGTCTATTTTTCCCTGCTTTGTGATCTATTTTTAGCTTCTATTTACTTAAAATTTTTTTCAACATTAAAGACACCAAAGTATAGCCAAGCGGCATTCCTCGGATGTCACCAGAGAGAATGGAAGCTCTTCACCCAACTTTCAGCTTCTAAGAAGTAGCCCAGTCTTCCCCATGTTTCAACATCTGATTGCACCCCTTGTGGGGGTCATCATGATCTTTCCTGTTGGCTATTTTAATTATACCTGTGATGCAGAGTCTTCTGTCATTTCTTAATAAATGTTATATACTAGGCAAAGAAATCATGGTCAGTGTCTCCACTTGTACATAACTGCTTATAGTTCAAGGATGTCCACTCGTAGGAAAGACACTTGTTTCTTTTTAAAAAGAGACTGAAGCCATAGGTAGTGTATTCATTCAATAAAAATTTATGGACCACCACTTCCAAAGAAGTGATTATGGAAATGAGAAAGATGAAAAATTCTTACCCTTGAAGACCTTACTATCGAGAAAGAAGAAGAAGGTGTGAAAATAGCTACATACGGTGTGATGAGATAAACTGTGTTTCCTTAGAAATTCAGAGGGGAAAAACTCTCTCTACCTTAAGGATAGATGCTTTTGGGACCAAGATGCCTCAACAGTTCAACTTAAAATAGGTTCATCCACAGACATGCATGTTGGCCACCCCAAAAGCTTAAGAAAAGGGCATTAAACATACACATGAGACAAAGAGGGAAATATTTCCTATTGCAGAAATGGAGTGAGGAGAAACAAGAAGAGAGGCCATGAATATTACTCTATGATCCCTCCACATGAAGCTGTCACACTCACACAATCTGTAGGTGGTCTATTGTCCTGCGTAAGGAGCTGAGTTTCATGTCTGGGTTGATTCAAGGGAATGACAGCTGTTCTGCACCACCCCAGTCGCTCCAGGTATCTGGGCAGCATGGGAAGGCAGAAATGCAGCTCTGGGCCAGAGGGAAAAGAGCGGGAGCAAAGGTGGTGCCAACAGTCAGGGTAAGGAAGGCCCGTTCTTGCACGAATCTTCGTGCATCGGGCCTCTAGTTCTATGATAAAGAGAAATGATTCCTCAAACCACAAATGGGCATGGAAGAATCTTAAATGCCTATTGCTTAATGTAAGAAGCTAATCTGAAAAGACTTCCACACTATATGATTCCAACTGTCTGACATTCTGAAAAGGGAAAATCTATAGAGATAATAAAAGTTACCAACATGTCCTGCCTACTATTCCCTGCAGATGCCTGTAGTAGTATAACACTATATATAAGCTTATGAATTTAAAAAGTAAATTACAGAAATAGAGAGATATGGCACTGGCCTATGAAATCTAAACTCTGTGCATTTCCTTTATTGGTAAAAGGAACACGCACTCCCACTTCCTCTTCACCCTGATTCTTCTTCATACTTTACATACAGATATAATTCCTGGAGCTACAAAATCCAAGAGAATGGGAGGGACCCCTGATCTTGACATAGTTGAGCCTGCAAACCAATGCTAGCAACTGCCTACCTATGAAAAAAATAAGCCTTTGATCAAGTCAATATTTGTTGGCTTTTCCAAAATTGGAAATCTAAAAACACTTCTAACTGCTACACTATGCAAAATGGCAACTTCCTACATGTGTTACATAAGAGGATTTCAGATGCATAAATAGTTCAGAGATTTAAAAAGATACCAATTACAAATTACAAATTCTAGAGCAAAAGTGGCGAACATTTTTATTGAGGTTCATTGACCATAATATGAGTAGATGGATAGCAAAAAAGGATAGTCGAAAATAAGAGGGGGTGGATTTGGGGAATAAAAGATGAAGAGAAAAACATCTGCAAAATCCTTTTTGTTCTGTAATGTGCTCATGGGTGTGAAACCGGGGCTCAAGAGTTTATGGGAGCAAAAAGTCTGCCTACCACAGTTAGTATTAGACACTGTGTTGACACTGATTCCTAGAGACCCAAAATGTCACTCCAATCCACTGATGAAACTTGTGCCTTATGGTGTCCAGGTCATGGATAAAGTCTTGGCCCACATTTTAATCACAGTAGACCCAGTAGGTCTACAGATCAATTCCCCAATCTATGTGCGTATAATTGAAATAATCATGCTTAACAATTGGTAGAATCCCCACATCAGCGCTCTGGCTTAAGGAATAAAGCTCATATGGTAGAAAGGGCCAAGTAGAAACCCCTGGAAGGCCTCCTTGTTACATGAGCAATAAACTAAAAATGATACTATATCCATGGGGGAACTTGGAAAATGAGCACCACGATCAGACTTGAATAAAGCCAGGGACTTGGAAAATGAGCACCACGATCAGACTTGAATAAATGATACTTCTAGCATCTCCCCACTTACAAAATTGTTTGTCCTATGGAAAGAGTAGACAAATCTTATAAAAATAACAATAATTATTTATTAATTATTCTTTATTGTTTGTCCTATGAAAAGAGTAGGAAAATCTTAAAGAATAACAGAATAATTATTTATTATGTAACAAAGAACTACTTATTATTACTTATTGTTTGCCCTATGGAAAGAGTAGGAAAATCTTAGAGAATAACAGCATAATTATGTATTAGTATTCACAGAATACCTACAACATGAAAGCAACCCCATCGACCAATGATGGATAAAGAAAATTTAGGTAGTGGCCCCAATTGAAGCTGATGTTCCAGATGGAGTATCTTTAAGAAACAAAGCAATGTATCCCCTGGCACCTGGTATACCTCTATTGACATAAAATGCCTTTTCCTCCGTGTCAGTTCACAAGGACAATCAGAAGCAATATGTTTTTACCTGGTATGACTAACAGTAACTTTCCGAGTGTTGCCTTGGGGCTATGTCAGCTCTCCTCCTCTATCATAATATACTCAGGAGATATCCTAATCATCCTGACATTCCACTCAACATCATATCTGTCCACTACATTGGTGACATCGTGCTAATTGTTTCTGATGAGCAGGAAGTAGCAAGTACTTCCCATGTCTTAGTAAAACATACAACCCCAGTGAAGTTTCTTAGAATCAAATGGTCTAGAACAGTGGTTGGCAAATTGCAGCTCATGGGCCGCGGTTTGCCACTCTGTTGACTAATGAGTTTGCCAACCACTGGTCTAGAACATATTGAGACTTCACTCCAAGGTGAAAGCGATATTGCTGCACCTATGAACTATCTTTAATTAGAAAGCATGGCTTTGGATGGGCTTTTTTGGATTTTGAGGTCAATATATACTACTTTAACCTACTTACTGATAACCTGAAAAAGCCAATACCACTGTGAACTCAGACCTCTCAAGAAAATATTTAAATCACATCCAGCAGGAAATCACATCCATTCCGCTGAGGGTAAAGAAATGGGTAGTGGGAGAAGAGAGTTTAGGTATTAATTATAGCCTTGAAACCAATTAGAAAAAAATATATAGAATATATATAATGTATATTTTTCTCCTGGTTATTTCCCTCTCTTTTTTCCTTCCCTTGTTTAATGTCATAATGCTGTATCACAAGCTAAGTAAACTTCATATGGACCTAATTTCATTTAATACTTACATCAGTCCTGTGAAATAGATACTTTTGTCAATGAGTAAATTAAGTCTAAAGGAGGTTCAATGAATTGAAATCAGGGTCTCAAAGAGATATCAGCACTCCTGGGTTCATTGCAACATTATTCACAAAACCCAAGACATGAAAGCAACCTAAATATCCATCAACAGGTAAAGAAAACATAGTATTTACACACAATGCAATATTAGTCAACATTAAAAAAGAAGGAAATCATGCCACTTGTAGCAACATGGATGAACCCAGAGGACATGCTAAGTTAAATAAGCCAGACTCAGAAGAGTAAACACTACACCATCCCATTATATAAGGAATCTGAAAGAGTCAAACATAGAAGCAGAGAGTAGAATGGTGGTTACCAGGGGCTTGCAGGTGGGGAAAATGGGGAGGTGATAGTCAAAGGTTACAAAGTTTTAGTTATGCAGGATAAGTCTTAGGGATCTACTGTACATCCTAGTGTCTAAGATTAACAATACTGTACTGTTATACTTAAATATTCATTAAAAGGGTAGGTTTAATATCCTTGTCACCTAAAAGAGGGCAGGGAGAAAATTTGGAAGTGACAGGTATGTTTATGGCATTTATTGTGGTGATGATTTCATGTGTGTGCACTTATCCCCAAACTCATCGAATCATATACATTAAATATATGCAACTTTTTATATCTCAATCATATCTCTATTGGGAGTCTTTATTAAGTAAATACTAGACCTATAAGTGAAGTTAAACAGTTTGCTTATAGTCACACAGCTCATAAGTAAAAACTAACATATGACTCCAACTCTGACTCCCAAACTCACGAAAAAACAATGAAATTAAGGAAAGAGCGGTGTGGGCAGGTTCGGCTGGCTTAACGATGGCTATTTGGGAAGCTGTGGGTTTCAGAATAAGTTTCTCTTGATGCCAGGTATTAATATCTCATATCTCCACACCCACCCTCCATACTCGGCTTTGTGATGCTCCATGGTGCTCTGCAAACGCTGTGAGAGCTTCGCCAGCCGCTCCATGTCAGGTTCTGCCACTAGAGGGTGACAGAGGGAAACGACAAAGCTGGAGGAGGAAGGAGGGACTTGTTTCTTCCTGTTTGTTTCCCTCTGTTTAATCGGGGCTTCCTGTACGCTAGGGGGTCCCAGGCTGACCACCACAGTAACACTTCTTCATACAACAGATCCAAGTATGGGGATAAGTCCATACATTACCAAAAAACCACCTGCTGCCAGGTCTCCCTGGCTTTCCATAGCAACACCTATTGTCAATTTGCTGTTTTCTCAACACTCATCATTGCGCCTGCCTCCCAGCCACAGCAGCACCAACCAGCCAGTTCTCAGGAAGATGCCTGAGTTTCAGCCCCACAGGGCAATCCCCCAGCTAAATTACTAAGTTTTAATTCCTCCCCTCCTCCCTTTAAAGAAACTCTCGCTCTTAGGGCTTTCTGCATTTCCTACACTTATACTTCAGGGTTTTCTTTTTCATCCTTTTAGTTACCTAGCGAACAGCCTAGTTTAAAAGTCTTTGTATAAAATTCACTCCATTCAAATAATGGGTATGGCTCTTGTCTCGGGACTGGACCCTGATTACTAAACTCTTACTGCCTTTCAAAATTCAGATTATTTCATAACCACTGTTCAGGCTTTTCACTCCCTCCCTTTAATCACAGCAGCTGATTACCACGGGGAAAAATCAGTCTCTGAGCTTTGGAGGTGGCAGCCAAAGCACAACACCATTCTAGGCCTGATGGAACTGGCTGAGGAACTGGTAACACCGCTCAGCACCTTAAGAAAGTTCCATTTCTATTAAAAACCTTCCATGTAAAATGTATTGTTCCAGCAAAATCTGACAGCAGATGGTATGTGTTTTTTGTTTATTTGTTAACTTCTAACTTACCCCCCAAACCATAACTCTGACTTAAGAAACCTGCTTGCCAACATGATTGTTCAAATTTTATTGAGCATCTACTTTCTCAACCAGGCTCATTTAAATGCATCCATTTATTTATACCTTATTTAACTGGGTATAAGTCTCTGCGACTACCTGCATGTCCTATAGCTTACAATAAATAATACTTGAGGTTTAAACTGGAAGCGTAAGATTCCCAAGAGAAAGAGGCAACACATCCAGCCAGCAGAAGCCAGGCCAAGCTCACATGTGCCCTGGGAGTTTACATGCTGAGACCTGCCCTGGCATACTGAACTGGGAACATATGTGTCCAAGTGATGCAGCACCCAAGGGTCACCCCCGTTGGGTCACATACACTTACAAAACTGTAGCCACTATCAGCTGTCCTCAAGGGGCAAACCAGCACTACTTTTATTTGAAAGAAATCCAATTGGAGAGTAGTTTTCAGTGCCGGCTCGTGGACTATCCCCACACACTGGGAAAAAGTGTCCTGATGCAACTGTGAAAGGCCCCCAAAGTCTGAAAGTCTGCCGTCCCACCTACACCCGGAGTCCTCTGCTCGCACCCTCAGCCAGGGGACTTCCTGCAATGAAAGGACTGATGTCGATGGCTGATACCAGACTCTCTTTCTCCCCGGGGGTGTATATCATAAAGGAGTTCTCCAGAAATGTAGAAGATGGTGCAATTCAGGAAATAAAGGCCAAGTGTGTTTGCTTACAGGCATGTTTATTAGGATGACAAGTTGAAATGGTCCCTATGTCCTGCTTGTGTGAGGGGATGAAGCGCTTAAGGAAACGGAGTGCCTTGTGTGTGACCTCCAACACTGACAGGCCTGCTGATGCGGGAGGTGCCGTCATGGGAGAGTGTCCTGACAGCAGCCCCAGAATCCACCGAGCTGCTGGGAAATGGATGTTGGTAAGTCACAGGGGATCACAGCACTCTGTGACTAACACACATAAAAGCAACCTTTGATCTCAGCCAGGAACGTAGCAGTAAGTACCTTTTTATGGGTGCACTGGAGCGTCACAAACCTTCAGCCCTGCTCCTTCGCATGGGCTTCCAGCTGCTCACTTTGCAGGCCCCACACTGAACTCATCGTCGTCCCTTCCCGACTACCCTAGATGGCAGCTTTGGGGCTCAGGTCCCCTCACTCCTGAGAAAACCTGAGACCTCAGCATGGCCCTTGGCCACTCTCTTGATCAGCATGATATACCATCTCTACTTACAAAAATGCCCCCTACGCTCTCCCGCCTCTTACCCATTCACCAACCACCAGCATCCCATTCATCCTCTCACCTGAACCACTTACTTGTTATGCCTGTCTCCATTCTGCAGCTCCTTTTCCGTGGAATTAGCTCACATCTTACCACTCCCTGCCATAAATCATCCAGTGGGTTCTCAATGCCCTTAAAATAAAGGCTGAATTCTGCAGAACCGCCTACACATCTGTACCTGTCCCAGCACCTGCCCGCCTCTTGACCTCATCCTCCTATGGCCCTCCTTCCCTTTCACATGCTCCAGGCGCCTGGCAACGACTGTCCCTGACCACCCGAGCCGGAGCAGAAGTGCTCCCTGAGGGGCACTACGGTCACCTTACTCTGTATTACTTTCTTTGGTTCTTGTCACTGTCTGAAGTTCTTATTCATTTGATTTTTTTGTGTGTCTCATCCACTAGAATTAGCACCTTGACAACAAAGACCTCAACTGAACTATTTATTTCTGTATTAGAGGCCCAGTGCATGGAATTCATGCACAGGCTGGGGGGCGGGGGGGCCTCAGCCCAGCCTGCACCCTCTTCAATCCAAGACCCCTTGGGGAATGTCTGACTGCCTTTCACAATCAAGGACCACTGGCTCCTAACCACTTGCCTACCTGCCTGATCTCCCCAACCCCTTTTCCTGCCTGCCTGATCATCCCTAACTGCTTCCCTACTGGCCTGATTGCCCCTAACTGCTTCCATGCTGGCCTGATCACCCCTAACTGCCTCTACCTTGCCCCGCACCTGGGACCCAGGATTCCCTCATCTGGCCAGTCAAAGGCATCCAGGACCCAGGCTTCCCTCCTTCTGGCCCGCCGCAGGCACCCAGGACCCGGGCCGGCTTCACCTGGGGCCAGCCATAGCTGCAAGGGACCGTGGGCAGATCGCTTCGCCTGGGCCACAGTTGCAGGCGCTGGAGCCCAGGACCATGTGGCGGGCAGCTTGTCCCTCTCCTGGGCAGCAACCAGGCTGGTCCCCATTCCTCTCTTGTGAGCTCATTTGTGCCTGGCTGGTCCCCATTCCTCTCTGCCCAGTGTTGAGTGCCTGAGCCATTATGGTGTGAGGGCATGACGACCATTTGCATATTAGCTCTTTATTATATAGGATGCTTGGCACCAAGCATGGTGCTAGGCATTTTGCTTAATGAATTAATAAATGGGGGGAGGAAGAGAATGAACACAATTTACAATTATACAAAATTTAATTCCGCAAAAATACTGAGTTTTATTAGTAAGTGTGAGGTACTGTTGTTAGATGAGCCATCATTCACTAACTGTGTGATTTTAAATCATTATTTAATGTCATTACTCTCAGTTTTGACATCTAGGAAGTGGGTATAAGAATATTCTTTATCTTATAAGGTTGTAAGAAATAAGAAAAAAAGATGTGCATAAAATATTTAGCACTATGCCTGGCACATGGTACACATTCAATACGTGCTAGCTATTAGTGGAGGATAAGATCAGGAGTGATCTTAAAAACAAGAATAATAATTTTTTGTGGAAACTTATGTGCCATCCATATAGCAGTCACCAGAAAACTGAATGATGTGATAAGGAATCCCAGATATGCCCCCCTGCTCTCTTCCCACCCAATCATGATCTCTAAGAAAGAAATCATTCCCTCCTCATCACTCCCATGGGATACCCACACAGCTTCCCAAACACTGCCCCTGCCTTCAAATTATCTCCATTCTACAGAAAGGAGCTTTGGTTAAGAAAACAGGCTCTAAAATCAACTCCTCCTATGGTCTCAAGACTTCAATAAGCCAGTCCACCTGGTCCACCCAACTAATCTTGGAGTCACCCTCATTCTAGTCACACAGGGGCTAAGAGCATGGAATCAGCTTTGCTTCAAATACCATCTCCATCTCTTACTCACTCCTTACTTAGACTCTCTGTGCCTCAGGTTCCTCATCTGTGAAATGGCAAAGGCAGTAACACTGCGTACATCATAAGGCTGTGGTAAGAAATGTGTAATATATATAAAGCACTCAGCACAAGACCTAATACTTTGTAAGTGATGATAATGATGACAATGATGATGATGCGCCTCCAATTCAAAAACTACAGTCATCTTTCTAAAATACAAATCCAATCATGTCCCATTCCCATTCAAAACCCTTCCAGTAATGCTCACTGGCCATAGGATGTATTTCAAGATCACGAGTGTGGAATACTACACACAGTCGAAGTTCTGCCCACTGTGACACTAACTCACCTTTCCAATGCTGTCTCTCACCATTCTCCTCCGATACCTCCGAAAAGGAGACCCAGAACCAACTAACACTTCCGCCAACCAACACTTCCGCCATCCCAGGACTGTACCAGAGCAGTTTTACTTGCTTCAGCACCCACACACACGTTTTCTTTTCATAAGTTCTCCCCAAATCTCTCCGGCAGCGACCCCAGCTCTAAATTCCCACTCCCTACCCAGAAAACCTGAATGCACAGCCCTGTGCTGTCAGCAGCAGCTTCCTTCTCTGTGTTTTCTTCTCTTCACCTCCTCAAAGACAAAAACCCATTTGCTGCCTTTTTGCATGCTGTCTGATTACAGCAGGTACCCAACCAACGAGTGTCTGGTTGAACAGAGATACCTGTTGAAGCAACAAGCTGATCTCCAGCAGAGGGATCCCACACCGCAACCTCATTCTAGTAAGAAAATGATCAAAATGAAAGCAGTTTTCGGGTTAAGCATCCTTTGCATCCAGCATCTTGCTGATGATTTGCATGTCCTTGGATTTCCGGCTCCTCTATATTGAGCAATTTTAAATTATTTTTCAAAGCCTGGACCATTTCATCTGAAGATGGGCCAGAACATATATACATTTTTTTAGACTTACAAATTAACATATGCCTAAAATTTTACCAGTTACTAGTTTTCCTACTTTAAAGTAATTCTAAAACATCATACTGTTTTGTGTCTTTAAAATTAAGTAATTAAATTTATTTATTTGTTGATCCTCACATGAGAATATTTTTCCATTGATTTTTAGATAGAGTGGAAGAGAGAGGGAAAGCCTGAGAGAAGCACCGATGTGAGAGAAACATATTGATTGGTTGCCTCCTTAAGGAGACAGGACCAGGGTCTGGGCTGGGGAGGAGTCTGCAATCACGGTATGTGCCCTTGACTGGAATCAAATCCAGGCCCCTTCGGTTCACAGACCGCTGCTCTATCCAATGAGCTAAACAGGCTAGGTGGTCGGCAAACTCATTAGTCAACAGAGACAAATAGCAACAGTACAACAATTGAAATTTCTTTTGAGAGCCAAATTTTTTAAACTTAAACTTCTTCTAACGCCACTTCTTCCAAATAGACTCACCCAGACCATGGTATTTTGTGGAAGAGCCATACTCAAGGGGCCAAAGAGCCGCATGTGGCTTGCGAGCTGCAGTTTGCCGACCAGGGGGCTAGGGCAATCATTTTATTATTAAGGTCTTAGTGGTTCAGGTGTAATTTGGGAATCTCCGAAGAGTGTCCCACTACTAACCTATAAAGCTAATCTATGGAAACTAAAATACAAAAATGAGTAAATCTACAAATAAATGAAGACTAAGTCTACAAACCTTATCACTTGTAAGCCACAAAGCCAAAAGTATCACATAGTTGCTGGTAGAAAAGCAATCGAAAAGCCTACTTTTCCCTTCCTGTGAAAGAAGAAGACAAAAGACATTGGGTGCGCAGGCTGTCATTAACAGCTGTGCAATGATTAGAAGAGAGAACTTTGGTGCCTTTGGAAACCGAAAGGACGTGCTGGTGCTGTGACAAACAGCAACGTTAAGAGACCCAATTTGACAACAAAACAAACTAACCCCCCTTTTACGACGTGAGGAGTGTGTCTTAGGTCATAATAAACACTTAAGTAATTAGCCGGTTTTTATGGAAATAGCTATAAGCTGAAACATGGGGAAGAACACCTTGCTAATAGGGCGACGCCCAGGGAGGTGGGTATATAAGCGCCGGAGCAGAAGAGGGAAGCACCGAGACACTAAGAGACTTCTCCCCTCACTCAGCCCACCAAACACCCAGATCTTCACGCCATGGCCTGCTGTACTCCCTGCTGCTGCAGCGTCCCCACCGGCCCCGCCACCACCATCTGCTCCTCTGACAAGTGCTGCCGCTGCGGAGTCTGCCTGCCCAGCACCTGCCCGCACGACATCAGCCTCCTCCAGCCCACCTGCTGCGACACCTGCCCCCCGCCCTGCTGCGAGCCTGACACCTACGTGCCAACTTGCTGGCTGCTCAATTCCTGCCACCCGACCCCCGGACTGTACGGGATCAATGTGACCACCTGCGTCCAGCCCTGCTGCCAGAACCCCTGCGAGCCCTGCTGTTAGGCGGCCAGGTTCCGAGATGCTGCTCCACGCCTCACCCGGCCTTCAGCGCGCCGCTGCCTGCGGCGGGCCAGCTCCCTGCTGCTCCCTGGGCCATGTTTTCGTGAATTAGCCCAACTTCTTGGTCCTTTCCTCCTCTGGGGAGACTTGGAGGCCTTTGTTCTGTCTTTTAGGCTGTGTTGCTGCTCTTTGAGAAATAACCATCTTGACTACTCATTAATAAACTTCATTCTGGCTTAGCAAACATGGCCTTGTGGTTATTGGTTCCACGTTCCCTCTGAGAAAGCAGAATGCCTACCTAACCCTGAACAGCAGGTCCTCCTGTTACCCAGGATCCCTCCCACCCCCAACAGGATGAGAGCTTTCAGGGTGGGATCAGTGAAAATTAGATAGTGGCTCTTTGTGGTAGGTTAACAAGTCAAAACTTCAGTAGGTCGTTTTGTAGGATCTTCTTATACAATAAAGCATTTTTTAAGATAACCACTGCACCAAGCACTATGCTAGAGTCTAGAGAATAATATGTTTTTTAAATATTTTATTTATTGTAATTTCTATAACCCTTAAAAGTGATTTTTCTTTCTTCCTTAACTAACTAAACAAACTACTCACTTTGCTAGTATGTAGACATAATTTTAATTCCTTTAGTCAGAGTCATTGCTGAAATTCCAAGTTCAAATGCTATGCAATTTTGGGATATATACACACACACACACACACACACACACACACACACACACACATATATATATATATATATATATATATATATATATATATATATTCATTTCCTTATATATGTTGTCTTCTATGAGTATTAGCATTTATAGAATATTCCTTATTTCCTGAAATTAGGCTTGGCTTCCATTAGTCATAACTATATTTATAAACTTACTAGTCCAAATGACAAATAACAGCATGTCATTGAAATAAACTAAAAACATCAGACTAGTGCAGTCTTCTCTATACATCAGAAATAGCCACACAATGGGAGTGAAAACATACATTTCCTCCTACAACAAGCTTTTACAATGACCAGTGATTCATCTCCTTGGTTGTCCTGGAAAAATCCAAGAGCAGGAAGGCTTGTGCAGGAAGTAAACAGAATGCAGTCTAGTTGTATATGTTCTTGGATTTGCCTTGGGACCTTGGACCATTGGCTTGTCCCTCAGCCTCTGCTTCCTCATTATTGCAGCAGAAATAATACTCTCTTCTCTGCTACGTCCTAGGGTTATTGTGAGGGTGAAATGACCCAACGCGTCCACAGCAGCGAACCAGACACAGGAAGGGGCTCCGCCATCACTGCCCCACACCGGTTCCCAGCCTTATCACCGGAAGACATCTTTTTTATTATTTATTTTGTTTTCTTTCTTTTTTTTAGTTAATCCTCACCCGAGAATATTTTTCCATGGATTTTTCTTTTTCTTTCCAGAGAGTGGAAAAGAGAAAGACAGAAAGAAACATCATGTGAGGGAAACACATCAATTGGTAGCGTCCTGCATGAACCCTGATTAGGCCCAGGCAGGGGAGGAGCCTGCCGCCAGGGCACATGCCTTTGACCAGAATCAAACCCGGGACCCTTTGATCCACAGGCCAACGCTCCCTCCACAGGGCCAAACTGGCTAGGGCCATCCTTTTATTTCTTGAAAAATCTTTTCTTTCCCCAAATGACTTTTAAAAATATTAATTTAGTCTTCTTTTCTTTTTTTGTTCATAAATACACTTATAAGTATCAGTGAGAGTTTTAGGATTAATAGAACTATTATTACTGTGCCAAGTTACCTTTTTTTCAGTCAAAAGCAAAGAAGTTTGATGTTATATATCTTTGTAAGGGATAAATACTTAGACTTTATTTTTAATACTGAAAATAACTCTATGTGTCCTGGGACTGCCATTGTGGACCCTCAGGCATTCAAGGCTAGTTAAAGAGCCCACCTGTGAACTGGGAGAAGGTGTTCTAGTCTTGGCTCTGCCTCAGCTGTCTCTATGGCTCTGAGCAAGTCACTTGAACTCTTTGGGTCTCAGGTCTTAAACTAGTAAAATGGGTTTGTTGACCAGATTCTCTCTAAAGTCACTTCAGTTTTAACACTCTATGGTTCTAGATTATCCAGAGCATTTTAAGTAACAAGTACCTCACACCATTAACCAACCCCATCCCACCTTATTAATTGTACTGCTTTCATTCGACATAGCTAACATTTGGTGAATCTACTGGGCACTCAAATAAGTACTTTATGTGCATATGTCATCTGTTTCTAACAAAAACACTAAGAGGTGCCTACCATTGTTCTCCCCACTTTACAGGTCAGGAAACTGAGGCTGAGAAAGTTACTTGCCAACGTTACACAAACTGTGACAGAGACAGGGTTAAACTTAAAACAGCCTGAATCCTAAGTCCCTTCTCTTTCCACTTCACCAGAGTATCTGCCTCCCCTGCAGACAGAAATATGATTACACGTGGCTCTTTTTACTCAGGAGAATGTATATTTCCCTTGGCAACATTCTCTACTATCCCTCTGAACTGTGTCTTTGGTTGTGTATGGTAACTCATCTTTCTCTGGTGCCTTAAGACAAAACTGGTGTGTACCATGAGTCTAGAAAAAACTGTTTTCATTTCTAAGGTGAAAGCAAGTCATCTTTTTTTTTTAAGCCAGACTTTAAATACTGATTAGCAATATCAGTACAGGAGAAAATACTGGCTGAGTCTTTAACCTTACATTGAAGGTTACTTCGGCAACTCAGACACATTTTCAATTTTCTGATAAGTTTTAACAGCCTAGTTCAAGGTAAAAACAAACTAACCTTAAAGCTAATAATTATTTACCCTTGATAACAGAATATAAAACCAGTCATTTCATTTTTCTTTCAAACTATTCCTGACATCTTTCCTTCCACCGTCACTGACTCCAGCCTAACCTACACCTTGACTACCACTCCCGATGACAACCACAGTCTCCTAGCTGTCCTTGAGTCCAGTAGTTTCTGCCCCTTCCTCCTCCCGGACAATATTCCTGTCAGACAAGGCTCCTGTCCCTGATATCGTTTAAACTGAGTTGCTTAAAACTCTAGGATGACTCAAGATGTCTGTTTTCACTGAATCAAATCTAAGTTCTTCAGTGTGTTTCTAAAGCCCTCAATAACTTGATATAGTCATCTTCACAAATCTTCTTGGCTACTAACCTTGGGGAAACATGCAGCCTACATTCTAGTCAGAGCAATGCCCCCTATATAATGGTCAAGAGAGTGGTCTCCAAAACTAGGCTGTCATACCTATCACTTACTAGTTATGGGTCCTTGGTTATGCCTTTTAACTTGTCTATGCCTCAGGTTCCTCAACTGTTAAGTAAGATTAAAAATAGTATGTACCCTAAAAAAACACCTGAGTATACCACAAATCTTCCCAGGTGATGAAAAACAAGGAAAGACTGAAAAACTAATAAAATATATTAAGCTCTAACCTTGTCACAGACCAGAGAAGACTAACTAATGTAATTGGTGCCTCAGAGAGGGTCCTGGAAAAGAAAGAGACATGGGGGGGGGGAGAAACTAGTGATATCTGAATAAAGTATGATGTTTAATTAATAGCAATATACCAATGTTGGCATCTTAGGTTCTGACAAATGCACAATGGTACTATAATGAGGGAAAATGGTACTGTCATTGAGGGAAACTGAGTGCAGGGCGTACAGGAACGCTGCACTATCTAAGTAAACCAGTGCCGTCCACAGGACAGTATATGCTAATTGTCAGCCTCAAAGTCCAACCTGTGATACTCTGCAATGCCTAAGTGAAGACTCTGTTTCTCCTTTGGCTGGTTCTCTACTGGGTTCCACCAATACGGGGTGCTAGAAAGAGCCTGCAAGGCCTGAGGAAGAATGAGGGGTCTTGTTGCCCTAGCAACAGTTCTTTATCTGACAGAAGCAATAGATTCCAGTTTCCAGCTGCTCTGGCACTCCAAAAAAAAAAAAAGATGGCATCATTGCATCTCCTCAGAATCACCAGCATCAGCAAGGGAGTGACAACGGCAAACAAGTTTGAATAGAGCAACACAAATAAAACTGCAGGCGAGCCCATCCCATGGCTGATAAATAGCAAGCTCGTGAGTTATCTGTACGGGATTATACAAACAATAAGAAAACATTCTGATGTTCTGATGGACCATAGCCATGTTCCCTGACGCAAGTGGGTAAAAGAGATCCGCTGAGGACGACTTTGTAGAACAAAATCTCTCTTTGCAACAAAAATCTACCTGACCCACTGTTCCCATGTCTTGCTGGGAGCCTTGTCTCCAAGGATGCTACAGGTTCTCCCCTGATGGGAGCTGTCAATTTGGAGACAACCTTCCCACCTTGATTTGCCTTCTTCAGCCCACCTGCTGTGACACCTGCCCTCCACCCTGCTGCCTCCTCATTCCTAGCACCATTGTTGGGCAGTTCCACAGCCGCCACCCCCCTCCAAACCTGAGCGTGACCTCTGTCCCAACCTGCAGCCAGCCCTGTGAGTGCGAAGCACCTAGTGCCAGCCAAAGATGTTTCAAAGGGCTTGCCCGCATTGCCTCAAGGGACTGCAATAGTCATGAAGGGCTGCTCAGCAAATGGTATTGAATTTGAAGCTCTGGAAGAAGATGTTCTGACTCTGTGCCCTCAGTTTTGCAGAAGTGTTCCTTCTGTGTGTTTTTAAAGATGATTTCAAATGAGAAGAGAAAAATGCTATCGTGGACCTCCTTAGTACTTTAAAGTAACTACCACTGCTCCCGAAACCACATACTGTCTCAATGTTTAAGGCTATAATGACCCCACAACTCTTGACACTTGTATACATCATGAACTGTGAATGTGTCCAGAGGAAGTACACTTTCTGATGACAGCAACATAAATCTCATCCAGAAAGGAGGCCTCACAGGGATATGTAAATGCTTTTGACTGGAATTGAACCCAGGACCTTTCAGTCCGCAGGCCAACTCTATCCACTGAGCCAAACCGGTTTCGGCGATTGTCTAATTTATGTGAAGTTTTTAATGTAAAGCTGTTTTGACAGCGGTAAAGTACTTCACAAGTGAAATGAATCATTTTTCTGCTGTAAAATCTATAATGTAATCCAATTCAATAAACGTTTATCAAATGCCTAATATGTATGTATCAGGCATTGTCCTAGGTACTTGGCAAAGACAAAGATGATTAAGGCAAGATTCCCACCTATGGGGAGTTTGCATTGGAGTGAGGAGGGCAGGGTATGTGAAAAACTATAACATAGAGCAGAATAAAACAAGAACTATAGAAAAAGACGAGCACATACTCTGTGAGAACACAGAAGAGAATGAAAGCAACAAGAAGAACCACCTAAAGTTTCTTTATGAGCTATTTGAGCTGATGCTTGAGGGGTAAGAGTTGAGAAGTAGAGAATTGGGGAAGGACATTTTTAAGAAATAATATGATCAGGATCACAGAAGTGTGATCTCACACAGAAGTGTGAGACCTAGGGGACTCCAACCTTCTCTTGTATTTGATGTACTTTATGATAAATATTTATATTTAAGCAAAAATCAAACCAACTTCAGTAACAAGCTCTTTTTCCATAAAATGTATGGCTTTATTTACCATTACTATTTAGATTTTCCATTAAAAAGCATTGTTCCCACTTAAACAGGCCATGCTGGTGTTCATGAATGTGCTCTCAGAAACAACCCACCAACTAATCTGTACTTTGTGTTTATTCAACCATTTGCCACCCAACAAATTGTGTAATTTAGGTTCCACTATCTGAATAGGTTTGTGCTGACCATGGGGGAGTATGAGAAGATGTTGGACTCATAGACTAATTCCACATTGGGGATGATCCGGGTCCCCTTCCCCATCCTGCATGAAGGCAAACCAAGGCCAGCTGAGGTGAAGGTGCTGTTTAGGGCATTCCTCAAAGGAATTTACAACCTAATTGAAGACCCAAGGTACAAAACAAACATGCAAAGTAGGAAGTCAGTAGAGAAATGACTTGTATGAATGCCAACATTCTAAATCACATTTGATCAGATCCCTTTCCAGAACCCACTGTATCTTATAACTTCTCCTTTGTCATATTTTATTTTATTTTATTTTATTTACTTACTTACTTACTTAAAATATATTTGTATTGACTTCAGAGAGGAAGGGAGTAGAAGAAAGAGATAGAAACATTAATAATGAGAGAGAATCCTTGATGGGCTGCCTCCACATGACCCCCACTGGGGATTGAGCCCACAACCTGGGCATGTGCCCTGACAGGGAATCAAACTGCGCCTCCTGGTTCATAGGTCGACACTCACCAACTGAGCCACACCGGCTGGGCTGTTTCATCTTACTTTAAAGTTAAATATATTATTCATGTGAAAATGAATGAAGACTGAGGGGCTTTTCCTTTAATGGTACATTTAACGAAAGACAGTAACTAGGTGGATCCTTCCCTCCAGTAAATTTACACTTTGACCCACTACAAGACTGACATAACCATGAGAATAGAAATTGTTTTTTACAAAAATAAGCCAGTCAGAGAAAGACAAATACTATATGATCACACATGTGGGATCTAATGAGCAAAATAAACTGATGAACAAAACGGAACCAGAGGCATGGGTCCATGGAGCAGGCTGACGGCATCAGAGGGGAGGAGGTGGAGGGGATGATAAAAGGTGGAGAGATTAGCCAAAGAACATATAGGCCCAGCCCGTGGACACAAACAACAGCGTGGCGAGGGCCAGGGGAGAAGGAAGGGGTTGGGTGGAGGTGAGCAAAGAGAGGGAAAATGGGGGACATCTGTAATGGTGTCAACTTCAAAATAATAATAATAATTAATAATAACAATAAAAAGTACAGTAAAAAATATTTAAAACCCATAAAGTAACACCACCTTTGGAAAGCCACTATAGATTTATTTAAAATAATAAAAAAGAGGCTTCATTTTATTCCATTATGGATGTCACCCTACTTGCTCAACAGAACCTGAATTACGTCATCAATAAATAAGGCAAATATGCCAGATGCCTGTACTCATCACCTCTGAAACTACAGCTGAATTGTCACTTGGTCTGAGGATCCATCATTTATGTAAGATTTGCCATGCCAGGACCCAGGGAAGGCAAAATGTCATCATCTTACGACAAAAAATGACAAGTCCATGAGTAAAAAAGATGATTACTTTAATAAGGGTAAGGACTCTTAATGGACAAGAAAATACCAAACCGATTAGGGAATCTTGGTGGGAAAGAGTGGCATAAACAAGACGAGGAAGCCTTCTGGTTAGACCAACACCCATTTGGGGAGAATATATAAGAGCCCCAAAGCCAGTGGAGACATTTGCATCTCAGAAACAGCAGCTCTCTTTCGGGAAAACCAAAACCTCACCGGCTTCCCACCGCCATGGCTTGCTGTGCGCCCTGCTGCTGCAGCGTCCCCACCGGCCCCGCCACCACCATCTGCTCCTCTGACAAGTGCTGCCGCTGCGGAGTCTGCCTGCCCAGCACCTGCCCGCACACCACCTGGCTGCTGGAGCCCACCTGCTGCGACAACTGCCCCCCGCCCTGCCACATCCCTCAGCCCTGTGTGCCCACCTGCTTCCTGCTCAACTCCTGCCAGCCCACCCCGTGTCTGGAGACCATCAACCTCACCACCTGCACGCAGCCCTGCTGTGAGCCCTGCCTCCCCAGCTGCTGCTGAGGATGAGGAACCCAGGGGCTGTCTGTTCAGGAGTCACTTGCCTCCATAGTTTATCAGAGGTGGAGGCATTCCAGAGGGCGCAAGTATGGAAAACCTACCTTTCGTTTTAATGGAAAGGAACATTTAGAAATGGTTATGGTTATTTGGCTGGGTAATCATTTGGTTCATTTGGGCAGGGGAATATCATCTATTATCAAAAGACATTAAAATCTGTGAGACTTCAGACAATATTTTCTTGGTCGTGTTGCTTCCTGGATCTCATTTCTTGTCTTGGATATTTTCATAAAGGGGGGAAAAATCGTAATGGGTTTTCCAATAAACTTTGTTTCTCTGGCAATATGTGTTCTTTACTTGTGTGTTTGGTATATTTTTTTCATGTTTTTATAAAGGTAAAAGTAAGATGATTTTTTTTTAAAGAATCTATTAGGAAGGACTAAAACGAGCTTACTAACATGGCTTGCTAACTTGTAATTGGTAATCTTTTATGCTCACCTTCTGTCTCCTCTTACTAAGAAAACTATAATTTGGGGGGTGAGCCAGCATTTATTTACCTCTCCTTTGCTGGGTAGGTTACATGTGCTAACTCATGTGATCTTTAAAATAGCACTAACAGATGAGGAAGATGTAGCTTTCAGAGTTATTCAACATTCTCAAAGTCATAAAGTTGGTTACTAAGAAAACCAGAATTCAGCTCCTTGCACGTGTGACTTTAAAGGCCAATTATTTCTACCACATCACAGAGTCCCCAGTACTAAAAGAGCCAGAAGCTTAATGAACAGAGTTATGACATTAACTGAAAATATGCATGAGAAATAAAGTGTAAGAATCTTAACAAAATCATATCCAATTGCAATAGAAAAAGATAGATTGGCTCACAGATCAAAAGTGACAGGTACTCAATTCTAAGATCTGGGTCATTTAGTGGGCATACCAATTTTGATTTCATTTTTCCTTAGGAAGATCAGATCGTCACTCTAGTAGCAGGGCACTAGGAATACACCTCTTCCTCCCACCATCCTCAGCACAGAGGTCTAATTAGCATATTACCCTTTTGTTATTATAGAAGATGCAATATGGCATATTATATATAATATTACATGTAACATATATATAAAAGCACAAGTCAAAATCTGAAAAAATAGTGAACTAAACCAAAGCAGTGGCCGAAACCGGTTTGGCTCAGTGGATAGAGCATCGGCCTGCGGACTGAAAGGTCCCGGGTTCGATTCCGGTCAAGGGCATGTACCTTGGTTGCGGGCGCATCCCCAGCAGGGGGTGTGCAAGAGGCAGCTGATCGATGTTTCTCTCCCATCGATGTTTCTAACTCTCTATCCCTCTCACTTCCTCTCTGTAAAAATCAATAAAATATATTTTTTAAAAAAAAGCAGTGCATGTGAAAAAGAAAAGGTAGGGCAAGGAAGGGGGAAGCAAATGCCTTTAAATAGGCATGTTTTTAAATGTCCTTAGTGTGACTTCTGGTCAAGATGGCAGAATAGGTAAATATGGTACTACTCACATCCTCCCACAACTATACCAAAATTATAACTGAACTACAGAACAACCATCACTGAGAACCACCCGAAGTCTAGCTGGACAGAAGTCTTATACCTAAGGACATATAGAAGAAGCCACATGGAAATAGGCAGGAGGGGCTGAGACGTGGAAAGAGCTGGCCCCACACCCATGTGTGGCTGTTTAAAACCAGGAGGAACATCTCAGTTATAGAGGTTCCCCCCTGAGGAGTGTGGAGTCCCAGCCCTATACCAAACTCCACAGCACAGGGAAGGAGGAGAAAAGGCAGGAGGGAGAAGGAGACGGAGAGGAGAAAGAAGAGGAGGAGGAGAGGGATGAAGAGGAGGGGAGGAGCTGAGATGAGGAGGAGGAGGGGAGGAGGAGAAAGCATCAATAAATACATATCTATCAACAATTACTTTAAATGCAAATTGATTAAATGCTCCAATCAAAAGACATAGAGTGGTTGAATGGATAAGAACATAAGGTCCACACATACCCTAGCATGTCTGTAAGAAACTCACTTCAGATAGAAAGACACACAGACTGGAAGTAAAGGGTTGGAAAAAATATTTCATGAAAATGGATGGGGAAGCATGGGTAGCAATACTTATACCAGACAAAACAGACTTTCAAGCAAAGGCTATTACAAGAGACAAAGAAGGACATAGCAATTCCATTTCTGGGTATTTACCTGAATAAACCCAAAAACTAATTCAAAAAGACATAAGCATCCATATGATCATTATTATTTACATCATTATTTATAATAGCTAAGATATGGAAGCAATCTAAGTAGTCAAAAATAAATGCATAGATAAAGAAGTGGCACATATATACAATGGAATATTACGAGGCCATAAGAAAGAATGATGAAATCTTGGCATTTGTGACAATATGGACCTAAAGGGTATTATGCTGAGTGAAATATGTCAGACAGAGAAAGATAAATACCATGATTTCATTCAGATGCCAATCAAAAGAACAAAATAAATGAACAAAACAAAAACAGATTCACAGATACAGAAAACCATTTTGACAGTTGTCAGAGGGGAGGATTTTGGGTGACTGGATGAAAAAGGTGAAGGAATTAAGAAGTACAAATTGATAGTTACAAAATGGTCATGAGGATGAATAGTACATAGTCAGTAATATTGTAATAACTATGTATGGTGCCAGATGGGTACTGGATTTATTGAGGTGATGTTTTCGTAAGTTATATAAATGTCTCATTATTTGGTTATACACCTGAAATTAATATAATATTGTATATCAACTATAATTGAAAACATTTAAAAATATTTTTAAAAGTGAAAATATTTAAAAATTTTTAAATGTTTTTTAAAGTCTTCAGTGTGCCTGACAGTCTCTCCAGAGAAGAATTTCTCAGAGGACCCTACAGCTTGTTAGCAGCAAACCTTTATTTATTTTATTTTTATATATATATATTTTATTGATTTTTTACAGAGAGGAAGGGAGAGGGATAGAGAGCTAGAAACATCAATGAGAGAGAAACATCGACCAGCTGCCTCCTGCACACCCCCCACCGGGGATGTGCCCGCAACCAATGTACATGCCCTTGATCGGAATCGAACCCGGGATCTCTCAATCCGTAGGCCAACGCTCTATCCAGTGAGCCAAACCGGTTTTGGCAGCAGCAAACCTTTAAATGAACAGAACTTAGAAGCCATGGATAGATGGGACACAACCAGGATGCAAGTCAACAAGGGACTTAGTCCATTTACTCACTCCTTTGGCCAGTGTTTCTTGAGTGCTTCCCCTGTGCTAGGAACCATATCCATTCTAGAAGTATACAAATAAAAGAAATGTGATTACTTAAGGTGCCCTCAAGTTTCTCTCAAATCTGGAGGAGTTATTATATTCATGATTTACATGCTCTATATATGTTGAGTGAATATAATTATAATGCTGTGTGATTTCTGCTGTGACTGAGCTGTAAGCAGCAAGCATGCACAGAGTAACGAAAGCCCAGATTTGGTGATTCAGTATCAGGGTGAGGGATGGTTATGGAAGCTCCGAGCTATCCAGGCTGAGCATTACAAGGCAGAGGGGTGGGGAGCAGTTGTTCCGGGCAGAGCAGCAGCTTAGTAACTCACGGGTGTATTTACCATGGGAGAAGATGAGGCGACTAGGAGAGAAGAAATGCAAAGGCCCAGGGTGATGGCTCCCCAGAGGAAGGGGTCTAGATAGAAACATCAAAGCAACGAGAGATTTGAAGCAAGAGACTAACAATCATAGGTTACTTCTGTTTCTTTTTATTGTCAATCTTTATTTTTTGCCTTCACTGTCACAGATGTCCCTATTGCTTATCAAATGGTATACTTAAAACTGGACACGTAGGGTGGGGTGGGAACTGGGTAGAAGGGAGTTCTGGGGAGAAAAAGGAAAAACAATTGTAATAATCTGAGCAATAAAGATTTATTTTTTAAAAAACTGGACATGTTCCAGGGTGTGTGTGTGTGTGTGTGTGTGTGTGTGTGTGTGTGTAGATTTTTAGCACTTTGAAAATCTACCATCTAATGGGAGTCATCATGATTTTCCCACATTTACTTAAAGGAAAAAGGATACCCTTTGTTTCTAAGAATAAAATGTTTAGTATCTCTGACACATAGTATAGACTTAATTTTAAACCACATAAAAAGTAGCTCTATCCTTACAGGTCCTATATTTAGTGTTTAACAAGTCAGTCACCGGACCACCTAAGGCAAATTATCTCACTTCTCTTTGACTCACTATCCTAATGTGGAAACGGAGGAAAGTAATTCTCAGGTCTCTTGACCACTGCAGAGAAAATAAATTTTAATAAACTACTGCAAGTCTTTTCAATAAAAGAGATGAATTTATTATCATAGATTTACTTTACAACTGTTTCAAATGTGTATTCTTAAGTCAATACTTTACATAGAACAGTAACAATTCTTTTATCCTCATAATTTTGACTCAAAGTCACATGGTATTCTACATTAAGAGATGGATATCTTTCTATCATGAAATTCTAATTGTGGAAGTCTGCAAGCCCCTTTGTAATGTCTTTCTTAAAAATTTGAAAGTAATTTCTTTCTATTTATTGTTTTTGTGGTCTTAGAATCCAGTCTTCTTTTGTTGCATCAAAATGTATAGCAACAATAATTTATAATAATATATTCTGTGTGTGATAGACCTTTTATCAGACTCTAAGTTCCATGAGAACAAGGATGGTGTCTATTTTTTTTAATTGATTTGGGGAGTAAGGACCTCAGGAGAGAAAGAAAGAAACATCAATGATGAGAGAAAATCTTTGATTGACTGCTTCTTGCACACCCCACACTGGTGGGGATGGAGCTCACAATCTGGGCATGTGTCCTGACTGGGAATCAAACCCTGATCTCCTGGTTCACAGGTCAATGAATACTTCATCAGATCATTGATGCAGATAAAGGTGAGGAGAATAAAAACTGACCAGCACTAGACTACAGGGGTACCATGATGCAATATTCCCCAGCAGGGCTGTGTTGGACTTCTAATAGCAGAAGGCTTTGGTGATACCTCATAAAGCTTCTGTTCCCGTGACAAACAGCAAGAGTAATCAGCTCAGAATTAGCCAGGAACTCACGTAAAGGTTAATTAGGAGAATAGAAACTATTTACGAGCATCTGCATGTCAAAGGATAATGGACACAATAACATAAACAAGAACCAGGAAAGAAGCCTTCTGGCTGGACAACACCCACTGGGGAGGGTATATAAGAACCCCCGAGCGAGGAGACATCCGTGTCTCAGAAACCTCGTTTGTCTTGAAACCAACCCAATAAAAATCACAGAGTCCCACCGCCATGGCTTGCTGTACTCCCTGCTGCTGCAGCGTCCCCACCGGCCCCGCCACCACCATCTGCTCCTCTGACAAGTGCTGCCGCTGCGGAGTCTGCCTGCCCAGCACCTGCCCGCACACCACCTGGCTGCTGGAGCCCACCTGCTGCGACAACTGCCCCCCGCCCTGCCACATCCCTCAGCCCTGTGTGCCCACCTGCTTCCTGCTCAACTCCTGCCAGCCCACCCCGTGTCTGGAGACCATCAACCTCACCACCTGCACGCAGCCCTGCTGTGAGCCCTGCCTCCCCAGCTGCTGCTGAGGGAGGCCCGCTTCGCTCGGCGCCCGGAATGAAGGAGTCCACCCAGAAGCTTTATTGTTCCCCCGTCTCAGTATCTGCAACTAATTGACTTTGCTTTCGAAGTTGGAACAAAAATGGCACTCTTACCGACAGACCACCGCCACCACCCCGCAAAACAAAAAAAGGAAGAAGAAGAAACCAAGAGTCTTTCAATGCCATGTAGGGATATCAGTAATCAAGGACAATTTGAGCAGGTAGATGCCTAAGGATTTGCCAAAGTTGTTCAAGTCCTTCCTAGCAAAGCATGTCTGTTTTTTCGGTGTTTGGGAATTCTGTTTTCAGTCTTGGATGGCATCTTCCTAGAAATTGAGCAGCTTCTTCGTGATCATTCTAATAAATTTTACGTCTCTGGCCTAGCACAAATGTTTACAATTGCTTTGTTTTCTGTTAGCTCATTACATGTATTTATTAACTACAAAAGTCGGCATTTAAACCAGTTAACTGCCATGATATTTTGAATTTAATTTAAAAAAAGGTCTGCGGCTTGTGTCTATAGATGCTTATAGTGTAAAAATGGTTAAGAAAAAATGAGAACATCTGCAAGACTGAAAATGGTGGCAGTACAAATAGTTCTTGCTTGTAAAAAAAGCTAAATATTCTTGCATAAGAGATGGTTTATTACACTGGCATACATGAAAGTAGACTTTATCTGACTTGTCCATTCAAAAAAATGGTTTAAGACAGGTTGGGAAATACTGAACATAATCTGAAAATCAAATATGATCCTATATAATAAAAGGCTTATATGCAAATCAACCAGCAAAATGACTGGTTGCAGTGACATAAACTGACCACCAGGGGGCAGACGCTCAATGCAGGAGCTGCCCCCTGGTGGTCAGTGCACTCCCACAGGGGGAGCGCCACTTATCCAGAAGCCAGGCTCATGGCTGGTAAGTGCAGTGGTGGTGGCGGGAGCCTCTCCTGTCTCCATGGCAGTGCTAAGGATGTCTGACTGACGGCTTAGGCCTGCTTCCCGAAGTTGGACATCCCCCAAGGGCTCCTGGATTGCAAGAGGGTTCAGGCCAGGCTGAGAGGACCCCCCCCCCCCCATTCAAAATTTTCGCGCACCGGGCCTCTAGCATAACATATTAACTCATCCAGGTGACCTGATCTATTTATGGGGAAAAATTAATAATATAATGTCATTACTGAATTTCTTTTTATTTTTTAATATTTACTGAATGTTTTGCATTTTATTGTCCCTGCTTAAAATGAGCTGACAGTCTGGCAGGTTAGGTATATACATGCATAATACCCACTCCTTCCTTCAGACAATTAACCATTATTTATTGAATGCCAGGCACTGAATTAAAATAAGAAAATGCAAGTGATTTGCCACTTTAGTAAAGTGCTGTGCTACTATAAAACGGAGAACAATTAAGAAATTAAGATTGCTGACATGGTGATGAGGAGGAGAAAGACATAGTCAAAGACAAATTGACTGGAGGTAGTGGCCAAATGGGGTATGAAAGAAAAGAGGGCATCCAAGGAAAACTAGGCAGTGGAGTTATGTCACCAACTGAGCAAAGAGTTGGAGAGAAGGGAGCATAGAAAGAGGAGAAATTTTTAAAAAAATAAGTACTGTGTTCTGCTGAAGACATGTCAAGTTTGAGGCACAAGTGGCATATCTAAGTAGAGTTTTGGCAGCTGGAATGTGCACAATGGCACAAGGAAAGGAAGAAGATGTATGAGAAAGGATGCAGAAGTCTGTGTGAAAGTTTTGAATCAAGTCGTTGCAGAGGGCTGGGTTGCATGGACACGGAGTGCAATTCCATACAGCTGGCAAAGAGTGCCTGCTGGGGGACAAAGAGAACAGTGAAGATACAGAAGTCACTCAACACTAACTGAGAGTGCCAGCCCGTTCAGAGTACCTCCGGCATTCATTCCGTGTTCCAGAAAGACACACCAAAAGAGGAAGGATCACAACCTTGAGCAAAGAACACAAAATTATACCTGCCCTAGAAAATCCTGAAAAGCCAAACCTGACAGGATCAAGAGGAACTTCCAGCGACTTAACTTCCTATCAGAATAAGACTCAAAACTTTGCAATATAATCAAGACTTCCTGAAAGATATCCTCTAGAATGTACAGCATGTAATTAAAAATTATCAGCCATGTGAAGAAGCTGGAAAATGTTTTCCACGATTCAGAGAAAAAACAGCCAATAAAAGCAGGTCCCTAGATACGCAGATGTTAGAATTAGCAGACAAGAATTTTTAAGCATGCCTAGCTGGCGCGGCTTGGGGGCTGAGCTTTTACCTATGAACCAGGAGGAAACAACCAAAGTGTCCCTCAGTAGGTGACTGGATAAAGACAATGTGGTACAAACATACAGTGGACTACTACACAGCCATAAGAAAAGATGAAATACTGCCATTTGTGACAACATGGATGGATCTTGAGAATGTCATGCTAAGTGAAATAAGTCAGCCAGAAACTTCAAGAGCCATATGATTCCACTCAACTGTGTGATATAAAACTGAAAGCAACAAATAAACATATAAGAAAAAACAAACAACCAAAAATTCATAAACACAGACAATAATATGATGGTTGGGAGAAATAGTAAAAGGTAAAGGGGGTCAAATATATGGTGAAGGAAGAAGATTTTCTGGTGACAGTGATTAACCAATGTCACCCAATAATTTTTTAAATGAATGAATGAATGACAACACCTCCTTATCTCCGAAGAAAAGCCTCCCATAGATTGATTGACCCTATTCTGAAGTGTACTCACTGAGAATTTCCAAGAGACTACAAGATTGAAACTTAGAATTTATATTTCACTCTTATTAGGAATTCGGGGACAGGGGGAGGAGAGAAATAGTATCCTTGATCTAAACAGAGGCATAGGAAGTATAGAGAAGGCATATTTCAGGACATTGAAAATCACAGCTCCAGATCTTGATAACCAACAAAAGGTCTGCTGTTTCATTTATATTTTGGCCTGGAGGGCACAAATTATGTCCATCAATCATATAAAGTGACTTTTCAATTTGCACACAGGCAGATGTTATTTACACACACACAGACACACAATTCAAACCTAGTACCTGTCTCCCTGTTCTACCACATGAGCACAAGCAAAAGCACAAAAGTTTTGCAAATATTGATAATCACACAGAACATTTTTATGGTGGTAGCACAAACAATATAAATGGTATTTAATATGTTCTAATCTATAATAATAAAGCATAATATGCAAATTGACCAAAGAGCCGAATAGCAGAATGACCATCCAGATGTCCACGCTATGACACCCACTGGTGCCAGGCCAGCCAAGGCAGTGCCATGCGATTGGTTGGGGGCCCAGCCATCATCCCATCATCGCCCTTCAGAGGAAGGCCCAGGTCACCAACCAGCGGGCTGCAATGGGTGGGCGGGGCCTCCCGGGCAGGGCCTCCCTCTTTGGGGCAATCCATCCTGGGACTCCCAGACTGTGAGAGGGAACAGGCCAGGCTGAGGGAACCTCCCCCACACACACACACAGTGCATGAATTTTGTGCACCAGGCCTCTAGCCTTAATTATAAAAAGGAGACATGAATAATTTTCAATGCACAGCATCAAAATCTGTGGAAATGTGATTTTCCTTATTTGTGATCACTTGTATTGGCCAAATTTTCTTTCTTTCCTTATTCTGCCAAAAGAGCAATGCTACCTCTGAAGATTTTCTAAAGCAGGTATTTTATCCTTCTAGCACATGGAAATGGTGTCCTTATTTAGTAACCTGAAGTTATGCCTCTTTTATGAGGCATAAAACTCTTTCTCAGCAAACAAACAACACTAATGAATGTTCGCATGAAAACTGGTACCAACAATGATAAAGAAAACATCCGTGCATTCTGTAAATACTCATTTGGGGGTATATAAAAGGCCCAGGAGGGAAGGAGTCTTTTGGAGTCAGGCAACTTGAGTTTTGCGGCTGATCTTTGTTACTCGCTTCTTAAGATGACTTCCGACAGTTCCCCCACATCCTGCTCTACTGAGTCCCCTGCCGGAGTTTCTGACGATGCAACTGCTTCAACTGGTTCCAAGGAAACCACTGGTCTCCCCAACACCTGTGCTACATCCAAATGCCAGACTCCTAGCTTCCTGTCCACGTCTTGCTTGCCAACCACTTGCTTCACACCATGCTACCTCGCTGGGAGTTGTAATCTTCCATGCGTGGTTGGGAACTGTGCTTGGTGCAAGGAGGGAGTGTTCAACAGCAATGAGAAGGAGACCATGCAGTTCCTGAATGACAGACTCGCCAGCTACCTGGAGAGGGTGCATGGCCTGGAGGAGATGAATGCCGAGCTGGAATGCAGGATCCGAGAGCTGTGTGGCGGGGACATCCCCCTGGTGTGCCCCGATTATCAGAGTTACTTCGACACCATTGAAGATCTCCAACGACAGGTCTGGTGTCTTCTTGTCCTAATGCGCCACTTTGCCAATCCGTGATCAGCTCTCTTTACTCTAGAAGAGGCTCTAGAAAGAAGCCAAGGAAAAGGGACTTCCGGGTGGCGATGTGACGGAGAGGAAAGGGGTCTGGACTGAAAGTCGGGAAACAGCTTACCCCAGGGCCGCCACTAATTACTGAGCGACCACAACAAACTCACATGTACCTCTAGGCTTTATCTTCTATGGAATGAGGGGAAATTGTGCTATATATAAAATCACTTCTGTAGGTAACACTGTATATCTGTATTATTTTTAACATGGATATTGAAACATCATTTTTTAAATCAAATTACTTTACCTAATGATAATTTTATTTTCTTACTGGTGAATTTTTATCATCGTGGATGGGGATATAGTCATAATATAGACAACTTATGGAGAAAAATGTCATGGAGTTCAACTGCCAAGGAATATTGCAAAATGTCTTGGGTCATCACAAAACCAAGCTTTTCTTCTCTGTTTCATTTGTAAATTGGTACCCCTTTTTTCTTCATGCAGTGACATGGCCAATGAGAAAAACAGGCTAAAAGCTATGTTATACTTTCTTATAAGATTTTTTAAAGGTAAATTATGGCATAGCTGTTAAATGTACAGATATTTATGTTTGTTTCCAAGGACCACTTATTACTTAATAACTTACTTCCCAGATCTTGTGCACAAAGGCAGAGAATTCTAGACTCACTATACAGCTTGACAACTGCAAACTGGCGGCCGATGACTTTAGGTCAAAGTAAGTTTAATTGAAATTTGAATATTTTTAATATTCTCTTCTCTCTCTCTCTCTCTCTCTCTCTCTCTCTCTCTCTCTTTCACACACACACACACACACACACACACACACACACAAACACATCACACATGTTCTCTATATAATATTTTTTAAGCTAAGAACGTTTGCAAAGCTCAAATTTATCATTATTTGGGATGTAAAAGAAATTACAGCTCGTGGCTTCCTTGAGTCCATATGTCATTTGTCGGTAGGCCCTAGCACTTGGCACAGTGTCTAGTAAAGTAAGCACTGGCTGTCCCTTTGTTTCTTGTGAAAGGTATGAGTCGGAGCTGTCTCTTCGCCAGCTGGTAGAGACTGACATTGGTGGCCTACGAGGGATCCTGGACGAGCTGACCCTGTGCAAAGCCGACCTGGAGGCCCAGGTGGAGTCGCTGAAGGAGGATCTCCTTTGCCTTAAGAAACACCATGAAGAGGTGAGGCAGGTGGTGAGGCAATTCTCTCAGAATCACTGAGAGAATGTAAGAATGACAAACTAAATGGATCAAGCCCATGTGTCTATAAGCTGAATGTGGATAAATGTTGCTAAAGCTGGAACAAATCTACTCCAGGCACTGTTACTGTTTGCCTGATCATTCCTATGAGTCTGAATGTAGCTGCGAAATGACCCCTGGCCGGAGCTAGATGAAGGAACCAAATTCTTCACCTGCCATTGCTTTTGTGGAGAAGGTAACTCCACAAATGGCTTTCCTAAGAAGCTTTACCCCATGCCTAACTCTAATCCATAAGGTATGAAAACCAGGCTGACAAACACAGCAAGCGAAGGCCATTTCAAAAAGGGGGTAAAAACTCATGCAACATATGAACCAGTATTTTAAAAATATTCTGCATCTATCAACTTTTTAAAATCTTAAAACATAAAGTATATGATTATCCTATGTTGATGAAGCTAGCAAGTGAAAAGCTAAATGGTGTAACAAAGCGTATTTTCCCCCTTGAACATCGGTTGATGATAATAGCAGCTAGCATTTACTGAGATCTTACTATATACCGAAGACTTTTATAAGTGTTTTTACACATATTAACTCATATATCTCACAATAATGCTCTGGAACAGGTAAAATGTTTGTACCCATTTTACAGATGAAGAGATTCAACAAAGTCATTCTGAATCTAAATCCCACTCGTACTCACTAGTCTCCAAAACAAAGAAAGGATGCCATAGATGTTGAATTGATTTTCCCCACCACTCTGACCTTCTTTACCCCATTTCTACTTTCAGGAGATCAACTTGCTCCGTGGCCAGCTTGGTGACCGACTCACCGTGGAGCTAGACAGTGCCCCCACCATCGACCTCAACAAGGTCTTGAATGAGATGCGCTGTCAGTATGAAACGGTGCTGGCCAACAACCGCAGGGACGTGGAAGAATGGTTCGCTGTCCAGGTGAGCACCTGGAGCGGTAAGATGGCGGGCTTCCAGACCTCCGCCTGCTTCGTCCTCTCACCCTGCCTGTTTTGCAGACGGAGGAGCTGAATCAGCAGCAGCTGTCCAGCGCAGAGCAGCTGCAGGGCTGCCAGATAGAGATCCTGGAACTGAAACGAACAGCCAACGCTCTGGAAATCGATCTCCAAGCACAGCAAAGCCTGGTGTGTAAGGGAAAGGCTGCCAGCTCTGTTTTGTCGATAAAGAATCAGGCCCTAAGACACTACGCCCTCTCCCGTAACCCAGGGGAGAGACCACACAGTTCATGTGGCAGGAAGTCTGGATCCCCAGTGTGCAAGGATTACATTTTCTTGCCTTTCCCAAGTAGCAGCTAGAAGCAGAAGTGAAAGGTCAACAGCTTGTACTGTCCCAAGTAGGATGCCCCGACCTTCTCTCTTGGGCTTGATCGTGCTCCCGCAGCACCCTCCAGAGACAGAGAGAGAGGGGAAAGGGTGGGGGCAGAACGAGACAAAGGCACTCAGATGTTCCAGTGGGTTTTAACTCTCTTTTGATGAGGGCCAGTTTTCCAAGCTCACAATCGCATCTAAAACAAAGAATGGAATTCATCCTCTGCATTCAACATCTATCCTAAATTTTCCCAGGATCCACTACTCAACCAGACCCTTCACTCCACCCTGCTCCATCCAAGCAACAAGAATAGTTGCATTCAAGATTACATTAACCAGTTCCAGTGGACTCCTGTGTGTGTGTCACATTAGGTCCTACAAGAGTATCTTGGTGAAGCCTCACCATCACTTTATGGTGGTAAATCGCTTTCCTAATCCCATTATACAGATGAGGAAACTGAGACTCAGATAAGCAACAAAGGGTCATGCAATTTTCTAAGAAACAAGAGCGGAAGTTGGATCCCAGTTGTTCAATCCAAGAGCCTCTTCTCTTCACCACACTCTTCCCCCTCTCCCTGCCACAAGCCCATGCTCAGTGTTTCCTCCCAATTGCTATTGGTCCTCCTTCAGCTACAGACATATATTGCAGGTTGTGATGGTCCTAGTGGAGGTAGCAATAACTAACACAACACCCTGAAAACTCTCTCAGGTACTCTCCTAGGTGCTTATCACATATTAGCCAGTTAGTCCTCACTACCATCCTGTGATGGTTCTTTGCACTGCCCGCTGTTTGTAGAATAAAACTGAGGCTCAGAGAAGCTACGTGGTGTTCTCCCAGTCACGTGGCTAGAAAAGGGAGATCATGGGCTTGAAAACAGGAGAATAGGCAGCCCTTTTCGCATCTCTCTCCGCAGGCAGAATCTCTGGAATGCACTGTGGCAGAAACGGAGGCCCAGTACAGCACCCAGCTGGCCCAGATGCAGTGCCTGATCGACAACGTGGAGGAGCAGCTGGCCGAGATCCGCTGCGACCTGGAGCGGCAGAACCAGGAGTACCAGGTGCTGCTGGACACAAAGGCCCGGCTGGAGGGCGAGATCAGCACGTACCAGGGTCTCCTTGAGAGCGAGGACAGCAGGCAAGTTCCACACAATCGTTCTCAAAATCACCCCACGTCACAGAGAGTCTTATGTAGGAGAATCCTGTTTCCCCAAGATCTGGCCAAGGTCAAACCTCCCTAATGTGTTAAAGCCGTGGTTGGCACACTCATTAGTCAACAGAGCCAAATAGCAACAGTACAATGATTGAAATTTCTTTTGAGAGCCAAATTCTTTAAACTTAAACTTCTTCTAATGCCACTTCTTCAAAATAGACTCACCCAGGTCGTGATATTTTGTGGAAGAGCCACACTCAAGGGGCCAAAGAGTCACATGTGGCTCGTGAACCACAGTTTGCAGACCACGGTGCTAAAGGATCTTCTTACAAGAGTGATGAAAAGCAGCCAATGCTAATCACATGACCGTAAAAATGTTCAAAAATATCCTAAAGTCACAAACCAGAATAAATATCATTATATAACTCTTCATGCTGGGGGGTGGGAGGGAATCTGCCTCCCATTAAAGGGAATCAGGAACATGCATAAGATGGCATTTGCAAAGTGAAGCAAATATTTATTCAACTGCTGCTGCTGCAGCGAAATGAAGTGGCCATACTGGGTCCAGGAATGACAAATTGAGTCAAACATTATTCTCCAAAGAGTGTCCTTCAGAGCATAATCTGCAGGGCACATCCTGGACTGATTTTTTCTGAGCTGCCATTTTATCCAGCTTTCCCTGTGAGGCTGACTTCCAAATGGATTTTCCACAGGCTTCCCTGTAACCCATGTTCCACGACAAGTGTGTCAAGCAGCACGGGAGAGCCGGGCCCGGTGTATGTACTTTGCACAGTGGAACACTGCTGTGCATGACCGCGGAGCGCCAGCCCCGCCGATGGAGGGATGAAGCCAGCAGGATCCAAGAAGGAGATGGGGCTTCAAGCAGGAATATCCAAACTTGAATCTCGAATCAAGAAGGCTTTCATGTCCTAAAAGTGTCCTCTAAGCAGCCTCTGTACATTTCTGCTCTGTTGTTTCCTCTCCTGCCTGCTTATTTGTGATGT
Organism: Vespertilio murinus; assembly: GCA_963924515.1. Classification (NCBI taxonomy): domain Eukaryota; kingdom Metazoa; phylum Chordata; class Mammalia; order Chiroptera; family Vespertilionidae; genus Vespertilio; species Vespertilio murinus. The sequence continues at coordinate 7,212,574 of OZ004718.1, forward strand.
CCTAGGAGTTTGTAAAGCTTTCTTGCTGATGTCCAAATAAAATGCATTTCATTCCTTCAGCATGGCAAATATAGCTCTGTGGCTTATTACTGTTGGTATAATAACCATCTGATGCCAGGGTAATTGTCTAAACCCATGCCAATGGTTTAACAAACTATTAAACTTGGGTTCCATAAACCCAAGCTGAAAATATTTTTTTAACTCCTCAAATGCAAACAGATGAACTAATCCTTGCAGAATGCCAGTATCATGGAAGACAGCTGTTTGTAACTCTTGAAGAGGAAATTTAGAAACAAACTAACATTTTATTTTTAATGATAAAAGTACTAGAGTCCTTTTTTTCAATTTGGCGCATGAAGGGAGAGGGGAGACCAGTCATAATTCCATACCCTTACCATTGACTGTAAGTATCTTGGGAACTTCCAAGTCTTTTTTTCTTATGTAGGTTTTTCCGTATACTATAGTAGTATCAGTTATATACACATCTACTTGTGTAACCTTTTTTTTTCCCCAATAAGTCATCTAAGCATTTTCAATCCTAATAAATGTATAAGATCACCTTGTGGACCATTATTTTAGTGACTTCATAAAATACCATAGGTACGTTGGTCTGTTATTGGACATTAAGCATATGTGAATAATTATTCTTACACATATAAAAAGCAAAGGAAAGAGCATCCCCTGCTTTCCTCCTATAAGGCAGAGAGACTCCCAGGAATGCCAGCTGCCCCCTCTGTTGACCTAAATCGGGTTCTACATTAATGATAATTCGACATAAGCACAAAGATGAAGTAGAGGGACTTTCCCCTTTCTTCTCTCTAAGTATGACTAAAATCTCTGGAAATTATATAGACAAATATAAGCAGACTCTGAAAGGTGGAAGTAGAGTCCAAACCATCTATGGTTCTTGATATCCAAGGAACAACATGGTGCTGAGTTTCCTGGGCATTCTTTTTTTAGGGGGTAGGGAGTGGGGGAGGGGAAGCCTTTCTTTTTGTCCCCTATATCCAGTATTGGGAACTGGAGAAATCAAGAACTGAAGAACACCAGCAGCTGCAGACAAAAAATAAATAAAATGTTCCAAGATAAGGCGAGTAAAGGGAGGAAGGGAAGTAAGGTCTCTATACTTCACTTGAAGTGACAAAATGTCAGCTCCAGTAGACTGATAAGTTATGTGTATGTAATGTATTACTTTTTAAGTAACTACTTGAAAAGCTATCCAAAGAAAACTTTAAAATGCTATAAATAAATAAAAATTAAATTTTAAAACATATTCAAATAACCCACAGAAGGCAGGAAGAAGAAAACAAATTTAAAAACAGAGGGAACAAACAGAAAACAAAAAACAAAATGCTGGCATAAGCCCTACCATACCAGTGATTACAACAACCAGAAACCATCTAAATATACCAATTAAAGGACAGGGATTGGCAGAGTGAATAAACAACTAAATACCTTCCAAAACAAGTTCACTTCAAATATAGGAAGGTTAAAAGTAATGGGAAATGCATGATTGTTCGTAGCAGCTTTATTTATAATCGTCCAAACTGAAAACAATCGAAATGTCCTCAAGATCTGAAGGCCACTATGGAGAGTGACAAAAGGCAATCTTGAAGGGTCATATACTGCATGATTCTATTTACATGACATTCTTGAAATGATAACATCATAGAGATGGAGGACAATTAGAGAGCATGAAGGAGATCTTTGTGATGATTAAATAGTTGTATATATTGATTGCAGTGCTGATTACATGAATCTACACATATGGGGGAAAAGTATATAGAACTAAACACACATATTGTATCAATTTCCTAGTTTTACAATTTTACTATAGTTGAATGAGATATAACCATTATCTTTGCAACTTCACATGAGTCTATAATTATTTCAAAATTTAAAAGTTTAAAAAGGATGTTTTTCCATTGATTTTTTAGAGTGAAGGGAGGGGGAGAAAGACAGAAATAAACATCCTTGTGAGAGTGATACATCAACTGGTTGCCTCCCATACCTGCCCCAACCAGGAGTGGGTACCGAACCTGCAACCCAGGTACATGCCTTTGACTGGGAATCAAACCCAGGACCCTTTGGTTTGCAGGGCAAGGCTCTAATCACTTAACAACACCAACTAGGTCTCTCAATGTAGTTTAACTTTACATTTCCTGCCTGGCCAATGTGGCTCGGTAGGTTGAGCATGGTCCCATATACTAAGTTCTCAGTTTGATTCCCAGTCAGGGCACATGCCTGGGTTGCACTTCCATCCCCAACAGGGGACGTGCAGGAGGCAGCTGATCAATGTTTCTCTCTCACTGATGTTTCTATCGTTGAAATCAATTTTAAAAAATATTTAAAATTTACATTTCCTTTTATTATGAGTAACAGTGAGCATTATTTCTAAGGCACTTTTTAAATTTATGTTTTATTTAAAAATTTTAATGTTGACATTATTGTAGGTGTCCTGTTCCCTCCCCCTTGGCTCATCTTTTATACTTTCTTTCTGGTCACTGTCTGTGGTGTAACTGCAAATATTCTTTTCCAGTTTGGTATCTATCTTCTAACTTTGTAGGCTTATTTTTTACCCATGCATAAGTTATTTGATGTAGACAAATTGATGTTTTTTATAGTTTCTTAAATTTGAGACATTATTTAAAAGACCTTCTAACTGTACATTTATAAAGGATTCTCCTATATTTTCTTTTGTAATTTCATTCTTCACATTTGAATCGTTGATCAATTTGTAATTTGTTTTACTATAAGGTATGATCCAACATTGCCTGCCTTTACCCCTCCTAAAGTGATACAGAATTATCTCCAGACTATTGGTAATCTATCTTTTCCACATTGATTTTATCATATACTAAATCCTAGTCTGCTTGGGAGTATATTTCTAAACTGCTTATTCATACCAATAGTCTGTCTAATTATGCATCAATCTTATTTTAATTATTGAAGTTTTAAAATATATTTTAATATCCAAAAAGACTAGTTTCTCTGTGGCTTTTCTTTTTTAGAATTTTCCTACCTCTTCAAATTTGTTTACCTCTTCTCATAAAACTTCAGAATTATCTTGTCTAAGATGAAAAAAGTCACAATTTGAGAGGACTGCAATAAATTCATTGGGCTCTTGGTTTAATTAATGTAAAAATACTTGTGTTTTTATAATGATGAAAATAGCATTTTGGGTCAAAAATATGATGTATCTTCATGTTTTTTTTCTTTGTATCATTTGATATGCAGAACAATGGGTCCCCAAAGATGTTTATGCCCTAATTCCAGAACATTAGGCTATGTAGCTATGGGGAAGTAAGGTTGCTAATCAGATGACCTTGAAATAGGAAGATTATCCTAGATGATATGAGTAGGCCAAATATAATCAGAAAGGCCCTTAAATGTGGAACACAGAAGCAGAGGGGTCATGTGAGAAAGACTCAACTGGCCATTGCAGGCTTTGAAGATGGGAGGGGGCCATAAGTCAAGGAATGTGGGCAGCATCTAGAACCTGGAAAAGGCGAAGGAACAGTCCTTTCCTACCGCCTCTATAAAGACCTGGGAGCTAATAAATTTCTCAATAAAATGCTGAGTAAGAATTCCCGAGAAAGAGCACACATATCTTTCAACAGATCATATTTAAACATCAAATATCAATCAAGGTGATCACAAATTTTACCTAATGTAATACCACAAGCAAACACTGAGCACAAAAAAATGTTATCAAATGTGGGCTTTGGAAAAACCAAAAGGTAACCAGCCTCTTTTTCAAGAAATTTCTTGTTAGCAATAAAAACCTATCTGGAAAGCTAGGACAGAATTCTGACAGCTGCCTTTAAAACGAGCCTTAGTTAGGAGTGACATTTTAATCCATACTCACAATAAAAATGGGAAAACATTGAGTAGAACAAAGATAAAAAAGAAAACAGGAAAGTCGATTAGGAAGAACAAAATAAAATACTGATTTCTAAGTTCACACCAAGAATTATTAGATAGTAACAGTTTCCCTTTTCTAGAGAAGAAAGGAAAAATAAATGCTTATTCCAGGTCCAGGTGGAGAGGTCAACAAGGACTTAATGAATGCAATATACTCATTCCTACTTAATAATGGATGCTGTTAGACCTGTGACGACAGTGCCTTTTGAAGAAATAGTGTGAAGCTCTGAATCCAATGACAAGTAGTAGTTGTGATGGGTAATAACTTAGTAACAGCCTAAATGCACGTTTTTATGAGACCAGGTAACTCTTCTCAGGCAAGTAAAAAGTAGGCTAATGAGATGTTCCTATGGGATTCAACATAAGCACCAGACAGGAAAACATCCTGTCTGCTGTGACACTGCCTCGAGGAAAGGCTATATAAGCACTTCAAAGAACAAAAAGCCACAAAAGGCTCAGAATTTAGACTCAGTCACAGTAGCTTGAGCTTTTGATGCAGGGGAACCACAGACTTTGAAATAAACCAAAGCTGGGCACACACTATGGATACCAAGGACTGCTCAACAACTACTTCTTCGTCAACGCCATGCCAAGGCTGCTCTAGGATTACAAATTCTAGGATCATCTCTTCCAACACCGGCTGCCAACAACTTGAAACCAACAAATGCCAACCAACTGGCCGTGTTCTGAGAACTTGGCAGCCCCGGGGCTGCCAACCCACTCCTTGCTTCTGCCGTATGCCCATCTGCTTTGTACACAACGTCGATTGTGGCTGGTGTGGTGAAGGCATCAACAGCAATGAGAAAGAGACCATGCAAATCCTGAATGACCGCCTTGCTAGCTACCTGGAAAAGGTGCGGATGCTGGAACGAGAGAACGCAGAACTGGAGTGTAAAATCCAGGAAGAGTGTAACAAAGAGCTCCCTGTCGTATGTCCTGATTACCTGTCCTACTTTGCTACCATCAAGGAACTCCAGCAGAAGGTAAGAGTCTTGGCAACCTATATAATCAAGTTTTGAATTTACATTCTCCAATTTCTTTATTTCCTTTTATGCTAAAAAAAATATTTTATAGAATAAGAAAATGTCTTGAAGGAAATTGTTATCTTGATGCCACATTCAGAGTTATAGTTATAGATTTTCATTTTCCAGAGATGTACTCTGTATTATTTTAACCAGATAACTCAGGACCAAAATGTGTGAACAACATATTGCTGCCATTTCTTTAACAAAAATAAGAAAACAGGGATCTGAGAAAATCAATTTTGTTTTAATAAGTTCCTACCTAGTTTAATTTTTGTCCATGTTTTCACCATCACCACTTTTTCTATTTTTATGCTAATTTCTTCATCTCCCAATTGTTTAAGTAGTTTTTTCCCCCCATACCAAACCTGACTTTCCTATTCAGTGTGAAATGCTACTAATATATGTGCTGCCTTAATTCTGCTTCATTAGTTTTACAAATATTTACTGAGCATAACACCAAGGCACCAGACATTATCATAGCTTAGGGTACATACTGGTGAACTAAAATGCCCCTGCCCTCATGAAGTTTACATTCTGGGGGATCATGTATGTCACACAAATTCAAGGTAGATTTTATATTTTAATGATAAAACATCTACACGAGTTTTTATGAAAGTAATTTTGCTTAATTTTTAGGAACATAACAAAAACCTTGATTTTCCCAAGTTGCTCAGGCTTTCTAAGCGTAGCTGGGAAAAGCCTAACTAGCCTTCCCCCGTTAACTGAAGTACACAGCGGCCCCTTGGTTTTTAAGGAAGGGATCTTGGTGTTTGTCTCATTTGTGTGTACAACTTCTTAATTCTAGATCTTGTGTACCAAGGCTGAGAATTCCAGGCTGGTCTCACAAATTGACAACACCAAACTGGCTGCTGATGACTTGAAAGCCAAGTAAGCCCACCCAGCACTGTCGTTCCCGACAGCATTCACCCTGCGTCTGGTGCTAATACCCTCAATAAGACGATACATGAGTCTACCAACCCTCCTGCACCCACCCTGAAGGCACTAGCTCAGAAGAGACCTTCGCATGCAATAAAGCATTACGATTAATAACCACTCACATGTACACAGTGCTTGTATGTTCTAACATATAAACCTGTCTGATTACCTTCCCAGTAGTTCAGTGAAATAAGTAGGGCAAATATACTCTTACACTATTTCAAATGAGAAAACTGTGATTTAGTGGGGTTCAGTTACTTATGCAAAGGCATACAACTAGTAGTACAAGAGCGAGCCAAATCTTGGATGCAAATTCTCTTAACTCCCAATCCAATACTCTGCACTTAAATGTATCACTTCTGGGGCAGGGAGAGGAGGATAAATGCCCTCATCTCAAAAAAAAAAAACAACAAAAAAGCAATGGAGCATCCTTCTGGCAAAATAATCTAGGAATAGTAATTAAGTGGTGATGTTTATCTAATGATTCCACCTCTAAAGAGTGGAAAACCCACATGAGAAATGCAGGCAATGAGAGGCCCACAAGGCAGTTAGTTCTGCTTGGCTTGATGAACACCACCTACGTTTTAATGTCTTTCACTTCTAAAAATGTCTCATTGTTAAAGGTATGAAGCTGAGGTGTCCCTGCGCCAGCTAGTGGAGGCAGATGCCAACAGCCTACAGCGGATCCTGAACGCACTGACCCTGGGCAAAGCTGACCTGGAGGCACGAGTCCAATCTCTGAAGGAGGAGCTCCTCTGCCTCAAAAGCAACCATGAAGAGGTTAGAGAAAGCCCCAGCTAAGCCTCTTAAGATAGCAATGGTCTCTTTGAGTTAAACTTGACAAAGGGTGTCCTCTCTAGAGAGTCTCCTGTTTATTAGCCCTGATCATAACTATTAATATTACCACTGGTTCAATGTAGTTCACATCAGTTGCCTAAAATACAGTATCTGAAGCCGCCATTGTCCTCTCCAGCTCTTCTAGAAGAAGGAAGTAGCCCGATTTTATTGGCCTTATAGGTTTCCCCTGTTTTAGTAGACACCCCTATACAGATTCCGGGCACTACTGGTATAGATCAATATTGGCATCAGCTCATATTGGCATCATAGAGACTACAGCCTCTCAGTAAAGTCCACCTCTGTGCTGCTTCACCCCCTTACCCATCCCTGGAAATGACCTAAATTCTTTAAACCCCTGATCTTGCCGTCAATTCCTTTTAATGTTGCACTTATTTGAACACGCAGTCACATCTGAAATAGCCTTAAGTCATCTTATAGCATCTCAAAAGCACCTCTGAATCATGTATTCCTTTATTGTGGGCTACGGTTCAGACGTGACTAAGCTACATTATTGCTGCTAGACTGAAACAAGAAAGCGAGGAGGTCATCTGTTCACCAAGTGACTTCACACTCTCCTTCTTTCCACAGGAAACCAATTCCTTACAGAGCCAGCTTGGGGACAGACTCAACATTGAAGTGACTGCTGCCCCCTCTGTTGACCTAAATCGGGTTCTACAAGAAATGAGATGTCAATATGAGTCTATCATGGAGACAAACCGCAGAGACGTGGAACAGTGGTTCAACACGCAGGTGGGGAGGGCAGGAAAGTCAGAACCTGTGAGCAGACATTGCCCTTCCAGGGGCCCTTTAATCAAACTTGCATTTTCCACCATCATATCCATGGTCTCTGACTATGTTTCAGATGGAGGAGCTGAACCAGCAGGTGGAGACCAGCTCTCAACAGCAGCAGTGCTGCCAGAAGGAGATCATCGAACTGAGACGAACCATGAATGCCCTGGAGGTGGAGCGACAGGCCCAGCACCGAATGGTACCCAATGAACTGACCAAGCCTAGCACCATGTATGGCAAGAGCTCCTGACATGTGTGCTGCAATGATTCCCAAACTGCGTCCCTCAGAACAATAGTCCCTCTGTTTGTAAAGGGTCTACGGCCAAAAGAGGGCTCTGTGGTCAAGTAAGCCTGGTAAATGCTGGATCAAACCAAGGTTAAGCAGGAGGCCTTCCTGTGGGCCTTTGAGAAGCTGATATGTACCATGAATCTCTGAGAAGGGGATACATGGTACTCAGCATTCCCAAGCGCACTTGACTGTGGGGCTCCTTTTTCAAAGGATATCTCATGGCAATAGGGATCCATGGATGCACTTTGGGAAACACTAAAAGAGAAGTTTATTTTATGCAAAGCACTTTTATAAAGTCTCAAAATTTATAAAATAGTCTTCTGAGGGAGGAGGCATAATTATTAAGCCAATTTGACAGGAGAGAGCTAAGGTGATTTTCCCAAACCAAATCCAATATAAGTTTCATCTCACCAATTTTATAGGTGGAGGAGACACCACGATCCTGTGGCATTAAGTCACAAAAGAATTAAGAGTCTGAGCCAGAACTCAGGTTCCCAAGTTAGAGCTGATTCCATCACCTACTAACTCTCTGAAGTAGGAAATATCAAAAAGCTCAGAAAGGAAGGGTATTAGGAAGACCTTCCTCAAAGCTGCTTTTGTCACCATCTAGTCATGTGTCTGGGGGCAGCTCATTTAACCTCTTGAAGCTCAGTTTTTCTCATCTATAAAAATGGGGATAATCATGCAAGTAATAGATTATTAAAATATAAAATGCCATTATCCATAAAACTTACAGAATGACAGAGCAGGAAAGAACTTTAAAGTTTCAACTCTCATATTTTACATATTAAAAAATTGATTCAATGATCAACTTACAAACTATCAAAATGTATAAAATGGTTTTCTGAGGGAGGTGGCTAAATGCTGCTCGCTTCCTTTTTAAGGTACAAACACTCTTGAGGTACCACAGTAATGGATTTTTAATTCCTAAGTGTGATATAAGTTGGAGTGCTTTTTGCTCATAGGTAGGAAAGTGTGATAGGAGATTATCAAGTGATTAAGAAAGAGAAATTTAAGTAGCACTTAAAAGGAGGCAAAAAAGAGAGAGAGAGAGAAGCAAGCTTTATCATAGTTGATAATTTTGGTTTTGGGTTTAGTTGGTTAGGACAGTGGTCGGCAAACTCAATAGTCAACAGAGCGACAAACTGTGGCTCGAGAGAGAGCCTCAGTTTGCCCACCACTGGGTTAGGAGAAGGTAAGAGGGCTTGAAGATTCATTAGCACCTGTCACAAAGAAACCACTGTTCAAAATGGTACCGATCACAAAGCCCTGGGCTTAAAGGAGTCATCCTTCTAAATCCTGCTTTCCTCCTGTGAGGCAGAGAGACTCCCAGGAATGCCTGCTGGCGGAGACGGAGGCCCGCTACACAGCCCTGCTGGCCCAGATGCAGTGTCTGATCGATAACCTTGAGGCTCAGCTGGCGGAGATCCGATGTGCCCTGGAGAGGCAGAACCAAGAATACGAGGTTCTGCTGGACATCAAGTCCCAGCTGGAGTGTGAGATTGCCACCTACCGCAGCCTGCTGGAGAGCTCAGACAGCAAGTGCGTAACGTAACAACATCTTTATGAAAAAGACACTTGCAACATGTATGAATGTTTGTACTACCACTGGCAACAGGGCGACGGGGCTTTAGTCTGACCAGTGATGGGGAGCTTTGGACCAAAGGGTCCATACACTCTCTTCAGCTGTGCCGTCTGGACATCCACACAGTAACCTAGTCGAGCTGAGCTCAGTTTTCTTGAGAAATTGGTGCTCCTGGTTACTTCCTTATAGGTTTTAATTTATTATACTTTTAAAAATTACTAGGGGGAAAAGTGGTTTTTTTAAAGATGAAGATTCCTGACTTACAGATTTTTCCCCACTGAGATGAACGTCTGAATGTCATGAGATTGAAAGGTACAAACCTGCTTCCTTTGGAGGAAGCTGCTCAGGCTGAAACCCTTATCCCTGTCCAGCCACTTTCCCTTGGTGCCAACAGCATTGTGTACGTGTGCACTTTTCAGCATATTTTTATAGAAGTTGTAATGTTTTTAAATGATAAGAAGCTTACCAACCTATAAGAAACTGACCGAGAACATGGGCTCTTTGAAGCAACCCAGTACAAAGGCAAACTTAGCTAAGATTGTTAAAATGACTTCCCTCCCCCAAAGAATCAGTGAACTCTGTCCATAGCATTCTTTTAACTGGCACACTCACACGCTAACCAATTCTACCATCTTGGGGAACCATAATATAACAAAGGAAGCTGTTCTGACTGCTTCTAACTCCAATTCTCTTAAAAGTATTCACTTACAAATATACCCATAAGGTGCTTTGGAGCTTCCCAATGAAGCACTGAGAATTCTTATATAGATTGGGGTTCAGGCCACCCACCAGTAATACTCCCTGATTTTAGAAAAAAAGGATCTGATTAATTTCCTTTCCTCAGATAATAAGCTCCTTGTCTCTTATCACTGTTGATCCTGTAAGTTTAGTTCCCATATATCCATTCTGCAGATGAAAAACTAAATCAGGAGGGTTGAGGACACCAGCTGGTAACAGCAGAACTAGGCTCTCTCCCGTCTGTGATACCGGGTGGAGTGGTCTTCCATGGTGCTGTGGCATTGCCTGTAACGAAAGCTAACATAATCCAATACTTCTGAACCTAGGATGCTGCTTTCCCATGCCCCTGGTCTGATTCTTTACCTTCCACCAGTACAAAGTGAGACGACAGGATAAGTATTTTGGAAGTATTTGTCTTGAGTGACACGTGTTGAAAACTTAACCACCGCCATTTTTCTCCAGAGCCAGTGTTGCCTTACCTCACTCACAGGTACAATTCTGTTTTTGTCTAGGCTTTCCTGCAACCCGTGTGCCACTCAGTGTGAGCCTTCAGTTTGCACAACCATGGAATGCACAGCCCCAGTTTACACATCATCTCCAGCTCTCCATGGGACACCCCAGCCCAGCTGCGCCTACAGCGACCTGCCCCGGCTACTCGCTAAAATCTTGACCATCACCAAGGAGATTAAGGATGGGAAAGTCATTTCTTCTCATGAGCATGTGCAGCCTTGCTACATCATCAGAGCAGCCAAAGTCTAACATCCCAAGGTGATGAAAGTGACCCTCATTCATGAAAGAGAGGCCAATACTTGCTCCTGCCAGAAGGGTTTAAGCATTCCCCAGTCCCTTCAGGTACTTAGCTTTTTTCTACTACAGTGGGTGCCCATTGACATTCTGCTCCTGTCCAAGTCTCTGCGGTCAACATGATAACAAAGGCAAACAAACAAACAAAAACACTGACATTCTCTGGAAGCACATTTCCTATTTATCTGAGGAGCAAGCACTGATTTGTAAGTGCCCAGGAAGGTGACCTACATTACTGCCCTCAAGTGATGGGCAGGTTTCTCTTTGTTTATTCAGGTCTTATTTACTTGCGTTTCTCCTTAGAGCCAGTCAGACAAGTTCTGGGATTGTTTTTGGCTGTGGCACATGAAGGTGAGAAGCTACATCCTTCCCTTCTTAACTCCCTCCTTGGATATAGAAAGAAGCTTCTGTGGGAACAGCATGAATAGAGAAAAACAGCCTTCATATTTAGTTTCCTTGAATAGATTGTCATGTGTCTAAATCCTATTGAACTCGGTTGTCTTAATTACTATTTACCCATGCGTACATATTTCATCTTCCCCAAGATATTTTTAAAGATGTCCAGGTTCTCCAAAACTTTGGGAAAACATGAGGTTCTCCAGATATTTTCACTGAAAATTGGGAACAATTATGAGGAGTGGATCTAGAGCGTTTTGAAGAAATAGCATGGATCCTCTCATTAAATGTTTGCTATTTTTCTTTCTGTTCTTTAGGGAATGGGATTTGGTACTGATTGCTTTACAAGGGACATGTAGCTGGAACGCTCAAGACATAACCCCGCTCCTCTGTCTCCCTCTGATGGGTCACTATGGAAAAATAACTTAGGTGCCTGCTTCAGTCTACCCACCAGAGAGAATGGACTTAATATTCACAAACTGTACACGGAAGTAATCAGGAATAATTGCTATTTGCAAGCACGAGGCAGTCCCAGAGTGAGAAGGTTCATTAAGTCCCGGCCATTATCAAAGCTTCTCACAGTCGGGTCACAGAGCGTGTAGGTCACTCCCTATGAAAGCTACTTGACATTTCCAGGGGTTTTAGTAAATAATTCTGAATCAGACACAGAAAGGGGAGTCAGAAAGCCTCAAGTCCTAAACTTGCCACTTCTTAGGGCAAACATTTAGCCTTCGTCCAATTTAATTTCCTTCTTTGTTAAATGAGGATCATGCCTACTTCACACGGATACTATGAAGACCAAATGCACCTGTTTATGCAATTGTTTTTAGCCATGGCTCTAGACCTGTGTCATTATCACCTCAAGTTAAAATTCTTCCTCTATGAATTTATCTACCCAGTCATAATTTTGATGTTTTAACAGTGTTTGGCTTTGGAGGACAAAGAATAGAACAAGCTTCCCTGTGACCAAGCCCGCAATTGTAGTCAATAACGCATTCTTGAAGTCTTAGGATATGTATCAGGTATCAGTTGATGACTGATGCCCACATCAAAGGCAAAAGCATTAACTCACAGCTCAGCAATCCACTCCCTCCACACAAGTAGCAACTTACACTAAGCAAGTGGAATGCAGAACTTCCAGGGTGATCTCTTTTCTATCAATGACTTCTCTCTCATCTGAATACCCAGGTTAGCCCTGGTAGCGCGTACGTGCATACTATCTCAAACAAAGGGTGGAAATGTGGACAGAGCATGCGACTGGGACTCAGAAACCTGAGGGCAGAGTCACAACCGAGCCATTGTGGGTGACCATGAATAAAAGGGTCATTACAACTTGGGCCCTGCCTCCCATGAGGCTGGGTTAAATGTGGTAATGATTGTGAAAGGGTTTTGTAAGCTGTAAAGTGCTCTGCAGAATAGAGTTTATTCCCTAATGTGAAAGCCGGGTATATGGCATTTCCTTCCACGCCATCTTCCTTTGTGTTGGATCAGTGATGGCACCTGTGGACCCCATACATACCACCCACGGGCTGGAAAACCAACTGATGAGAGGCCAGAGCTGCTCAGTCTGCTCTGAGTTTTAATTCCAACAGGATTCAGGGTTTCAGAACCTCGCTGGACTCAGATTACCCTCAGGCTGATGCAGCAACGTCATCCCAGAATGCAGTTACTCTATCCCAGAAATGAGTTTCCTCAGATTCCTCCCACTTGGCAAAGCATCCCGCATGCCTTCCATGATAAAAATAAACTACAGGCTGCATAGTAAAGAGTGGTGTCTGACCGCTCAGGTGTACAGATTCTTTAAGTGTCTTCTCTATGTAAGGAAGGTAAAGCCATCTGCTAGACGTGGTAAATGAGTGGTCAAACAATGAGGGGCCCAGATTTTTACCAGGAAGCTAAACCAGCATCCTCTGCATCTACAGGAGGGAGTTAAAGGTGGGTTTTTATATATGTACACAGTTCAGCAAAGGTCAGCAGCTAGAAAAGGAGCTGATGGAGAGGGAAAGGGGGGGGGGACTCAATACAAATATAATTTTAGCACAAAAGACAAGCATGAATCAGGAAACAGCATGGTCCCTGGAGCCCGAGTTCAAATCCCACCACTGCTTCTTCACTGTGAGTTCTCAAGTGCGTTACTGAACCGTTCTGAACATGGCTTTCCCCATCGGCAAAATAACCACCATCAGATCATGGTGAGAATTAAATAAATAAAGTATGTAAAGTGCTTAGAGAAGTATCTGGCACACAGCACATATTTTATTTATATATATATATATATATATATATATATATATATATATATATATACCGTATTTGCCGGTGTATAAGACGATTTTTTGGCCCTGAAAAATACGTATTTGCCGGCGTATAAGACGACTGGGCTTATAAGACGACCCCCTAACATTTCCACTAAAAATACAGAGTTTGTTATATACTCGCCGTATAAGACTACCCCCCACTTGGAGGCATATTTTTCAGGGCCAAAAAGTCGTCTTATACGCCGGCAAATACGGTGTGTGTGTATATATATATATATATATATATATATATATATATATATATATATATTAGTTATTCTTATAAATACTGCCATTATTAATATAGATGTAACACCAATGTGAGCCTCCTTGGTAGACAAGTGCTATAGAGTACAATAATGCCATTATTATTACTACTAGTAATAATAACAATAATAACAATGGCTGAGCATCTCCCATGTATCAGGCCCTGGGCAGCAGAGCCTTTCACCTCAGCCTCTCATCCTCAGCACAGCCCCTCCCACAAGGCTGCTCTTTTTATTCCTCTCTCCATACAAAGAAAGTAAAACTCAGCCCAGAAACCACTTACACCCAAATCCCCTGGGGAGCTTATAAAATCCAGGTTCTGGAACCCTACCCCATCTCAGGTGTGGGGCCTGAGAGTGCAAGTTTTAACAAAATCCTCAGCTAAAGCATGTGTGCCAAATTAAAAGCCACTGCTTTCTACTTGGTTTTAAGACCTGGATGACTCGATGCCTTTTTAAGGTTCTTTTAGGTTCTGACATTAGCTTTAGAGATGACCACACTTGCAGATGATTCTTCTCCTACATGCCTAATCACCTGTTTATAAAGTGGGGTGATAAATCGATAAGTTAATAATTATTACAAACTCATTTAATCCTCACAATACCGCCAGGAAGTAGCTACTATTAATATTCACATTTAAAAGATAAGAAAACTAGAAGAGAAGTCAAATGATTTGCCCAATGCCACACAAAAATTAGACTGAATGTTAAGTACTTTGATTTCCTTAGCAAGATAAAAAACAATGTGCCTGGTACATTATATAATCAGTCTCCAAGAACAGAAACAGTATTGTTATCCACAGTCACAATGGTGGACAGCAGATCTCTAGAACTTATTCAGTTTGCATAACTGAGATTTCAAACCCTTGATTAGCGACACTTCCTTTTCCCCTCCCTCATGCCCCCATTAAACCCTACTCTATTCCTTATTTCTATGTGTTTGTATGTTTTCAGATATATCGTGTAAGTGGGATCATGCATTATTGTCTTCCTACAATTGGCTTATTTCACTTAGCATAATATCCTACCTACTTGATATCCAAGGCCATTAGAGAAGCAACGTTACTGACCCAGAAGACTTAGAGAGAGAGGCCACACTTGGGGCTGAATTTCTCCAAATCCCTATAGTTGTTGTAGAGAACTGCCTATCCCCAACTTGTATGCAAGAGTAGGAAGGTCTTTCTGCACCCCAATGGGGAATAAGTGTTTGTCGGCTCATGTTCCACTGACCCATCAGATGGAAAATAACTGTGCTGCCCCTCACTGCCACTCTCCGAGAATCCGCCCCCCTTCCCACATGTACCCCCAGCAAAACTTTTGTTGGTGCAGAGCAAAGTCTCAAAGTGGAAAGCAAATAAAAACTATAACTCATTTAAGAGGACTCTATAACTTGAGGAAGAAGACTAGAATGAAAATTCAGAACAAGTGGCCTAAGGAGGCATAAGGAGGCAGAGCCAGAAAAGAACTTTGGCCATCTCTGGTCAAGAAGCAAAGTCACATGCTGATTAAGAACAGATACTTGAAGCTAGACCAGTTGGGTCTGATTCCTGGCCCTGCCACCTCTTGGTGGGAGATCTTGGCCAAGTTTCTTAACCTCTCTATCTCCACTTCCTCATCTTTAAAATGAGACTATTAATAGCATATACTTCATAAGGTTGAGATGATGACATTAATGGGATGCATGCCTGGCACCCAATAACACTGCAAGTATGATTTCATTGTGCTGCTCTGAGAGGCTTACATGCCATGGGCAAGACAATCACACTCGAGTTAATGAAGTATTTCACTTGAGGTGACAATGGCCAAGGTCACACTAAGCCATTCTGATAAGAATAGAACATTTCTTTTTTTTTTTAACTTTATTACTTATTTTTTAATTTAAAAAAATGTATATACTTGAGGTATTTTTGATATACACATACACAGTGAAAAGATTACCACATGTAGGTCCAACTCTTCTCGCATCCAAGCCAACTCTTACATTTTCCAGAATGTTATGGAATTCAATTGGAAAAAAACTTCCCCATAATATATCAACCTTCACACTATTTGGCCACTAGTATTACATAAATTAATTTCCAAATTTTAAAAAAAAAATCTGCCTACAATTTGATTATGCAGGGTTGATAAAATATGGTCAGTATAACCATCTTTGCTGTTATGCTGATAATTAAAAATTCATGTTAAAATACATATAAATTATTTTTAAATGACATGGAAAATTTTCTATTCACTGTAATTTAATCTGCAGGGGGAACCAATCACTAGAGTTCCTATTTTTATGTCACACACAGACACTTGCTATATTAATTTTCTATTTCCACTCTAATAAATTACTATACATTTGGTGGCTCAAGACAAAATAAATTTATTCTCTTACAGTTCTCTATTTCAGAAGCATGACATGCGTCTCACTGGGCTAAAATCAAGGTGTCAGCAGGGCTGAGTCCCTTCCTGGAGGTCCTAGGAGAGAATCTGTTTCCTTGCCTTTCCCACTTTCTGGGGCCATTCACACCCTTTGGCTTTTGTCCTCCTTCCATCTTCAAAATCAACAATCTCATCATGCCAAACTCTGCCTTCAACTTCTCCCTCCCTGACTGATTCTTCTACCTCTTTCTTCTACTTTTAAAGACACTTGTGATTATATTGGGCCAACATGAGTAATTCAAGCTACTATCCCTACTCTGAGAGCAGCTTATTAGCAACCTTGATTCTATCTGCAACTTTTATTCTTCTTTGCAATGTACAGAGTCACAGATTCTAGGTATTAGGAGATGGACATCTTTAAGGGGACATTATTCTGCCTACCATACTCACCTACAATTGAACCAAAGAAAATTGAGAGAGAAAGAGAGGGGGGGGGGGGTCATGAATTATCTCCATAAAACACCAAAACCAAAACTGGAGATTGATGCATACATAATGAAGTCATGAGTATTTAAATCCACCAACCAATCAGGTTTCCCTGCTGTACTTCAAGCCTCGGGGAACTCAACTGATATAAAGATAATATATATTAAGGCTTACACCTTAACTAATAGTTGGAAGGTGTAAATATACTCCACCACCTTCTGGGGGCCATCTTTTTACAACAACAATAATAACAATTAACATTTACTGAGGACTTCCAAAGGGCCAACGTGCTCAGTGTGCTGTGAGTGCATTTTCTGCACAACTACTCATTTTACCAATGCAGAACCTGAGGCATGAGCTGCTTGTACACACAACTGAGCTGAATGGACAGTTAGCGTCAGAGCCATGATGCAAAGCCAGGACTGTGCGACTTGAGACCCTGCACTTTTAACCATCATGCAAAACTGCCTCTTCCTTTTTTAACCAATATACACTTTGCAAGAATTTATTTCCTAATTGAGAGAAATTAATTAATAAGAAAACAAGTCAGAAGAATATCACACAAATACAGAAAGGAGCAACCTAGAAATGAGTCTGCAAAGATCCTGTAAATACACATTAAGCCACCATAAACCCCATGGATAAAATGTGAAGCCAATGTTACTCAGGGCTGGGTTCCATGGCACCTCTGCCTTTGACTCACTGGACAACCTTAGGCAAGTCCTTCTCCTTTCACTGCTTTAATTCTTTCATCTATAAAACAGTGTCCATCATAGTAGTTACTTGTTCATAAAACAAGTTAAAAGCCATGAACAAGAGATTACGCTAGCAAAATATATGATTGCTCCTGTCTACATGCATATTCATCAGGATATGCATCAAACCCATGCAGTTTCAGACAGCACAATAAACACTGTGTTTGTGATATAATCCTGTAGAATAGACAAATGTGACATATGCATAACATGGATGCCATGAAAGTAAATTCAATTTTTTTACAATGTCTTCTTTTTCTTGGCAGAAGAGTAATGCTGTGGTTTTCCTCTATTATCCTGCATATTTTACTAAATCATTCTTCTACAAAAAATAATTTATAAAAACATCACAGTCTGTCACCTGGACAGGTGCAATAACCTCCCAGCTGATGCCCGAGTTTACTCTTTCTCTCACGCATTCCTCACAAGCCAGCCAGGGTTATCTTTTTAAATCACGATCAAGGCACAGAAATCCACTGCTTCAAATCTTTCTGTGGTCTCCCACGGCTCTTACACTGAAGATCAAAATACTTAGAAGAGTTGAGAAAGCCTGGGACATCCAGAACCTAAATGCATTACCTGATTCATCTCATCCTACTTTCCCCCTTGCTCTCTAGGCTACAGCCACTTAGATTAAGTGTTCAATAAGTATTTGAACAAATAGATGAATGGATGGGTGAATGGATGAATGAATGAATGAATGAATGAATGAAAAGGTGAACAATCCATTAAGGTTTTTTCTTAAATAGGAAGCAATAGCCAAAACCGGTTTGGCTCAGTGGATAGAGCATCAGCCTGCGGACTGAAGGGTCCAAGGCTCGATTTCGGTCAAGGGCATGTACCTTGGTTGCGGGCACATCCCCACTGGGGATGTGCAGGAGGCAGCTGATCGATGTTTCTCTCTCATCAATGTTTCTAGCTCTCTATCCTTCTCCCTTCCTCTCTGTAAAAAAATCAATAAAATATATTTTTTTCAAATAGGAAGCAATATTTTGGTGAACCAAGAAAATAAATGGTTAGATTTCAGGCACCAATAACTGTCAAGTAGGTAAGACCCCTGGAGTATAAAACCTTCCCATTCACTGACCCAGATGCCACATCAACTACACTGGCCTAAAGGTAAAACCTCCCAGGACAATATTTCAACAAACTGCATGAGATGATGTCTCAGCAAACCAAAACCAGTTACTCAAAATGTCTCCTTAAATGGCTTTTCAAAAGAAAGCAACACCCAGAGAGCACTAAAGCTAACATGCAGTTAATTCAAGGATTATCAATGACAACAGCCCTTTCACAAAGGATTTACTTGATTACCTTTCATGTTATTCGGATTAAGATGATAAAATGAGGAGGGGAAAAACGAGTGAGGTCATTTGAGTCTTGCACTAGCCCTCCCCACCCACTCACGGGGATGGGTTTTTCTTCTGTGGGCTCAAATGAACAAGATCACCCCAACAGGCCTAGTGATGTGCCAAAGGTAGTGCAAAAGGACCTAAAGCATCTGTCTAGATAGAACCACACTGTCCTGGCAACTCCTTTCAAAGATGATATCTGGCTGGAGCATCTACCTTCTCAGAAAGGTCCCGGGTCAGATGGGAAGGAAACCTGGAAAAGGGGAGGAGATGCGGCTCCTTTCTCAGAGGGTGACAGTGATAAACGAGGTGCATTCAACTCCCGGTTTCGTGGGATAGGCCGAGCCATTCTTTCCAAGCTTCACACTAAAGTATTGAATGACAAACATGTCTCTGAAATGATGATGACTTCATCACCACCAGGTGAAAAGATTCTGACAGCCTGGAAAACGAGGTTTTCTCTCTTGGTGATAATGTTTAAATTGCCATGTCTGCCTGAGAACTGGCAAGAATTCAAAATATAAAAAGGTAAAGATCAGTGACTGCTCCTAAGCACCCAGAACAGACTCTCACCTAACAGGTTGTGTCGTTTGGCAAAGTACTGAATTAGCTAAATAAATAAATAAATAAATAAATAAATAAATAAATAAATAGAATTGGTGTCTGTGCTTCCCAAGCATGTACACCAAAAAAAAAAAAAAGAAAAGAAAAGAAAAGAAAAAGAAAGAACGAAAATAAAAAAGAAGAAATAATAACATAAAACTCTATGTTGATAGACTGAAGGATCCTTGAAGGCAGGAACTATGCCTTATCAATCTCTCAAATCACAGAATCAGAGCAGCTCCAAAATACATTGAATTAAAGGATAGGATTTTAACCCTAATTATTTGTGGCTATGAACGTTAGCCAACAATAAAATCAGAGACAAAATACACAGTTTGGGGGTAGGAGAAAAAATAATAGAAAACATTTGAGACATAGCCAGCCATTTATAAATGAACATGGATCAGCATCCCACAACTGCAAAAAGTTTAGTGAACCTAGCAGGGGTGGGCAAACTTTTTGCCTCGAGGGCCACAATGGGTTCTTAAACCGGAACATAAGCAACCTGGCCATGCTGACACTCTCATCTTGGGCTGCTGGTGAAGGAGCGGAGGGGAGAGCAAGAGAACCCTCCGCTCTTTTGGCTCTGCCGGCCAGATAGAACAGCCGAACGGGCCAGATGCAGCCCATGGCTGATAGAGTGTCATCTCTATGGCTTCAAAAATAATACTAGAGAGGCAGAGCCCTCCGAGTCCTGGATCTGTCTCTTGCTTCAAAAGTGTTTGGACGGAACAGACCCAGAGCCAGCCTCCGGCCACCCTCCCGCATCTTATCCATTCTCCACCTTCACAACCACCTTAGCCTCCGAGACCAGCCAATAGCCTTTGGGGTTTTTTCCTACATAAATTCTTTATTGCCGAACAACCAAGAGCTCCCAAATTCATCAGAATTATTCCACGGAGTTGGAGGCTGCAGTCAACCTCCTGGCCAACCTGCATCTGCGGGCGCCCACACCTGCCTCTCTCTGGGCTTCTTTTCCCACCAGGATAACGTGGCTCTCGAGGGCGTGGGCCGCTTCTTCCGCAAGTTGGCAGAGAAGCAGCAGCACAAGGGCACTGAGCGTCCCCACAACCAGTGCGAAGGCCACATTCTCTTCCAGGAGGTGCTGAAGCTTTCCCAAGGTGAATGGGGCAAAACTCAGGACGCCATGGAAACTGCCCTTTTGGAGCTGCGGGCCCTTGGTTCTACCTTTGCATATCCTCACCTCTGAGACTTCCTGGAGAACCACTTCCGGGGTAAGGAGGTGAAGAATAATCAAGAAGATGGGCTACACATGACTCACCTCCACAGGCCGGCTGGCCCCAGGCTGGACTGGGCAAGTATCTCTTCAAAAGGCAAGTATCTCAAGAATGACCAGGAGCCTTTGGTGCCCAGAGGCCTTAGGCCCCCTAGTGTCTGGCTTTAGCCTGAGTCTCTCCCGAAACCACCTGCTATTCTTTTACCCACCCTGGAGCCCTCTCCCATGCATTGGACCAAATGGAAACAATAAAGCTCTTTGCAGAAAAAAAAAGAGATAAGAATAATAATAGAGATAATAAGAAGCAATACAACAATGTAATGAAATCTTACTCTCCCATCACCTGGCCATGGGTCTGTCAGTAAGGTTGGGAGTATGAGACAGCTTAATTATAGTTAATTTCAAAATCTAATATTATGTTCCTATAAAACATGAAAATCCTAAACATTCTATCGGTAAATAGAGGCCAACAGAGAAAAGGAACCTTTGCAGTTTTACATCACTGGATCCTAACTTTTTCAATGTATATACTCCCTCAAAAAGTCAATGGAAGCTGTGACCTCTCCCCAAAAGAGTGAACATTGAACATATAAGCATGCAGAGAACAATCTGCACACAGTTTTAGAGATTTTGCCACCTTCCTGAAGCCTGTCCACTGAGCTCCCAGTTACAAAACCTCAGCACGGTCTTGTTTTTTCAGTTGGGAGATTTTCACAAGGGTGACAGAAGCTACAAGAGATTAAGCATCAAAAGTCAAGTGAGGTGGATATGAGAAATGTTACGGCATGAACATTAAGAAGTACTGTACACAACACTCCCTCTGAGGTAGTCTTGCCAAAAATAGCAAACCTAAATCTAATAAAGCCTTTATATCTACCTTACAAGTGACATGGGAGTCAGAGGAACACGTTAAAAATATCCTGGGGATTCGATCAGCAAAATCCAGAATTTGGGAAATTCTACAGGATTTATGTTTCTTTTCTAGCCATTCTTTCTGACTCTATTAACTAAGACCTCTTCATTTTTAACTGCACTGGCCCACAGCCATCTTTCTTTTTCATCTCATTTCTCTCTCACTCGGTCTTTTTCACACAGTCCACTAGTGCTGTATATTCTTCCCAAGACCGAAGTTAACAACTGATGGAGGGCCTGCCTCGGCACTCTACGACCTGGAAGTGGTTGAGGAATTAAAGATAAGCCGGCCAGAGCGTGGCCTTTCAGCTCCCTTACAATTAAGGGCTGGGATAACGTTGCTTGATGTGCACTCTGTGCAGCAAAGGTGTCTTTCACCTTTTGTAAGTTCCAAATTGCTCAGAAATATGCTTCCTCAGAATATGCTTCCTGGGTGAGGTTCTTAATAAACAGATTAGAATCTCAATAAACATTTACCAAC